>CM051241.1:85056826-85656826 GCA_027917425.1 Gastrophryne carolinensis | reverse complement strand
AGAAAGTTGTGTGCACGTTGTCTGCATTCAGCCTAAGCTATTTTAGGGTCACATTAACCCCTTCTCCACTGTGGGCATCCCCCATCCCGGGAGCAGCAGCAGCCAGAGTAACGTGAGAGCCGGGCTTGGAAGGCGGCGCTCCTAAATGGAATTCCAGAACACATTGTTATCCGTCAAGCGGTCCAGGGATTGATCAGCTGCTATTTTCAGACGTCTGATTTCAGAGATGTTCCTCGGCATCAATCATCACCCTGGGAAAAGCTCCTTCTGGGCAATTTAAAGGGTCCCGGAGCACGGCCAGAGCTTACACTAGCAGAGAACGCACCAGAGAGACACCGAACAGGTGAGTCCTCCCTTATGTGTGATTTTCCCTGTTTCTGAGGTCTGTCCTGTATTTCATTTTACATACTTGCTCTCATTGCTCCGCTTTTTAATTGAATGGTAACAGTGTCACTTGCCAGCTCCTATACTCCAATAGCAAAAGTCTATTTGTTCTGGCCATAGGGCTCTCAGCATGGGCTATAGTCCGCATTGGGGTGCTGAGTCTTACTCTCTTTTATCTCCATATACCTGTAAATTAAATTGTGGATGGGACAGAATGCAATGGGACCATTTTTCAGACGATAGATAGTTATGCAGAATTGTTAAAACTGGAATAGCAACATATTGCAGAAAGACCTAAAAAAATGGCAACCTGGGACACCTGTACTATTGATACATGAAAAGTGCCTCAGCTGTTCCAGTAACTCCGCCCTGAATAGTTATTGGATGTATAAAACAGTGGGATAGAATATGTGGGTTCAGACATAGTTTTGCTCTTCTGCAGCCATCTTGAATAAACGGGGTAGGGTCGGCCTCCCAATTTGGGTGGCCGCTTTGTGAGTCACCACAGATCGCCTGATTTCACTCACCTTTTCCAGTGCTCCCATGACTCGCTAGCCAGCCACCCCTGTAGCTGAGGCCCACTCCCATGCCCAGCCACTCAGATAGGCTGGGGCCATGGTCATTTCACTACACTGGGCTGTGTGTGTAATCATGACCCTAGATCTTAACCCTGTTCATCAATATGCATATCATACCGCGTTGATGGAATGAAAGACTTTCTGCTGAACTGGGGGGGATTCGCACAGTGGGGCATCCGAAGTCGGGATTCCCCTGGGATAAGGACCAACGCTGGGATACTGAAAATCTCAGGTTTTGGTTCACTTGAATGCGCCATTGTAAGTCCAGGACAATAGGTGTCATAGGGCATATTCAAATAAACTCCTCATTTTCACATAAATGGTTTTGTTCAAACCTTTATTAAACCAGTCAGCTTCAGTGTCTAAAATGTGAACTTGACATCAAAGGAGTGTAGACATAGAATTTGTACTGGAGTTACCATCTATTGCTGCCAGATCCATGTAAAAGCCATGCTGAATTAAGAAACCCAGTCAGTTGTCAGGATAAATGAGAACCTTTACAGACATGGGAGGATGAGAAATAGTGATAGGTAGGACAACTAGATTATTAAATAAAAGAGAGGGAGGTTTCCTGTTTTAACAGGTTCAACACTATCAAGAAAAACTTCCCATGTGAAAGGAGATGCTTTGGAGCAGATCTAATCACTGTGTGTGAATATATGCAAGGCCAATAAAAAGAGACGCCTTAGAGGGGATCTAATCACTGTGTATAAATATATACAAGGCAAATACAAAGAAACACCTTATAGGGGATCTAATCACTGTGTATAAATATATACAAGGCCAATACAAAGAGACATCTTAGAGGGGATAAAGTCACTTTGTTTAAATATGTACAAGGCCAATACAGACAGATTCCAAAGACGGGATCTAATCACTGTGTATAAATATATACAAGACTAACAAAAAGACACCTTAAAGGGGATCTAATCACTGTGAACAAATATATACAAGACCAATACAAAGATGCCTTAGAGGGGATATACTGTAAGCATTGTGCATGAAAAAAGGCCAATATAGAGAGATGACATAGAGGAAACAGGGGATCTAATCACTGTGTATAAATATATAAAAGGTCAATAGTTAGAGAATCCTCCGAAGTGATCTAACCACTGTGTATAAATATATACAAAGCCAATACAAAGAGATGCCTTGGAGGGGATTTAATCGCTATGTCTAAATATATACAAAGACATACTAACAGACAGCTTAGGAGATCTAATCACTGTGTATAAATGTATACAAGGCCAATACAAAGAGACACCTTAGAGGGGATCTAATCACTGTGTATAAATATATACAAGGCCAATACAAAGAGACACCTTAGAGGGGATCTAATCACTGTGTATAAATATATACAAGGCCAATACAAAGAGACACCTTAGAGGGGATCTAATCACTATGTATAAATATATACAAGGCCAATACAAAGAGACGCCTTAGAGGGGATCTAATCACTGTGTATAATATATACAAGGCCAATACAAAGAGACGCCTTAGAGGGGATCTAATCACTGTGTATAAATATATACAAGGCCAATACAAAGAGACACCTTAGAGGGGATCTAATCACTGTGTATAAATATATACAAGGCCAATACAAAGAGACACCTTAGAGGGGATCTAATCACTGTGTATAAAAGATACAAGGACAATACAAAGAGACACCTTAGAGGGGATCTAATCACTGTGTATAAATATATACAAGGCCAATACAAAGAGACACCTTAGAGGGGATCTAATCACTGTGTATATATATTTACAAGGCCAATACAAAGAGACACCTTAGAGGGGATCTAATCACTGTGTATAAATATTTACAAGGCCAATACAAAGAGACACCTTAGAGGGGATCTAATCACTGTGTATAAATATTTACAAGGTCAATACAAAGAGACACCTTAGAGGGGATCTAATCACTGTGTATAAATATATACAAGGCCAATACAAAGAGACACCTTAGAGGGGATCTAATCACTGTGTATAAATATTTACAAGGCCAATACAAAGAGACACCTTAGAGGGGATCTAATCACTGTGTATAAATATTTACAAGGTCAATACAAAGAGACACCTTAGAGGGGATCTAATCACTGTGTATAAATATATACAAGTCCAATACAAAGAGACACCTTAGAGGGGATCTAATCACTGTGTATAAATATATACAAGGCCAATACAAAGAGACACCTTAGAGGGGATATAATCACTGTGTATAAATATATACAAGGCCAATACAAAGAGACACCTTAGAGGGGATATAATCACTATGTATAAAAGATACAAGGACAATACAAAAATACTTTTTAGAAGAGATCTAATCATGTATAAAGAGAGAGATGTTTTACAGTACCACATACTGTTTGGCAAACTATGAGAACCTGGAAGAAGGAAAGTGCATTACCCAATCTTGGGATTTCAGTACAGGGTCTCACTGAGGGCATCCCAAACTTGGATGACCCATTGGGACCATAGCCAGTGGACTAAAAGTCTATTTAGATTTTGGTCCACTTTAAAGAGCCCTGTAAACTAATACACAATAACTGGCATCTGACTGAGTGGAACACTTCTACAGGTAAGGTGGCGCCTCTTGAAATATGTATGATTACAGGTATGTCAGCAAACTTTTGCTACATATACCTAATTTGGAATAAAACAATCCCATCGTATCCAGCTTATCTTCTTAAATATGCACCTGATGCTATCTAAACTGTGATAAAAAAAACATCAGGACCTCCTCAGTCCTACATGTAAAGTGCCTTGGAGGGGGTTAGGATGGGTGTCCATAAAGAGTTCGACAACACTATAGATCATATCATCAATACATAGTATATACATGGATAAATAAGCAAATAAACATGTATAAAAACACAAACAATCTGTTAAATGACTATAAACAAAAAGCTATGCAATAATAACAAACATTAGATAATTACACATACACGTTATTTATGTTTTTTTTTTTTTTTTGTTTAACCTATTTTTAGTATTTATTATTATTTTATTGAATGCAAAGACCTGCTCCAGCCAAACAAAAAGACAGGAAAGGATTTGTTACTCACTGTGACCCCGCTATATAATATAACCAAGTAGGATCTAACAAAAATCCATGTATGCCGCTGGGACCAGTATGATTAAAAACTAGCTAAACTCTAGCCAAAATGTTTTCCACACATCATGGCAAGGTTAGACCCACTCTATTGTTTTTGCACTCTGGGGATTTATGGTGCCCACACACATGAATATTTTTGTTTGCTCGAACTATTATTTTCCTGTTGCTGGTTGATCAAAGTATCAATTGTTGGAATGTTTGATTCATCATTTAATCAGTTTACAATTAGGGTGGTTCAGAAAAAAAAGCTACATTATTTATTTATATTTTAATAATGGAGAACTATTTATAATATAAATGACTGTAATTAAATAGGCTACACTCATACCTGCCCAGATGTGTTTGCAGCATGTCATAGGGGGACATAGGGGCATGGTCTCTGAGCCATGGGGTCCCCAGCCCCTATGCCTGATGTGCTGCCAGCTGGTAGACATCGGAGGGGAGGAACCCATGTCTTTTTCCCCATGTACAATGCAGATGCAAGTTCATGTAAAATCTGTATTTTTACATGGGTTTGCGTTACTCACATTTCTATGGTAGCTGCGTCCTGCAGTTGCAGCCTGCGCCCATGTTTTGCCCTGCCTCACCGGAGAAGTATGAAAGGGTTATCTGTCGGCACTGCATGGACGCATGCAGTACGGGACAGGTCTAAACAAGCTCGTATTGTTTGTTTGTTTGCTTTTTATAATGCACCATGAATTGAGCAGGATTCATGGGAGATTGAAGATAAAAAACAGAAGTTTTATTGATCACAAAATATAAATCCAATAATTAATCAAAGAAAAAAGCCAGGCAAGGGTGGCTAGCGATAACCTCACATCATGTCTTTGGTGACCTAACAGAAAAGCCATGGAAGTCACTGTCTCCAGAGTGTAGGTGGTGGCGTGGTAGTGTTGTTTATGAGCCCCATCATAACATACACGATGTCACTCATGTTTGAGGCTTTGGTGGGTTCACCATAATTATATACAATACCAAACTTAGAAAGTATAGAAAAATTCTGGCCTTCTCAAACATCCCAAACTGGGATGCCATGCTGTGTGATTCCCCCCCCAGGTCGTCCCAAAACTCAACTTTTCAGACAGTTCCCTCAGCAATATAAACAATTGGGAGCAAGAATGGCTGCATCCCTTCTGGTCTAAACAGAGCCATTTGCGAGCATTAAAGGGCCAGTCCAGTCTAACTAACTGTTATTGTTCACGGGAGCAGCCATGATGGAATTACTACATAATGCCGCACCAATGTCTTCTTTTGAGATGTCGAAGACAAAGCACTACCCCTCCCAATGGTGCGGCAGTGATGCAGTAATTCCATCATGGCTGCTCCCATGAACAATAAGAGTTAGTTAGTCTGAATTGGCCCTTTAATATGCATGGCATATGGTGCTGATTGAGCGAGAGCTGTACAGGGGACAGGTATGTTTTTATGGGCAATCTGGGGGGGGTTTCACACAGTGGATCATCCCAAATCAGGATGACCCCGATGCAAGAAACAAAACCCAGGATAGTCAAAATCATGGGTTTTGTTCGACCTTAATAGGGCCCAGTTAAACACCTGCACCGGGTGCCTCAGTGACAACTAGAGGGTTGTCACTGGCACAGGAGCCTCATACTTTTAGTTGCTGCTTCTACAGAATTTCTTGTTTTCCAGGACCCTCCAGAAAAATTATCCGGCATTGGCCACACCCAGAGTGATAACAATGCTATGCAGTGAAGTGCTGCAGATAAGCCCCAAGTGCCTTTGTCATTTAAGCATAATTCCTACCAGTCCCCTTGCTGGATGGAGCCCATCCAATCTTCCCATGTTTGCCTGGATCTCCTCTGGGTGCACAGCGCTCTCTTCACATCCTAAGAAACACTGTGGTAGGATCATCAGCCCCTGGCCCCCAATTTCTTTGGCTTTGCAGGCTGAGATTAATGTGACTGTTTTATTATTTGCAATATGCTGGCAATTATTTTTCTTTCTCCTTATACACCTGTGCCTTATTTATTTGTCTTTAGATACGTTTAGATGCTTTTTTTGGCTTATTAATTAGTTATTAAGTTATTAATAACATTAATATATGTTTTCATTTTTGTTTTATGTAACACATTCATGGGGAGTTTTTTGATAGGAATTCCAGAGCAATATGCGTCCACTCTCAAAAAGAATTGTGTTGGATATTTTAGGCTTAGTTCACACCTCTGTTGCGTTAAGAGCACACATTTTGTAAGCATGCCAAGGTAGATTGTATCAAAACAAATGCTGCACTGGCAATGCATTTGCATTGTGCTTTTGAATTTTTTTTGCACAATAAGTAAATGGTAAATTCTATGGCAATGCAAGCAGAACACAGGTACACTGCGTCATACATGCCTTGCCCTTGCGTTGCCATAGACTTCTATTGACCTGCCCTGTTACTACATTCCACCGAAAAAGGTGTCTGCAACAATTGGCGTTACGTGGTGCAGATGTGTGAGCTATCCCATGTAAAATAGGTGTGAACAGAGCCTTAGGGATTCTGCACAGTGCAAGAGTGATGTTCCAATTGGACGATCGTTCAAGTCAGGGAACAACTATAATAAAGCTGGTCTGCTTAAGTTATCCTAAAGCAGGTATCACAAGTAAGGTTCTTACACCTGTGGCAGGTGCTTACCTGTCTGGTGAACCCTATTGTTCATCAGAGGTTCGGTGAATGTGCAGGTGTGGCTGCAGCTACTGAAGAAAAATGGAAGGGTAAGTATTTTGCCCAATTTTCCAAGTTTTAAGACGACAGGTATACAAACAGGATGCCCGAAAGGTGTAGGATAAAACGTGTTAAAAAGTGGGTGTCTAAGTTTATATATATTATAAAATTGTATGTTGGCTGGGCACACAGTCCTATTTCTGCAGTCCCTACTATGATTATGATTGCTAATGCTTGCCTGTACAGAGACTTTTTATTTGCCTGTATACAAACAATGCAACATCTGATACCTTCGTATACCAATGCCAACTGCGTACTTGCCTATATACAAACAATGCAACATTTGATACCTGCCTATACAAGGCCAATATCAACTGTGTACTTGCCTATATACAAACAATGCAACATTTGACACCTGCCTATACAAGGCCGATGCCAACTGTGTACTTGCCTGTATACAAACAATGCAACATTTGACACCTGCCTATACAAGGCCGATGCCAACTGTGTACTTTGCCGGTATACAAACAATGCTAAATGTGATACCTGCCTGTATACAAGGCCGATGCCAACTGTGTACTTGCCTATATACAAACAATGCAACATTTGATACCTGCCTATACAAGGCCGATGCCAACTGTGTACTTGCCTATATACAAACAATGCAACATTTGACACCTGCCTATACAAGGCCGATGCCAACTGTGTACTTGCCTGTATACAAACAATGCAACATTTGACACCTGCCTATACAAGGCCGATGCCAACTGTGTACTTTGCCGGTATACAAACAATGCTAAATGTGATACCTGCCTGTATACAAGGCCGATGCCAACTGTGTACTTGCCTATATACAAACAATGCAACATTTGATACCTGCCTATACAAGGCCGATGCCAACTGTGTACTTGCCTATATACAAACAATGCAACATTTGACACCTGCCTATACAAGGCCGATGCCAACTGTGTACTTGCCTGTATACAAACAATGCAACATTTGATACCTGCCTATACAAGGCCGATGCCAACTGTGTACTTGCCTGTATACAATGTAAAATTTGATACCTTTGTATACAAGGCCAATGCCAACTGTGTACTTGCCTGTATACATACAATGCAAAATGTGATACCTGCCTATAGGGAAATGTCAATTGTGTACTTGCCTGTACACAAACAGTGCAACAGTTTATACTAACCTTTACATAGACCATGGCAACATTTAATTTGCCTGTATACAAACAATGCAACATATAATACCTGCCTATACCAGGATAATGCCAATCGTGTACTTGCTTGTATACAAAAAATGGAACATTTTATACTTGCCTATGCAGAGACAATGGCTACCTGTTAATTAGCTGCTTAAAAACAATCCAATGGTTGGTTCTTTCTGATACAAGGCCAATGCCAAAGGTTAACTTGCCTGTACTTAAACAATGCACATTTTTATACTTGCATGTACAGAGACAACGCCTACTGCCTACTTGCCTGTATACAAACAATGCTACATTTTATACTTGCCTAGACAAAGTCAGTGTAATATGTGTTAACCAAAAGTCCCCTTACCTTAGAGTCAAGCTTGTTTTTCAACCAGTTTTTGTGATTGAGCCAAGGGGTTTTGGCTCGTTGGGGTGTCTCTCTACCTGTCTCAGAAAGTTGGGGGCTTTGGTTTATTGAGTTTTTTAAGGATGGGTGGCTGTATTGGGTTCCAGGATTTCTGGAACATAGGGATCATTTATTATGGCAATAGATTTTGATCAGACATTCTTTTTATTTTTCCAGACACTTATTTTTCTACAATGCCGAACCTGGGCGGAGGAGCCAAATGTGCAGCGTGCGGGAAGACAGTCTACCATGCTGAGGAGATCCAATGTAATGGAAGGAGCTTCCACAAGCCTTGCTTCATCTGCAGTGAGTACTGAGATTAACAGGCTGATCGGCCATTCCCCAAACACCAAACTCAAGAGGGTACTTTGGTGGATCCTCCCGCTTAACCCTTTTATGGTAGTGGTATGCAGGTCCCCAGGCCCAATTTTGGCCATAGGCAAAATTTAAAAGGGGGGTCCCAATCGGGGGATTAGGTGAGGAGTGCAAATCGGCAGCTTGTTTTTTCTTTTAATTATTTTATTATTGGGATTCTTTGTTTTAATATTATACAAGGAAGGGTTGGAACCTATTTAATATTATTTTTGCTGTATTTGACCCTATTAAGGATTTAACCTCAGTTCCTATTGGTAGTGGCCTAAATGACTATGAAGTTTAATTAGTTTGGCCCTATTACTTTTAAAGTTGACTAGAGACAATTCCCTGCCAATTCCCTGCCCACATTTGGAATGTCCCAATGTATGAAAGCCCCCCACTAATATGCACGGCTAAGAGACATGATTGGGCCACAGCAGGGGCATTCCAATCGGGATGCCCCAGGATTGGCGACCAAAAGTGAAAATCCTGGGTTTCGGGACACTTTAAAGGTACTGTGCAGGCTAAGTGTCATCGCCTGTGAACAGTGTGATGCGCAGCACAGCATTATGCGGTCTAAAGGACTCCAGGGCCAGCCATTTACCTCCCTGGGGCATTACAGTTTGGAATGCCTCACTGTATGAACCCCTGCCAAATGCCGGCACTGCTTACCTTTCTGTTCCCATGGCGCACATGGCTGCATCCGTGGCCTCTCTGCGGCTGGGTCTAAGGCTGTATTGTTGTGTATGGCATACAGTGCTAATTGGACAAGAGCTTGTGCATGCACCATGGGACTGGAGAAAGGTGCTGTTCCCGGGTTTCACAAAGTGGGGAAACCCAAATCGGAATGCCCCAGAGGATTTTTAACTGGTAGGTCGAGTTTTGGTCTTTTAAAGAAAAATAATAGCAAGTTGCCCTGATTTAAAGTGATCCTATACACAGAAAGGAAACTTATGTTTGTCACCTTCTATCCCCAGCTCAGTGCCTCAAACCATTTTTTTTTACTAAAGCTTTTGCACAATATTCATAGCAAGAACCAGATACGGTCAGCCATATAGCTCCCTGGCTGAGCATCCCTGCCCCCTGGTGCTTTCCAGTTACAGTACACACAGCTCAGTATTGGAGGTCAGCCTTATCAGTTATAATAACTGCAATAAATTTGAAAGCACTTCACCCAAACTGCCATTATGTGACAGGTTAGCTTCTAACTTAATCAATTAGCATACAGCTGCCATTCGGACATCATACTGCTTCCAGTTTTTTTATGAATTTTTGGCAAATGCTTTAATAAAAAAAAGAAACACAGGCTGTTTTGGGACAGAAGGGGATGACATAAATTTCCTATATGGGTATATGTACACTTCAGTACTAGAAATATACCATGACCAGGATGAATGAGACCCTTCAGACATGTGTTAGAAGACAGGGAGGCATTGCATTGTTTGTACCTGGGCCTGTTGGCTGACATTGCCATTTTCTCTGGCTCACTCGTTGCTGGCTTTGCCGGTCAGAGTGAAATTACATCCCCTGGATATCTCGCCAACTTCACTCTGGCCCTTTCTTGCCCATCTGTCTGGCCAGCATTGCAAATATTTCCAGGAATAGCCGCCTTTTATCTGCATGGTTTCTGTGATGAGTCACAATGGCTGCCAGGCACCAATATAACCTCCCAGCTATTAGGGGAGCTTTATCTGCAGGGCAAAGTGTTCTCCATCAAAAGCTTATCAGCTAAGTGCGGCATCTCACAGCTATGATTCACTCGTGTTCTGCTGACAGACTGGGGTGTGACGGTGATGGAGCCCCAAAAGTCACATGTCAAAAATTACTTCCGTCCTTCCATTATCAGGTGGTATGTGCAGGGCTGAAGAGTGTTAGCTCTCTGAACAATTGCGCTTGTTGCCTGGAGCTGCTCACCCATGAGAGTGTCCAGAACAGGCAACTGCTAAAGATTTTCCC
The DNA here is from genome assembly GCA_027917425.1 of Gastrophryne carolinensis. Classification (NCBI taxonomy): domain Eukaryota; kingdom Metazoa; phylum Chordata; class Amphibia; order Anura; family Microhylidae; genus Gastrophryne; species Gastrophryne carolinensis. Next base: position 85,646,170 of record CM051241.1, on the reverse strand, counting down.
ATGAGCAAGTATGAGCTGGGGCTAGGGATCGCCAATGGAGTCAACTGTCATTCAGCAAATGGCTGATTTGCTTCAATGGGGGGCGTAAGCAGGCGTATCCCTAGCGATGTGCATTCTCCCACCCAAGCCTATATAAATGGCTGGGTTGGTAGCATGAAGATGCAAGGGATGCACCTGCTTCCACTCCCCGTTAAAATCAGAACAGTTGGCCGAATGACAGTTATGACAAAAAGCTCTAACTGGACAAGAGACCACGCATGTGCTGTTGGACTGGGAAGAGGTGAGTTATTATGGGTGATCTAGGGGGTTTTATACATCCAAAAAAACAGGATGCCCTGGGGGGAAGGCTTTATAGGGCCAAACAGACCTGAGGTTCATCTGGCCTCTAAGCATTGGGGCTTGATCTGGGATGCCCTGATGCATGTCACCCTGATGGCCTAGCCTTGCACTCACCACTTCCATGTTTGCTACCATTCCCTGCCGTTCACAGGACCACCAGCATTCTAATAGGTTTGCCCAGTAGGCTTGAAACCGGATTGGCTGATGCCATGTGAATGAAAGCTGTAAGTGGAAATGTGCAAGTAGTAGGTATTTCGGCTTTTGGGTTGGGGGTGTCAAGAAAGGGAAAGGGGGCAGTGGGTACAGTCGGCAGTAGTAAGGGGCAGAATGAAAAAAAGTGAGAATCAAGACAGAAGGAGAAATAGCAGCCAGCAGAGGAAGAGTACAGTGGGCATAGATCTGGGAGGGACACTGGGAAAGGGAAAGTATTAAAATTACACAGCAGAGGGAGGCAGAAAGGAGGAAGCGGGCACAGTGGGCATCGAGCAGGGGCAGAGCAGAAGGACATTTGTCAGCATGACAAATGCTATCAAGGAAGCATGGGGGAACTACAAGCAACAGGAAGGAATAGGGGGGAAAGGCACAACAATAATAGCTGGCCGCAAAAAAAATGACAGGATGATGGGCCAGAATAGAGTGAAATGGGGAAGAGGGCAACAGGAAGGAGACGTTATAATGAGTAAAATAAAAGTGCAGAAATGATAAAAAAAAAGCTATGGGAAAGAGGAAGGAATGAGGAATTACAGGAAGTGGTCACAGTAGGTATCGGGGAGGCACAGAGTGGACAGGATGAGCAGAATGGAGGAAGGTTGGGCAACCAGAAGGGAGTCCAGCGGACTGCAGGAAGGAAAATGTTTCCAACACTTTATTTCAACAGCAGCAGCAAGCTCCATCACACAATTGAACAGACTTGGGATGCCCCGCTGTGTGAAACTCAAGATTTCAGCACATTGGCAACTGATCCCACCACACATTCCAGCATTCTTCCATCTAATGTGCACACCCCTGCTGGAATATCGGAATAGCTGGAGGCTTGTGGGCACAGCAGCGGGGAGAAGACAGCGGGAGGTGTCTGGCAATCCGTTCTTTAAAAACCTATTACTGGGCATGAATATGCATGGCTCTGAGGTCTGATTGGACTAGATACCTAAAAACTAAACAAAACTAGGATACCCTTGTAAAGTGGACCAAAACCCAAATGAATGAAAATACTGGGTTTTGGTCTTTTTTAAAGAGGTGGTCACTAGGAGCATGTGCTTGGAGAAGAAGAGGACTGTGGGTAGAGAATGTTGGGTAAGTATTTTTTTATTTTGACCTACACACATAATATATGATTGCCCTTATCCTACCCCACTCCATTCCAAACTGAAATCTAGCTTCGGTCTCCCCCCCACATGCAACTCAAAGCTCCCCTCAGCTTCTTCTCCAAGCAAACCCCCTTAACCTCCTACAACAGGTATACCATTGCCAGTGTGTGTAACAATTCAAGAGGAACAAAACACATGATATTAACTGTCCTAGATTTTGTTTCTTGCCCCAGGGGAATCCCGATTTGGGATGCAACTGAGTGAAACCCTTGGGAAAGCCAACAAGCATCCCTGTGGCCAATTTTCTCTGGCTGTGCATACCCACATCAGCCATACAGATAGGTCTGGTGCAGGTACTTGGATCAGCTGAAGGGATGCCATGGGGTTTCTAGAAAGGTAAGATTCTGGACAAAGGGGTTTTATATTTTGTGGCATCCCAAATAGGGATTCCTCACAAAGATTGAGATCATTTGTATCAAAGAGAAATGCAATGGTTAGGCAAGTATTCATGTTTTCACTTTGACCTCTACATGTTCTTTAAATTAGCCCTTATTTCATCCCAAACACCAGATGAACAATCCATAACAACCCTGGGGGCTGCAGAGCCCCCCCCCCCCGCACATCTGCTAGAATTCCCATAGGAAGCCTTAATTTGGTCAGCAATACTCATCTGATCCACAGTCCTGCGCTGGACATGTATCGAACGTAACCACCAATGGGATTCACCGGGCAGGGATAGACAAGGTCATACATGGCCACGCAAGCCTGCCAAATGGTGCAGTGTACTTACGAGTGCAGCAGCTGCACCCACATACAAGGGGAGTATTCGGCCCAGTTCTCAGACTTCATAAGGGGTTTCTAGTGGAGGGCATCACACATTAGGTTTAGGTCTGTTTTAATAACTACCCCGCCCCCCACGTCTTAGCGCCTTTCCAAAGATACCTCTCTTGTGCAGATACAAGAAGTCACTCTTTGTATTTGTATACGGCTCCTTATTTCTGCGGACACAACGTTTACCTGCACACAAGAGGCATCCTTGGAAAACTTTTGACACGTCCATCATGGAAGTAGTAATAGACTGCTATTTGAGGACCTATTAACTTTTATTGTTCCTGTGTTGTGTTGCAGTGGCCTGCAGAAAGGCTCTGGACAGCACCACGGTGGCCGCACACGAGTCAGAGATTTACTGCAAGTCTTGCTATGGCAGGAAGTACGGGCCCAAGGGCTACGGCTATGGTCAGGGCGCTGGCTGCCTGAGCACTGACACCGGAGAGAGATTCGGCATTGAGATAGCTGAGTGAGTATGAGGAAACAATGCGTATGGGAAATGTTATGGCTCCAACAAAAAGCATTGGCAACATTTCCTGTCCACTTTAGGAATATATTGTTTGTGTATTTTTATGGTCCTTTTAGATTTCATTGGTTCCATAGAGTTACATTACAGCTTGACAATGTAGTGACGGTTTTCTAAGTAATTGTAGTGGATCAGTAAGCCTGCCCGTTTTCAAAAGCCATTTCGTAATAGCAACCAGGCCATTTTCTCAGTCCATGCTCTCCAATAGCAAACCTGGTGAGCCTCACTTGTGCAGAGGATCATTTCTTATTAGCAAGCAGCATGTTTATGCATATGTGCTGTTGCTAGTGCCATGTCTGGTCTTGCTACAGCAGAAAGTATGGCCCCAAGGGGACAGACTGCCAAACCACCGACAAGTGGCCAAGTGAATATGAGGAAACAAAATTATTTTGCCACAATTTCCTGTCAAGCGTATATCATATGAGCATTTTCATGGCCCAATTAAGGTTTTATTATTTCCATAGTGCTACATTACAGCATCGCCATAGTCGTAGTGATGGTTCTATAGATTATAGGTTCTTACAGATATACAACATGTGCACTACAGAATTAGTTGCTAAAAAATTCTGTCGGTTAACTAGGAACCTAGTGGATCGGTAAGCCAGCTCTCTTTCAGAAGCCATTTCACAGTAGTAGCAAGCCCTTGTACCCTGTAATCACCAATCCAGATTTATCGCCACAATAGCAAAGCTGGTGAGTCTCACTTGTCCAGTAGATAATCCCATATTAGAAGGCACCATATATCTGCATATATGCTATTCTGAATGCAGTTAGGTGTTAGTTAGTTGTACATATTCATCCACCACTAATTATGCTGTTTAATAATGTTTATACATCTGTACCCAACAGTGAGTATTGTTATTTCTGCGTGTTCCCGGGTTAACCAGTTTTTGGAACGGAGACCGACAATCAGCTTTTACCAGTCACATGTAAGGGTGATTTAGCACCCACAGATTCACATGAAGGATGGATATGCTGACAATGTCTTGCAAGGAAGTGCCCATCAGCCAATCAAAATGCACAATGTATTGGTCTAGGGCACCAATCTAGAAATGGGGCTTAGAAAAATGTAAATTAGCACACAGTATTGTGTAATTGGTTAACTGGAATTGTATATTGTATTATTAAAGCTTGACTTCAGTCTTTTTTCCTCCCTCCACCCTTAATGAACCTTTTCTTTAAATTTACCTGTCCCTCAATCCCACAGAACCTGGGGAGGTAGGCCACATTTGTCGTAATGCAGTGAGGGTTTAAGGTGGAGAGGTCCAAGGGACCACTGAATGGTAGCACATTCATAGCCAAGGAAAAGAGTTACAGTGGAAGTGTCCAGTGATTTGTAGGTTTTCTATAGCTTTGTAAGAGCTGCTAAACTTATTTATGTCTCTACAGGTCCCACCCTGCACGCAGCTCTCCAACCACTGCACACTCCAACAAGTTTGCCCAGAAGTTTGGCTCTACAGAGAAATGCCCCCGATGTGGGAAGTCAGTCTATGCTGCAGAGAAAGTGATTGGCGGAGGAAGGGTACGTCTTCTCTGTAATTGCATCCGGACTCCAAAGCGTCTTAAGTTCTCCCATTATGTGTTGCCCCCTTCCATGTGCTCTGTGGCACTCCACATCCCACTGCTCTGCTATAGAATAAAATCTACCGCTTTTTCTTTTTGTCTACCTCTTAGTGTGCCTCTATTTTAGTTTTGTAAAATGTCGCCTTCCATAAAATTAATTCCACCTACTCCTAACTTTACTCAAATGACAGGCCTTCTGTGTCACAAAGCTGTTCCATCCTCTTTTGCTTTCCAGTTGAATAGTTCTTGGCGCCCCTCCCTATATTACACTGCCATGAAAGAACATCTGAATAATATGGATACTGAGAAATTCTGATCTGATAGTAATTGTGGCTCTTGGTCTTACAGCCTTGGCATAAAACCTGCTTCCGCTGCGCGTTCTGCGGGAAGAGCTTAGACTCCACTACTGTGACCGAGAAGGACGGCGAGATCTACTGCAAAGGTTTGTCAGGGAGGGAAAGGATTCATTTTTGTGTGTGACTGGTGATTGACTTGGTTTGGTCTTGCTAATGGAACACTGAGGATATTGGGAGGCGGTATACCGAAAACAGGACCTAGACCTTGGGGTCCCATGCTATAAGGTGAAGAATACTGCCCCTGCTAAACGGTCCAGTCTCTGCATTTATAAATGTCATGGCTCACCAAGTGATGTCATTGGTAATTTGAAATAGATAAGTAACTGTCTTTTTTTTCTTTCCAGTCTGTTACGCAAAGAACTTTGGCCCAAAGGGAATCGGATTTGGTGGCCTGACACAGGTGGAGCAGAAAGAAGATTAAGTGACAGACTGGTCCTTTTTTTTTAGAAACACTTCCCCAGCCAGTGATGATGGATCTCAGAGAAGATTTGATGTCTCTCAATAAAAAAAATGTGTTTATCAGATTAAATATGAATTTCACTATCCCAACACAAACCAGTTCCTGAGCACAAAAAATATGATCTGACACTGGAAAAGATAAAAAAGGGAAATTTGTGAACTCACCAGTACATTTCCTTTCAGGTCCTCTTCCATTCCGGGGCACCACCAGTAGCAATGTGCGGGTTAATCACAGCCGTAGGTGAGGACTTCAAGATAGAAACTTCAGCCCCGGGAGGGGAGAAACGCTAATCTGCACATAATGCGCACAACTAGAAAACAGTGCAACAAAACAAAATCTGTGTAGAAGGCATCAACTGCCACCGACGCAGTTGTAACACAAAAGAAGGGCGGGTGTAGTTCCCCCAGAATGGAAGGGGATGAGAAAGGAAATATACAGGTGAGTACAAAAAATAAAATTCTGTGAAACTCACCTGTAAAATTGTTTTTGAATATATCCAGTCCAGGTCGTCCCAGAAGTAATTACATGTGGATATTCTGCCACTAGGTGGCACGCTCGACTGCAAGATCCAAAGCTGTCGCTCCTCCCGGCCCCCTATAGAAACAGGTGTCTCACTCAGATTCCCCAGTGGTTAAAAAGCAGTAAGAAAAAGAGACAGGCCGGGAGGCCAAGAAACCATGTTACGTCACATAGCTTCAGCATGTACTCTCTCCAACAAAAAACCTTAAGAACAATGGTCCAATACAAAAAATGGTAATCACCATTAAGGCAACAAGAGATAATGAACAAAGGGCAGGGTGGGACGACCTGGACTGGATCTATTCAAAAACAATTCTACAGGTGAGTTTCACAGAATTGTATTTTTCACTATATCCAGTCCAGGTCGTCCCAGAAGTAATTACATGTGGGACATCCAAAAGCAGTGTCCATTAGGGCGGGATCCCCAGCGCAGAACAGCATGTAGTTCATTTCACTACCGCCTGAAGCACCTTTCGGCCAAAGACAGCATCAGCTGAGGCCCTAAAATCAACCTTGTAGAACTTGGTAAAGGTATGAACTGAAGACCAAGTGGCGGCCTTACAAACCTGTTCAACCGATGCCTGGTGCTGAAAAGCCCAAGAGGCACCAATAGCTCTGATAGAATGAGCTGTGATCCGAAAAAGGGGGGGGGCCTTCCCCTTGGCAGAATAAGCTTGCACCACCGCCTGACTGATCCACTTACTAAGAGTGGACTTGGCTGGTGGCAAGCCCTTCCTAGAACCTTCAGATAGGACAAAGAGCAAATCCGATTTCCTGAAGGATTCAGTCACAGCCAGGTAATACTTAATGGCCCTGACCACATCCAGGGCATGGAGGGTCCTTTCCTTAGCATTAATCGGTGCCGGACACAAGGAAGGTAAGACAACTTCCTCATTAAGTTGAAAGGGAGAAACGACCAAAAAAAGCAGGCTTAAAACGAAAAACCACCTTATCCTTATGAAGCTCAAAATAAGGAGGCTTCATACAAAGTGCGGCCAGCTCTGACACGCAATGCACCGAGGTTATCGCTACCAAAAAGACCACCTTGAGGGTCAAAATAGGCAAAGCAGCATCGCACAAGGGCTCAAAGGGGGGTCACTGTAGAGCAGAAAGCACCAAATTCAAGTCCCACACTGGTAATACAGGCTTACGCGGTGAATGTACGTGGGAAACACCCTGGAAAAAGGTCTTGATCAATCTATGATTGACCAAGGATCTCTGGAAAAGATAGCCAAGGCAGAGACCTGGCCCTTGAGGGTGCTCAGCTGGAGACCCACATCTAAACTGTGTTGTAAAAACTCCAAGATCCTAGAGATAGAAAAGGTGCGACAAGGGAAACTCTTGGCTCACACCAAGCAATGTAGGCATGCCAGACTCTGTAATATATCATGGAAGAAGACTTCTTCCGTGCCTGAATCATGGTACGCACAACCGTGTCAGACAGGCCCTTTTCCCTCAGGATGGAGGACTCAATAGCCTGGCCGTCATAGCCAGCGTCTGTAAATTGGGGTGCGGCAGTGACCCCTGTGTGAGAAACCCTGGGGCGTGATGTAACGATTCACTGACATCTGAACTATGTCCGCGGCCAGCGAGGAGCCACCAAGATGGTTGGTACCCCCTACTGGGCTATTTTGCGCAGCACTCGGCCCAGGAGTGGAAATGGAGGAAACTCATAAAGGAGCCAGAACTCCGTCCAAGGAATTGCCAGAGCGTCTGTGGCAAAGGCCAGAGGATCTCTTGACAGGGAGACGAACCTTGGGTGCTTGTGATTGTGTCTGGACGCAAACAGGTCCACATCCGGCTGACCCCAGCGGAGACACAGAGCGTGAAAGATCTTGTTGCTGAGAGACCATTCCCCCAGATGAGAGGCCCCCCTGTTCAGGGAGTCTGCCTCCTGGTTTTCTACTCCGGGGATGTAAACCGCCGAGATGCAGGGAATAATCTCCTCTGCCCAAGCCAGGATCTGGGTCACCTCCTTGAGGGCTTGCTTGCTCCGAGTCCCGCCCTGGTGATTGATGTAGGCAACAGCTGTCTGATTGTCCGAGCGAACCTGGACGGCACGACCCCTTAAATGGGGAGTCAAGTGAAGAATCACCAACCGGATCGCTCTTAGCTCCAGGAGATTTATGGGCAAGTGGTTCTCCTGCGGACCCCACTGACCCTGGATCTTCTGCGTCTGCCAAACGCCTCCCCAGCCGGTCAGACTGGCATCCGTGGTAACAATCTCCCACCGGTGGGGTCAGGAAGGACTTGCCCACCAATAGCCGATCCCAGCCGGTCAACAGGTTCAATTGAAGAGGTCTCATGTGGAACTGAGCGAAGGGCACTGCCTCGAAGCAGGACACCATCAGGCCCACCAGCTTCATCCCCAGACGGATCGAAGGTCGCTGATAAGACAGCAAGGCTCGCACCTGCGTCTGAAGCCCCACCACCTTCTGCTGTGGCAGGAACACCTTGACCTGAGAGGTGTCTAACGTCATGCCCAGAAAGGACCTCACCATTGAGGGAGTTATAGAAGACTTGGGGTAGTTGATTACCCATCCGAACTCCTTGAGAGTGGATAACACCAACCGGGTGTCGCTCTCGGCCTGCTGAAGGGACTGAGCCGCAATCAGTAAATCATCCAGATAAGGCAGCACACGAAGAATAGCCATGATGCCAGCCAGCACCTTGGTGAAAACCCGGGGGGGCTGAGGATATCCCAAATGGCAGGGCCACAAACTGATAATGCTGGTCCTCCAGAGAAAATCTCAGGAACCTCTGGTGTCCCTGGAATATCGGGACGTGCAAATAGGCATCCCTGATGTCCACCGTGGTCATGAAGTCGCCGGGCCGAAGCGAGCTCACTGCTGACCGTAAGGTTTCCATGCGGAAATGCCTGACAACAAACCTGTTGAGACCTTTCAGGTCCAGGATAGGTCTTAACGTTCCGTCCTTCTTGGGCACCGTGAACAGGTTGGAGTAAAAACCTTGCCCCTTCTCCTGAAGAGGTACAGGGCAAATCACACCTAGCCGCAGGAGGTGCTGCATGGCCATTCTCAGGCCCTGTGCAGTCATTGGATTCTGGGACATGCGAGACTGAAGAAATCTTGGGGGCGGCCTGACTGCAAGCTCTATTTTGTAACTGGGGACACCACCTCCTGAATCCACCGATCCGAGACGCGCTGTCTCCAGATATGAGCAAATAGCAGAAGCAGTCCCCCCACCCGGATGCGTGAGGGCGCCTCATCATGCCTGAGGAACCTTGGCAGTGGGCTTGGACTTGGATCCCCAGGAGGGATTGGGTCGGCCGCGGGACCTACCTCGTCCCCAGGAATCTCTGCGGCCACCTGAAAAAGAAGCGCCTCTTCCTCCACGAAAGGAGCGATAGGCAGAGGAACCCCGAAAGGGCAGCGCAGGCTTCTGTCGCTGAGGGAGTCTACCATCCTTAGTCAGGAGGTCAAGACGTTCCCCCGAACAACCTGTGCCCCATGAATGAGCGACTTCTTGGCCGCGGCATCAGCCGACCATTGCCGCAACCAGAGCGAGCGACGAAGCGTAACAAGCAGAACCGATACCCTGGCACCGAGCCAGACACCATCGTCCATGGCAGAGACAACAAAGGCAATAAAACCCATGCAAGCTTTGAGGTCTTTATACTCCTCCGCCCGCTTGGGAGACTTGGCAATATCCACAAGACGTCTCACCTTCTTTCTTTTTTTTTTTTTTAAATTGTAGATTTTTATTGCAGAGGCATGTAATAAGACAGAACACGTGTGATACAATTGTACATCCATTTACAAAGACAGTACATAAAGGCACAATAAGTAACTTGTGAAACAACCCTGAGAAACGATAAGGCCTACGGACGCGACCCTACCGGGTCGAGATTACGGGGCTGTCCACGGGGGCATTGGGGCACCAATAACAAATTAAACCTTGAATAAGAGCCACCCTCCTCAACCCTCAGTGTCAAAAGCTACGGAAGCTCGCTCTTTGTCCACCGTTTCTCAAAGGGCAACGAAGTAAAATAAAGCACGTACACCGCTCATCATGCTTCATACATTTTCCTTTTTGTTATAGACAGAAAATAAGAACACTAGACAACAATAAAGAAGAACCTATGAAACAGAGGGAGGGGGAAGACAAGACGACAGATAAACACATAATGGTAAAGGGGGGATAGGGAAAAAACAAGGGGGGAAGAAGGAAAGGGGGAGGGCCCGCTACATGCACCAGAAAGGAGCCTCTTCTCATCAAACACATTATCACCTACTCTTGTAAGAAGGTCAGGTACTCTGCCGAAAATGTGAAACAGTCCCACACGCACCACTTCTCTCTATGCTCGTCCTCCTTCCCCCTCAGGGAGGCAGTCATCTCCTCCATCCTGCTAATATCGGCTACCCTGGTAAGCCACATAGCTGTAGTGGGAGGGGTGGTCGACTTCCAGCAGGAAGGGATGCAAGTCCTGGCAGCATTTAAGAGGGGGGGCAATAGGGACCTGGTCCTTCTCCTGATAGAAGTGGGGGCTAGCCCCAGAAGGTAACACGCCGGATCCTCGCCTAAATCTATGTCCGTAAGCTTCAAAACTATTTTCCTGACATTGCCCCAGAACCCCGTCAAGGCCCCACACTCCCAGAAGATGTGTAACATTGTACCCCTAGCCCTGGAGCATCTCCAACACATGGGGGAGGGGGAGGGAAATATTTTTGCCAATCTAGATGGAACCAAATACCAGCGTGAGAGAACTTTATAGGAGGCTTCCTGATATCTGCATGACATTGATGACTTGTGGGCCACTTGAAGCATGGCTTGTGTCTGCTCCTCCGTGAACACCTTATTCAGTTCCTTTTCCCACCCCACCACAAATGGGGGCTTGTAGGAGTCGGAGGGCGAGGTTAGTAAAGAGTATGCATAGGACAGTGCTCCCCTGAAGTGGCCGCTCCCCAAGCAAGTTCGCTCGAATGGGGTCGGAGGAACTGTAGCTCCCGCAAACCTGTCCAGGGGAACCCTGATAGTGTGTTAGCTACAAGGTCTGCCAGGAGTTCAGGGGGGTCAAAGAGTATCTCGCCGCCATATCCTCTGCCCGAGACCATCTCGATCCATCCCACAGATGCATGACCCTGAACCGATCCTGTTTCACCCATGCTCGAAACGTGCCATCCGATAGGCCTGGCGGAAAGTCCGGATGTCCCAGTACTGGGGTCAATGGCGAGGAGGGCTGGATGCCCAGTTTTGGGAAAAACCTGCCCACTACTTTTCGAGTAGGGTGTTTGTTCAGGGAGAGGACACGGTCCAGCGGAATCCAAGGGAGCCCTGGGAGGGGTATCTCCGATGACTCCTGCTCGACAAGCATCCACTGTTTTAAATAGGCGTGTCTACACCAATCAAGGACTCGAGACAAGTGAGCTGCAGCGTGGTACGCCCTCCACTCCGGGATGCCCAGTCCTCCCCTCCACTGTAGGCCAGTGTGTGTAGGCCTTGCTGAAGGAACTCCGAAATTGTGGTTACCGAGAACCTCCAACAGGAGTGGCCCTTAGATTCACACTAAGACACAAAGGATCTGCAAGTCCTTTAGTAAATACTAGAGGATGATGGTTTCCGTGCTCGAAACGAAGTCCGAATTACCAATATGCTGGTCTCAACAGCCAAGCTGCTAAAGCCAGCGCTGGAGAATTGGGGTGCTGCAGAGGACCCTGTTGCATAAGATCTGGACGTTTGGGGACTCGCCACTGGGGCTCCACTGCCAGCTGGCCAGATCTGCGAAACACACCCTTCTGGGCCAGTGTGGGGCGGTAAGGATGATAGAATTCTGCTTGCAGTTGATCATCTTTAACATGCGACAAAGAAGTTGCAGTGGCAACAATGCGTACAGCAACCTGTACCCTGACCAGGGAATGGCCAGCGCGTCAACCATCATGGCCAGAGTGTCTCGCACCCTGGACACGAACCTTTGGACCTTCCAATTGTCCTGAGATGCGAAGAAGTCCACCTCCGGCACTCCCCACTGGTCGCAGAGGGCTTGAAATACGTCCTGTTAAGGGACCATAAGTTGAAGCTTATCCAGTTTTTCCCACTCCTTTGCCACCAGCCTGTTGAAACGTGCAAGTCTGGGTAATACCTGCCTGACCTTCTGACCCTTGTAGGGTTCACCCTTCTTCATTTGCCACTTTGACCGAGGAGTAGAGGGGTGCAGAAGCTCCAATATTGCCTCAATAAGCTCCTCAACCTGATCTGTCGGGTGATCCGGAGGGTTCCCTGGCATATGCACGGCTTACAGTTCCTCTCCGCTGCCAGACGACACCATCCCCCTCTGACCGGCTGGAACTAGATCCTGAACCCCTAAATAGGTCCTTGATGTAGGAGCTAGAATCCTCTGAGGATTCTGTCTGAAAATGCGGGGTCTAGGCTGTATTGCAAGGTCTTGACCCTTCCACCCCATGGCTTGCACATGAGGTTTAGGGCAACCTCAGGTAAGCTGCTCCTTTTTTATCTCTTGCATTGTATGTCCCAAATGGGGCTCTCATAGATTAGAGTTAGGACTGTACCCATAGAGGCACCTTGGCGCAGTGGTGCAGCTTAGCATACTTCTGCAGATGTGTGTGACCGAGCCTCGGTTTTTACCAGATTTAGAGACAGATTATAGGTTGGTCTGCAGGCTAACAGGGTTGAGTGCTGCGGCTCCTTTAAGTCTTTTGAAAATGCCTATGCTTTGCCGCAGATTTGGAATGTCCCGGTTGATAAGGGTCACTGACCATGCTCTCCAACCGAGCCACCTTGTCTGCCATGTCTGAAGGAGCGTGGGCTGACCCTGGGACACAAGTGGACCTTGCAGCCCCCCCAAGGGGGTATCCCGCTCTGAGTCCAAAGTTGCAGTGGAAACTGGATGATTCAACTGAAGCGCAGAACCTGCCAGCTGTGTAAGGCGGTGCAGGACAGAAGTGCACCCAGTGCACAGGGGTCCCTCTCCCGAGGTTAGGTGCGCTTGGCACAAGGGACAAACGGCACCACTCTTCTTTAAAATACGAAACCCCGGAGCCTCTGATGCCTCAGAAGGTGGCCACACCCCCTTGTGACGAGACCACCTCCCCCCTCCCAGCTCAGTAGTAATCACAAATACGCTGGCCCCACCCAACACTGCATATCTCGCAGGGTGACATGGGGGTAGATGGACTGGGGCTCAGTGGGAGACACACAGCAGGGCCAGCTTGCAAGGCCTAGAGATCAGGTACCCCGCAGCACCTTGGGGTTCAGACCCAGTCAGACGAGCCCCAGCACCCTAACCTGAACCCAGGTGCGCTCCAAACAATCTGCACGATCCCGCGCTATCGGCTTAGGAACCGGCTTTAGGCATCTAATGGGGGTCCCCAGGAACACTGAAGCTGGTTAGGGGCTGGGGGACAGACAGAGTTGAAGCCCCGGCTCAACGCTGTAACTAAAAAAACAAACAAACAAAAAAAAAACATCTTCACAGTCCCTTGCGACTACAAGAAAAGAACTAAGGATATCCTGCCACAGCCTGCCCCATATAGGCCAGGAGGAGCTATTTTTATTCTCACACTTTTTATTTTCACTCCCAGCCTATGGCTGAGATTAACCTACACATTGCCCTGGAATGGAAGAGTTGCGAAAGTTGGTTTGTCCCCCTTGGGCAGCTGGCTGACATGGATCAGTAAATATTTCAGTCTCAAAATGCGAGTTTTGATACATGTAGCATGATCCCTAGGGACATCAAGATTTGAGATACCCAACTCTGATGAAACACCCCGGCACATACCACATACTCACCTACTTCTGAAATCCCATGGCGGTTATTTTTCCTGATGAGCAGAGTTCTCTGACCTGCAGTGGTATGCCTGCTCCCTTTGTTCTGGATGCCCCTAGGGATCATGCTATGTGGTTCTAAAACTTGATTTTAAGTTATGGTCTATCTTAAACTGGACTAACACTTTTCCACCATTTTGCACTTTGCTGGCTACCAGGTGAGAACGGGACATGTGATTGCATTTTGTGGGGGGGGGGGGGGGGGGGGGGGGGGGGGACAGGTAAGATTTAGGGGGGTTTGCAGAGGGTTGATAGGGGGGACCCAGCCATAGTAGGAACACCCTCCCTGGAGCAGGCCAAAACCCATTTTTTGTAAAAATACCATTTTGTGAATACTCACCTGTAAAATTTCATTACATGTGGGTATACTGACCTGTAGATGGCGATCTTGCAGAGATGTAAAAAAATTCCCCAGTATAAAGATAGCAGTAAGAGAAAGGGACCAGGAAAGCCAATTAAAACTAACAAAGGTTCACCATATAAAGGATCCAGAATACAAAAGGGCAGGGTGAAGCGGGGTGTGTGACATACTTATAATACCCATTTTACAGGTGAGTATTCACAAAATGGTATTATTCTAAGTATGTCGCACACCCCGTTTCCAGACATTCATTACATTTGGGACATCCAATAGCAGTGTCCATAAAGGGCGGGGATCCAAAAGCAAGGCAACAAGGCACAAACTTAAACCACTGCAGCTTGCAGAACTTTGCGGCCAAAAACAGCATCCGCTTAGGCAATATCCTGCAAAGGTTCAAAAGGAGGACCCTGCAAGGCAGACAAAATCAAATTCAAATCCCAAACTGGGAGCAAAGGCTTCCTAGGAGGCCGCACATATGTAACCCCCCTGGAAAAAGGTCTTAACCAGAGGATGAAGAGCAAAAGACTTTTGAAAGAAAACCGCCAGGGCAGAAACATGCCCTTTCAGCGTACTAAGCTTCAAACCTAGGTCCAGACCATGTTGCAAAAATTCCAAGATCCTAGGGATAGAAAACGCCCTGCAAGGCAAGGCCCTGACCTCACACCAATCAATATAAGACCTCCAAATCCTATAGTAGATGGCAGAGGAAGACTTCTTTCTAGCCCTAAACAGAGTCTGAATGACAGCATCAGAAAGACCTTCCTCCTTCAAGATGGAGGTTTCAGCAGCCACACCGTCAAAGCCAGCATTGGTAAATTGGGGTAGAGCAGGGGACCCTGAGTGAGTAGATCCAGCAGAAAGGGCAGAACTAACTGATTCTCTGCCAAACTTACCACGTCTGTGAACCAAACCTGTCTTGGCCACCTTGGAGCCACCAGGATTGCTGACGCACCCTCTAGGGCCAGCTTGCGCACCACTTTGCCCACCATGGGAAACGGAGGGAACAGGTATAGAAACCCCAGATCCCTCAAGTTCAGAGACATAGCATCCACTGCCAGAGCCAGTGGATCCCGCGAGAGAGACACAAATACCGGAAGCTTGTGATTGTGACGAGAGGCAAAGAGGTCCACCTCCGGATTCCCCCACCGGAGGCAAAGCGACCGAAAAACCTTGGGGCAGAGCGACCATTCCCCCCGGCGAGATGACCCCCTGCTCAGGGAGTCCGCCTCCGTGTTCTCCACTCCCGGAATGTACACTGCCGAGATGCATGGGACATTGCCCTCTGCCCAATCCAGAATCAAAGACACTTCCCTGAGGGCACGCCTGCTGTGAGTCCCTCCCTGGTGATTGATGTAGGCGACCGCCGTCCGACCGAACTTGAACCGGTAGTCCCCGTAACGGATGAGTCAAGTGAGCCAGAACCAACCTGATGGCTCTCAGCTCCAGAACATTGATGGGATCGTGAGCCTCCTGAGGCCCCTACAGCCCCTGAAACTGAAGATCCTTCCAAACCCCCCCCCCCAACCTGACAGGCTGGCATCCGTGGTGACCGTGTCCCAACGAGGGGTCAGAAAAGACCTGCCCCTCGTCAGATTGCTCGGTTTCAGCCACCACCGAAGGGAACCCCGCACCTGGGGGGACATCAGAAAAGACTGATCCAATGACAACGGGGACCCGTCCCAGGCCGCCAAGAGATAGAGCTGGGGCGTCCTTGTGTGAAACTGGGCAAAGGGAACCGCCTCGAACGATGCCACCATCAATTCCACCAGTCGCATCCCTAGCCGGATGGATAGGAGGCGCTGAGTCAATTCCTGAATCAGAAGACCCTTGGCCCGGGGGAGGAACACCCTGGCCTGAGAAGTATCCAGAGACATTCCCAGGAACTCCACCACCCTGGAGGGAGTGAGGCAGGACTTGGGATAGTTGATCACCCAACCGAAACTCTCCAGAGTGGACACCACTGTCCTGTTATCCAGCTGCACCTGACTGAAAGAAGGCGCCATGATGAGAAGATCATCCAGATAGGGCACGATGCGGATACCCCTGGCTCTGAGGATGGCCATCACTCCTGCCAACACCTTGGTAAAAACCCTTGGAGCCGAGGTAAGGCCAAACGGAAGAGCCACAAACTGAGAATGTCGATTGTCCACGACAAACCTGAGGAATCTCTGGTGTGCCGGAAATATTGGAATATGCAGGTAAGCATCCTTGATGTCTATGGACGTCATGAAGTCCCCCTGACAAAGTGAGTGGATGGCTGAGCGCAGAGTTTCCATATGGAACTTCCAGGGGACGAACTAATCTGTTGAGCAACTTCAGATCCAGAATGGGACCAACGGATCAGTCCTTCTTGGGCACCGTAACAAATTGGAATAGAAGCCCAGGCCCCGGTCTGAGTGGGGCACCGGACAGATGACAGCCATGTCCAAAAGACTTGCTACTGCCGCCCGAAGCCCCTGGGCGGCCAGAGGATCTGACGGCACCCGAGAACTAAAGAATCTGGGAGGGGGCCGGAACTCGAACTCCAGCTTGTAACCGGAAGACACCACTTCCTGAATCCACCTGTCCGAGACCACTTGGACCCAAACCTGGGAGAAGAGTAGCAGCCGTCCCCCCACCCGCAAGGGTGAGGGCGCCCCCTCATTGCTGAGCCGGCTTGGCAGCGGATCTAGGCTTGGAGCCCCAACTGTGTCCTGGACGGGCCCGACCCCTGCCCCTGGTGTAGGAATCACCTCTGGACGAGGGGAAAGCCGAACCCCTGCCGACTCTAGCCCCACGAAAGGACTGAGAGAAGGAAGCCGCCCCCCAAAAGGTGCGACGCTGCTTTTTACGCTGAGGTAACTTACCTCCCTTTGCCACCGAATCCAATCTCTGTCCAAAGAGCCGCAACCCCACAAAGGGAAGGGCTGTAAGCGACTTTTTGGACACAAAATCAGCCGTCCACTGGCGTAGCCAAGCCGACCGCCGGATAGCCACAAGCAGGGCCGCAGCTCTGCTACACATCACCAATGTGTCGTCCAAGGCGGACAGCACAAAGGACAAAAATAACTCACAGCGCTTAAGGTCGGCAAACTCCTCACTAGCCGGGTCAAGCCCGGAAGAGGCCAACAGTCCTCTAACAACCGACCTGGCAGCTACCAATAAAAGCGTAGAAGCACAAACTGGCCGCAAGGCCGATCCAACACTGGCAAAACCATGACAAGCCATCTGGTCAATGCGTTTATCCTCACCATCCTTGAGAGTAGTGCACTCCGGAGAATGGAGGACTGAGGAGCTGGGCAACCCCAAAACAGGAGCATCCACCTCGGGGGGGGGGGGGGGGGGGGGAAGACGACCAGTGCTTCACCGTGTCCGCCGGAGTCGGCCTCTCCCATTCCTTAAGAATGATACCATCAAAATGCTTTTGATAAGGAAATTCCAAGCGCAGCTTGGTCACTTCAAAGAACTCCCCCTTCAGCGGAGGAGCCGCCTCGGGGGGAGAAATAGCCAAGACCTCAAACATATGAGCCAGGACCCTAGAGGTATCCAAGGTGTCCCCCTGGCCCTGCTCTGTATCAGCGCCCACAAACTGCTGATCATCGGAGCCCTCAGACTCCTCATATAGCTCCCCTTCCTTACGCGGGGAACAATCAGACCAATCCAGGGAGTCAAAATCCTCCCTATCAAGGCCCTGCGCGGCCGTATACAAATGCTTTCTCTTTGCTGTGGCCTTTTTAGCAACGGCACTGTAAAACAATTTTTCAAGATTGGCCAATCTGGCACACACCTCAGAGTGCGACTCCCCGCCAATGACCACGTCACATGGAGTACATGTCAAGCGAGGGGGAGACGGAGAGGAGACTGGCGGAGCAGAACCGGATGCCTGCGATCCGGTCTGCCGCGTAATAGACCACTGCACACAGGGTACACATAGAAATACATCATCCCCCAAAAGGGATACCCCACACCCCAAACACAGCCTGTATTGCCCCGAGGGGGGCACAAGCCTAGTATCCGGGGAAGCCTCCATATGGTGATTGGTGATATGGTGGTGGCCCCCCCTCTAAGGGTATACGGGAGAGGGGGAATCCATACCAGGGTAGGGCCAAGGCATCCCAAACCGGGATCACCAACCGGGAAAGCCACCTACCCCTTGTTATGGGGTCTCACGGCTCCTAAGCACCAGGGGTGCCAACTACCTTTGCCTGGACCAGCAGCCTAGGCTGGGAGGCAAGTAATTTAAATAAGGGGATCCGGGCAGGAATAGAAGAAGAGAAGGCCGGGAGTCATCCCGGCTACCTGCAAGGAGGAGATATCTTCTGACTTGCTCGCCACTGCAGAGATGAAAGACTGGGGAATGAGTGGGAGGTCCCAGGTATTTATGGGCCGGAAGGGTCTTACCTTTTTTTTTTTATTGACATCTCTGCAAGATCGCCATCTACAGGTCAGTATACCCAAGTGTAACGAATGTCTTGAAGCGGGGTGTGTGACATACTTAGAATATAGGTGAAGCAATCCTCTAGGCCAGTGCTTCCTTACCCTCTCCTCTTGAGCCACCAACAGGACATGTTTTGTGGATCTCCACATAGCTGCCTCTATACCTCTGCTACAGGACTAATTTTTTCAGCTGTGCCTCAGTGTGGAGATCTGCAAAAATACAATTCTGTGAAATACTCACCTGTAGAATTGGTATTATAAGTATACAGTACGTCCTGCTCCAGATAGATTACTTACACTTGGGTTATCCTCCGCCAGATGGCGCTGCACTGCAGAGACATGCAAAACAGGCTCCTCCCGGCCCCTCAAATACCCGGGGACCTCCCACAAATCCCCAGCATTGAAAAGCAGTGAAAAAGAACCCGGGAGAATTTAACCACCCAAAAACTGGTAACTATAACAATGACAACAATCACCATACAGGGGATCCAGAATAATGCAAAAACCAGGGTGAGGTGGAGCAGGACGTACTGTATACTTATAATACCAATTCTACAGGTGAGTATTTCACAGAATTGTATTATTCTTAGTATACAGTACGCCCTGCTCCAGATAGATTACTTACACTTGGGACATCCAATAGCAGTGTCCATAAAGTAGGGTGGGATCCCCAACAAAAAAGGTAACAGCAGTTTAAACCACTGCCACATGCAAAACCTTGCGGCCAAAAACAGCATCAGCTGAGGCCCTAACATCAACCTTGTAAAACTTTGAAAAGGTATGAACAGAAGACCAAGTAGCGGCCTTGCAAACTTGTTCAACAGAAGCCTGGTGCTGGAAGGTCCAAGAGGCACCAATAGCACGAGTAGAATGAGCAGTAAGGCAGAAGGGAGGATTCTTCCCCTTAGCAGAATATGCCTGAATCACAGCCTGACGGATCCATTTGCTGATAGTAGACTTGGCAGGAGCCAAACCCTTCCTAGGACAAGAAGGGACCACAAAAAGAGCATCAGTTTTCCTGAAGGACTCAGTGACTACTAGGTAATACTTCAGACACCTGACGACATCCAAGGAATGCAAAACCCTTTCCTTAGCATTGCTAGGGTTAGGGCACAATGAAGGAAGAACAATATCTTGATTCAAATGAAAAGCAGACACCACCTTAGGCAGAAAATCCAGCTTAAAGCGGAACATCACCTTATCCTGGTGTCTCTCAAAGTATGGGGGCTGGATAGACAGAGCCGCCAGCTCAGACACACGCCTGACCGAAGTAATAGCCACCAGAAAGACAACCTTGAGGGTAAGTACAGCCAGAGCAGCATCCTGAATAGGTTCAAAGGGAGCACCCTGCAAGGCAGACAAAACCAAGTTCAAATCCCAAACAGGGACCATAGGTTTACGTGGGGGACGCACATGAGTAACCCCCTGAAAGAAGGTCTTAACCAAAGAATCCTGAGCAAAAGACTTCTGAAAGAAGACAGACAGGGCAGAAACCTGACCCTTCAAAAGTACTGAGTTGGAGACCCGACTCCAACCCATGCTGTAAAAACTCCAGAACCCTGGGAACTGAGAACACCCGACAGGGAAGAGACCTAGACTCACACCAGTCAATGTAGGTACGCCATACCCTATAATAAATGGAAGAAGAAGTTTTCTTCCTAGCCTTCACCATGGTCTCAACCACCGAGGCAGACAAGCCTTTCTCCATCAAGATGGAGGTTTCAGCAGCCAGGCCGTCAAAGCCAGAGTTTGTAAATTGGGATGGCGTAAAGGGCCCTGAGTGAGCAAATCTGGCACCCCTGGCAGAACGTACTGGTCTACTGCCAGCTGCACCACGTCTGCGAACCACACTCTTCTTGGCCACCTGGGGGCCACCAGAATCACTGGCACCCCTTCCAGAGCAATCTTGCGCAGGACCCTGCCCAGCAGGGGGAATGGAGGAAAGAGATACAGGAGCCGAAATTCCTGCCATGACATGGACAGAGCATCTGTGGCCAAGGCCAGAGGAGCCTGGAGCTTGTGATTGTGACGGGATGCAAACAGATTCACATCCGGTAGACCCCAACGGTGACACAGGGCCTGGAATACCCTGTTGCAGAGGGACCACTCTCCCTGACGAGGAGGTCCCCCTGCTCAGAGAGTCTGCCAGTAGATTCTCTGTCCCCGGGATGTACACAGCCGAAATGCATTGAACATTGGCCTTCGCCCATGTCACAATCCGCGACACCTCCTGGAGGGCCCCCCTGCTCCGGGTCCCTCCCTGATGGTTGCGATAGGTAACCGCCGTCCTGTTGTCTGAGCGCACCTGCACAGACAGACCCCTCAGGTGATTGGTCAACTGCTCCAGTACCAACCTGATCGCCCGTAGTTCCAGAATGTTGATAGGTAAGTGGGCCTCCTGAGGGCCCCACCTCCCCTGGAACCACAGGGACTTCCAGAATCCCCCCCATCCTGACAGACTGGCATTCGTGGTGACCGTCTCCCAGGAGGGGGCCAGAAAGGACCTGCCTCCCCAGCAAGTTCCTGTGGTCCAGCCACCACGAAAGGGACCGCCTGACCAAGGGGGGAAGCACACAGACCCCGTCCAAGGACATTGGGTCCTTGTCCCATACTGACAGAAGGTGAAGTTGTAGAGGCCTGAAATGGAACTGAGCAGAAGGCACCGCCTCGAAGCACGCCACCATCAGGCCCACCAACTGCATTCCCTGCCTGAGGGAGGGCTGGGGACACGACAGCAGGAACCTCACCTGCGCAGTTAGAGCTTCCACCTTCTGTTGAGGAAGGAATATCCTTGACTGAACCGTATCCAGAATCATTCCCAGGAACGGGGTCACCGAGGAAGGGGACAGAGAGGACTTGGGGTGATTGATCACCCAGCCGAAGGACTCCAGGGTGGACACCACAAGCTGAGTGTCCAGCTCTGCCTGCTGTAGAGACCGAGAGGTGATGAGTATGTCGTCCAGGTAGGGCAGCACGCGTATGCCCCTTGACCTCACCAGAGACATCACCCCCGCCAGCAACTTGGTGAACGCTCTGGGAGCCGAGGTGAGGCCAAATGGCAAGGCCACAAATTGGTAATGTTGATCTTCCAACGCAAATCTGAGAAACCTTTGGTGTCCCGAGAACACAGGGATGTGAAGGTAAGCGTCTTTGATGTCCACAGACGTCATGAAATCCCCTGGGCGCAGGGAGCTTATGGCCGAGCACAGAGTTTCCATGCGAAAGAGCCTGTTCTTGACAAATTTGTTGAGGAATTTTAAATCCAGAATGGGCCTGACTGACCCATCTTTTTTGGGAACTGTGAAAAGGTTGGAATAGAACCCCTTGCCTCTTTCTCTTAAGGGGACCCTGCAAATGACCCCCAGACCCAGAAGGCCTTGCACGGCTTGCATCAAAACCTGAGCTGAGACAGGGTCCTGGGGGATCCGGGACCTGATGAATCTTGGGGGGGGGGGCGCACAGCTTGTTACCAGAGGACACTATCTCCTGAATCCACCGGTCTGAGACGTGGTGCCTCCAGACGTGAGCAAAGTGCTGTAGCCGTCCCCCACCCTGACGGGCGAGGGCGCCCCATCATGCCTGAGGGGGCTTGGGAGAGGATTTGGGCTTAGACCCCCAGGAGGAGCCAGGACGTCGTCCTCTGCTCCTATGCCAGGGATCAGTACGAGCCCCCGCGAAGGACACCCCTTTTCCCTGCTTAGCACCGCGGTAGGGGAGTGAAAGGGAGCCCTGGCCCCGAAAGGGGCGAGACTGCCGCCTGCGCTGGGATAACTTACCTCCTTTAGCAAAAAGGTCTAGGCGGTCCCCAAACAGGTGTAGCCCCTTAAATGGAAGCCCAGTAAGGGCCTTCTTTGCAGCATTGTCAGCAGCCCACTGGCGCAGCCAAACCGCGCGGCGTATAGCTACCACCAAGGCAGAAGTTCTCGCACACATCCTAATGGCATCATCCAAGGCAGATAGGATAAAGTTTACAAACACATCACAGTTAGACATGCATTAAACGTATCAGGTGGCAGTTCATCAGGAGCACCGTCAAGTACACTTCTGATCAGGGCCCTGAGCGCCACAGACGTAATGGCCGAGGCGCAAACCGGGCACAGCGCCGTCCCCACAAATGCAAAGGCATGGCACGCCAATTGGTCAATGCGCCGGTCCTCAGCATCCCGCAGAGTAGTAGTGTCAGGGGAGTGCATAATAGAGGTGTTAGACAGCCCTAGAATAGGAGCATCCACCTCGGGAGGCGATGACCAGCACTTGACCATATCAGCAGGAAAGGGATACTTTCTGTCCCAACTCTTAGGTATACCGGGAAGTCTACTGGGACGTTCCCACTCCTTAAGCACAAGGTTATTGAAATGAGTTTGCTCCGGAAATTCCAAACAAGCCTTAGCAGTATGAAAAAGCTCACCCCTTTGCCTGGGAGCCGCAACAGGGGGAGAGATGGACAGAACCTCAAATATCTGAACCAGCAGTCTGTCAGTATCATCCAGGGTCCAGGGGTCAGAGCCAGAATCGTCGTGACCCCTGGGTCTCTCGTCAGATGACCCTGAATCAGAGAACAGCTCCCCTTCGTCCGATGGGGTGTAGTCACATAGATGCAAAAACTCATCAGACTCCATAGGGAAAAGAGTGGCATCAGGGGTTAAGTGACGCTTTTTAGCGATGGCCTTACGCGCCAAAGTATTAGCAATCAATTTTTCAACACTGGCCAGTCTAGCAGACACATCAGGTTGAGAATCTCCGCTTGTATGCAATTCAATTGGGGTGAGACTCAAGCTTGGGGGAGTAGGTGAAGTGAGACGAGGTGCAGGCCCAGCCAACGTTAGCGCCTGCTGTGCGCAAGGAACACAGACCCGTGCGCTGTCACCGCTGATAGGTGAAACCCCACAAGCTACACACAGCCGGACTTGTCCTGAAGGAACCCCGGTCACATTATCCTGGGATGCCTCCATATGGTGATTAATAGGTACAATAAGGCAGTAGGGATTGACGTAAGGAACCCTGGATGCCCCAATGACCCGCTAGGGAAGTGGGAGTAATTATACTAGGCCCAACTAACAATTACACCGGGCCGGGAGAAGCCACTGGATTCACCCGTCTAAAAGACACAATGAGAAGAAGGGGCGTCAAAACCATGCACAGTAAGGAATGAGCATAAAAGCCGCCCGTAAGGGCACTTACAGACTGCGGAAGGTAGAACCGGCACACGCGCGCGCGTCCTGACAAAATGGCGCCGAGCGAACCTCGAAGGGCGGGCCAGAGCGGGCCGTGCCGCGGAGCGCGCCAGGCCCCCGCCCCCCCAAAGAGCGCGAAGCCCACAGACAAGCAGCCAATGATAACGCAGAAGCGTCTGAGATAACGCTGTTTGTAATAGTAAAACAGACAAGTCAGCGCGGCGGCTGACACCACATATCTCGTCCAAACTGACAAAAACGCCTTACACAAATCACTATACACACTCACCCCCCCCCACCCACTGCTACACGGGGCATGTGGCAATAAGGCGGGAGGGGCATCCCATAAAGGCTCACCATCAGCCTATACCGCCCACCCTTTGGTGGGGGGACTGCGGTGGAGCAGCGCTCCATAAGCACGCATGGTGCCGCCTACCTTCACCCGACCAGCGCAGCCCAGGCTGGGAGGCACATCACACGAGGAACGGGTGGGAATAGTCCAATAGGGCCGCAGGCTAATAGCCCCGCTCACCTGCGAGAGAGTGATAATTTCATGTCTTCGTAGTAAGCACTGCAGAGAAATCTGGGGATTTGTGGGAGGTCCCCGGGTATTTGAGGGGCCGGGAGGAGCCTGTTTTGCATGTCTCTGCAGTGCAGCGCCATTTGGCGGAGGATAACCCAAGTGTAAGTAATCTATCTGGAGCAGGACGTACTGTATACTAATAACTGACCTATTGGAGGCTCTCCAGGAGAGGACTGGGGAACACGGCTCTAGGTTGTTTTGGATGCAGGGGCCGTTGCCTAATTTGAGAAGCCTGAAAATCACGCTCCTTACTAATCAATGAGTCAACCACCATCTTGGGACACAGAAAACTGCTGCACACAGCCAAGACACACGCTGCCGATTGGTGGAAGTGAATGCAGAAGTGTGGTGTAGTTTTCTGTGTCCCCCTTGGGCAGCTGGCTCACATGGATCAGTAAATATGCTCAATTCGCATGTGGCACGACATACCCTAAAAGGTGCCCACTGAGACTGTTGCTCAAAGGGCCAAAATAAACCTGGAGCAGGCCCTGATTGGGGGGGCACCTTATGATTTACACCATAGTACAGTGTACATTCTGTCAGATGAGAGACAGAGCAAGGGACGCACAGTACAGTAAGGGAAATCTCACTCCTTGAATTGTACCATGCAGGGATACAAGTGGCATGGTGCAGGTGACACAGCACAGATTTTACAAACAGGTTCAACATGACATTATTTTATTACGGAATGTGTAAAGAGTCGCTGAACTCAATTAATGGTTCTGTAAACGGTTACAGGACACGAAGGCACTTTGTGCAAGCTTCTGAGTTAGATCATTGGGCAATCATCTGTTGGTCCGACTAGGAAAAAGCATCACAAAAGGGAGGAAAAGGGTGGTCGCTATCACAGCCTTAAAGGACAACTATCTCCAAATTAATTCTGAAGCTGAAAGCCTAATTCACTGTGACTGGTCATCGATGTTGTCATGTGTATGGAAAGCAGGGCTGCATTTTCCTTTAGGCAACCCTAGGCCTCTGCCTAGGGAGGCCACCTGCAGTGGTGTGGGGGTGTAACTGCACTGTTACTGCCCATCCGGGACTGTGAGTTCTCAACTAGATTGCCTTGTGTATAGTCAGAATTGTCCAGGCAATATGCTAAGTTATTTAATTAATTTTCAGTTAGGAAGGCTGATAGTAGCTATTCTTAGCCAGATTACTTAGTGACTTTTTGCATAGATAGCCTGTGAGTTCTCAACTATCTCAACTTCTCAATTGCATTATGTATGATTCGCAACTTAGTCAGAAGTAATCTATCCATTCAATCCACATACAATCTCATATTAGCTTGGATTGCCCTGTGATTTCTCAGCCAGATGACATTGTGTATGGACAGCCATTTTTCCTGGACCATCTAGGCAATTATTGTCATATTAGCTAGTCTTACCGAAATTGTTTGGCAACTTCTCAGCCAGATTTCCTTGCTTATGGTCAGCATTAGCTGTCATCATAAGTCTTTTTTCTTTAACTTACAGTAATAAAATTTAAAAGGACAGATTCAAGAAGTAACTTTAGAATGAGTATTTACACAATTTATCAACTGTCATTCTCTACCAGCCCCAGCTTATCCAGCGAGAGCCGTCTGATGGGAGATGTATATATAGCTATACTATTGGTAGAAAATACTTGTCTTTGCATTTGTACATATATTTATTTATTTTTTTTTAGTTTTATTACAAAATATATAAAACATTGAATGTTTAAAAAGTTCTAGTGGTGAATCCCTAAATGGTCCTGTTTTTCTTGTAAACCCTCCACCAATTAGAGAGTCACAAGGATTGAATGAACTTTCTCTAGAGATTCTTATAGAAACCTCAACACAAGAGACGTGGGAGCAGCTATTGCTAATCTGAGAGCTGCGGGCTGTAATGTGGCTCCTCTAGGTGAAGGAAATGCATATCCCTATGGTGTGTAAGATAAAGACCTTCTAGTACACCCAAAATTCCCTATATCTACCTAAATGTGTCCAGAGGAGCAGAATAAAGTTTGGTGGCAGGTCACTTGATTTCCAGATGCTGTCTATAATGGAAGAGGTAGCTGCTGATGGAGCTTAGAAGCTAGACTCACTATGGGAGACAAAGGAAGGCCTATCCACAGCAATACAGGTACAAGGCGAGCGTATGATTAGGTGTCCACCAAATGCTGTTCACAATGTTCAACTGGGTCCTATCATCTGGTTTCAGTGCTGTCGGCTCCCATGCCGATAGTGTGCTTCTCATCCCCTGCTACACTGTTATGTAGGAGCAGGCACCCTCATTGATGGGTGGGGAGAATGAGTGCCTGGACTTTCTTGCCTTTAAAGCAGACCAAAACTACCCAAGACCTATAGTCCTTTAGTCTAAAAGTGTATAAACCAGGGTGAAAGCCTCCCCCACCCAGGATCACCCATAATCTTATATCTAACTTCAACCCCACAGCGGATGGTATCCCCAGCACTCCACTAACATGTGCACCCCCTACAAAAGAGCACTTAAAGAGAAAAACATGATTTTCACTTTACTGGGTATTTCTCCTTTCCAGTGGGGTGCTGTGTGAAATCCCCCAGATCACCTACTATACGCCCTGCTTGTGTGTTCCGCCAGCAAATCAGCGTCTCCCACTTTAAACAGCTTTACTGTCTGCTCTGATGTCAGGGCGGCGTAGTAAAACTGAATAGAGTGGGAGCAGTTGTCCACTTCCCTTGTGCCAGTCACTTTGAAATGCCTGGTGTGGGCATCTGGCCATAGGAGTTCCAGGAAAGGTGCGTAGAGTATGCAAGCTGGGGGGGGGGGGGGGGGTGGATTTCCCACAGCGGGGCATCCCAAATTAGGGATAGGAAAATCTGCATTCTTGAGGCTGCAGGTACAAATTAAAATATGCATATACTTACCTAACCCCACACCAATGTCCAGTGTTTCCCTCTTAAATAATTTAGATTTTTTTTTTTCAAAGTTTAAAAGCGCTTGCCCTTGTGGCCACCTGACTGAAACGAATATGCATGCTGGGACTTAAGGAACCAAAACCCTCCTTTGTGTCTGCAGAGACAATAAATTAGCCTAACTTACCACCTCATGTCATCAGTGAGCCCTGCATTAGAGAGATACTCCGCTTTTCCCAGGGGAGTGCCATCCGCAAGGGGACAGAAAACGTCTACAAACACATGCAGTAGCCACATCTCCTTCAATACAAGGTTTGAATTACTGCAGTGTGCACCTGCTTTCTAACCCCCCTAACTTACCACCTCATGTCATCAGTGAGCCCTGCATTAGAGAGATACTCCGCTTTTCCCAGGGGAGTGCCATCCGCAAGGGGACAGAAAACGTCTACAAACACATGCAGTAGCCACACCTCCTTCAATACAAGGTTTGAATTACTGCAGTGTGCACCTGCTTTCTAACCCCCCCCCGGTAATACAGAGCTTCTTAAGGAAAAGGTAAGCATCTCCTAAATTAAGTAGGAGTAAGGGTCTGCCTCAATCCTTGCTGCCTGACTTAGCAGAGGGGAATGGATGCAGTTTCTTTATTTTATGTAGGCCACGGATGTTGACATGATAGGTTGTCTTACGATTAGAGGGGGCTGGACCTCTAGCTCAAACCCACCATGGGGGTAAGCAAATATATATATATAAAATAAAATGGACTTAATGTCCGCTGGGATCACTGTAGCCGTAACAGCGTAAGGTTTCTTTCCCAAAATCAAGAACCGCAATGGCAGCCCCTGTCTTTCCCCTGTGACAGGTTCTTGTTTTTTATCATTTTTTTTTATGTAAAGCACCAGTTTTGTTTAATAAAAAGGTGAAGGTTGAGCTCTGGTAGCAGCCATCTACACAGGCTGTGGGCTCCTCATCTTGGACGGGTTGAAGTTGTTGTGGTATTGTTTGGTCCAGTCCACTGGATTTGTTTTGATCAATCCGAAACACTGACACTGGAAGAAGTCTCCCAGGTTCTGCACGCAGCCACGACTGGAAGAAAGAAATGGGATATAAGTATAATGTATGACAGCAGTATAAAAACATAACAACCAAGCTGGCATATAAAGGGGGTGTCTCAAGCACTGCCCAACACACTCCATCTACAGGAGGCTCTGGGAGCGTGCATGGCCAATAAAGTAAAGAATGAGGTCACCTGGACACTTGCCTCTTCCGGGTTGCGCATCCTACGTGACTATCACATTACTGTGCAGCTGCTGGCCGTGCGAGCCTGATAGGCTGCTCCACGGCTGCCGTAGAAAGGTCTAAGAAGAGTAAAGTAACTGAGAGGCCCAGTTCTCCAGTATAGCGGCGAGGATGCACAGCCCAATGTAAGCTGCGGCATTTTAAAGAGGGAATATGTGAATTTCTGCACAGAGTTCCTCTTCAAAGCAGGCCAAAACCCAGGATTTTTACTCCCCCCTTTTTGCTTCGCTTTACAGGGGTATACAGATTTGGGATGCCCTGCTGTGTGAAACTCCCAAGACCACCAGTTCTCTTACCTCACTCCATGCTCCCGAGGTGCATGCAAAGGCTCTTATCCAGCCAGACTAGATTGAGGTGTATATTAATACCTGACAATTTATTCAGAATATATGGATAGTCATGGTGCCTCGTGCTGGCGTCCCCTCAGCTGTGCGCAGCCACCTCCAGTCTTTCAGATATGCTTAGTGCATAGGATGGGGGAGTGCTGGGAACGCCACCAGAGGCCTGTCCATGTGTAGTGTTTAATTAATGCACAAGGCGAGTATATGGCGAAATCAAGGGGGGTTTTATACAGTGAGGCATCTCAAGTCAGGATGCCCTAGGGGATGGGCTTTCATCTGGTCCTGAAGTCTTTTTAGACTGTAGAGCTGCAGGCAGTGGGTTTTGGTCATTTGTAAAGCAGACAAGTTGCCAGGAAGGGTCTTGAACCACAGGAAGACTACACTAATGTAGCCTCTCACGGAGTCAGTGAATTGGCCAGTCAGATTAGATTGTGGTGCATATTGGCCAGTCAGATTAGATTGTGGTGCATAATAATGCCTGGCAATCTATTCTAAATAAATAGATTGTCAGGGCACCTCCTGCTGTCGCATAGGATTGAGGGGTGCTGGGGATGCCCATGTGCCATGTGATTGTCGCCCAAGTTAAGTATATTGTGAAACCAATGGGGGTTTCATACAGTGGGGCATCCCAAATCAGGCTGCCTCAGGGGAGGGGCTTTCACCTGGGTCTGAAGCCTTATAGACCCCAGCGCTGGGAGCACCAAACTCTGGTCTGCGTTAAAGCAGATCTAAACCCTCTTTGGCAAATTTGCCAAGTTCGTATAGGGATAATAAACTAACCTAACCCCTCAGGGCATCAGTAAGCCCTGCACATCAGAAATATCCCCCTTTCCAGGCAAAGCTGCATCCAGCGATTGGCAGCTGTGCACATGCTGCCCCTCCTTCAGTAGGAGTTTCCTGGTCCCTTGTCATACAGAGCTTCATGAGGAACATGAGTATGCCCTAAATTTAGGGCTCACAGGCAGTGAAAGTAGGTGGGTTAGGGTCTTTGCAGAGCTGAACTGAAACAGGCACAAGGTGATGGAAAAAATGTAGGCCTACTCTATGGCTCCATCTCCCAGAATGACTGTTTATAAAAATAATCAGTCCATAAAATACAGGCCTAAACGGCATCCAATCACAGAAGCCTGTAGCGGTCATTCCTAGTCTTCATGATGGTTGGTTTATTTTACCTAAACCCGGGACAAAGCTTGTGTGACCACTTACTTGAAAGGGGATCTCCGCAGCGATACCCCGTGCTTGCTGTAGCGGTTCTGCATTTGGAAACCAAATCTTTCTTGAGTTGTCACATGCTGCCCCTCCTTCAACTCAATCTTTCTTGAGTTGCACATGCTGCCCCTCCTTCAGTAGGAGTTTCCTGGTCCCTTGTCATACAGAGCTTCATGAGGAACATGAGTATGCCCTAAATTTAGGGCTCACAGGCAGTGAAAGTAGGTGGGTTAGGGTCTTTGCAGAGCTGAACTGAAACAGGCACAAGGTGATGGAAAAAATGTAGGCCTACTCTATGGCTCCATCTCCCAGAATGACTGTTTATAAAAATAATCAGTCCATAAAATACAGGCCTAAACGGCATCCAATCACAGAAGCCTGTAGCGGTCATTCCTAGTCTTCATGATGGTTGGTTTATTTTACCTAAACCCGGGACAAAGCTTGTGTGACCACTTACTTGAAAGGGGATCTCCGCAGCGATACCCCGTGCTTGCTGTAGCGGTTCTGCATTTGGAAACCAAATCTTTCTTGAGTTGTCAGACCAAGAAATGCGATCTGTATGAAGATGAGACAAACAATTTATCCAGTTATGCAATTTATCCAATTATTATCAAACAGAATGATCAGTCAGCCTGTCGATTCAGAATACCAGGCCAAGGCCTAAACCAGATTAACACAAACTGTGCTCATATGCATCCCTCCCCAGGACAATTTAGATTGATGTACATAAAAATTCATTTACCCTTTTCTAACTCCTTTTCTAGTGAATTTTAGGAACAAAATGGTGGCTCGTGTATTTGCAGGCCACCTGCAAACAGGAAGTGTTGCTAGGCTCCCTGTCACTGTGCAATGTCAGTTATGTCAGTTGAATCCAGGCAGCAGCATGGCTCAGAAGTGGGGAAAGGAAGCTCCAAATGGCCACGCTCACTGTCAGGGGCTGCATCATTCAACAGCATTCCTGATAAAACCCTATTGCACTTCCTCCCTTTTGCTTACTGCCAAACACAAATTACACTTGTAAGGCACCTTGACAGATATAGGTACAGTACTTTCCTTTACAGCCCTGGCTTCTGACATGACATCTTCACTTGGGTTTCAGGCATGCTCTGTTGGATTCAAGAGGTGCTCCTGCCTCCAGGCATTATTAAGTAGATAGAAGGGAGTGTTGCACACCCTGACCAATCACCACTGAATAGTCTTAGCTAGGTGTTGCTTGTTTGGGTGTGCAATGTGAACCTTGATCCTAGGCAAGGCCCATGCCAGGCTTCTGGGATCTTGCAGGGCGCTGCAGGGAGGGGCATTTTTTTTCAGAAGTGACATAATGCCATCTCACTCCGCTGGTATAAAAGGTCGCTCCTGGTGGTGGCCAGTGGACAGAAGCAGGAGTGATCAGCAGAAGTCAGATGTGGGGGCAGGGGACTCTCTGCCCTCCGGTTATCAGTGCAGTGCCGGCAATTGCACGGGACATCAGGATCAGAAGCCAAGTAATAATAAAATGTAAAAAATAAACAATTTTCCTGTGTTTTTTTTACTTTTAGCCATTTGGGAACTGGTAAAGGGACCTTGAGACCCCTATACCAGTTCACAGGGCAGGAGGCAAGGCAAGCGAGTGACTTTCCATTAACCACCCACCCCATATTAACTGCATCCCCAAAGCCTAGGGGGCTGCAGAAGAGCCCGCAGCTGGTCTACCAGCTGCCATAGCTGGTGCCTAGGCTGGTTTTGCTTGGATAGAGGGGACCCCACGCCAATTTTTTTTTTTGCCTGTTTAAGGGTTTAACCCTTGATAGTGTGCATAGTGCAATATGGTTTACTTGAAAAAATTATTTTTTTTTTATTTTAAAAAAAGCGATTATATATATATATATATATATATATATATATATATATATATATTTTTTTTTTTTTTTTTACCCTAAAATATTGTGAAAGCACTGACAAATTATGGCCATTCTTATTTTAGCCACACCGATGCACAGCGGGGAAGCCGCTGGGGCTACCCCGTTGCATATTAAAGAGGGATTATGGTCATAATAATAGCCTGCCATTATCTCCCCAGGAGGTGGAGAGGCTCCATAGTGACAAGCCAGAAGATGGTGAGGCTTTATCTTTGCCAAGCCCAGCGAGCCTCTATCTGCTTCCCTAAGGCTGTTGGGATCAGGTCCTACACACAAGTTATGTACAGCACCTTCCGTTTAGTTTAGGTTTGCTCCCTCCCTTTCCTGCTGTATGTTATACTTTATATTATACTTGCATGCTGTGAGGTTTTCTGTATTCCAGTTCTTTATAAAAAGCCTTGTTATCCCCAAAATATTCCTGTGTGGTCCATGTTCTACAAACTTTACTTTCCCTGGTGGTGAGCCCTGTCTGTGGGGCTCCCTGTGACATTTATATCCTACAGTAACCCCTTTCCACAAGAAAGCAAAGTCAGAGCCAACAGTCACACGATTTTGTTGTTTTATTGGCTCTAAATAGATGGGGCAGTCATGGCCTAGTGGTTGCAGGTTAGGTTCCCAGTTGGGACATGACTGGAGTGCTCTTGAGCAAGGCACCTAACCCTTAACAGCTCTCCAGACGCCATGGCTACGACAGCCTCTCTCTCTAGGCATGTGTGTGCACTCACTGCCCCCTAGTGTGTTTACTGGTGTGGTTTACTTGTCTGTGCACGGATGGGATGGACTCGGAGCACAAATTCCTATGTATTAGTTTAGCATTCAGTGGTCATATAAGCAAATTATCACGATCATAAAAGGCATGCCTGTTTCTGGCGACATGTGAGCAGCTACCATACAAAGCAATAAAGAAAGAAATTATGGTGTGGTGATCTGAACATATCATCAATAGGCTCAGTAGTATTTGAAAAAATAAACTGAAATTATTCTTTGTTTAGTCAGTTTGATGATTTTATATTCAATTGCAAGTGAATCAATTAGCGATTGCCATGTGTATGGCCACCAAAAGGTTGGGAAACATTTTCTCACCCAATTGACCATCCTGATAAGAGACAGGTCAGTCAATGGGACCACTGCAGTGATGGTTTTGCTGTGCCCCTGTTGTGAGGATACAACCTGACTTCCCGTCAATTGTAATCAATAATTAGTTAACTCATTGTGAACAGGTAATCATAATAAGCCAAAACTCATTATGGGATTGATTTTATTTCTTGGTATACAATAACCTACTATCTTTTTACCACATTCAAAAAAAGCAATTCTGTGAGTACTCACCTGTAGAATTGTTTTTGTTCTTGCATGGCACTGCCCGCTTCGGTATTCATAACAGTTGGGTTATTCCGCCACAAGGTGGCGCAGTGGTACTGCAGAAAGCTGTGGCATCCCCGGGCTCCCTATAAAAACGGGACTAACCATAGAGTTCCCAGCGTAGACAAGCAGTGAGACAAGAAGCGGGAGAGAATAAGGTAAAAATGTAAAAAAAAGGGTAAAAAAAAAACCAATTAACTTGGAACAATCACCATAAAGAGGCAACCAAGAATAACGATAACAAGGGTGGGGCGAAGCGGGCCATGCCATGCAAGAACAAAAACAATTCTACAGGTGAGTACTCACAGAATTGCTTTTTTCTTTATTGCATGGCACGGCCCACTTTGGTATTCATAACAGTTGGGACATCCAAAAGCAGTGTCCAAAAGTAGGGTGGGATCCCCAAAGAGTAACGGCCAGTAGTTCAAGTCACTACCACCTGAAGCACCTTGCGGCCAAAAGCAGCATCCGCTGAGGCCTTAACATCAACCTTGTAAAACTTGGAAAAGGTATGAACAGAAGACCAAGTAGCGGCCTTGCAAACTTGTTCAACAGAAGCTTGGTGCTGAAAAGCCCAAGAGGCACCGATAGCACGAGTGGAATGCAGTGTCCGCTCCTTGGAATTAGTAGGATTAGGACACAATGAAGGCAAAACAATGTCCTGATTGAGATGAAAGGCAGACACCACCTTAGGCAAGAAATCCGGCTTAAGCCGGAACACCACCTTATCCTGATGCCGCTCGAAATAAGGAGGTTTAATGGAAAGCGCCGCCAGCTCAGAAACTCGCCTTACAGAAGTGATAGCCACCAAAAAGGCTACCTTAAGAGTCAGAATGGGCAAGGCAGCCTCACGGATAGGCTCAAAGGGAGGCCCTTGCAGAGCAGACAACACTAGATTCAAATCCCAGACTGGTAGCAAAGGCTTACGGGGTGGACGCACATGAGTGACACCCTGGAAAAAGGTTTTAACCAACCGGTGATTGGCAAAGGATCTTTGGAAAAAAATTGCCAGAGCTGAAACATGGCCTTTTAGGATACTAAATTGAAGGCCTAGATCCAAACCATGTTGCAAGAATTCCAGAATCCTGGGAATAGAAAAAAACAGACAGGGAAGAGACTTGGACTCACACCAGGCAATGTAAGCATGCCAGACCCTGTAATAGATAAAGGACGAAGACTTCTTCCTAGCCCTAATCATGGTAACAACAGAAGCAGGCAACCCCTTTTCAATCAAGATGGAGGTTTCAGCAGCCAAACCGTTAAAGCCAGCGTTTGTAAATTGGGATGGCGCAGCTGCCCCTGAGCGAGAAGATCTGGATCATTGGGCAAGACGTACCGGTCTACTGCCAACTGCACGACGTCTGCGAACCAAGCTCTTTTTGGCCAACAAGGGGCCACCAGGATGGCTGGTACCCGCTCCTGGGCTATCTTGCGCATGACCCCGACCAGGAGAGGAAACGGAGGGAACACAGAGAAGCCGAAACTCCGTCCAAGGTATTGCCAGGGCATCCGTGGTGAAGGCCAGAGGATCCTGAGATAGAGAGACAAATCTGGGAAGTTTGTGATTGTGACGGGACGCAAACAAGTCCACGTCCAGCTGACCCCAGCGGTGACACAGGGAGAGAAACACCCGGTTGTTGAGGGACGATTCCCCCAGACGAAACGTCCCCCTGCTCAGGGAGTCCGTCACCTGGTTCTCCACTCCCGGAATGTAGACCGCTGAGATGCAGAGAACATGCCGTTCCGCCCAAGACAGAATCAGGGACACTTCCTTGAAGGCTTGCTTGCTCCGAGTCCCTCCCTGATGATTGATGTAGGCAACCACCGTCTGGTTGTCTGAGTGGATCTGAACAGCCTGACCCTGAAGGGGTCATCTACTACTCCAAGCATCTACTACTCTTTCTGTAAAATAATATTTTCTAACATTGCTCCTGATCTTCCCCCTGAAGCTAGTCGGGGGGAAGATCAGGAGCAATGTTAGAAAATATTATTTTACAGAAAGAGTAGTAGATGCTTGGAACAAACTTCCAGCAGAGGTAGTTGAGAAATCAACAGTCACTGAATTTAAACATGCCTGGGATAAGCACACATCTATCCTAAGATAAAGAGTACATACAGTATACACATAAGGGCAGACTAGATGGACCGTATGGTCTCCTTCTGCCGTCAACCTTCTATGTTTCTATGTTTCTATGAAGGTGAGTGGTTAGGCGAGAAAGAACCAACTTGATTGCCCTCAGTTACAGGACGTTGATGGAAGCATGAGCCTCTTGTGGGCCCCACTGACCCTGGAACTTCAGGGGCTTCCAGAAGCCTCCCCAACCAGTCAGACTGGCATCTGTGGTGACCGTCTCCCAGCACGGGGGCAGGAAGGTCCTGCCCCCCAGAAGGTTTCTTGAGTCCAGCCACCACGAGAGGGACTGTCTGGCCAGAGGAAACAGTAAATTCCTGATCCAGGGACACAGGGGCCCGATCCCAAACTGACATGAGGTGCAACTGAAGAGGTCTCATGTGAAACTGAGCAAAGGGCAATGCCTCGAAGCAGGACACCATGAGGCCCACCAACTGCATCCCCTGACGGATGGAGGGATGAGGACACGATAGCAGAGCCCGAGCCTGCATCTGAAGACCCCCCCAGCCTTCTGCTGAGGAAGGAACACCTTGACCTGAGAGGTATCCAGAGTCATGCCCAGAAAGGACCTCACCAAGGACGGGGACAGAGAAGACTTGGGATAGTTGATCACCCAGTCGAAGGACTCTAGAGTGGATGTCACCATCTGAGTGTCCTGCTCGGCCTGAGGAAAGGACTTGGCCACAATCAGGATGTCGTCCAGGTAAGGAATGATGCATATGCCCTGGTTCCTTAGCAGAGCCATCACCCCCGCCAGTACCTTGGTGAACACCCGAGGCGCCGAGATGATACCGAAGGGTAGAGCCACAAACTGGTAATGCTGATCCTGCAACTCGAACCTTAGAAATCTCTGATGACTTGGGAAGATAGGCACATGAAGATACGCATCCTTGATGTCCACAGTGGTCATGAAGTTGCCCGGGCGAAGGGTACTGACAGCAGAGCGTAGCATCTCCATACGAAAATGCTTGAATCTGACAAATTTGTTGAGGCCCTTCAGGTCCAGAATGGGCCTCAGAGAGCTGTCCTTTTTGGGGACCGTGAACAAATTGGAATAGTACCCCTGACCCCGTTCTTGATGGGGCACCTGACAAATGACTCCTGACTCTATCAGGCATTGAACCGCCAGAAGCAACCCTTGAGCAGACAGGGGGTTTAAAGACATCCGGGATCTGATGAATCTTGGGGGTGGCCAGGCTGCAAACTCTATCTTCGTCGGGCATGCGCAAAAAGAGAATTATTACATTTCAAACAGAACAAATAAGAAGTCTCCGGACCCCCGCATCACGCGGCCCGCACCGTTCTGCATGAAGGAGGAGACTGCCTCTCCCGCGTCACGCATTGTGCAGTCAAATGGCCAGGGGGGCAGGTCGCCCCCAAGGAGAAACCTCTCCCAAGGTAATCATAAATCACACCATCAGGCACCTAAGTGGGGAGTCCGGCCCCGACTCCACTACCACATAATATGAAGCCCTGGGAGTGCAAGGGAAGGGGCTAAAGTTATCCCAGTAACCTGGGGGGAAAGATGAAGGAGGGGCAAGGAAAGGGAGGGAAACACGTAGGTTAGATCTTGCACCCGCCTCTAGCCGGCTCCTAGTAGTGTCTGAAATTCCTGGGATTCTGAGAAGATATTCCAGCTGGTCCACTTGATGCGGTGGTCCTCAGAAGAGTCGTTGCCTGCTGCAATCATCCCCTCGAATCTCTCGATCAGATCTTTGATATCTTTTGGTGGGCAACTCCGAGTGGTGGAGAAGGAAGAACCCCGGGTCCTCGGGGATCTCCCATTCAGTCACATGTTGTAACGTGGTTCTGACCTTAGACCAGAAATCCGTCAACAAAGGGCAGGACCAAAACACTTGTAGGAGATCACCCCTAGCTTCATTGCAACGCCAACATATGGGGGAAACAGCAGGAAACCATTTGTGGAGTAATGTGGGGACCCTGTACCACCTCGTTAGTATCTTAAAATTACACTCTTTGTATCTGGTGCAGGTGGCAGTTTTGTGCGCCAAGGCTATAAATGCGATTCCTATGGTTGTCCGAGAGAGTAATTCCCAAGTCCTCCTCCCATCTCGCCAGGGATGGCAGGGGGTCCTGGTTCGGGGGGTTCGCCAGGATTTTATAGGCAAATGATAACACATGTTGGACTGGTCTCCGTTCCTCACACAGCTTTTCAAATATCGTGGTCTCTCTAAGCTGCCTAGCCTGCTGTTTCAGGGTCGCTAGGAAATGGTTTAGCTGTAGCTGCTGCCAATCGCCCCACCTAGGTAGCCCCCTCGAGGTCGAGATTGAGTCAAGGGATTCCCAACCCTCACTGTTACAGAAGTGTTTAATTCTGCCTATCCCCTCTCTTAGCCAGCCTTCTGCTGCCCCCCCTCCCTTGTCCCCGGGGGAAACGCAGGGTTCCCCAGGATTGGGTACAGGGGGGAGAAGTCCGGTGACACCTCCTCCAGCGGGAAGTACTTGTGGCAAATTCTGAGTGGTCGAGTGTTGCGATTCTACTTTCGGCATCCGCTTGGCCAGCCAAGGGAGCAATGAAAGGGGGAACAATGAACTTCCCTGTTCTATTTGGACCCATTGTTTATGTTGCGAGTGCCTACACCAGTCCACAACCCTCATCAGGTGAGATGCTGCATACTAAAGATTCGGATCGGGAAGGCCTATCCCTCCATTGTCTCTATAGCTCGTCAAACTCCTCCTGCTAATCCTAGGAGTCTTCCCTTGCCAAATAAACTTAGAAAAAAGGGTGCCTACTTTTTGCATAAACCCGCTAGGGATTACCACCAGGAGCGCTTGCATGACGTACAAAAGGCGGGGAGTATATTCATTTTAAGGGTATTACAACTCCCAAACCAAGACAACTTTTTAAGGGACCAAGCGTCAAGGTCCTTCCAGAACGCTTGGAGCAGAGGTGGAAAGTTTAGGGTATACATCTTGTCTAGGGATCTACCCAGGCTTATACCGAGGTAAGTGATGCACTCTCTCGCCCACTTAAGAGGAAAGGATCTTTGGAGGTTCTCTGCCCTATCTGGCGCCAAATTTAGGTTTAGTACCTCAGATTTTTGCATGTTAACTTTATAGTTGGACAACTTCCTGTAGAGCTCCAGCTCCTTTATTAGATTTGGGAGCGACACCTCGGGCCTGATATGAAAAAGAGTAAGTCATCGGCAAAAGCCGCAGTTTTATAGTGGCCTGAGGGGAGGGATATCCCCTGTATGTCTGGGTTCCTCCGCACTCTACTCAGGAAGGGTTCCAACGTCAGGATAAAAATTAAGGGGGAGAGGGGGCAGCCCTGCCTCGTCCCGTTTCCTATATCAAACGATTCAGACAACATACCGTTGACCCTGACTGAGGCAGTGGGATGCTGATAGAGGCTTGAAATCCAGGACCGCATGCTGGGTCCCAGACCAATATGTTCCAGGACTCCATACATGAAATCCCACCGCACCCGGTCAAATGCCTTTTCGGCATCTGTTGCCAGGAGGATTGAGGGAAACTTCCTACTCAGGGCAGCATGGATGAGGTTCAGGGCTTTTGCAATGTTGTCCCGTGCCTCTCTAAGAGGCATAAATCCCACCTGGTCTAGGTGTATAATCTGAGGTAGATGGGGGGAGAGGCAGTTAGCAATCACCTTAGCGAAGAGCTTAACGTCGGCATTGAGGAGGGATATTGGTCTATAGCTGGAGCTCAAAGTGGGGTCTTTCCCATCCTTCGGTATCACTGCTATGTGGGCACGTAGGCTATCCAATGGGAGGGCACCGTCCGCCTTAAGCGAGTTGAAAACCCCGAGGAGCTTAGACGAGAGGGTATCTGTGAATGTTTTGTAATACAATAGGGGAAGACCATACGGACCCGGTGCCCTCCCATTGGCTGATCCTTTAATGGCCAGTGCCAATTCCTCCGGGGTGATTGGGGCCTCTAAGTCCTCTGCAAGTGCCTGTAGAAATTTGGGCATCCCCGATTGCTGTATTTCCACTCTCCCTGTACCCAAGTTAATATTGGGGATATTATACAGGGAATGGTAGTACTTTCTGAATACCCCCGCTATATCTTTATCCTTATGAACTATGTTTCCCTCTTGATTCCTGACTCTAGGAATGTAGGTTTTGGCCCTTTCCCCCCTCAAAGCCGAGGCACTTGTCTCCTGACTCGTAAAAGACCTTCCTGGTTTTCATAATCTGGAGCTTGTGTCTGTCATTTAAAATCCCTTTAAGCCGCTCTCTGAGGGAGGTCAGGGCGGCCAAATGTGTCGCTGCCAATGACTGCTTGTGTAGGGACTCCAACCTCCGGATTTCTCAGAGAAGGTCCAGTAGTTGTTTGTTCCTTTCCCGCTTAACCCTGGCCCCATGATTGATCAATAATCCTCTAATTACACACTTGTGCGCTTCCCATATCATGGGTAGGCTCGTGTCGGGGGTGGTGTTTGTAGTGAAATATTCCTGGAGACTTTTTTCGTCAAGTCCTCTATAATTAAAGGGTCTTGTAGAAGGGCACTATTTAGTCTCCAGGTCCAGGGTCGTGGCTCCTGGTCTTGTGTGGCTAATTTAAGCGAGACCGGAGCGTGGTCCGAGATGGTAATATTACCTATTGACGCATCTGTCACCCGCGGCAAGAGGTAATGTTGGACTAAGAAAAAGTCTATTCTAGAATACATATTATGAGGGGCTGAATAAAAAGAATAATCCCTTGCGGTAGGGTCAAAGACTCGCCACGGGTCAGTTAGCTGGTGGTAGTGGAGAAGTTTCTTGATTCTCCGGAGCTTGGAATATGAAATATAGGAATGGCCCCTTGATGTATCTAAAAGGGGTTCCAGGGTGAGGTTAAAGTCTCCACCTATTAACTTACCTTCGGCAAAGCCAACTTATCCAGAACCTCTTCTAGAAAAGAGACCTGTCTCGTGTTGGGTGCATAAACATTCACAAAGGTGAACATTTCCGTTCCAATCCTACCCTTAACAAAGAGCCATCTGCCCTCCCCACCACCCAGAGTGCCCACCTCCTCCCACGGCAATGATCCGGCGAGCAGTATACTTACTCCCCTAGATCTAGAGTCCGGGGAGTAGCTGTGATATGAGGTTGGGAATGATCTGTTTCTGAGAGACGGCGGATTAGAGGCCTTGAAGTGCGTCTCCTGAAGAAGTGCTATCTGCACCTTGGTTGCCCGAAGATTATTCAGGACCATAGACCTCTTCTCAGGGGTATTTAGGCCCTTCACGTTGAAAGAGACCAAGCTGAACTCTTTCATCACTGCAACAGCGGACCAGCAAAGGGTGTAAACCCAGAATGTCTAAGTGAGCAAAACAGTGGCAGCACTAGTGGCAGGAAAAGCACCCACCACCAAATTGAGTATTTCCCCACTACCACCTCAGGGACGGGGGCAAGGGAGTGCGAGAGGCGGAGAGTCAGATATAGGTACAGAGACAGAGACAACGAAAGTCTCCCTCCGGATTTGAAAGTACCGGAAAAAGAGGGGGGGGGGGGGGGGGGAGAAAACACAAGACGGGGCAAAACCTGAGCACGAGGTCAAACCCGTGACCAGGGGGGTGTCAATCTAAGTAGCTACTGCTCTAAGGTTCAAATCACCTCCCAGCGAGAGGAATCTGAAGGCAGCCGGGGACTGTGTCAAGTGACGAATCTGGAAGTAGTAGCCGCCTGGGCTTCCCGGGCAACACATGGTTCCTGGGCTACTGGTTCTCAGAGGCATCGTGGCATCGTGTAAACACTAAACATTAGGCAAGAATAAGGCATATAGAAATAATGCTGAGACTCAGGTTAATTGACAGTCATCGACCCCTTCCGTGCAGCAAGGGAGCAGTAGACAAAGCTGTCCCCATGGGACATACCCGCCACTAGCGACCCTAGTCTCAAGCTCGTCCCGTCGATGCACGGTCGGAGCCGGGCCGGCCGCGCCCAGCAACAATCAAACCACAAAAGAGTAAAACATTCCAAAATAAGGCAACGTGTAAATGCTAAGCATTAGGCAAGAATAAGGCATCTAGAAATACTGCTGAGACTCAGGTTAATTACCAGTCATCGACGTGCAGCAAGGGAGCCGTATGCAAAGCTGCCCCCATGGGGGGTCCAAGCGGGTCCGAGTGGCATTCCCGTCACCAGCGACCTTAGTCTCAAGCTCGCACCGTCGATGCACGGTCGGAGCCGGGCCGGCAGCGCCCAGCAACAAACAATCCAACCACAAAAGAGTAACTCATTCCAAACTACGGCTTAAGAGAGGCATCAAAAACTACTGCAACAGGGAGGCACTCCGGATTCACGGTCCGTCGGTCTGGGCCGCCTCTCGTTTCTTATCCTCGGTCTAGCAGACCTGGCTCTTCGGGGAGGTCCTCCACGGGGACCTCGCGGGGCTGGCTCCGCCGTCGGGACAAGCCAATTAGGAGCAGGCACAGGGTCACAACCCAAAAAGGAGAATAGGCCCTCCAAGCCTCAGTGCGTTCTAAGGAAGAGACTATCAAATGGAAGGGGAATCCCCAGCGATACGTGGCTCCCGCGCTTCTGACTACTTCCAGGATCGGCCTCATCATCCTTCTCATTTGAAGAGTGCACCTGGAAAGGTCCGGAAGAATCAGAATTCTGGCCCCGTCAAAGTGCACTGGACCATGTCTCCAGGCCCTGCGGGAGATCTCTTCTTTGATTTTATAGAAGTGAACTCTACAGATCACATCCCTGGGGCGTGTCGGATCTGGGTTGCGAGGACCGAGGGCCCTGTGTGCCCTATCAATCTCGATCGGGGCATCAATGTTCCTTTCCAGAAGCGTGTTGAAAATGGTTGTGATAATTTGCTTTACATCGTCTGCTGCAGAGGCTTCTGGTATTCCCCTAAGACGGAGATTGTCACGTCTATGCCTGTTCTCCAGGTCATCATGTTGCAGTTGGAGCTGTAAGATCTGGGAATTCTGCTCTTCGCCGCACGCCGCCAAGTCTGCGATAGCCGCCTCGGTCGCTGACTGATGTGAGGTTACTCTAGAATCCAGGGCCTGGACGTGGCCTGGCACTTCCGCGATGTCCTTTTTGCATGCCGCCTCGTACTTCGCTATCAGCGCCTCAAAATCCGCTCTAGTGGGGATCG
This sequence comes from Gastrophryne carolinensis, assembly GCA_027917425.1. Lineage (NCBI taxonomy): Eukaryota > Metazoa > Chordata > Amphibia > Anura > Microhylidae > Gastrophryne > Gastrophryne carolinensis. The sequence continues at coordinate 85,603,761 of CM051241.1, read as the reverse complement.
ATCCCAAAAAGGAAAGGGTTTCTCTGTGGATGTTGCCCACCTGGGCCGCGGAGCCTGGATCATACCCTGGGGTGATGTTGGTGCATTTGCGGGAAGTGCGACCCTACTTAATGGAGAGAGATTCTCAGCAACCCGGGGGAAATCCTCTGGTGAGAAGGATAGAATGGTAGGGGGGCGGAGCACGGTTGTATCGCCCGGGGTGGACCATGGTATGGAAAGAGCACTGGAGGATTGCGTCGGACCCCTGGGGTAAGCATCCTGAACGTCAGGCGTTGTGTCAGCCTGCGGCCCCAGCTCTCTCGCTATCCTAGAGTGGCTTCTGGCTCGTGGGGGTCTCTGTGGGAGAGCACTTCCAGGAAGTGAGTGATGGGTGGAGGGAGATTCTTGTGGCCCATTTGGGGAACTCACGGCACTGTGTCTCCTCTCCCCAGGGGAGAAAGCAAATTTCCCCAGCTTACCCAGAGCAGCGTGTCTCCAGCTCATACCTGGCGTTGCTTGCAATGTGGGCGCTTGAGTGGGGTTTCTCTCTACGCTGCCCCCCTCTTTCCCAAACTCCAGGGGGCGAGTGGATTCCTCCGCAAGAGATCGGTCAGGAGTCCTCCCCGCATAACTTATGTCCCCTTCCGGGACGGTGCCCCAGGGTGTCTTCTCCCTCCAGCGTGCCTGCCCTTCTCCTCCATGCAGCCCAGCTTCTGCGGTGTGTGGAGGGCGGCGTCTCCTCCCCACTGTCCCCCGTGAGGGCTGGTGCACAGCTGCGGGGAACTCCGTTAACACTGCAGTAGTCGCCGGGTGTTCTGCCTCATCGCGTGTGCTGCGAGGGGGGGGGGGTTGATCACTCCCCCTCGGTGACGGCCGCCTTGGTTGCAGGAGCCGCAGGCACTGTCGGCTCCCTGCGGTCCGTGCCGGACATCCCCGCCGCCCTCCCCAGGCCAGATGCCGTCGCCTGCCTGGTAAGGACCTGCTCCGTCCCCGATGGGCACTCCTCGCCCGATGATGACCCCCGATGAGGGGGATGAAGAGTGCCGGTCTCTCCGCACCCTGCCCGCGCGAGCCTTCGTTCCGGCCGCCGCAGCTCCCCGCGCACCGCCGCCTGCTCGGGTGGCATTCCGCACCTTCTCTCTCCTCTTGCCCTTCTTGCCGGCCATAGCACGGTGTTTTTTGGGACCAGATCGCTGGTTAATCTGTATATTATGCTCGATGGAGCTCAGGAGCAAAACCAGGCACGTCTACTCCATGTGCTCGCCAGGCCATGCCCCCCGCTTGAGCAGTTTCTTAAGGGCAATAGCTGTATGGCAGCCGCACAGGCCGGGGGCGCAATCCAGCCCCCACACAGGTAAAGGCATGGCAGGCCAACTGATCCATGCGCTGGTCCTCACTGTCCCTCAGAGTAGTAGTGTCAAGTGAAGGCATGATCGAAGTATTGGACAAGCCTAGCACGGGAGCGTCCACTTCAGGGGGAAATGACCACCTCTTAACAAGATCAGCAGGAAAGGGATACCTCTTATACAAACCCTTGGGCACAGCAGGCAGCCTGTTAGGACGTTCCCATTCTTTAAGCACCATAGTGGTGAAATGTCCCTGCTCAGGGAACTCCAGACGCTGTTTACTAGGACAAAAGAGCTCACCCTGTTTCCTTTTAGCGGTCAGAGGGGCAGCAATGTGTAAAATTTCAAAAATGTGAGACAGCAAATTATTAGTGTCCTCAGGATACCATGAATCCTCGCCAGATTCAGGGTCACTATCACAACCCTCTTGCTGGTCCCCAGAGGAGTCAGAGTCCTGGAGCAGTTCCCCTTCCTCTCGGGAATAACGTCCAGTAGTGACATCAAATTCCTCATACGCCTCTGTAGAGCGTGAGGGAGTGGAAATCAGGTGCCGCTTCTTGCCAGAGGCCTTCCTAGGAACAGTCCTGGAAAGTTGCCTCTCAATGCTGGCCACCCGCAGAGCCAAATCAGAGTGTGACTCCTTGCTAATATCCCCTTCACTAGGGCCCAATTGCAGGAGCGGGGGAGTAGGTGAAGCCGAGGGAGGCGCAGAGCTGGGAAGCGAAGCAGGCAAATCAGCTTGGAACGCAAGTACACTCTCAGCGCACGGCACGCACACCGTGACACCGTTACTCACAGGGGATACCCCACACATGGAACACAGCCGAGCTTGTCCCAAAGGACCCCCAAGCACGTTATTCCCAGAAGCCTCCATATGGTGATTAACACAGGCGCAATAGGCCAGCGGTGGGTAAAGGCTTATACAGAAGCCACCAGGGATGCCCCCAGAAATCGGTGAAAGGGGGCGATCACGTGACCCGGCCGGCCCCATGACAAAGCAAAAAACACCTCAGGTTATAGCGCCAACCGCCGCGGAGCGCAGTACAAAGCGTGTGGCGGCTGAAAAACACCAAAAAACACACAATAAACGCCAAAACACCACATAGAATACCACTCGCCAATGCCCCCCCCCCCCCCACCGAACAAAGCCAGAGGGGGGGGGGGGGGGAAGAGAGAGACGAGATGCCAGTGGCGAGTAACCAGGCCAGGGAGGGGGAGGACCCCCTGAAGGAAAAGAAGGAGACATAGTCCCCAAAAAACACTCACCCCCTCAGAAGCCAGAACATGAACTCCGCATCCCTATTAGGCTCACCATAAAGCCTATGTCTGGCTACCCTTTGTGGTACATGGTCTGCGGCTGGAGCACTTGACCCTAGTGCTCTTCTACCTTCACCCGATCTGTCAGCCAAGCCTGGGAGGCAGTGAGGGTCCAGAAACGGATGGAAATAGACATGCAGGGCCACAGGCTTGGTTGCCCCGCTCAACTACGCAAGAGAGAGAGCCATCTTCTAACTTTGCAGTATCACTGCAGAGGAAACACTGGGAACTCTATGGTTAGTCCCGTTTTTATAGGGAGCCGGGGGATGCCACAGCTTTCTACAGTACCACTGCGCCACCTTGTGGCGGAATAACCCAACTGTTATGAATACCGAAGCGGCCGTGCCATGCAATAAAGAAAAAACAAAAAACCTATGAGTGTCACTCATAGGCAGTGATTTCTTACGGAAGCAATATGGGAAGAAATTTCATTTTTCTTAGAGGAAGGCCAGCCATGGTCTATCTTAAATAACAGGGTTAAAGAAAAAGTTTCCCCATAGGCAGGGGGAGTTGCGTTTAAATTGAGAAAGCCATTTAGATGAATAGTGAAATGCTATCAATAAGAACACAGCAAGTACAGTTTGCACTGAATTATTGGTGAAGGTAAACCCTGAATGAGGTAGTACTAGTGTGTCAGCCATAGTGAACAGCAGAAAGTAAAGAAATAAGGCAATACACTCAAGTTGGCCTAAAAGTGGCATTTAAGAGGGAGCCTTTGAGAAAACCTAGTCCTCTTCATTATGTCTGGCAAAGATAACATCACCCTTAAATATACTTAAAGTGGACCAACACCCAGGATTTTGACTATCCTGGGTTTTGGTCCACTTCGGTGGGGCACCCCGATCGGGGGTGCCCCGCTGTGTGAAACCCCCCAGAAAGGCCCGAAAACTCACCTCACGCCCTGCTAGAGGGACGTGCAGGAGGCGGCGGACGCGCATGTGCCGCTGGAACGTGGAAAAGGTAGGATTGTGGGCTTCCTGGGGGGTTTCCCCCCGCAGGACATCCCGATTTCGGATGCCCCGCGGGGAGGGATCTGATTGGCCCGGGAATCTTCTAGATTCCCGGGCCGATCCCCCCTGGGTGTTGGTCCACTTTAAGCTAGCCTACAAGGAGGTATCAGCCTTATTTCTTTACTTTACTAGAATAATGAGAACCTTCACAGACAAAGGGACAAGCTCCCACCAAGCTCCCCCCCCTTAGGGGAGATATCTTTGTATTCACATGAGAGACCAGAAAAACACTAACCATTGATGACTTCCCTCTAAACATTCCAGTTCGCTGGCTGTCATGCTACAACACTCAGTTTGATCACTGAGAAGCTGATCTGGTACGCTAATTTTAGCTCTAGCACTTTGCCACTTAATTGGCAGAAGTTCAGGCCAATTAGTTAAAGTTGAATATGGAGCCAGGAATTATTTTTTGTCAGTGATAGAAGCCCCCTTTTCAGATAAAACACTAAATATCTATCTTTTTCCCAAAGCGATATCACTTTCAGAGAGATGCTCATTCACCCAGAAGCCTATGATAAATATAGATGTTGGAGAGTATCATTACCAACCTACCTGATAGATCTGCATTAGAAACATGATCATTGACCACACAGTGAGGAAGCAGACAAGCAGGAAGATATAGAGGACCCAGGGGGAACACTCAACAACCCGACTTAAGAATCCCCAGATGCCATCTTTATGTATACTCGTGGAGCACTGACTGGACCAGACTGTAGGGAAGAAAAACAAAGATACCTGGGTTAGTCGTAAAGAGCACCTGTAAGTACTGTAAAGGTGTACTCTACCATTAAGGAGAGACCATAGGGAACAAACCCCTGATATAATGCTCTTCTTTTAGACATAGTAGTCTAACTAGTTTCTTAAAGGGTAACTCTACTTTAGATTTCATTTTTTAAACATTCCATTTTGTGTGCCCAAATTATTTAATCAGTGCTAAGATTTTTCAATTTATTTTGCAATTCTGTGTTATCAAAGAAAACAGCTTTACCTAGCGACAAGGTGTTTACCTTAGCAATGTACATCAACTGGTGTGTTAAAAGACATGATTACAAAGCTTCCTCACTCAAGCTTGCTAATCATCTGATTGGCTGAGACACAAGCAATGGATTTAAACCCTTCTGCTGTAATTTCACTTACTCAGATAGGGAGGATCACAATCCTTTATTCCAGTAGCTAAATGGTTACATACATTGTTCTCAGCTGGAAGAGTCATTACTGCTATGTGACTTAGCTAAAGCTGAAAAAGAGTTCCCCTGTTACAATGCAAGCATTCTGGGATATGTATTCAGTAGTTTTTACTCAAAGCCAGAAAAAACACTCCCATCTTAGGATCACAGGAAACTTGGAAACTGTGTGCCGTTAATCACAGGTATGGGAGGTGCGCACTCCTAACACAAACGTTTACTTTACATCCCAGAAAAGGAAAACAATAAGGCATTTACCTGAACCCCAAATTCCTACAGGGTTGGTTATGTAATTACAGAGCCAGAAACAAAGTTGGTAATTAAAGCGGACCTCCAATCACAAATGACTGAAGGTAGCTCATTCCCTTCCATCTATGGTAAATCCAGATTTGTGATACGCCACTTAACTACTGACGAAAAGATGCCAAAAACTCACCTTCCTCTGTATGTCGTGCATATTAACATTGGCATATGTCTAGACTATCACTCTGGCTTAAAGGAGTGGGGATGGCCCCCTCCCAGGTTTCCTTGCGGTGTGCGGCACAGGAGTGTGCCTCAGCTACAGGGCTGCCAAGGATGTGGCTGGTAAAAGCGGCTTGGGAGCCCCGGAAAAAGTTAGTGAATGCAGGGCGATCTGAAAGGCTCCCAAGGTGGGGCATCCTGAATCAGCTGAAATAATTTAACGGACCCTTTTTTCCCCCCTACACTAGGTCATATGCAATCAAACTTTCTGCCTTCACTAGCTACTTACATATGGAGGAGCCATAGATCATCCAGTGGCCTACGAACACCATGGCACACAGGAACAGCACAAAGTATCGGTGGTTTCCGACACCTAAAGAGTACAAAGAACACAAGTGTGAAACAGCCAATATAAGCCTGTTTTGTTTTCCAATGTTTTATTATTACATATGAATATTTGTCAGATGCACTTCCACAAAGCCAGCAGACAATGTAAAAGGCAGCTGCTACCTGGGCACTTTAAATTACAGTACCATTGTGTTTTTTTAGGGGAGAAGATCAGGCAGACACTGGATGCAATGAAATATTAAAGCACACGAGTCTTGCAACTTTGCTGCAGGGAGGGTCCTGCTCCACAGGGAAATAAAAAAAAAAAATAACTAAGCTACCCTCTCATGCCATCAGCGAGTCCTGTATTCAAAAGATACTCTACCTTCTCTAGAAAAGCATCATCCAATGGATGACAGGAAGCCGTGGCACAAATCTGAAGCAGATGCAACATGCGGCAGTGCAGTGTGTTGTTGTTTCCTGGCCCCCAGCTTACAGAGCTCTGTGATGGAAAAGGTCAATGTCTCTTAAATGCAGAGCTCACAGGCAGCAGGAGTAGATAAGAGTCACTGTGGACTTGGACTTCACCTGGTACAAAGTTGCCAAGGAGCTTTCCACTAAACCGTAACTACTACTAAAGTGGACCAAAGGTCCTTCGCTGACCTACATTTAAGAAACTTAGGTTGTCTGGCTGATAAGCTGCGATGCTTAGAAAATGGCTGCCCTAGAAAAAGCTTGCATTGTTGTGTCAGCGGCCTTGCTTAGTAAGGAAACTAGAGCAGTGGTCCAGGTCAGTGATTGGCTAAGTCATAATGGAAAGATGCTGCACAGCAGCTATAAAAGCATGATCTAATCCAGATCTTAATACAATTCTGTTACTCACCTGTAGAATTGGTATTATAAGTATACAGCACGTCCTGCTCCAGAAGATTCCTTACACATGGGACATCCAATAGCAGTGTCCGTAAGGTAGGGTGGGATCCCCAAAAGAAACAGCAGGCAGTTTAAACCACTGCCGCCTGCAGAACCTTGTGGCCGAAAGCAGCATCAGCTGAGGCCCTAACATCAACCTTGTAAAACTTAGAAAAAGTATGAACAGAAGACCAAGTAGCGGCCTTGCAACGTAGTTCAACAGAAGCTTGGTGCTGAAAAGCCCAAGAGACATCAATAGCACGAGTAGAATGAGCAGTAAGGCGGAAAGGAGGCTCCTTCCCCTTAGCAGAATAGGCTTGAATCACAGCCTGACGGATCCACTTGCTAATGGTGGACTTAGCTGGAGCTAAACCCTTCTTAGGCCCAGAAGGGATAACAAAAATAGCATCAGTCTTCCTGAAAGGTTCAGTAGCCACCAAATAGAACTTCAGAGTTCTAAACACATCCAGAGAATGTAATACCTGCTCCTTAGTTACTAGGATTAGGGCACAGAGAAGGCAAGACAATGTCCTGATTGAGATGAAAAGCAGACACAACCTTAGGCAGAAAATCTGGCTTAAAACGAAACACCACCTTGTCCTGGTGTCTCTCAAAGTAAGGAGGTTTGATAGAAAGCGCCGCCAACTCAGAAACACGGCTAACAGAAGTGATAGCCACAAAAAAGGCTACCTTAAGCATCAAAATAGACAAAGGGGCCGCACGCAAGGGCTCAATACCAAGGGACAATACCAAGTTCAAATCCCAGACTGGTAACATAGGCTTACGAGGTGGACGCACGTGAGTAACCCCCTGAAAAAAGGTCTTAACCAGACGATGATTGGCAAAAGATGTTTGGAAGAAAATAGCCAAGGCTGAGACATGACCTTTGAGGGTACTAAGTTGAAGACCCAAATCCAAACCATGTTGCAGGAATTCCAGAATCCTGGGGATAGAAAACACCCGACAGGGAAGCGACCTAGACTCACACCAGTCAATGTAAGCATGCCATACCCTATAGTAGACAAATGACGAGGACTTCTTCCTAGCCTGAATCATGGTACTAACAACAGAGGCAGGCAGCCCCTTTTCCATCAAGATGGAGGTTTCAGCAGCCAGGCCGTTAAAGCCAGCGTTTGTAAATTGGGATGGCGTAGCTGTCCTTGAGTGAGCAGATCTGGAACCTTGGGCAGGGCATACTGATCTACTGCCAACTGCATGATGTCTGTGAACCACACTCTTCTTGGCCAACGGGGGGCCACCAGAATGGTTGGCACCCCTTTCCTGGGAGATCTTGCGCAGCACCCTGCCCAACAGAGGGAACAGAGGAAACACATAAAGGAGCTGAAAGCTCTCCCAAGACATTGCTAGCGCATCCATGGCCAAGGCCAGGGGGTCCTGGGACAGAGAAACAAAGACTGGAAGCTTGTGATTGTGACGGGACGCAAACAGATCCCCATCCGGCCAACCCCAACGGTGGCACAGGGAGTGAAACACCCTGCTGCTGAGGGACCACTCCCCCAGACGAGACATCCCCTTGCTGAGGGAATCTGCCTCCAGATTCTCCACCCCCGGGATGTACACAGCTGAGAGACAGGGGACATTCTCCTCCGCTCATGACAGAATCACGGACACTTCCTTGAGGGCCCTCTTGCTCCGGGTCCCTCCCTGATGATTGATGTAGGCAACCGCTGTCTGGTTGTCTGAGCGGACCAGAACAGCCCGACCCCGAAGGTGTGGAGTCAATTGAGCGAGAACCAACCTTACCGCCCTTAGTTCCAGAATGTTGATAGGAGCGTGGGCCTCCTGAGGACCCCACTGACCCTGGAATTGCAGGGACTTCCAGAAGCGCCCCCAACCGGTCAGACTGGCATCCGTGGTGACTGTCTCCCAGCAAGGGGTCAGAAAGTGTCTGCCAACCAACAGGTTCCTTGAGTCCAGCCACCACGAGAGAGACCGCCTGGCCAGAGGAGACAGAATAAATGCCTGATCCAGGGACACAGGGTCCCGATCCCATATTGACAAGAGGTGAAGTTGAAGAGGTCTCATATGAAACTGAGCGTATGGAACCGCCTTGAAGCAAGACACCATCAGGCCCACCAGCTGCATCCCCTGCCATATGGAGGGATGAGGGAAAGACAGAAGAAGCTGGGCCTGAGCTTGAAGATACTCCACCTTCTGCTGAGGGAGAAGGATCTTGACCTGAGACATATCCAGAGTCATGCCCAGAAAGGACCTCACCAAGGACGGGGACAGAGAAGACTTGGGGTGGTTGATCGCCCAGCCGAAAGACTCCAGTGTGGACACCACCCTCTTGGGTATCCAGCTCTGCCTGCTGGGAGGACTGAGAAGTGATGAGAATGTCGTCCAAGTAAGGAAGGATGCGAATGCCCTGAGATCTCAGTAGAGCCATTACTCCCGCCAGTACCTTGGTGAAAACCTTGGGAGCCGAGGTGAGACCGAAAGGCAAGGCTACAAACTGAAAGTGCAGATCTCCCAGAGCGAACCTGAGAAATTTTTGATGACCTGGAAAAATTGGTACATGAAGGTAAGCATCCTTGATGTCTACAGATGTCATGAAGGGTGCAGTGAATTGACTGCAGAGCGCAGGGTTTCCATGCGAAAATGCCTGAATCTGACAAACTTGTTGAAGCGCTCTAAAACCAGAATGGGTCTGAGGGACTCGTCCTTTTTGGAGACAGTGAAAAGATTGGAATAAAGGCCTCTGCCCCTTTCCCTGAAAGGCACCGGGCAGACGACCCCCAACTCCAAAAGGATTTGAACAGCAAGGCACAGTCCCTGAGCTGACAGAGGGTTTTGAGCCATCCGGGAGTTGATAAATCTTGGGGGTGGCCAGGCTGCAAACTCTTGTAACCGGAGGACACTATGTCCTGAATCCACCGATCTGAGACGTGAAGCCTCCAAACATGAGCAAAAATCCGAAGCCGTCCCCCCACCCGGATGGGTGAGGCGCCCCTTCATGCCTGGGGGGGCTTGGGGAAGGGCCCCAGCAAAGGAGGCTCCTCGCCCAATTCTGGAACCACTGGACCAATTCTGGAGAGAAGGAAGAAAGGCACCTGTACCCCAAAAGGGCTGGGACTGCCTCCTACGTTGAGGTAACCTGCCGCCCTTAGCAAACAAGTCTAAGCGTTCACCAAAGAGGCGCAGCCCCTTAAAGCGGACCTTCACTCTAAATAAGAGTCTATCTTATATGTTTCCCACACCCTGTACATACAGATTGCTCACATTAAAAATCATCCTACCCGCATCTACTGCATTTTATAAGCCTTTAAACATCCAAGATGGCGGCTTATGGAAGCTGCCATTTTTGCAGGCAGCCTGCAAACAGGAAGTGCCTGCAAACAGGAAGTGACTGTGCTGCTCTGCATTCTGGGACTGCTGACCTTTCCCTGACCCCAGCTCTGCTCTGTCTGAGCAAAGCACAGCTATAACCCGCCCCCCTGTACCTTATCCCACTCTCCTCTCCTCAGTAAGTGTGATGAGTCAAGATGGCGGCGCCCGTATCCTAAATTCCCGAACAGAGTTGCAGCCCAGTGGGGGAAAGTATAATAAATTAGTGACTAAACATGTAAAATATATTAATTTTAGATGCTGAGGAATTGTTTTTTAAGAGTTTGGGCTTTTCATTAAATCAGGGTGAAGGTCCGGTTTAAAGGGAGAGCCAGTGAGAGCCTTCTTAGCAGTGTTATCAGCTACCCACTGACGCAGCCAGACAGAGCGGCATATAGCCACCAGCAGAGCAGATGTCCTCCCACACATTCTAATAGTATCATCCATAGCAGACAGAACATATGCAACAAATTCATAGCAAAGCAGGAGAGGACCGTACACTTCTCCTCCCACGTCATCAGAGGCCCCATCTAAGAGACTCTTGAGCAGGCCCTTAATAGCAACAGCTGTAACGGCAGAGGCACAAACCGGGCGCAGCGCGGTCCCCACACAGGCAAAAGCATGGCAAGCCAGCTGGTCCATGGCCTGGTCCTCCCCATCCTTCAGAGTAGTAGTGTCAGGGGAATGCATGACAGAAGTATTGGACAGCCCCAGAACAGGTGCATCCACTTCGGGAGGACATGACCAACGCTTAACCACCTCAGCGGGAAAGGGATACCTCTTATCCCAAATCTTTGGCACCCCAGGGAGCTTGCTAGGCCGTTCCCATTCTTTGAGCACAAGATTATTAAAGTGAGTTTGTTCGGGAAACTCCAAGCGTGGTCTAGCCGTATGAAAAAGCTCACCCTGCTGCTGCGGAGCCACGGCAGGAGGGGAAATACAGAGCACTTCAAAAAATACAATTCTGTGATTACACACCTGTAGAATTGGTATTATGAGTATACAGTACGTCCTGCTCCAGATAGATTACTTACACTTGGGTATTACTCCGCCAGATGGCGCTGGACTGCAGAGACATCGAAAATAGGCTCCTCCCGGCCCATCAAATACCCAGGGACCTCCCACAATCCCCAGCATTGAAAAGCAGTTAACAAGAAGCCGGGAGAATGAAAACAAACCCAAACTGGTAACTATAACAATGATAACAATCACCATGGCGGCCTCTCTATTGACGGTCTTTAAATCTAGGGGGGACTTGGGCCTTCCGGATTGAAGGCGCTATCACGCAGCTGCTCACTTGAGCCGAGTTATTGACTGGTGCCGCCACTCGGCTATGAAGCAGTGGGTTCAGATGGAACAGGATGCCTCCCCTTGCCCTCTCCCGGGACTACCATGGATTCCACTGAATAAACTCACGTGGTTGAACAAGCACCCTACAATTGGCCCATCTAGGAGGGTGGTGGACAGGTTCTTTCTGGGGCCGGGCCTCTCCCCCTCCCCATCCCCCTTGACACCTGTTTTGGGACATCCTGATTTCCCGGTGGAGATAGGCGGGGGTCCCTTTAGAGCCTGGATCAGATAGAACTGTTACAGGAGGCTTCATATGCAGGATGGTGTTGGGTGGAGGAGGCCGGAGGCCCTGGTCGATGACCTGGCCCTCAGACCTATTACGCAGCTACAAACCCTTCAACTTCAGCGGACGATCGAATGCAGGACGGATACATCTAGGCAGTTAACACAATTTGAGCATACCTGCTTGGGGTCAGGCCATTTTAGGTGAGCCTTGTCATACTCCTACTCACTGCTGATGGAGCCCCCGGAGGGCTTTGCTCCCTCTTACGTGAGGGGATGGGAGAGGGAACTCTGCAGAACCTTTACGGATGAGCAAAAGCTAGCTATGATTCAGTTGGCGCATAAGAGCTCCATTTCCTGCAAGTATCAGGAGACTACGTTTAAAATTCTCTCACGCTGGTACCGGGTCCCAGCGGTGTTGGCACATATGTTTTCCTCTTCCTCCCCCCTCTGTTGGAGGTGCTCGCGCGCTAGGGGGGACTATGACACATATCTTTTGGGAGTGCGAGGGGCTGTCTGGCTTCTGGGGAGGGGTGAGAGAGGTTGTCAGGAAACTGACGGATGTTGACCTGGGTGAAGACCCCGCTTGTTACCTGCTTAACCTGGCACCGGCCTCCATGAGATCTAGGCGTAGGTCCCTGCTTGCCCCCCTCTTGAGCGCTGCTAGAACATGCATTCCGGCTAAATGGAGGTCCCTTGACCCCCCCCCCCCACTTTGGCGCAGTGGCTGGCCGCCGTGCAGGACATCTGTAGGATGGAGGAACTTACCGCCTCCCTTGGGGGGACCCTGGATAAGCACAGAACGTGGCAGGTGTGGGACAGTTTCACTTCTTCCACTGATTTCCTCCTTTATATGTAACGTGGCCTTGTCAGGCTTCCCGTGGGATGGACCTCCCCCGAGCCCTTTCCTACACCTCGTTCCCCCCTTCCTCTGCTTTTTCCCCTGATGTTTCTGTCTTGTCCTCCCTACTCCTTTCCCCCCTGCGTTACTCATTCCCGAATAGTTATGCCTTACCTTGTTCTTTTACCCATTAAAAGTCGGTTGGAGGCATGGGTTGCAGTTGCTGTGGCACATTGACAAGCAGAATCACAGCCTAAAACGCTTGGAGCGGGGCTCAATTGAGCTCCACACTTCTTATCTCCTTCTTGTGTGTTTGTATTAATGGAAATTGATACTATGTGATTCTGTTTGTTTTTATTTTTTTTTTATAATCAAGTGTTTTTATTGAAGGAAGCAAAAAATTACAGCGCTCAGCATTAATTATACCAGAAAAAAAAAAAAAACAATCACCATACAGGGGATCCAAGATAATGCAATACCAAGGGTGGGGTGGAGCAGGACGTACTGTATACTCATAATACCAATTCTACAGGAGAGTAATCACAGAATTGTATTATTCTTAGTATACAGTACGTCCTGCTCCAGATAGATTACTTACACTTGGGACATCCAATAGCAGTGTCCATAAAGTAGGGTGGGATCCCCAAAGGTAACAGCAGACAAGTCATTCCACTGCCGTCTGCAGAACCTTATGGCCCAAAACACAATCAGCTGAGGCCCTAACATCAACCTTGTAAAACTTTGAAAAGGTATGAACAGAAGACCAAGTAGCGGACTTGCAAACTTGTTCAACAGAAGCCTGGTGCTGAAAAGCCCAAGAGGCACCAATAGCATGAGTAGAATGAGCAGTAAGGCGGAAGGGAGGATTCTTCCCCTTAGCAGAGTAGGCTTGAATCACAGCCTGACAGATCCATTTGCTGATAGTAGATTTGGCAGGAGCCAAACCCTTCCTAGGACCAGAAGGGACCACAAAAAGAGCATCAGTTTTTCTGAAAGGTGTAGTAGCCACCAGATAGTACTTCAGACACCTAACCACATCCAAAGAATGCAAGACCCTCTGGAGAGCGCCGTCAACTCAGACACACGTCTAACAGAGGTGATAGCCACCAAAAAGACAACTTTGAGAGTAAGAATGGCCAGGGCAGCATCCTGCACAGGTTCAAAGGGAACACCCTGCAAGGCTGATAAAACCAAGTTCAAATCCCAAACAGGCAACATAGGTTTAAGTGTGGGACGCACATGAGTAACCCCCTGGAAAAAAGTCCTGATCAGAGAATGCTGAGCAAAGGACTTCTGGAAGAAAACAGCCAAGGCAGAAACCTGACCCTTCAGAGTACTGAGTTGGAGCCCCTTCTCCAACCCATGCTGCAGGAACTCCAGGATCCTGGGAATAGAGAACACACGACAGGGAAGAGACTTAGACTCACACCAGTCAATGTAGGCACGCCTTTATCATGGTATCAACAACCGAGGTAGACAGCCCCTTCTCCATCAAGATGGAGGTTTAAGCAGCCAGGCCAGAGTTTGTAAATTGGGATGGCGTAAGGGACCCTGAGTGAGCAGGTCTGGCACCCTGGGCAGAACTGATCTACTGCCAGCTGCACCACGTCTGCGAACCACACTCTTCTTGGCCACCTGGGGGCCACCAGAATTGCTGGCACCCCCTCCAGAGCAATCTTGCGCAGAACCCTGCCCAGCAGGGGGAATGGGGAAAGACATACAGGAGCTGAAAGTCCTGCCATGACATTGCTAGGGCATCCGTGGCCAAGGCCAGAGGATCCTGGGACAGGGAGACAAAGGCCGGGAGCTTGTGCTTGTGACGGGAAGCAAACAGATCCACATCTGGTTGGCCCCAACGGTGACACAGAGATTGCAACACCCTGTTGCAGAGGGACCATTCTCCCTGGCGAGAGGTCCCCCTGCTCAGAGTCTGCTAGCAGATTTTCCACCCCCGGGATGTGCACCGCAGATATGCAGGGAACATTGGCCTCCGCCCAGGTCAGGATCAGAGACACTTCCTGGAGGGCCCTCTTGCTCCGGGTCCCTCCCTGATGATTGATGTAAGCAACTGCCGTCTGGTTGTCCGAGCGCACCTGAACAGGCAGGCCTCGAAGGTGATGAGTCAATTGAGCCAGAACCAACCTGATCGCCCGCAGCTCCAAGACGTTGATAGGTGTGTGGGCCTCCTGAGGGCCCCACCTCCCCTGGAACTGCAGGGACTTCCAGAAACCCCCCCAATTTGACAGACTGGCATCCGTAGTGACCGTCTCCCAGGAGGGGGTCAGAAAGGATCTGCCCCCCAACCGGTTCCTGGAGTCCAGCCACCACGAGAGGGACCGCCTGACCAGGGGGGAAAGCACAAAGACCCGGTCCAGGGACGCAGGGTCCTTGTCCCATACTGACAAGATGTGGAGTTGCAGAGGCCTCAAGTGGAACTGAGCATAAGGGACCGCCTCGAAGCACGCCACCATCAGGCCCACCAGCTGCATTCCCTGCCTGATGGAGGGATGATGACAAGACAGCAGGAACTGGACCTGCGCAATCAGACTGTCCACCTTCTGCTGAGGAAGAAAAAATACCATTTTGTGAATACACACCTGTAAAATGGGTATTATAAGTATGTCACACACCCCGCTTCAGATAGTAATTACACTTGGGTTATACCGACCTGTAGAGGGCGATCTTGCATAGATGTCATGAAAAAAAGTGAGCCCCTCCTGGTCCATAAGACAGCAGTAAAGGGACCAGGAAGAGCCAAAATAACCAGTAACAGTAAAAAAAGGTTCACCATAGAAAGGATCCAGAACACAAAAGGGCAGGGTGAAGCGGGGTGTGTGACATACTTATAATACCCATTTTACAGGTGAGTATTCACAAAATGGTATTATTCTAAGTATGTCACACACCCCGCTTCAGATAGTCATTACACTTGGGACATCCAATAGCAGTGTCCATAAAGGGAGGGGATCCAAAACAAGGCAACAATGCACAAACGTAAACTACTGCAGCTTGCATAACTTTGCGGCCAAAAACAGCTTCCGCTGAGGCCCGCACATCAACCTTGTAAAACTTGGAAAAAGTGTGAACAGAAGACCAAGTAGCAGCCTTGCTCAACAGAGGCCTAATGCTGGAAAGCCCAGGACGCCCCAACAGCATGAGTAGAATGAGCAGTAACACGAAAAGGGGGGATCTTCCCCTTGGCAGAATAGGCTCCAACAATGGCCTGGCGAATCCATTTACTAATGGAAGACTTGGCGGGAGCCAAACCTTTCCTAGGCCCGGAGGGCACCACAAAAAGGGCGTCAGTCTTACGAAAAGAAGAAGTAGCCACCAAATAGTACTTCACACAGCGAACCACATCCAGAGAATGCAAGACCCTCTCCTTGTCATTGCTGGGCTTAGGACACAAGGAGGGTAGAACAATGTCCTGATTAAGATAAAAGGCAGAGACCACCTTAGGGAGGAAATCTGGCTTGAAGCGGAAAACAACCTTGTCCTGATGCCTCTCAAAGTAAGGAGCCTTAATGGACAAAGCCGCCAACTCCGATACACGCTGAACGGAAGTGATGGCAACCAAAAACGCAACCTTCTGAGTAAGCGTAGAAAGAGCAATATCCTGCAAGGGTTCAAAAGTAGGACCCTGAAAAGCAGAAAGAACCAAATTCAAATCCCAAACGGGGAGCAACGGCTTCCTAGGAGGCCGCACATGCGTAACCCCCTGGAAAAAGGTCCGAACCAGAGGATGAAGTGCAAAAGACCTTTGAAAGAACACCGCCAGGGCAGAAACGTGCCCTTTCAGCGTACTAAGCTGCAAACCCAGGTCCAGACCATGTTGCAGAAATTCCAAAACCCTAGGGATAGAAAACACCCTGCAAGGCAAAGCCCGGACCTCACACCAATCAATATAAGACCTCCAAATCCTATAGTAGATGGCAGAGGAGGACTTCTTTCTAGCCCTAACCTGAGTCTGAATGACAGCATCAGAAAGACCTTCCTCCTTCAAGATGGAGGTTTCAGCAGCCACGCCGTCAAAGCCAGCGTTGGTAAATTGGGGTAGAGTAGTTGACCCTGAGTGAGCAGATCCGTCAGAAGGGGCGGATCTAACTGATCTGCTGCCAACCTTACCACGTCTGCGAACCAAACCTGTCTTGGCCATCTTGGGGCCAGCTTGCGCACCACTTTGCCCACCATGGGAAACGGAGGGAACAGATACAGAAACCCCACCCTCCAGGTCAGAGACATGGCATCCACTGCCAGAGCCAGCGGATCCCGCGAGAGAGACACAAATGCCGGGAGCTTGTGATTGTGACGAGAGGCAAAGAGGTCCACCTCCGGAGTCCCCCACCGGTGGCAAAGCGACCGAAACACCTTGGGGCTGAGAGACCATTCCCCCCGGCGAGATGAGCACCTGCTCAGGGAGTCCGCCTCCGTGTTCTCAACTCCCGGAATGTACACCGCCGAGATGCATGGGACATTGCTCTCTGCCCAAGCCAGGATCAAAGACACTTCCTTGAGGGCACGCCTGCTGCGAGTCCCTCCCTGGTGATTGATGTAGGCGACCGCCATCCGATTGTCCAACCGAACTTGAACCGGTAGGCCCCGTAACTGATGAGACAAGTGAGCCAGAACCAGCCTGATGGCTCTCAGCTCCAGAACATTGATGGGATCGTGAGCCTCCTGAGGCCCCCACAGTCCCTGAAACTGAAGATCCTTCCAAAACCCCCCAACCTGACAGGCTGGCATCCGTGGTGACCGTCTCCCAAAGAGGGGTCAGAAAGGATCTGCCCTTCAGCAGATTGCTCGGTTCCAGCCACCACCGAAGGGAACGCCGAACCCGGCGACATCAGAAAAGACTGATCCAAAGACAGCGGAGACCTGTCCCAGGCCCTTGTGTGAAACTGGGCAAATGGAACCGCCTCGAACGAAGCCACCATCAATCCCACCAGTCGCATCCCCAGCCGGATGGACGCACGAGGGATGGATAGGAGAAGCTGAGTCAATTCCTGAATCAAGAGAACCTTGGGCCGGGGGAGGAACACCCTGGACTGAGAAGTATCCAGAGACATTCCCAGGAACACCACCACCCTGGACGGAGAGAGGAAGGACTTGGGATAGTTGATCACCCAGCCGAATCTTTCCAGAGTGGCTACCACAGTCCTGGTATCTAACTCCGCCTGGCTGAGAGAGGATGCCATAATAAGCAGATCGTCCAGATAAGGCACGATGCGGATACCCTGGGCTCTGAGGAGGGCCATCACCCCCGCCAGCACCCTGGTGAAAACCCTTGGAGCCGAGGTAAGGCCAAACGGAAGAGCCACAAACTGAAAATGCTGATCTTCCACCACGAACCTGAGAAATCTCTGATGTGCAGGGAAGATTGGGACGTGCAAATAAGCATCCTTAAGATCTATGGACATCATGAAGTCCTCCTGCCGAAGTGAATTTATGGCAGAGCGCAGAGTTTCCATGCGGAACTTCCTGGGACGGATAAACCTGTTGAGAAACTTCAGATCCAGGATGGGACGAACGGAGCCATCCTTCTTGGGCACCGTGAACAGATTGGAATAGCATCCCAGGCCCCTGTCCGAGGGAGGCACCGGGCAGATGACAGCCATGTCCAGGAGATCTTTTACTGCTGCCCGGAGCCCCTGCGCGGCCAGAGGATCCAAGGGCACCCGAGACCTGAAGAATCTGGGTGGAGGCCGGATCTCGAACTCCAGTTTGTAACCGGAAGACACCACTTCCCGAATCCATCTGTCCGAGACCTCCTGATCCCAGACCGGAGAGAAGTGTCGCAGCCGTCCCCCCACCCGTGAGGGTGAGGGCGCCCCCTCATTGCTGAGCCGGCTTAGCAGCGGCTTTGGGCTTGGAGCCCCAGCTGTGACCTGGACGGGCACGTCCTCTTCCCCTGTTCCAGGAATCACCTCTGGAGGAGAAGACAGCCGATCCCCGTCCAGGTCTGCCCCCCCGAAAGGGACGACATAGCTTCTTTCGCTGCGGTAACCTACCTCCTTTTGCGACCGAATCCACAAAATGACAAAAACAATTTGCACCGCTTAAGGGCGGTGAACTCATCACTAGCCGGGTCAAGCCTGGAGGTAGACAACAGGTCCCTGACAACCGACATAGAAGCCACTATTAAAACCGCAGAAGCACAGACAGGCCGCAAGGCCGACCCAACACTGGCAAAACCGTGACAAGCCATCTGGTCAATGCGTTTGTCCTCACCGTCCTTGAGAGTAGAACAGTCAGGAGAATGCAAGACAGAGGTGCTAGACAACCCCAAAACAGGGGCGTCCACCTCGGGAGGGGACGACCAGCGCTTCACCGCATCCACCGGAAAGGGATATTTCTTATCCCAACCCGGAGGGACACCCGGAAGCCGAGTAGGCCTCTCCCATTCCTTAAGAATAATGCCGTCAAAATGCCTTTGATTAGGGAATTCTAAGCGCGGCTTAGCCTCTTAAAAGAACTTCCCCTTCTGAGGAAGGGTCACTTCAGGAGGAGAGATTGCCAAAACCTCAAACATATGAGCCAGGACCTTAGGGGTATCCAAAGAATCCCGCTGATCCCACTCGGCATCAGCGCCCACAAACTGCTGATCGTCAGAACCATCCGACTCCTCAAAAAGCTCCCCTTCCTCTAGCGGGGGGGTAATCAGACCAGTCCAGTGACTCAAACGCCTCAAGATCAGAAGCCTGCGTGGCTGGGGACAAGTGCTTTCTCTTAGCCAGGGCCTTTCTGGCTACAGCGCTAGAAAATAATTTTTCAAGATTGGACAATCTGACACACACCTCAGATTGCGACTCCCCACTCGTGACAACATCACACGGGGTACGGTTCAGGTGGGGAGGGGTAGGAGAAGGGGCCGGCGGCGCAGAACCAGGCGCATGGGATCCAGACTGCCGCGTAATAGTCTGCTGTGCACATGGTATGCAAAGGAATACATCATCCCCTGTAAGGGATGCCCCACACCCCAAACACTGCCGGGGTTGCCCCGAGCCTGGTATCCTGGGAAGCCTCCATATGGTGATTTTATTGGTAGTCGCAATACCCAAGGGAATTACGCAATATAAGCGACCCGGGATGCCCCTTCTGTGTCCCGAGTGGGAGGATTTATGGGGAGTTCTAAAATTAAACCAGGGACCCTAGGACCGGGAAGACCCCTTTAGGATCCAACAAGGGGCCACCTGGAAGACAGAATACAGGGCTAATCACACCTCAATCATGCCCGAGCACACAAAAGGCAGACATACTGTAAGCAATAACAAAGAATCTATATAGATATATATATATGCATGTCAAGAAGGAAATGAGGCCCCAAGGGCCACTCACGGAGGAAGATGGCGTCCGTCCAGCCAGAGGCGAGAGACACAAGAAGCAAAGGGAGGAGAAGGGCGGGCGCCCGGCCCCGCCCCTCCCCCCTAACGACAACGCCGCTCCCGGCCGGAGGCCAGGCTCCGTAGCGGTGCCAGGAAAACGGGGGGCGGGCCGAAGGCTTTGCACCGCCTGCACTAAATCCTGAGCTGACACAGGGTCCTGAGGAATCCGGGATCTGATGAACCTTGGGGAGGGGCAGACAGAAATCTCTATCTTGTAACCGGAGGACACTGCCTCCTGAATCCACCGGTCTGAGACATGAAGCCTCCAGACGTGAGCAAAGTGCTGAAGCCGTCCCCCCACCCGGATGGGTGAGGGCGCCCCATCATGCCTGAGGGGGCTTGGGAGAGGACTTAAGCTTGGAGCCCCAGGCGGAGCCAGGACGTCCACGTCCTCTGCCCCTACCCCAGAAGTCTCCTCGGCCCCAGTAAGGGAAACCCCCCTCCCTTGTCTAGCACCACGGTAAGGGGAGGAAAAGGAGCCCTGACCCCGAAAGGGCAGAGACTGCCGCCTGCGCTGGGGTAACCTGCCTCCCTTAGCAAACAGGTCCAGGCGGTCCCCAAACAGGCGTAGTCCTTTGAAGGGAAACCCAGTGAGGGCTTTTTTTGGCAGCATCGTCAGCAGCCCACGGGCGCAGCCAAACCGAGCGGCGTATTGCCACCACAAGGCAGAGGTTCTGCCACACATTCTAATGGTATCATCCAAGGCAGAGAGGACATAGGTCACAAAAACATCACAAGGTACACAGACCCGCGCATTGTCAGCGCTAATAGGGGACACCCCACAAGCTACACACAGCCGGGCTTGTCCCGAAGGAACCCCGAGCACATTATCCTGAGACGCCTCCATATGGTGATTATAGCAGCACAATAGGCCGGTAGGGATTGACGCTATAAAGCAACCCGGGGTGCCCCAATAACCCGCTAGGGAAGTGGGAGTAATTAACACACTAGGCCTCACAAGTTTAATAACTAAATAGAGGGAGTAGGGCCGGGAGAAGCCAAGAGGGTTCGGCCCGTCTGAAAGACATAATCAAAGGGGAGCCGTAAGTATACAAATAAATAACAGCGGTAATAAAGCTGCCCGCGAGGGCACTCACGGACCGCGGTAGGTAGAAGCCTGTCACGCAGCAGCCGGAACCAAGAAAAAAAAAAATACCATTTTGTGATTACTCACCTGTAAAATGGGTATTATAAGTATGTCTCACACCCTGCTTCGGAAGTATTAATTACACATGGGTTATGGTCCAGCAGAGGGCGAACTTCTGCAGAGATGACTAGAAAAAGAAGCCCCTCCCGGTCCATAAATACCTGGGACCTCCCACACATTCCCCAGTATAAGAAAGCAGTAAGGGGACCAGGAAGAGCCAATAAAATCTATGAGAAAAAAAAGTTTCACCATATAGAGGATCCAAGATACAACTCAGGGTGGGACAAAGCAGGGTGTGAGACATACTTATAATACCCATTTTACAGGTGAGTAATCACAAAATGGTATTATTCCAAGTATGTGTCACACCCTGCTTCGGAAGTATTAATTACACGTGAGACATCCAATAGCAGTGTCCAAAAAGGGTGGGGATCCCAACAGACAACAGTGCACAAATTAAACCACTGCAGCTTGCAGAACTTTGCGGCCAAAAACAGCATCCACTGAGGCCCGCACATCAACCTTATAAAACTTGGAAAAACTATGAACAGAAGACCAAGTAGTAGCCTTACAAACTTGTTCAACAGAGGCCTGGTGCTGAAACGCCCAGGAAGCCCCAACAGCACGAGTAGAATGAGCAGTGATCTGGAAAGGGGGATCCCTCCCCTTAGCAGAACAGGCCCTAATAACGGCCTGACGAATCCATTTACTAATGGGAGACTTGATGGGCGCCAAACCCTTCTTGGGCCCGGAGGGCACCACAAAAAAGGCGTCCGTCTTCCGGAATGGTGAAGTAGCCACCAGATAGTACTTTACACATCTAACGACATCCAGAGAGTGCAAAGCTCTCTCCTTGTCATTGCTAGGTTTAGGACACAATGAAGGAAGCACAATGTCCTGATTGAGGTGAAAAGCAGAGACAACCTTTGGCAGGAAGTCTGGTTTAAAGCGGAAAACCACCTTGTCTTGATGTCTCTCAAAGTAGGGGGCCTGAATAGACAGAGCCGCCAACTCAAAAACCCGTCGAACAGAGGTGATAGCCACCAAAAAGGCAACTTTTAAGGTGGAAATGGATAGTGCAGCATCCTGCACTGGTTCAAAAGGAGGACCCTGAAGGGCAGACAACACCAAATTTAAATCCCAAACAGGCAACATGGGTTTGCGAGGAGGGCACACATGAGTGACCCCCTGAAAAAAAGGTCTTAACCAAAAGGATGAAGAGCGAAAGATCTCTGAAAGAAAACCGCCAGTGCGGACACATGCCCCTTAAGGGTGCTAAGTTGAAAACCCATGTCCAGACCATGCTGAAGAAACTCTAAAATCAGAGGAATGGAAAACACCCGACAAGGAAAGGCCCTAGCCTCACACCAATCAATGTAGGTCCGCCAGGTCCTGTAATAGATATTAGAGGAAGATTTCTTCCTAGCCCTGACGAGAGTCTGGACAACGGCCTCAGACAAACCCTTTTCCTTTAAGATGAAGGTTTCAGCAGCCACGCCTTCAAAGCCAGCGCTTGTAAATTGGGGTAACAAAGCTGACCTTGTGTGATCAGATCCGGAACCAGAGGCAGCCTGAATTGATCGACCGCCAGCCGGACGACGTCTGCGAACCACACCTGTCTTGGCCACCTTGGGGCCACCAGGATTGCTGGCACACCCTCTTGAGCCAGCTTGCGTACCACCTTGCCCACCATGGGAAAGGGAGGAAACAGATACAGGAGACCGAGCTCCCGCCAGGACAGAGACATGGCATCCACTGCCAGAGCCAACTGTGGCCTCCCCCACCTGCGACAGAGGGATAGAAATACCTTGTTGCTGAGGGACCATTCTCCCCTGGCGAGAGGTCCCCCTGCTCAGGGAGTCCGCTTCCAGGTTCTCCACCCCTGGAATGTAGACTGCCGAGATGCACGGAACATTGCTCTCGGCCCAAGCAAGAATCAGAGACACTTCCCGGAGGGCACTCCTGCTGCGAGTCCCTCCTTGGTGATTGATGTAAGCGACCGCTGTCCGACTGTCGGAGCGAACCTGAACTGGTAAGCCCTGAAGGTGATGTGTCAGGTGCGACCCTCAGCTCCAGAATGTTGATGGGGATATGGGCCTCCTGAGGACCCCACAGTCCCTGGAACTGGATGTTCCCTCCAGAAGCCTCCCCATCCTGACAGACTGGCATCCGTGGTGACAGTCTCCCAACAGGGCGCAAGAAAGGACCTGCCCCCCAGGAGATTCCTCTGGTCCATCCACCACTGGAATGACCGCTGGACAAGAGGGGACTGAACACCTTCGGCGGGGTAGGAACACCCTGGTCTGAATGGTATCCAGAGTCATGCCCAGGAACGAAACCACCCTTGACGGGGATAGAGAGGACTTGGGGTAATTGATTACCCACCCAAACCTCTCCAGCGTCGTCACCACCGCACTGGTGTCCAGCGCCGCCTGGTGGAGAGAGGATGACGTAATGAGAAGGTCGTCCAGGTAAGGCAAGATACGAATGCCCCGGACTCTGAGAAGAGCCATCACACCCGCCAAAACCTTGGTGAACACCCTGGGCGCCGAAGTCAGCCCGAAGGGAAGAGCCACAAACTGGAAGTGCTGGTTGTCTACCACCAACCTGAGGAACCTTTGGTGTCCCGGGAAGACCGGCACATGAAGGTAAGCGTCCTGGACCTGAGGAATCTGGGAGGAGGCCGGCATGCAAACTCCAGCTTGTACCCGGAGGAAAATTACCTCCCGGATCCAGATGTCTGTGACCTCTAGGGTCCAGACCTGAGCAAAGAACCGCAGCCGTCCCCACACCCACAAGGGTGAGGGCACCCCTTCATTGCTGAGCGGGCTTGGCAACGGATTTGGGTTTAGTACCCCAGGAAATCCCGGGTCGGGCACGTCCTCTGCCCCTACCCCAGGCATCTCCTCGGAATGCAGTGAAAAACATTCCCCTGCTTGACCGAGAGCCACGAAAGGAAGGGTTGAATGAACCTGAACCCCGAAAGGGCCGGCGCTGCTTCTTGCGTTGAGGTAACTTACCCCCTCTGGCAACCGAGTCTAAACGATCACCAAACAGGCGCAGACCCACGAAGGGAAGACCTGTGAGCGCCTTCTTAGCAGCGTTATCGGCCGCCCACTGGCGCAACCAGACCGACCGGCGTATAGAAACCTGCAATGCCAAGGTCCTGCTACACTTACGGATAGTATCATCCAAGGCTGATAAGACAAAAGCAATGAACATCTCACAATGAGTCAAGGCTGTAAACTCCTCACTGCAAGGATCCAATTGGGAACCATCCAAAAGGCCCCTAATTAGAGCTCTAGTAGCCACGGCCGTGAGCACAGAAGCACAAACCCGGCGTAAGGCCGAAGCTGTATAGGGGAGAAGAGACTTTTTTTTTTTTTAAAGAAAAGGAGCACACGCTGGCAGTAGCCAGCGCGTGAAGTAAAGCACCCAAACACAATACACACACACACACACACACACACACACACACACACAAACAACGTGAAGCACAAAAAACATTAACCATGGAGGGGAAGCTTCCCCCCCGCCCCCCCCCACTAACCGGGAACAGGGAGGTTAGGGGTAAGCCGATGGCTACATTTAGCTATGTAGTGAAGGCTTCAAACGGACAGGGCATCCCAAGTCAGGATCACCAAAAAACCTGACGACCGCCTACCCTTTGGTGGGGGATTTCCGGTGGAGCTTGGCTCCTAGTCAAAAACACCTTTAAAAGGTGTTACCTACCCTCACCCAGACCCTGTAGCCACAGCTGGGAGGCTTAAATGACAACATTAAAAAAGGTCCGGGTGGAAATAGGACAAAGGGGAGGTCCCTTGTTTATATGGGGCCGAGAGGAGCCACAAGCTGTTTTCTTCAGTCCAGCGCCATCTTGTGGATGTATTACCCATGTGTAAGGAATCTTTTGGAGCAGGGCGTGCTGCATACTTGGAATAAAGGAACTATAGTCAAGTCACGGCTTCCTCATTCACATGTATGGCAGCCAATCATGTGACTGCCAGACAATCCGAGTAATCCTGGTAACCAACTACAATTAAACATGCAGGCAGATATAATTTTGTACATAGGACATTTGATCAAGTGCCCAGAATTCATAAAGTGGAGGGATCAGTTCAGATGGGTGAAGGAATATATCTTGGATATGAACTTACCGATACACTGCCCCGTCCATATGCAATGCTGGTCATATTTGGCCACACAGGAGTTGCAGGCGTGACAGTGCATAGACCTCAATGGCTTCTTCACCTGAAAAAGCATGACAATTGTTATTTATTTATGGAGCTGTACAAGGTAAAAATGACAGGGTCAGATCTGACAGAGATGCTGGAAATACACTTGGATACTGGCGTGCAGTAAGAGACAGCCCTGCCCTTGCGAGCTTACAGTCTAAAGGAGAAGGCTGGAGACAAGAGGACGGGACACAAGTAGTATGTAGTAAGAATAGTGGCAAGTGCTTTAAAGGTTTTCCAGATGTAAAGGGGGTTGCTTAAAGACTTTGTTCAGGCTAAAATAAAAAACACTGTACACTCTTTGTCCCCTGCAGATGATCGCTCTTAGTCCGACGCTGGCTACCTTAACTGATCACACCATCCATGTCCAGCTATCAGTCATAGTAATGTGAGCAAGCCCCCTCCATTGCCGTCATTGGAGGAGGTATGACAACATTACTGTGTGTTGGACTAGGAGAGATCATCTGTGGGAGACAAAGGGTGAGAATAATGTGTTTTTCATTTTAGACTGGACAATGGAGTTGATTCAGAGCCAGAGGAGAAAATCACCTTTTTTAAGAAAGCAAACTGCCATTCACTTTCATTGCCTACCTTGGGGCTGATTCAACACCAGGTGAAAACTTACACCTGGTTGTTGAATCAGCCCCAAGGTAGACAATGAAAGTTTCTCTCATAAAATAGGAGTGAGTTTTTTCACCTGGCTCTGAATCAAGAGAGAGGTATAACAGCAAGAGATTGTGCTTGGGGAGCTGAGGTCATTGTGCAATCATTGACAAGTCGACACAGTGATTTATAACCGGAAAACACAAAGACCATCAACAGAAGGCCTAGTGGGTGAGCTACAGGTACTACAACTCTTAAGAAAAGATTTCCAAGAGCACAAAAACTTAAAGAGAGGATGGAAAAAAAAGTCTGAAGAGTTAGGTAAGAACTCTAGAACGTGCTCTAAGTGTAAGACGCTTCACAGCGGAGAATAAACATACCTCTAAAAAACTGACACGCTGGAGTCATGCCGCCGAACCAGCAGATTGTTAATGAAAAGACAGCACGCACTGTATAGTGAGGCGCGACACTGACCCCAAGACATAAGGAACCAAAAGCGAAGTTAGCACTAGGGCTGCCACCCCCCCCTTCTTCCCCCCCCCCCCCCCCCCCCGAGTTACGGGAGGAAGCTGATGGTGTCCATGGACTAAGTCTGTGAGGGGCACGGGCAAGATTGCGGGAGGGGCATCCACTAGAGGATCACCATCGGCCTGACCGCCTACCCTATGGAGGGGGATTGCGGTGGAGCATGGCTCCGTTTAGCACACCAGGTGCTGCCTACCTTCACCCGACCCACGCAGCCTAGGCTGGGAGGCATATTTCTTCTGAAGAGGACGGGTGGAAATAGCCCCACAGGACCTTGGGCCGCAAGGCCCACTCGCCTGCGAGAGCGTGATACTTCATGTCTTCGCAGTTCCAGCACTGCAGATTTGTGGGAGGTCCCTCGGTATACGTAGGGCCGGGATGAGCTTGTTTTCTACATGTCTGCAGTGCACGGCGCCTGAGGCGGAGGACTACCCACATGTTATGACTATTCGGGAGCAGGACGTGCTGTATGCTTAGAATAATAAAGTTTCATACAGGAATTCACCAAAATGTTACAGAGAGAACCAGGTTATTAGTACAGTGATTAAAAGCCCCATATACAATGGAAAGTGCACTTTCTTAAAGTGGATAAAACCCACCCATGGCTGCCCTGAAATCTAAAAGATTCCAGGGCCGGCCACTGGCTTTCCCTCGGAGCATCCTGCTATGTGAAACCCTCTAGGGCACTGGTAATTACTTACCTTTCCCCGGTCCAACTGCGCATGCACACTCTCTCTCATTCAATAAGTCGTCTGCCATGAATATGTCATTCGGTAAACGGCTCTCATTGTTTTTAAATAGGCTGGGGTGGGCGGAAATGTTTGTGCCGCCGGGGCAGTGCACAGTGCCCCTTGAAGTCAATGAGAGCAGTTTGCTGAACGCAATAAAAATAGCTCTGACTGGCCGTGCACCAGTGCATGCGCCGTAGGAACAAGAAACAGGCGAGTCGTTCTGAGCTTTCTTGGGGGTTTTATTTTAAAAAGAAGTTGGTCAAAAATGATCAGGCTCCCTCTTTAAAGTGGACCAACACCCAGGATTTTGACTATCCTGGGTTTTGGTTCACTTCGGCGGGGCACCCCGATCGGGGGTGCCCCACTGTGTGAAACCCCCCAGAAACCCTGAAAAAACTCACCTCTCCTCGCTCCCACGTGACCGCCGCTGCCAATCGCCGCCGACGGACAAGCGGGAGGCAGCGACGGACAAGAGAGCGCGCCCGCCGCCACCTCCCGCGTCACTCTTACAGGGCGCGCGCCCGCGCCGGCCATTCACAAACGGCCGGCGTGGGTGCGCGTCCTGCTAGAGGGACACGCGGGAGGCGGCAGCGGGCGCCGCTGGATCGAGGATAAGGTAGGGATTTCGGGGATCTGGGGGGGTTTCACACAGCGGGGCACCCCCGATCGGGGTGCCCCGCAGTCAGGGGTCTGATCGGTCCGAGAATCTTATAGATTCCCGGGCCGATCTTGGGAGGGTGTTGGTCCACTTTAATATGCAGCAGTGGGACCGTTCTGCTACTTACCCCTGCTGGGTTGCATATCCCATGTGACTGCGAGCAGCCTGTCAGGCTCACAGACGGCCAAGCACATTATTGCGCAACTAGCGGGCGTGGGAGCCCGATAGGCCCCACAGCTGCCGTGGAAGGATCCTGGCTACCATGGAAGGAGGGGGGGACTGGCCTAGGGAGCACAGGGAGAATTCCCAGAGGGACGCACTGCTTTAGGGCCATTGGGGCTGGGTGTGGCCTCCAGCATGCAGTTTTATATGGGAACACACAGGATTTTCACTTTCTGGTGTGTTTGGTTTTCTCGTCCCGAATTGGGATGCCTGCTGTGTGTAACTCTCCCATGTTGCCCCATACACTCACCTTCCTTTCACTTTCACTGCGCAGACACGGACGAGAGGGAGTGTGATGATTGGCTGAGGGCGCCCCTCAACCAATCAGTGTGCTCGATTTCACTCAGCTTTTCTGATGGCTAAGCCGCTGAGCGGCACCAAAGGGAACCAAGGGCGCTGCTAAATACATCCCCTGCTTACCTTTCTGGCTGTGGCATGCCCGCGCCAACTATTCAGAAAGGCCGGGCCCAGGAACATGTACGGCTAAGGGATGTGGCGAGGGCTTCGGGAGAAGGTGAGTGTATCGGGGCTTCCAGGGGGGTTTTACACAGTGGGGCATCCCAATTCAGGATGCTCCAATGAGTGGAACTCGGGCGGCCCTGGAGTCTTTTTTACTGCAGGGCCCACAAAGTTCTTCTTTAAAACCACCACTTATCACATATTCACCCCTGTCCATGATCTGTTCCTGTAATGCTACAGCATTAGCTAATAAATAAACTAATTGCATGGCTGAGAAGTTCCCTGAGGGTGGTGCTGGGGAGCTTATGGGCCAGTGGTGGGCTAGTCAGTGCATGTAAATTCCAGGGCTGATTTTTGACCCCAGTCCATTCCTGCATGGAAGGATCTCGGCTGCGTGGAGAGATCTCTGCTATAAGGTTAACGGCGCCATTTTTTTTTTGACAAGTAAATACTTTCTGTTTTAAGAAAGCACTCTAGCTTTTTTAAAATATGTCAAGCTCACTGTTTACTAAATTATGGAAAAAGGCTTCACCTCTTGAAAACAATGAAGCATATCAATGACATACCAGACAGGAAGTACAGAAGAGCCTCACATCCAGACAGCCTGCCTCAGCCAGCGAGATGATTGTCTGAAAAAAAAGTTAGCCAAATATTTTTAATTACTGTTGCTATTTTATGCACAGTGTGGTTTGCCATGGGACTCAATGATTTCTCTTTAGACTGTAAACTCATTAAGGCAGGGCTCTCTCTCCTATTGGGGTCGATTCAGAGCCTGGTTAAAAAACTCATTTATTTTAGGGGAGAAAATGCTATTCACTTTCATGAGTGAACCTATAAGATGGCTTCACCCCCCAGCAGCCGTATTCTGCAGTTGACCAGGATGAGCCTCCTGCATGGCAGGTACATAAATAAGGATTTTTTTATTACAAGTTCTCCTTTAGAGAGCAAAGAAAAAATAAAACTTTTTGAACAGACGTACCTGCTTTCTTTCCTCCTCTGAGGATTTGATGAATCCTGGGTCTGTCCTCCATGTCTTGTAAAAATAATACAACAACAGAAAAATGCTGAGCATAAATGGGATCTGGATGGGTGCCCGCGCCATATGTAAAGAATGAAGTCAAGGTAAAAAGCTTCTATATATATATAATATAAAAATCACAGCATCCATGCCACACTGGTATGTATGTGTCTACCAGTGCCTGCATGGTACATAGCTAAGAGGACTTTTACACATTAGTGGTAGAAGGAAGGTGTGGCTATTGCATGTTTGATCCCTGAGGGTCATATGGGCTTTAAATGGAAAGTCACAGACTCATGGGGGGGGGGTGATAGAGAGAAAAAGTCTTCTGCTTAAATTCCACCCACTTCTACACTTCTGATTGTTCTGCAGTCCTGTTATGAGAAGCAGGTGCCACATGGCCCACCTGTCGAATGTGGCCTGTGTACAAGAATGACAAGCACCTCCGTACCGCAGTCATCGGTAATCAGTGAAAGGCAAGGCAAGCTTTGTGAACTCCCCCAGGAAGTGAAAGAATTTATGGCGCAAGCCGACAAAACCATATGACTCCTATGTGAGTCAGATTCAGTAAAGTTTCCCAGATCAAAGTTCCCGTCCAAGCTGGGCT
Source organism: Gastrophryne carolinensis (assembly GCA_027917425.1). Lineage (NCBI taxonomy): Eukaryota > Metazoa > Chordata > Amphibia > Anura > Microhylidae > Gastrophryne > Gastrophryne carolinensis. The sequence goes on along the minus strand of CM051241.1, from coordinate 85,573,876 downwards.
GAAAAGACAGAAATACCAACCTTTTCACAGCTGTTCTGGTATTGTTCGGCTAAGTAAAACTCACCTGATCCCCAGTTTGCGTCCAGTGGCATCCACATGCACCCTTGGAGCCTCATACAGAGGAAGCGTGCCAAGGTAGTGAATGGTATGCCCCCCTCTATTTGGCAGTGGTATAACAAAGCAGCACCACATCTTCCCATCTTTTGCACATCACAGGACCCGATCTCAGGATTGGGTATTACAGAGCGGGACATTTCCAGAGCAGCTGAGAGAGAGAAAAAAAAGGGAAAAAATGGCTCTTCAGTTTTAGCCCAGTCTGGACTGTCCCTTTGATTGAATTGCAGAGCTAAAGAAAAAAAAGATATCAGGCAGGAAGCAGATGAACCACGTCATGAACATCCAGAAAATGGAGCTGATGAAGAATATGGCAGGCAGATGCTTCTGACTAAATGGTCCAAGAAATCGCCTGGAAAAAAAAAAAAATATAGAAATTACCACAAGTACACAAGCACAGTGATGCAAGAGAATGAAGACAATACCCAGAAAAAAAAAACTTTAAAACCCGACTGTTTAAACATTTATCTGAGAGACAACTCCTATAGGGTGACTGCAACAGCGATTATATTTGTTATTTGTCTCCGCTGATGCCTTAGCGATGAATAGCACTGACCTACTGATTCTGCTTCTGACTATGCATAAGGGTAAAATGTGGCAAAATTATGTCTTACAGGTGCTTAGATGATCTAGCGTGTTTTAGATTTTCTAAGGTTAGCAAATGTGCGTTTTATGGCAGCAGTTTTTATCTGTTGCTATTGGCAATGTACACCAAGTGCAGAATTGGTGTATTTTGCCAGTAGCAACAGACTGCATATAGTTGCACAGAGAACTGCTGCTAGGCATGTGTAAGTGTGAGTGAGCTCCCTCACCTCAGCAGTGGCCATAGCAGCAGTGTTCTATGTGTACAGGGCCCAGTCCTCTTTTTTGGTGTACACTGCCAACAGCAAAAGATTGCAGTTACTGAAAACTGCTTCCATAAACATATACACATTCACTAACATCGGAAAAAATCGAAAAGGCCACCTGCAAACAGGAAGTGCTGCTGGGCTTCCTGTTACTGTGCATTGTCAGTTATGTCAGTTGAATCCAGGCAGCAGCATGTCTGAGATGCTGGTAGAGGAAGCTCCAAAATTGCTACGTTTCGTTCTCCAACTGTGCCAGGCTGTTGGTCCGGTTAAAATGTCCATGTTGTAGTTAGGCGAGTATTGCTGTCTCTTCAGATTGGAATCACATCATTTAGGTAGGAGAGGAGGGGAGCTCATGTAAAGGCTTGCCAGGTAGATGGAACCCCTCTAAAACTGGAGTTACCTTGGAACTATTACTAACCCTTGCCAGGTAGATGGAACCCCTCTAAAACTGGAGTTACCTTGGAACTATTACTAACCCTTGCCAGGTAGATGGAACCCCTCTAAAACTGGAGTTACCTTGGAACTATTACTAACCCTTGCCAGGTAGATGGAACCCCTCTAAAACTGGAGTTACCTTGGAACTATTACTAACCCTTGCCAGGTAGATGGAACCCCTCTAAAACTGGAGTTACCTTGGAACTATTACTAACCCTTGCCAGGTAGATGGAACCCCTCTAAAACTGGAGTTACCTTGGAACTATTACTAACCCTTGCCAGGTAGATGGAACCCCTCTAAAACTGGAGTTACCTTGGAACTATTACTAACCCAGTTATTTTTCTTCTGCACAATTTAATGAGTGGTTCCCATAATACGGAATGATCATATGAACATTCTCTACACACCTTTGCTCTATACTTGAATTGTAAATACCATTTCTGTTTAATTATCAATATTGCAATCACCATTACTCTACCTATAACCAGACAGCGAGGCCACAGCTTTCATCGCTAATTTGTTCCAAGTGTCTCTATCTAAAGGTTTAAATTAGCCAATTTCTGCTTACCCCATGCTGGCTGGTAGGGGCTTAATCTTTCATTCACTAGCACTTTTCATTTCCTGCTGAATCCTGCTGAACTTGCTCCTTTATGCTGACTCTTTATCAGTCCCAAAAATGAATGCACTTCAGAGAGAACTGTCACACTGAAATATGCATAGATAAGTCATCCTCTGCTGCTAAAGAGGCCCAATAGATACAAAACAGCTCCAACTGATGGCTGTAGAGACAGGTACACCGACGGCACAGCTGAATATACCCCCGTTAGTTTGCCTCATCATCCTACCACTGTCCCGTTAACTCCCCATGCTCATAGCAAGGTAGGCTGACGAAAAACAAAATATAGGAAATTGACCTATTAATAAAGGGTGACAAAATCTAAAGTAGGCTGGCAATTAAAAGGGTTAAAAGTAGCTATGCATGCTGGGTATTGTCCTGTTCAGGGGACCTTGAGCTTTCAGATTTAGGTCATTTTTTCTTGTTTGCATACTGATATTTTAGGAATGTGTTTTTCATTCTGCTTTTTTTATAATTTTTTTTTTTTTTTTTTTTAGGGAAACCCTGTGCAACCTATGAATTATTTGGGGGGGGGGATTACTTCCAGCCCACTACAACAAGCTGGATACGTCTAGAAAGCTTAACGTGTGTACTTTCAGGGTTCATAGTTTGGAGGGCGGAGAATTCCAAATGTAAAGGGTTGTTTTTCTTGAAAAACTATAAGGTGAGCATAGCAGTTGTATTTTACTCCAAAATCTCCAAAATCGCTGTCTCAGTTTTTTTTTTTTGGGGGGGCGAGGGGGTCTCCTGGGCAGGAAAGGGTGTCTACCAATACATATGTGGCACCATTGTAACCAGGAGAAACGGGGCTTTTACATGCAATATGATTTTATTGAAATTATTAGAAAAAAAACTATACATTTAAAAAAATAAATTCTATTTTTTTGCACATATTTCAACCAAAAATATTGAGAATACACTTAAAAAAATGACAAGACATTTCATATTAAAACCCAGGCTATGCTGAAAAAAAACAATATATAATTTTCCTGGGAAATCCCTTCAAAAATCATAACATTTGTAACGCAAAATAGTGACAAATGGTCTGGCAACAGAGGGTAACAAAAAATGTAGGTAGGCTGGCACTTAAAGGGTTATAGAAACCCAATTTTGGGTCCACCGGTTAGTGTCTGCCCCCCACTCAGGCAGCCGGGTGCTGCTGTTGCTTCGGCATTGGCGGCTTTTCCACCCCCCGAAGCCACAACCACAGCAATTTTCAGGGAGCAGACTGGCTGTGATGAGGTGCAGCTGGCTGGCAATTCAGGAGGCCTGAGCGCCACAGCACACGCGGGCGCAGAGATGCCGGAGATACAGCGCCGGAGGAGATTGGGTCACGGGACCCCCGGGGATCAGGTTAGATTTCTGGCGCCCCAGGGGGGTTTCATGCAGCAGGGCATCCAGTGTAGGATGCCTCGGGGGGCAGGCTAGTGGCCGGGCCAGGAATCTTTTAGATTCAAGGGCCTGGCTGCGTGGGTCTCCATCCAGTTTAAGTTGCACTAAAGTTTCCTCTGTGCTCAATAAAATATAGCATGGCCGTTTTACGACTGGAAGTATCATCTTTAATTGGTGTAACAAGATAGGCATACAGACCACACCGGTATATTCACAATTAATGTCACACTTTTACACATAAGGCCTGGAGTGGCAAGAGAAAAAAGAAAAAACAAACCTGGCAAAGAGCTGGCATCCGCATGTCACCAAAGCAAGGAGGGTTCCTTTTAACAGCCAAGAATCAGTATTCATGTTCATGATGTATCCAATACCTCCAAGAAGAGATACACACCCCAACATCACCATCAAGACCTGCCCAGCAAAGAGTTCTGATTAGCAAATGTTTCCTAAAGAAGCAATTCTTGTTGCCTACAGCAATCAGTCAAGTTTGCCCTTTTTTTGCAGTGGTTCTCAACTTTTTTACACCAAGTCCCCCCCCCAGTACGAAGAAGTTTTAACCTAGCATCCCCCCATGGTGGGGTGATCGGTTATAAATATTACCAAAATAATTAGGCCACAGGCTCCTAGTACTTTTAAAGTAAGAAGAATTAATGATTCAATGTTAAAATAATATACCAGGCAGCCCATGTTGGTGCCCCCCCGAACACTGGCTTGTACCCCCCCCCCCCCCCCACACGAGGTATGTGTAGCGCAGGTTGAGAAACAGTGATTTACAGGGCAGTAAATTGACACAAAAAAATGAAATAATACATTGGTCATTTTTACTCCTGTCCACAGGGATTGCCTTGCCTCTCTCAGTATAGGCCCCCGTTAAAATGTTATCACAAAATATAGCACAAAATATGGTGCTATACATCACCTCTTTAAAGCAGAAGTCTGGGCAAACATTTTCCCTAATTCTTTAATTAAATATTTTTTTTATTTAACAAAGTTGACCAGGTCGATTTGAATTAATGCCTAGGCTCCCCCATGCCCCCCCCCATGTCTGTCCTAGTCACAACTGTGGCTTAAGAGAGCTTGACTTTACAAAAAAAACACAACGTGTCTCTGCGATAAACATGGGAAACAACAATTTGTGCCATGATTACATACTAAATGAGACAACACTGTGTGAAACTGCAACAGAAATAGACCTAGGGGTTTCAATTAACCATAAACTGTAGCAACCAATGCCAGGCAGAAGCTTCCAAAGTAAACCGGATGGGGATGCTTCAAGAAGAGCATTGATGCCCATGACCAGAGAATTATTTTACCACTTTAAGTCACCAATCAAACCCCATATGGAATATTCTAGAATGTTTTAAGTAACAGCACATAAGGACATAACAGAACCTGAGCGTGTTCAAAGGAAGTTCATAAAAGAAAAAAAGTAGGGAGGCAAGGGCTAGAGTACCAAGAAAATTATCAGAATTAGGTTTATTTAGCTCGGGAAAAGAGCCCTTTAAATGGCCATTTGTATATTTTTTTATATTTTTAGGTGCTTGACAACACTGAAGTATGACTTCAAGAGTAAAAACACTCCTATTTACCAACCTCATACTTCTGGAGAGCTTTGAAGCTTCTGGAGTTCCTGCTGGCCCTGGCACTGGCCTCGGCTGTCAGAATATGGATGATCAAGCGGTTCCTGGTTTGTCGGGCAAGGTCAAGAGGAGTTTCTCCCTGCAGACAGAAGAATGAAATATATTATGGATAATGCATCCCAAAAGGGTTGATTCTGCACCAGGTTCATGCACTTTCAATGTCTATCTTGGGAGCGATCCAGCAGTTGGATATACATTTTCATCTGGTTCTGAATCAGACCAGGTAGACAATTTACGTGAGCGGCAGTTTTCTCTCCTAAAAAGCATGTGGTTCGGAATTGACTCCTATATAGTCAATTCAAAAGATATTACATGACACAGAAGAGTTCCACTACCATAGGAACAAGGTCACAGGGTATCTTTCTTTCTTTGTATGATAAAACCGTCTTATTTGGTGTCGGGACATCACTTTATTCATGTTTATTGAGTATTCAATTTATCAAGCTGATTTAATTTTCTAGGGCTTGAGATTACCTACTTTGTTGTTAATGAACTTGAATGAAATATATGCAGACATATTAACTAAGTTCTATTTCGCCAGTTTTAGAAATTTCTTACAGGTCATGGTCTACTAATATATATAATACTAATCAATGAGGGTTTAAAGAGTTTTGGTCCGCTTTAAGTTACAAACATCACCTTGGCATTCTCCACATCCATGCTCGCCCCTGCTTCTAACAGAAGATCCACTGCATTGGCATTGTTGGATGAGACAGCCCAATGAAGTGCTGTGTTCCGATGGACTTTGTCTACAAGATTGATAGATGGGTTCATCTTCAGCACAAAACTGGTGGGTTCAAATCTGAAGGAAAGAGATTCACAAACCTTCGTTAGTATAAAAGCCAGACTAGCAGGAAAAATGTAAATATTTAAGATAATGCCTCCTTAAAGTGAACTACTCACCTGTAGATAGTATTAAAGTGGACCAACTTTGGTCCACTTCGGTGGGGCACCCCAAGCGGGGTGTGAAACCCTCCAGAAAGCCCCAAAAACTCACCTCTCCCCGCTCCCACGTGACCGCTGCTGCCAATCCCCGCCGACGGACAAGCAGGAGGCGCCCGCCGCCGCCACCCGCGTGTCACTCTTATAGGGCGCGCGCCGGCAATTCACAAACGGCCGGCGCGGGTGCGCGTCCTACTAGAGGGACGTGCGGGAGGCAGCGGCGGGCACCGCTGGATCGAGGAGCAGGTAGGGATTTAGGGGTTTCTGGGGGTTTCACATCCAGTCAGGGGACTGATCGGTCCGGGAATCTTATAGATTTCCGGGCCGATCAGTGGAGGGTGTTGGTCCACTTTAAGATAGACTTGTTTTGATTGCAGTGGGGACAACACTAGCCATGATCTGCCATCAAATCCAACAGGGCAATAAGGGCACTTGTAATCTTTTATGTCAGGGAGCTGCACCACCACTACCCCCAGGCAGCAATATTAAAGGAACATTCCAGGCAAAGGGTTAATATAGACTGTTTTCTGTGCGCCCCCATATTTGTTATGAGGTGGTGAATAATTTATTCAGTGTATTTTACAGTATATTTCGCATATAAGCACATGTGAACTCTCTTCTTTGTGCTGAACCTCTCATGTTAGAATCAACTCTGCATGCCTCTCTATGGGGCACTGTGCATTCAAATGGGGACTCTGAAAATTGAGTTAGCAGAAAGGTTCAAGCTCAGTAGGATTTATCTGGGAATGCAAAGTGCTGGTGAATCAAATATACAGCCCCTGACAGGCAAGTTGTAAGCAGGTGAATTTAACCCTATTGCATGAAATGTCACCTATTCCCCCAACAGGTTGTTCCCAATCAGGCAGATACCTCGCCAGTTTGGAAACAGAGTTAAAGAGGAAGACCAGTCAAAAATGACTCCCTCTTAAATATGCGGCTGTGCATCGGCACTTGGTAAAAAATGAAGAACGGGGGGCACATCTTTTGGGATCCTTCCACGGCAGCCACAGACTAACAGGCCAGCAGTCGCATAGTAATGTACATGTCCGCAAGTGAGCCCGATAGGCTGCCCCCGCTCTTGTGGGGCGTGGAACCCAGAAAAGAAGAGTATCAGGTGGCTCCTTTCTCTGGGGCACTCTAAATCATATCAAAGAGGTATTTCAGTCATTTTTGGCAAACAAAAGCTGGACTAACAAAACTGGCCCTTTAAAAACATTTCAGCGCAAGGAAATATTACCCAATGATTTTCTGTGCCGAGAGCATGAGAGGGGTCATGCCATTGATATCTGGGGCATCGATGTTCTGAAAACAAAAGCAGGCAATTAGCATACTCAAATTTGCAAATATGGCCAATAAATAAGCGAATAGTAGCAGAACAGCCTTTAATTTGAACCCGTGTTAAAATGGACAAATAGTTAAAAAAGTGCAATAGGAATATGAAAACTCAGCCAGGGCCATTTCTGAGGCAAGCAGGGCGGAAGCCCTGTGCACCAAGGCCATTAAGGGCACCTTTATCCCATCCAGCTTGTTTTTTGCAGATGGGTCAGTGCCAGTCATAAGAACACATGCCTGGCAAACCCTAATTGGCGTGGAGTGGTAAATGCACTGCTGGCGGCTGCCACCACCTATGGTACACAGTGGGGTGAGCATTTGGCCAGTTTTTTAATGCTTTCTATTGATATATAATTGGGGGGGTTTATTTTATATCAGGATCTCCCCACCATGGGGTGTAAATGGTTGTTAAAGAGGAAAGTAAAGTCATTTACTTCTACCCCTGCAGAATGGGGGCGTGCCTATCTGGGATGCACAGATGAGGTTCCCCTTGCTACATGTGCAGAAGCAGGTACCTCCGTTCTTCCAGCAGTGCAGGTTGTCTGTCTGCTGCACCACATGGCCAACAGCCACCAACTGGCAGGAGAATTCGATTGGTTGCCAGAAATCAGTGGCTGCTATACCAATGGAATGCAGAAGGGTATGTCCGGGGATGCCCGGTCCTGGGCTTGTGACGTAAAAAGACACAGTGGGGCATCCCAAAATGGTCAGTGGGGGTAGGGGAAGTAAAATCATATTTGACTTTACTTACTCTCCTAATTTTGGGGTTTTTAATGAGTGCCTGATTTAACATGGACCAAAACCCTTGCCTCCGGAGCATCTCAAATTGCTCTAGGAGACTCCCTTGTTTGCCTAGTATATTTACTGGTCCCACAGTGCATGCATGATTTGAAGGCATCACCAGCTTCCCTTAGCAGATGCGTGTACCCATGCCAACTATTTTGAATGGAAGTAGGCACATGGCAGGAGGGGTCCTGCATTCAACCGGGTGACGCAATTGATTCAGATTGGCTGGTGTCACCCAGCAATCTATACTGATTGGAGGAAAGCATGCACATGGGCCGAATACCTGGGGTTTAACACACACACAAACGCACACAGGCATCCCAAATCAGGTAAAGTGGACCAAACTCCAGGTGGGTGGAAAGACCTGTGTTTTAGTCCACTTTAATATATTTAGGAAATAGTTTTATAAGAACCCCAGGCCAGAGCAGCCCATTCAGTAAGGCATCCCGTTAGTGATACATACCAGCCCCTTTGCAGTCAGATAGGCTATGATAGGCATATGCTGAAACAAGACAGCAAGATGGATGGCGTTGTAACCTTCCCCATCAATCAGACATGGGTCAGCTCCGTACTTCATCAACAGAATTACTGTCTGTATGTGTCCCTGTCTGAGGAAGACAAAGGAAAAGCGTTAAATGTCTGCACAAGCCCCAAATATACAAGGCCACCCAATAGATTACACTCCACCCCCTGGGAGGAAACACAAACATAAACAGACTCATAACTCTATGTGAAGTAACATACTGGTGGGTACTAAGCAGTCACGCTGAAGGATTCCTAAAAAAAATCAGTTACCGGTAAGTCTAACAGTGGTTTTTCCTAGTCATTCTTCAGCGTGACCACATGGAGAGGATTAGGAAAGCAATTATACCTCAGGGATGGGAAGCTGCAAGTAGTACCCTTCTCCCGAAGGCCTGATGTTTTGCAGATAGTAAATCAAGTCTATAATGTTTGAGGAAGGTGTGGGGTGAAGACCACATTGCTGCTTTACATATCTCAGTCCAAAAAAAGTACCAGTCGTTTCTGCCCTTGATGTGGCTATAGCTCTCCAGGTGGTCACACTGAAGGCTGACTAAGGCAAATCTGTTTTAATGTCTGCATAAGTGCCAAATATACAAGAACAACCAATGCCAGAGGGATGTTACTAACAAATCTGCAGAGGGTTTAAGATGTCACCACCCACAGCCTGAGGAAGTGGGAACGCGGGTGGATGAATGGGTTGGGTGGTGGCAGACGGTGGGGAGACACTACCATTGTGAGATGTATGGAGAAGATTCTTTGGGATTGGTTTTGTTCCTGTAGGAGATTTTGTTTTCAGTTGTGTTATTGGTGGTTATTATATATGTTTCTAGGTATTGAACTATATTTTTTGGATGGTTTTAAGGCATTGGGCTTAGGTTAGTGTGATTAATTTTGATCATACATGTATGCACTTGCACTTTATTCATATATTGCATATATATTTATATTTTTATGACGATCCAGATCTTAGGCACGCTTTGCACATTAATTCTTTGCACAGTTTACCCTATTGGATTTATTGTGAGGGCTAAATTGATGTATGAATTTATTTATTTAATTATTTCATTGTTGATTATAGAGTCTTCTCCCCACCGCCTACACATCCTTATATGTTGGTTTGTCCTGTATGTGTTGGGTCCATTTATGTCTTTTCTGTTTCAATATTTTTATTGTATTTGACATTGATACAGGCATTATCAACTTAATGAATGAAGCAACCCTCCCCCGCAGGGGAGATTCAGACATCGCAAACATGTTAACATTTTGCATCTTACAAACAGCATTATAAATCTTGACTCATATCATGTTTCAGCAACAAGAAACAGAAAATAAACGGTTGTATTATATAATTGTATACCAGGTCGTTTCCTCGGTTTTACTTTTTTATTGAACGCAGAGGTTGTTAGGAATACTAGCCTGTATAGGAAGCTTAGCATCCACACACCCTTGTTGCGTGGTATCTAACAATAGTAAAACAGGGTTGCGACTATAGATGGCAACCAAACAAGGGATGGAAGGGATGGAAACTTCATAAGTTTAGTGAAGAAAATGAGCCAGAACAAGAGGGGAGAACTAAAGCATGGAAAAACAAAGAGATAAATAAGAAGGGGAGAAGGAAGGGTAAGGGAGAGGGGGGGTCCCTCACGCTCCGCCTTCACACCAGACATAATAATTCAGTGCCCCCGAGGGGGTGTTGGGCCAGGAAAACCACCTCCAGGGTTCCCATACTGAGAGAAATCTATCATGGGAGTCTGTCAAAATACTAGACAGTTTCTCATTAACGAAGAACCCATTCATCCTCGCCATTACTTCTGACAGCGGAGTGAATTGTTTCTTCCAGGCCTTAGCAATAGTCTGCTTAGCTGCAAGAAGCAGGTAGACCAGGAGTCTGTTTTGTTTTCTTGTAAGTTCTGGGACCATTAGGTGTAGGAGCACCACCCATGGGTCTTTCCTAATGCTTGTTTGGAATATTGCATTAGCCATCTTATGGACCTGGTTCCAGAAGCGGGCCAGCATGGGGCAGGTCCACCAAATATGCATAAAGTCTCCCTCTACATTACAGCCCCTAAAGCACGTGCTAGACTGTCCTGGTAACATGTTACCAAGATGGCTCGGTACTAGATACCAACGATGCAGCACCTTATACGCTGTCTCAACTGTTAATACATTTATGGAGCATTTCGAGGTAGTGGCCCATATTTCTGTCCATCCCTTTTCTGAATGACAGGGACCCAAGTCTTTCACCCAGTTCCCTACGTTTCTGTGAGTGCCTGGTCCCGTGACATTCAGCACTGAATATAGCAAAGAGATTACTCCCCTGCGAAATGGGTCTCCACTACATATTTCCTCGAAGGAAGTCCATTTGCAAAATGGGGGGCTCATATTGGGTAAAGGCAGCACCCAATGCCTGAGTTGGAGGTATCGAAAGTATTCTCTCTGCGGAATATCAAACGTCTCTTTAAGGTCACTAAAGCGTCTAAGGCCTTCATTCGAGAGAAGATGCAGTACTCTAGTTATACCATGGTCAAACCACCACCATTTAAAAGCTGACTTATTCTGCGCTCCCGGTGGGAAATTTTGGTTGTCCCAGAGATTTGCTCTGGGGGGTGTGGGGGGACATCAGAGAGGCAGAGTACTTGACAGAGTCCCATATGGAGAGTGAGTGCCTCATTAGGGGGCTAAGCATTTTGGGCCTAAGCGCTGGTGCAGTCCAGAGTAAGCTATCAATCGGAATTGCCGAGCAGTTTGGGAGCTCAAGGAAAGTCCATACTGGAGCCCTAAGTTGGAAATGCATGGGAATCAGCTGAGCGATCGGAGAGGCTTAATAGCATTTTAGGATATTTGGCACCTCAAGCCACCCCTGTGACTTGTGGGCAAACATGGTATTTTTGTATACCCGCGGGCGGCCAGAAGACCACACAAAGGCCGATATCCTCTCCTGCATTACACGCAGCATATACAGCGGAAACTTTACTGGTTAAAACTCTGAAGAAATATAAGAGTTTTGGAAGCAATGCCATTTTTATGGCATTAATACGGCTCATCCAGGAGATCGGATATGGCCTCCATGTGTCCAGTAGTCATGTCAGGGATTGAAATAGAGGAGGGTAATTAGCACCATACAAGTCTTCGTAGCTCGCTGGGATACACACCCCTAAGTATCGGAGTGGTTCCGAAGTCCAACGGAAAGGAAAACTGGCCTTTATCTGATCCACCACACCTACAGGCAGAGATATATTGAGTGCCCGGAGCTTCTCGCTGTTTATAGTTAGGCCTGAGATTTGTGCAAAGTGGTTTAGAATGCTGTATAAATTTAGAAGGGTGATAACTGGCTGAGAGAGAACCAACAGAGCATCATCAGCAAAGCATTTATGACTTTTAATGGTTTTAATATGTCCATTGTATGTTGTTGTGGATATTTTGATCAAATAAAGTTTTGTATTTTATATTCATTTGGATATAGGCCTTACAATTCACTATTCATCTAGGGGCCAGAGAGCCCATTACCGGTTGTTCTTATAAAGTTCTAGGGGTAGGGCTACTTCAATTTAAAAGATGCATCAGCAAAAGATGTGGGGGAAAGCCAGCGGCTGATTCCAGGGAGGCCACTGGTGGGTTTTGTTCCGTTTAAAATGGACCAAAACCTGGGATTTCCGCTATCCGGGTTTTGGTCCTTGTCCCAAATTGGGATACCCCGCTGCGTGAACCCCCCAGATCGCTCTAAAAATATACCTTTCCGTTGGTCCCACAGTGTATGTTTGGGCTCTTGTCCAATGAGCGCTGTATGGCATGCATATTAATACACAGCACACTGCTCTGTTTGGAGCAGAGCACTGGCATAAAGAAAGGGGAGTGGACGCATCCCTGAGGCTCCCTGCAGTCTGTACCATGCTCCACCCCCACCCTCTCTAATTGTCTGAGAGATGCCCCCAGAGGGAGACCATCGGCCCTAGAGTCTTAAAGATTTGATGCTCCTCTTCAAAGGGATAGTCCATTTAAAAATTCAGAAGTCCCATGACATCCCAACCTAATCTCCTGTTACGCGACAATGCACACAACCTGCAGTCACAGTGACACGGCCACACCCTCGCCAGTAATTACCACAATTGGAGGCTTGTGAAACCAGATCGGCAACTCTTCCAGCAAATCGAGCAGAGGAGCCGGTTCCTTGGGACTCATGGGGAAATGGGATTGTGTAATAACTGAACAGGAAAGATGAGGAGTGATCACATATCACCTGCTGAGCAGGATCTGGCCTGAGCAAACACAACTAGTCTCCAGCTATTGTCTTCATCACACCGTGAATAATAAATGCACAGTCAGCGCTGTATTTACACACAACCCCCAATCCAGACCATTGGCAGGCTGCCCTGTACAGCATGAAGTTGCCATAAGCCAAACCGGCACCAGTGGCATGTTGTACTGATGCTATACTATACTTATACTATACTTTATTTAATCTGCAAAGTAAGTACAGGATACAAACAAGGAAAGCTTTTTGACAAGGAGATACACCAGGAGAGCTGTAAACAATTCCATACAATAACATAGAAGTAACAGGTATTAGGGTTCAGTGCAAGTTAATCTTTATAGAACAACAAAATTAGCAACGATGCATAGCGGGATTGAGTTTGAGAACCTCTCACATTAGATTTGTTTAGAGCCATAATGGCCAAAGGAAAAAAATACTAGAGCAATAACGGCCAAAGGTAAAAAAACTCAAACTATGCATCAATTAATACATACAATAATGCACAGAGCAAAGATAATTGTACAGATTGTTTTACAATTCCAACATTATGATCAAATGAGTTCACAGGGTGTTTCTCCAAAGGTAAAAATCAGTTCAGTATTAAATCAGGATAAAAAGTCCAAAAGGTAATTTATTCGTCGTCCCAAAGGGCATGCACTTTCTGCCATGGTGATCAGTATTTAATTAGCAAATAACACCATCCGTGTGCCCATCACCTTCACTATATACTCTTACCAGTAAGGGATTTTGGGTATAAGCCTTGATTTATACTTTTCCAGATCTCTCAACAACTTTCCCTTTAAAGCGGACCTTCACTCTGAATAAGAGTCTATCTTATATGTTTCTCACACCCTGTACATACAGATTGCTCACATTAAAAATCATCCTACCTGCATCTACTGCATGTTATGAGCCTTTAAACATCCAAGATGGCGGCTTATGGAAGCCACCATCTTTTCAGGCAGCCTGCAAACAGGAAGTGCCTCCTGACTGTGCTGCTCTGCATTCTGGGACTGCTGACCTTTACCTGACCCCAGCTCTGCTCTGTCTGAGCAAAGCACAGCTATAACCCGCCCCCCTGTACCTTATCCCACTCTCCTCTCCTCAGTAAGTGGGATGCTTCTAAATCAAGATGGCGGCGCCCGTATCCTAAATTCCTGAACAGAGTTGCAGCCCAGTGGGGGAAAGAATAATAAGTTAGTGACTAAAAACGTAAAATATATTAATTTTAGATGCTGGGGAACTGTTTTTTAAGAGTTTGGGCTTTTCATTAAATCACGATGAAGATCCGGTTTAATTGCAATTTTCTTTCAATTAAACTGGATCATGGAAAGGTTGCTTTCGGTGTGACTCAAATTTAATTGCGCCATGTAATAAAACCAATATAGAAAAATAGATCCAGCGTGATATCGTTTTAATAAAATGTCACTAAAAAAGTGTCATTTTACAAAATAAGACATAAGCTTTAGATTTTTTTTTTAGTGAAATTTTATTAAAAACGATATCGCTCTGTTTTAAAACACGTTTAAAAATTCCAACGATATGTTCAAATGAGTTCACAATCTGTTCAATTATCTTTGGTCTGTGCATTATTGTATGTATGTTTTGTATAGAACCTAATGGGATAATTGGGCTAGCACACGTGTAGCATTGCTAAACTTTTTACTAATTTTAATTGACTAACAATAACCTAAGAATTATACCTCTACTCCTTTTGCTTGTACGCATCAATGAAAACAGACCAAAACCCTTCTTTTGATTCTTTCAGCATCGACTGCAGTGCTGGGCGCCTCCTGGTGGATGCACTGTAGAGCCAGAGAGGTACTTTGGTTGGCAGTCACAGGGGGATTTACACATCGGGTCATCATAAATCGGCATGCTCTGAGGAGCAGGAATCAGCCGGACCTGAAGTTTTTAAAAATCCACCACCAGCCTGCACAGCTTTTTGTCCCACTATAAATGCTTGCTCCATGTAACCTGTCTAAAGAGCTTAAAATGGAACAAAACCCTGGCCTTCCCCCCCAAAAAAAGGATGCCATTCAAGTGAAAGCCCCCCAGGTCACCACAAAACTGGCTGATGTAAACAAGCTGGCGGCATCCCCAGCATCTCTGAGCTGAGGCGCACTCAGGCGCCCAGTCCCTTAGATAGGCTAGGGGCATGAGCAGGAAATAATGATAAGCCTATGTGGAATTTGCAATCCCTATAGGTTGCTATATCCAGTAACTCTAGTTTTAGAGGCTGTTTTGTCTGTTCTGCATTCCTTGGTGCCATCTCCATAAGGAGGACAAACCGCAAAACAACAATTCCACAATGTGGGACCACTGCTTGTGCTGGGGGGGGGTAGTATCCCGATTAGTGATGCACATCTCCACTAGCCCGAAAAACAGGACCTCAACCCCTCTGTGCTCTAGACCTATGACCTCCAATGGCCATTTGCTTTCCCCAGCATAGCTTTACCAATGGTCCACCGGTAGTCACATCAGTTCAAGACTGGATGCAGGTCCAAGCGGTCCGGGAGAACTATTTGGGGGGGGGGGGGGGGGCATTCGTTCATAAACCATATTGAAATTTCCTCCCTTCTGCTGATTGATCTCAATCAGTTCCCTGATCAATAGGGCTTAAGAAAAAGCAGGCTGAATAAAAGATGCAGCCCATCACAGCCAGCATAAGGAGGGCTGAAAGGCAGGTGAATTTATCCCATTCCTGGAATGTCCCTTTAATACAGTTCTCCAGTTTTCAATCCTGAAGTGAAAGCCACACTCCAGGCATTACGAATTGAAAAAGTCCCACATTGCACCCAGCAACCACGGGCGTTCCAAATAATATTCTAATCTGCTACAGGTCCACTGGGTAGTTGGTGGGGGTGGGGGGTTCATCCACTCAGTGAACCCTATTGGTTGCCATGAAGTAGTAAACACGTCATGATTTCTAGCTTCTCAGTGGTATTTAGAAGGGATTGACTTATTAAAGACCACTATCCGTTGTCTGCCAGAGTGCATTTGAGATCACCAATTGGCTAAAATAACAGAACTTGCTATCTGACATAGCCCCTATTACAAGCTTCCCTATAGTCTGAGTAGCACTCCCACCCCCAGCCTAACTGAATGGCTGGGCGCAGGAGACAGCCTCAGCTAAAGGGAGGCATGGGATGCAGCCATGGGAAGCAGAGGCAGTTTGGGAGCCCTGGTAAAGGCAAGTTTTGCGGGTGACCTGGAGGGGATCACACAGCAGGACACGGAGGAAGGCTGGTGTCTGTCAGGGTTTTGATTCAATTTAAATGTCTTTGTACAATATAAAATGACATTTTTACTAGTAATGTTATGAGGAGGATTAGGAGATGCTATCCTTACCTAACAGCCCAGTGAACAGGTGTGGAATTCAAAGTTCCTCCCAGCTGATCGACCACAGCCCCCTTAGAGATGAAGTATCTGCAAAAGAAGAATTGACACTAAAATTATTCTGTGTTTACCATACAGCCATACATCAGCTATAATCACTATCCCACAGAGCAGGGCAGGATGAAAGCATCTGAAAAAATATTGTGTATCCACAAAGATGAATATTGCTCTACTTTAAGGAAGAGCAACCACTGGCCTATATGAATCTAGGGCTGGCGGTCTCTGATTTGGAAGGCCCCAATGTGTGAAACTCTTGGTGATCTCCTTAAAACTATTTCCAGCAATCCCACTGCACATGTGTGGGCCACTTCGACGATGGTTGGTGACTGGTGACGGCCTGCCCATGCATCACAGGATTGTAGGTAAGGTGAGTTTATGAGTAATTTGAAGGGGGGCTTCACACAGCAGGGTATCCAAAATCAGGATGCCTTAGGCAGGAGGAACAGAGCCTAGCATTGTGAAAATTCTGGATTTTGTTCCTATTTAAAGCAGATTTGGGATAATGCATTGGCCTACCAGCTTCCACGTTTCCACACTATTTAGCACCCCACATGACTGCAGGTGGCTAATTAGGTCTGCAGGCCGGGCATGTCAACAGCATAAACAGCAACTTCCTATGTAAACGTGAAAGCAGGAAAGTCATTTTCTCCCGTCTCAGACGTCCTATTACTGTCAGTGTACTGCAAGTGTAAGCAGACCTTTAGTCCCTTTTGACTTTGAGGTTTGCCTTAATAGAGCCCAAGCATTCAAACCCTGTCAGTCAAAAGCAACCCCTAAAGCTAGTCCCTAAAATCTGGTTAAAATGGAAGTCAGGCCAATGGGTTATTATCTACTAAGGCTCATTTATGCCAGTATGGTCGACTTTCAGACCAGCAGATCAGAGTGCCATCGGGCACAAGACACCCCCACTTACCTGGCACCTGCACCACTGTTCACCCAAGGGCGCAATTTCTTGACAAAAGGGAACATGATCCCTGAAACGTGGGAAGACCGCCCCCATTCTTACTAGATTACAACCTCTGGTAATACATTGCATATTTTCTGCTTATGTATTGTGGCTATTATTTACACTGATAGGGCTTTGAGCCCCTTCTGTTTGAAAGCACCATAGATGCATTATTATGCAAAGTGGTGCCTTATATATGTGTATTAATGAAAGAAGCTGTTTCTTAAATGGTGCACTTTGAGATAAACTGACATGCTCTATGTTATCAATACACTGTTTTTTGGCGTCCTGTCTGCCTTTGAAACAGATACAATGCTGCTATGGAGATTCTTTGTATCTGACTTTTGTGCTGTATAGCTTATACTCGGAATGTTAACAGGCTGTCACTGTGGTATGTTATTCTTTTTGCCACTTAACTTTTGAACACAAAGTAGCTACTATTTTCTATTTTTTCCTAAACCACAGTGCCAGTCCATAAACATGAAGGGATTGCTGCTAGATCTGTATCTGGATGCACTTTTGTAATTAGCTGTATATGTAAATATTTTGGTGATGTAATACTATTTGTCTGCTTATATGAAGAAATATGAGCCTTAATTGCAGAGTGAAAAGTGAAAATTAAATCAAATAATTTTTATAAGCTTAAGTTGGTGTGCGCTTGATATTTTGAGTTATCTGTGTTTATGGGGATATGAGGAATTATCCCATTGAGCAGCACCCTGTATTTATATCAGCATTCAGGCTAGAGTAAATGTTTTGAAAGTGTGCCACTAACCACTCACTATACATCACTGTTCACCTACCCCGCAGCGCCACCTCAGTCAGGGGGGCGCTCCTATTGACATCAATAGGCACCTCTGCACATTAAAATTCCTGTTGCATGGAGGCGCCTATTGATTTTAATGGAAGCACTTAGGAATGTGGTTATGCCCACCCGCCACGCTTCTCATACAGGCGCTGTACTTTGATGAACAGCGGGGCGAGACTCTGATCTGCAGGTCTATGTGGTAAATGGTAAATCCATGAGCATGAGCATGGACTTACCCTTTAAAGTGGACCAACACCCAGGATTTTCACTATCCTGGGTGTTGGTCCACTTCTGCGGGGCACCCCGAACGGCGGGGCATCCCGATCTCGGATGTCCCGCGGGGAGGGAGCTGATCGGCCCGGGAATCTTATAGATTCCCGGGCCGATCAGCGGTGGGTGTTGGCCCACTTTAAGTGCCCAGTATATGAATGCACCAAGTACATACCTAATAAGCTCCAGTCTGTTGTTAATAGCAGCCCAGTGCAGGAGAGTGACGTTTTCACTGTCTGGCTGCCGGACGTCATAACCGGCCTCCACCAGCTCTCTGCATCGATCGATTAGCCCGTGTCTGGAAGGAGAAAACAACAAAATTTACTTAGTTACATTTAGGTCTCTGCATATTTTTTATAAGTGGACCAAAACAAATAAATGTGCTGGCCCTCTTTAAAGAGTTTCCCCATATACTCATCTCAATCCAATGATTGGGCTAAGCACTTCGCAGAATCTCCACTCCCTCCAGCCTGCACCCATTTTTTAATGATCCAACTAAGTCCAACACTAAGCCAGTGTAGGACAGGCTTGCTACTGTGTAAATATCAGGACCCCAGCATGGCTGCGTATTTACTGCGCCTGCGTGACATAGTCATGTGGGCTGTCTCTTTATAAGAGATATATGCAAGCCTGGGATCCCCGTCGACATGGTGGATGGCTCACCATGTGGATAGTTGCATGACGCAGAAACATTTCCCGATTATCATCATAAAGGCATTTAGCTACGATGAACACTG
Organism: Gastrophryne carolinensis; assembly: GCA_027917425.1. Classification (NCBI taxonomy): domain Eukaryota; kingdom Metazoa; phylum Chordata; class Amphibia; order Anura; family Microhylidae; genus Gastrophryne; species Gastrophryne carolinensis. The sequence continues at coordinate 85,554,833 of CM051241.1, read as the reverse complement.
GCCCCCACAAGTTCATGAATGATGTGGAATTTACAGCTAATAGCCTTAAACAGTGATACATGACTCCCAAGGGGATACTTTTTACTTGGCTGTCTACCCAACCAAGTGGTTGTTGAGTAGGAACAGAATATTGCCAAATGTAAGCCCTCAGTGATTAAAGTCCTTGTACAGACACACAATAACTTCCTCCAACCTTATCACCCTTTTTACAGTGTAAAAAGTGCCATTTATAAGCATCTCAAAATCTCAGAGTATATACAATTATTCATGAGCATATTCTGCTGTGGTCAGAGACAGCTGTGGGACCACTGTGGCCTGTCAGGCTTGAGCACACCGAGAGCACCAACAGAGAAAGTGGCTGTTGGAGCCCTGCTATGGCTTCTACCCATCAGGAAATACAGTCCCTTTAAATCTCTGAATATATGTGTGTGCATGTGTGTAAATTGCTTTCGTTGAGTCCACCACTCAATCCATGGGGCCCTGTTGGCACCATCGCCAAAGCCACGCCCTTCGGCACTTTTTGAGAGAGCCGACTGTGCCAATGTGACAAGGTGCAACCGGCTGGCCGAATCCCCGGCATGCTGTTTGGGCTTGCGCGCCCGCGCCCAGCCATTCAGGAAGGGATCGCGCACAGCCAAAGAGAAGCCGGGGATGCGGCGCCAGCGGGGATCATCAGATAAGATTATCAACTTCCTTGGGGGGGGGCGGGGGGGGGGGGGGGGGGGGGGGGAGGCACACAGCGGGGAACCTGGTTTAGGTTCCAGGGCCCAGCTGCAAGGGTTTTGACCTACTTTAATTGGTTAGATTGTTTGATAATTTAATATAATTGCATATTTTACTGTTTAAAGTGGTGGCAGCTTATATTTTATCTTAGCAATATATAGAATTAGAAAATGGAAATCGGTGCTTCAGAGGTTGCCCTGGTCTAGGAAACTAAACTCCAAAAAGTTACTCTAATATTGACATTAAAAAAAACAACTCATGTTCATGTCCCTTTAAGAGTCACTGCAGAATAAATAACATTGTGTGCACAAAGAATGACAAACATCAAACTGCAATGGAGGCCAACCAAAAAGAAGCAAAGCACAGGACAGAAAAAAGTGTAAATAACACTAACCAGGCTGAGTCTTAAAAAATGAATGGATGTAGTAGTGTCATTATATTCTGCAGCGCTGTACAAAGTAGCAATGATACTACAAATACTGAATTATTTCAGCCAAAATGATTCCACTAGCTTCAAAATACAAGCAGAAAAGACAGCTCATAATCGATAAAAAAAAGGGGAGCATAATAAGGATGCCCTAGGGCTGGAGAATTCAACTACTTTCTGTGAAGGTCCACTTACCAGAGCCTGGCTAAGGTGAAGGTCCGAGCAGAACATTAACAGTAACAAGTCTTCTTAAACCTCTTCTTAAACTTCTTTAAAGTTTGTACAACTATTAACATCTGCATTTATTATTATTAGTGGGAAAGCTGGCATTTTTTTGTGACTGCCTTTTCGAACAGACTGGCGCAAATGCTCATCTATGATCAGAGTGCAGTATCTGTTCTTCACCAGATTCATAGTGGAGAATGCTGATTTACATGTATATGTAGAGCCCTTAGTTCTCCAACCAGGTCAATTATAATTTGATTTTTACCTTGGAGTTTCACATTTTAATAATTGAAATGGCTTGTAACACCGGCCATGAAAGCAATAGTTTCCATTTTGTCTTTGTTACACACAAACTGATAAAAATGCTTTTGCTTTTTCAGTCTTTTGTTGACCTAAAAAAAATCTCGAGCTCTTTCTGAACACTCCAGAAGTGTTCTAAAACTCTTCCTTTACTAAGCCATCTGACATTATTGACCAGAAGGTCACCATAAGCACCTTTAACATCAGCCAGAATGTCTTTCAGCAGATGATGTTGCAACACAGTGCAGAGAACATGCAGAGATGTGAACAGAGCTTTACTGTCATGATATGATCTCTTTAAAATACTATCCAGACCCTCTATTTATTAATAGCAAAAACATTTGGTCTGTCTTGGGCACTAACAATACAATGCCTTGCTCCTGATTCCTATTCCATGCCTTGACCCCAGCTCCTGCTCATTGAAGAGGCCCTAGGAAAACCAATCAGCTTCATAATGATTGCAGCTTCCGCATAATTTTTCCCTTGATTAGCACACAAGACAGACTGGTGTATTATGCAATGATAAAAGATCAAATCAGGATTGAGGACTTGTATGTGTGTCACCAATCCTTTCTCTTTACCCACCATAGCAGGAGCTCCATCAGTTGACCATGGCAACTACAAACTTCAACCATACATTCTTTAGTCATCTCTGCATTATAAAATGGTTTCTTGTGACTTCCAAAAATCCAGGCAACCCCAAGTGATGCTTCAGTTGATTTATCATCCTGGGACAGGGAGCTAACAAGCCATTTCGTTGATGCTTCATACGAGGCAGCCAGGGATGCAATTTTCTTTGTCCAAATCTCAGACCTTAGTGGATATTTCTGTTCAAAACGTTTGGTGTTTTGTCTCATAATGGCGTTTTACGTTACTACTTTTTACAAGGGCCACTGTTTCATTACATATCAAACACATTGGCCTTGGTCGGGTTGCATTCATAAGAATAAAACAATACACCATTCAGCTTTAAAAATCACGATTTTTTGCATCTACTTTCCTTTTCTTGGATGTGATAGCAATGGATTTTTAAACTTCCTTATATTCACTCAATGGCTAATATAGATATGTAGCTAATAGAGCTGCTTTCTTGCTTACAGCACTGTACTTGGATGCTCTGCTGCTTCTCACAGAACTATGCTACTTGGATGCCCTGCTGCTCCCTCTCATAGCACTCTGCTACTTGGATGCTATGCTGTACTCTTTCACAGTACTCTGCTACTTGGATGCCCTGCTGCTCCCTCTCATAGCACTCTGCTACTTGGATGCTATGCTGTACTCTTTCACAGTACTCTGCTACTTGGATGCCCTGCTGCTCCCTCTCATAGCACTCTGCTACTTGGATGCTATGCTGTACTCTTTCACAATACTCTGCTACTTGGATGCCCTGCTGCTCCCTCTCATAGCACTCTGCTACTTGGATGCCCTGCTGCTCCCTCTCATAGCACTCTGCTACTTGGATGCTCTGCTGCTCCTTCTCACAGAACTATGCTACTTGGATGCTCCACCACTTCCTCACACAGTACTCTGCTACTTGGATGCCCTGCTGCTCCCTCTCATAGCACTCTGCTACTTGGATGCTATGCTGTACTCTTTCACAATACTCTGCTACTTGGATGCCCTGCTGCTCCCTCTCATAGCACTCTGCTACTTGGATGCTATGCTGTACTCTTTCACAATACTCTGCTACTTGGATGCCCTGCTGCTCCCTCTCATAGCACTCTGCTACTTGGATGCTATGCTGTACTCTTTCACAATACTCTGCTACTTGGATGCCCTGCTGCTCCCTCTCATAGCACTCTGCTACTTGGATGCTATGCTGTACTCTTTCACAATACTCTGCTACTTGGGTGCCCTGCTGCTCCCTCTCATAGCACTCTGCTACTTGGATGCTCTGCTGCTCCTTCTCACAGAACTATGCTACTTGGATGCTCCACCACTTCCTCACACAGTACTCTGCTACTTGGACGCTCTGCTGCACCCTCTCACAGTACTCTGCTACAATCTCTCAGTCTGGCTACTTGGATGCTTTTTTGCACTCTTTCACAGTACTCTGCTACTCGGATGCTCTGCAGCACTCACAGCACTTGACCCAGATGCTTCCTCTGCCTAAACCTTGGTACTGCTTTTCTGTTATCACTCTAAGACTTGGTGACATGTCCTAAAAATAAAATATTACTTTTAACATTAAAAAGCCTGTCTGCTGCATCTGGGCTTTACAGTACCTGCCAGGCTGTAAGTTTCATACCATGTTGTGCTCTAGGCTGAGCTGGTCCAGTTGCGGTCAATGTTTACATTATTTGCCCACTGCTGTCAATTAGAGGGCCTGAACTTCGCGAACTAGGAGTCAGTCCATTGGGACATGTATGGCGGCTGGCTAGAAAGTACGCCATTGGTGTTGGAGCCAACAGCACAGATGGGAAAACCCCCATATTCTGCCAATATTATATGAACAGCAATCCCTTTCCCATGTGTAGGTTGCACTGCATTCTTCGCTACCCTCATGCATCAGCGCAGGTGGAGGGGAGTGGTATGACCCTCACAATCACAATGAATGGAGTCCCAGGTCACACCAGCCATTAAGACAGGAACTCTAGGGCCTGGCTAAGTTTAGTCCACCTGAATTAAATTAAGAGTGTAAGCTAAGAGTGATACTTACCTGCCTCATGCACCCCCTATCCACCAAAGTACAATGTGCCACAGCCAGGGTGTTTTGCTATCCAGTAGCTCATGTAGTTTAGCATAATGGGCTTTGGATGCCCATCAGCTGCTGGTGGCTGGCTGTCACACCCTAGTCTACAGATGTACAAGGCAGCGTGAGGGAAGGTAAGTATCATACCAATAAGAAAATGGGTGTAATGACAGTTTAAAGTGCATTTATCACCAAGATTTTAAAGTGAAACAAAACAATTTAGATTATCCTGGGATTTGTTCCACTTTAAAAAGCTGTTTTGAACAGTGTGCCCACCGCCACAGGCAGCAAGAGCGACCGCATCCCTGTGGTGGGCATACGTTCGCAATCTATTTGCACCTTAGCTCGGAAGGCCAGGGATGCAGTGGAAAGGTGAGTGATTGCAGGTCTACATGGGGGGTATCCCCGGGCACTTAGTTGGCTAGCCCTGAAGTCTTTTAGACTGCAGGGATGGTATTTCAGGTGATAGGTCCAAATTCTTTTTTTATCTCCCATGCTACCCCCTGTGATGTTAATATTATCACCCCACAATTTGTTTTTGTCTTTTTTAAAGTGGATCAAAACTTGGTATTTTGACAATCCTGGGTTTTGGTTGATGCCCCGCTATGTGAATTCCCTGGATCCCCAGTAAAAGTTACCTGACTGCCAAGCCAACATATATGAGGGTGCGCATACCGAAACATGTGCCTCAAACATGCACCATTGGATCAGTAGATATGTAACTTTTACCGGGGATCTGGGGTGTTTCACAAAGCAGGGCATTCCAAATCAATCCACAAACGGACCGTGCGCCGCCGGTTAAATACCTCTGTCCCAGGGGGTGAGGATGGGGGACAAGCAAGCTTTTTTGTCATTTTTGACTGGTGGACCAGCATTAATGGTGGCCCTTATAGAAAAAAGGAAGGAACTTAAAAAGGAAGTCACGTCACCACAACCTCATTCACTTATATGGCAGCAAATCATGTGACCACTGGCAACCAGGTTTACTGTGCAAGCCCACATTGGTAGTCATGTGATTGGCAGCCATACAATGAATGAGGACGTGGAAAGAATTGACTCTCTCTTTAAAGAGGAACAGGTTGCATTGCTGTGTCCTAGCCATACATATGAACACGTGGCTAGGAAAATTGAATTAAAGCAGATATGCTTCCCACTGGCCACTCCTATCTGGCTGTACACGCCAGTCATTCAGATAGGCCTGACTCTGCCTACACATGCACTGTGGGAACCCTGGTGGGGTAAGTATAGTGGGTGAGCTGGGGGGGGGGTCACCTAGTGGGGCATTTCAAATCATGAACACTGTAACCTGGTACTGAAGTCTTTCAGGCTTTGGTGCTGATTACTTGTGTTTTGGTCATTAAAGCAGGAACTAAATCCACCAGCAGTACGCCTGGAAGTCCAGGTGGGCTGCTGGTGGATCTTGTGTGAAACCCCCCCAGGGTGCCAGTAAAAACTCACCTTTCCCTGGTCCAACGGCACATGCGCGAGTTCTCATCCAATCATTGATTGTTTACAATGAAGAGCTTGTGCTGCTGCAACAACGCACTCTCCCCACCAATTTCATTTAACGCACTTTGACGAATGACGTTGGACCGAGGAGAGGTGAGCTGTACTGGGCGCATTTTTAAATTGAAGAAGAAATGTCAGAGATATCAAAGTTCACAGTTTCACCTTATGATTTACCGTTTGAAAAATTTGTGTGTGGGCATTGGCCCTGTGATGCTGCATAATAACCAGCGTAATGGGCGGGATCAGTAAGACAGGCATTCTCATCAGCCTGGCTGTTCTCCCTCTCTTCCAGAATCCACAGTCTGATGATGCAGCGCTTTAGACCACCAGCTTAGCCCTATTATTGGTGGTCTATGGCCTTGTTTTTACTTTCAGGAGCAGCTGCCTTCTGACAGGAAGGGAGAGGGCAGCCATGATGAGGTGAGCTGCTGAATGACAGTTTATGCACTTTGCCTACAGAGCGTGTTCAGGCACACTGAAAAGTATTCCCATTGTGTAGAGCTACACATGGGAATGGCAGGGCTGGGTGACAAAAGCACACTGTGTGTATTGCATTGGAGGGAGATTGTCTTGAGTGACAGTGTGGAGGGCTCCATTCTAGCCTATCAATAAGAAAGGGGGTGTCAACCTGACACAATCCTTGACTGGTCATTTCCTTTAACTAATTCAATGTAACCGTTGGAGCTCCTTGTTAGATTGCAGCAGTAAGGACCTGGTGTAGTGGCCACAGGGAATGGGTACTCTTCCAAAACCTCAGAAGGGATGGGGGAGTAAGCAGATCTCCAGCCATGTTCTTCTATAGTCCTGCCAAAACCCATAAAAAGGAGCTGGCCCCATTTAAAAGATTTTGCAATGTAAAACCCCCTGGTCTCCCCATAAACTCACCTTGATTATATGGCTGTGGCTAAGCTTAGCCATACTACACAATATCCCCACTCCCTTAGGCACACTGACAAACATGGTATTACAATTATTTCAATTACAATTTTATGTGAATTGAAAAAAAAAACAAACAAAAAAAAGAAAGGACCATGCATGTCAAATGATCATAACTTAATCACATTTTCAATTCATCTGCGATTGAGTGATACTTACTGTGTGGCCTTTACAATATCCCAGTTGCTGTAATCCTCCACCACTTGTGGGTTCAGGGCGTCCTGGTCGGTCCCGCCATGCTGGCTGGCATGGTGGTGGTGGCCATGCTGGTGGCTGTGCCCATGGTTTAGTTTACACTGATCGGGGGGGGGGGGGGGGGGAGAAAAGAAAGAGCATAAGAAGACTGACTGAGAGTAACAACTATATTCGAGCTATAAATCTCCAAAACCAACCACAGTAGGGGTGCACCACATTAATAAGTCAGCTGTGCTACACTGTATCAAAGCACCTGAGGAAACCAAAACATTTGGCTAAGGGGAAAAAACAGGAGCACCAATTATTATAACCATTATTTGTAGTCCTTACACTAGGCATATTGAGGAGATTTCCCAGCTATTGATTGCTTTTTATTGTAGGCACTGGAAGGATGGTGGGGTATGCAGAGTTTTTAATGTGTCTTGTTTGTGATTGTATGTTGTCTTACTGTTATTAATAAATGATGCATTAATTGTATTTGATTGTAATTGAATTTTTGGTGCTCCTGTTAATGTGGTGGGAATCTTTTTTCCCCTTAGCCAAATGTTTTGGTTTCTTCACGAGCTATACATCTCAGCATGACCTGCTCTCCATCTGTGGTGGAACTGCTAACACCATTATGACCTGCTCTCCATCTGTGGTAGAGCTACTAGCACCAGCATGCCCTGCTCTCCATCTCCATCTATGGTAGAGCTACTAACTCCAGCATGTCCTGCTCTTCATTTATGGTAGAGCTACTAACACCAGCATGCCCTGCTCTCCATCTCCATCTATGGTAGAGCTACTAACTCCAGCATGTCCTGCTCTTCATTTATGGTAGAGCTACTAACACCAGAATGCCCTGCTCTTCAACGAATGGTGGAGCTACCAACAACGATATGAGCAACTCTCCATTTATGGTGAAGCCATTACCACAAGCATGCCCAGCTCTCCATTTACAGTGGACCAGCATGCCCTGTTGTCTATCTATGGTGGAGATACTAAAACCAGCATGCCCTGCTCTCCATCTATGGTAGGGTTACTAAAGCCAGCATGCCCTGTTGTCTATCTATGGTGGAGATACTAAAACCAGCATGCCCTGCTCTCCATCTATGGTAGGGTTACTAATGCCAGCATGCCCTGTTCTCTATCTATGGTGGACATACTAAAACCAGCATGTCCTGCTCTCCATCTATGGTAGGGCTACTAACACCAACATGCCCTTCTCTTCATCGATAGAGAGCAGGGCATGCTGATTTTAATAGCCCCACTATCTATGGTGGTGCTTTACTGGGGTACCCCCCCCCCCCCCCCCCCCCCCCCCCACGAACCTACCCCAGCTTTGCAGAAATACCTGTCTTTCACAGAGGTATAGTGGGGTTTGGAGAATGTGCCAGGGGAACACCGGGTGAGTTTAATTTATGGGCAATTCCAAGGGTTGCACACATCAGGGCATCCCAAATCCAGATGCCCACAAAGAGGTAGGATGCACATGGTTAGCAACCACAACAGGTAGATCCTAATTTGAGAGGCCCCGCTTTGTGAGCACCCTGCTTCGCAACTTTTTGATCCAGTAATCCCATGGCGCATATGCTATTCATTCCGGCACCCCTGCTGCACTCAGCAGTAATGCCTGGACAGAGATTAAGGTGAGTATAGGAGGAACTGGAGAATTTCACAGGTCCAAAATCCGTGTGGGAATTGGTCAAAACCCATGGCATGGATTCCAGGTTGTGGTTGTGACTTACACTCCTCTGTAAGTCAAAATCAAACTTAGAACTTTGCGTGATTAGGGATAGGAAATAGTTGTGCACTGCTGTGAAAGAACAGCCTCCTTGAGTCTATAAGACGCTTGGGGTTGTTGGTCTACCACTTTATGGGGCATTCCAAACTGGGTGTGAAACCCCCAGGATCGCACCCACAGACGTGGACACACCGACAGCTTGAGGAGGGGAGGTGGTCGACTGACATGAGTGCAAAACATGTGCTGAGGAACGAGGAAAAGGTGAGTTTACAGGCGATTATGAAGGATACACACAGAGGGGCATACCAATTCAGGAATGTCCTGCCAGAAAGGAACAAAACCCAAGAAAACAGTTTCTTGAGTGTTGTTCCTCCTGAAGAAAGTGCAACTAACGCACTGGTCTGCAGCTGCTTCCTGTCCCCCATGATGAAGCTCTCCAAGTAAAAGGCAAGTACCTCTCTAATGCAGAGCTCAGTGATGGCATGACAGGGGCAGGTTGGCGTTCTTGTGGACCAGGGTTTAGCTCCACTTTAGAGAGGTACATATACATATCTCAACAGGCCAAGCTAGCACAACCTGGAGTGCTGGGATTTGTAGTTCCTCTGCTCATAGGTAACAATTTAACCAATTCAATAAAAAAACATGTAACGTTTTCTAAATGTGATTGGAAGGTGAAAGTCAGGGAGATCTTCCCTTTATTAATAAGTACCCCAGCGAGGCAAAAGGAACAGAACAAATATAGCCACAGCTGCCACTTACCGGGGAGCTCATGTCGCACCTCTCCGCCGTCTCCTCCAGTCGTCACCACAAGCGAGCACTTCCTGGTTACAGGACACGCCCTCCTGCTCTGATTGGCCTTCACGCACCCAGTCAATCAGCTGAAGGCGACCAATGAACGCAGAGCTTTGTCACGGTGGGCGTGGTGATCGGTTGCGCTCGCATTGAGCGGGAAAAAGCGACGTGTTCTCACAGCGAGTGTTAGTTACAAGAGGCGCTGTCATTGGAAGAACGGCTGAACGGGGATTGCCGAGGGTGCTCCTGCCGTTGACATGTCACTAGCCACACAGCGGGCCAGGTATGGGGCCCAGCTGGTGCCCTAAACCATACCTTCTAACTATTTACAGGTCAGGGGCACCTGTTAAATTAAAGTGGCCCAAAACCCAGAATTTTGACTATCCTGGGTTATGGTCCACTTCCTCTGCTGCGTGAAACCCCCCCAGAACGCCCAGATCAATTGACCTCACCCCGCTTGTCCAATCAGTGTGCTCGAAGCCGCTGAGCTATGCGCGTCAAAGCGACGTCTGGGGGGTTTCACACAGCGGGGCATCCCAATATTGGATGCCCTGCAGGGAGGGAATGGATTCCTGGGCCGATCCTGCCGTGTTTTGGTCCTCTTTAGGCCACGCTCCACGTTGATGGATTGGCAGGAGATAGGGAGATAAATGTACCGGTCAGATGAGTTCAACTTTTTTTAAAGATCTAGTTAAAGTGGACCAAAACCTGTGATTTCTCCCATTCTGGGTTTTAGTCCTTGCCCATGGGATACCCAGATGCAGGTTGGCTGCTGTGTGAAACCCACCAGGTCGCCTACTTAAAGTGGTCCAACACCCAGGATTTTCACTATCCTGGGTTTTGGTCCACTTCCGCGGGGCACCCCGATAGGGGGTGCCCTGCTGCGTGAAACCCCCCAGAATGGCAGAAAAAACTCACCTCACCCCGCTCCTACGGCGCATGCATGGGCCTTGTCCAATCAGCGCGCTCAGAGCCGCTGTGGTATGCACGTACAAGGGACGGACAACCACAGCGGCTCTGACCACACTTGCGCCCGCATCTCGCGCTTCCCTCTAACAGGGAGCGCGAGATGTGGCCCGCGCATGTGCTGTTGGAACGGGAGTAAGGTGAATGGGGGGTTTCACACAGCGGGGCATCCCGATTTTGGATGCCCCCCAGGGAGGGATCTGATCAGCCTGGGTGTTGGTCCACTTTAAAGTGGACCAAAAGCCAGGCTTTTGTCTTTCCTGGGTTTTGGTCCCCATCAGGGGGTGCCCCGCTTTCTGAAACCCCCCCAGATCGCCAAGCGCACCGCACCTCTTCCTGGTCTTAGGGCGCATTTGCGGCCGCTCTTCCAATTGGTACACTGGGAGCCGCTGACATACGCTGTATAAGCCTTCATCTAAGGCCAGCGGCTCAGAGCATGTTTCCCTCTAACAGGGAACATGCCCGTGCTGGCCATTCACAAATGCCTGGAGCGAGCACATGCCCTGCCAGAGGGATAGCGCGGATGCGGCTCGCACATGCGCTGTTGGACTGGGAAGCGAGGTAAGTAAATGGCGACCTGGGAGTTTCACACAGCAGGGCATTCCAATTTTGCATGCCCCAGGGTAGGGAATCGATCGGCGCGGGAATCTCGTGCTAGGTTTTGGTCCACTTTAAACTCCCTGCATACACAGCCTCCCGTTCAATCGGCATGCTCAACTGCACCTACGTAAACTCGTCTTAAAGCAGACCTTCACCCTGAATAAGAGCCTATCTTATATGTTTCCCACACACTGTACATACAGATTGTTCTCATTAAAAATCATCCTACCTGCATCTACTGCATGTTATGAGCCTTTAAACATCCAAGATGGCGGCTCATGGAACATCAGGCAGCCTGCAAGCAGGAAGTGCCTTCTGACAGTTCTGCTGTGCATTCTGGGACTGCTGACCTTTTCCTGACCCAAGCTCTGCTCTGTCGGAGCAAAGCACAGCTATAACCCCTCCCCCTGCACTTTATCCCACTCGCCTCTCCTCAGTAAGTGTGACGCTTCAAGAGTCAAGATGGTGACGCCCGTAACCTAAAGTCCTTAACAGAGTTGCAGCCCAGTGAGGGAAAGAATAAGTAAGTAAGTGACTAAGAACTTAAAATATAATAATAATATATATATATTATAATGCTGAGGAATTGTTTTTTAAGGGTTTAGGCTTTTCAATAAATCATGGTGAAGGTCCGGTTTAAGACTGCTCCAGCTGAGCGCACCCCATTCACAAAAGCCTGGTGCGGGCGTGCCCTTGAGTTTACTGGGGGGTTTTACACAGCAGGACTTCTTGAATATGGATGCCCCAGGGGGAGGGAGTATGTGGTGGTCTATGGCAAAGGAAATCAGGGGATGTGCTACTACTCTTTGCCTTGTTCTTAGTTTCATAAGCAGCTGTGTTCTGACAGGAAGGGTGAGGGCAGCCATGATGAGGTGATCTGCTGACCATTCATGCACTTTTACCTACAGAGTCCCTTTAATTTTGGAATACTTATGTATATTTTTGTGTGCCAAAATGATGTCTTAAAGTGGAACAAAGCACAGAAATGTTACTTTCCTGGGTTTTGTTGGGTGCCCCTGGGTGCTGTGTGAACCCCCCCCCCCCCTTGCCTCGCCATGCTCCAATAAGCAATGCCTGCTGTGTCTACGTAATTCGTTAGATGGCTCTCATTCAAATCAATGGGAAGTGCACGCTGCCACACCCCCTGCATACCTGGCTGTGTGCACGCTCCTGTCCCAGCCTATCTGAATGGCTGAGGGTGGAACCTGTGCACGACGTGGGGGATGCAGCAGCGCACGCTCCCCATTGTAAACAACGAAAGCCTTCTGAGATGGCGTGTTGACATGTATGTGCCATGGCAAGGTGAGTTTTCTCAAAACATCCTCTGGGCAGCATACTAGTAAGACCTTATGGCACCAACCCTAGGTAGGAACACATGATCACCAGAACTGAATAAAGCTTTGGCTCCTCCTCCTGGCCTCCAGTTGTTTGTGTTCCTGCCTTGGGCAGAGGCCAGACCATCAGCTCCTGACCCAACAGGTTTAAGTAAGTACTGGTGCTGTGGTTGTATGCAGGGCAAACCCATTTCCCAGCTCCGGAGGGAGCCTGCCAGGGACCCGGGATACCCCCAAGAGACAGACCAGATTCTCCTGACTTAGTACTTGGGGGGGGGGGGGGGGGGGGTAAGCATTTCTACCTTTTTTTCTAAGGATGATTTTTTTTTTTTTTATAGAAGATTGGGATGGCCCCCCTCCCCTCCTCCTTTAATTTGGATGATCAGGCGGCCGGGTGGGGGCTGAGGAGTCAGCAAGATGGTGGCTACGAGCTTGCTGCACCTTGAGTAAAGGAAGGGCTGCAGCAGTGTTCCGAAGCCCTCTCCTGTCAGCTGTTGGGCTAGGCGCGTGCACCGCTGCCGTTATTTAAAAGAAGGAGGGGAGGGGGGAATAATTGATTACAAATGTTCTCCTGGCGGTTCATTCATAAGTCTGTTAAAGTGGATTCCAGGGCTGCATCCAGAAACTCACCACCTTTCCAGGTCTAACGGCGTATGCGTGAGCGGTGGATGCCAGGCATTTGTGAATGGCCAGTGCAGGCACGCTTCCTGTTAGAGGGTAGCGGGGGATGCGCTTGGATCTGCTCGCCTTAGGCGAAGGGGCAGGAGGGGGTCCGAGTGCGCAGATTGGACGAGAGTCCACGCATGTGCCGCAGAACTGAGGTGAGTTTGTTCAGGCAACCTGGATGGTTTGACACAGCTGGGTATCCTCGATTGGGGTGCCCCTGGGGCTAGGACAAAAACCCTGGGTTTTGGTTCACTTCAATGAATGCCAAGATCTGCTTATTTATAGGTATTTAGATCGGGGGCTCTTAAGAGATGTTATCCGTTTTCCAAAAAGAAATCCTCTCTTATGGGATAGGTGTTCAAAGTTGCATGCACCCTTTGTGAATGTTTTTAAGGGGGTAGATGTGGCCTTTGAGGTTTTGGGCATCCTAAAGGACCCGTTACACAAGAAGATGGATTCCCTATTAAAGAGTGCCTGGAGGGCAGAATCTTGTTCTCTTAAACCGATTCTAGCTTCTACCTGTGTCACTAGGAGTAAATTATTGGCTTCAGCAGCTTAAAGCATGTTTATTGGAGCAGACTAGTATTGAGGAAATTATGAAGGCTTTACCCTTTCTTTTTTCCGCCTCTTTTCTGTCTGACGCTACAGCTGAATCGGTAAGTTTCTTGGCCCAAACCATGGCTCTGACCAGTTCGGTTGCAGAACCTTGTGGCTTCGAACCTTGTCAGGGACACAGGCTCTAAGATTCGCCCTGTGTCATGGCCTTTTGCGTGGATTTCCTTTTTGGTCCACAACTAGAGAAGGTTTTAGATATATCAGCTGACAAGAACATGTTTTCCCTCCAGGATTAAGGACTTATCAATCCTCGTTTAAACGTTCCTTTCTTAACAGAGAGTGGTTCAGAGGTGCCTCTTCTTCTGCTAGGAGGGGTTGATTTAGAGGATCCACCCTGTTTGGTACCCAGCAGTCCACCTCTAAGAAGCAATGATGCTAGGTTTCCTATAGGGGCTCAGCTAAAATCCTTTCACATTTGGTGGGAACCCCTACTGGATTTTCCCTTTATTTCCAAAGGGTATGAAAGAAGGCTTCCCAATAGAATTCAAGTTTCTTGTTACTCCTCCCCCAGGGGGCAGGGAGGAATCCTGGCCATCGGGAACAGTCTAGATTCTATGTTGGACCTTTGGGTGATTGTCCCAGTTCCCTGCCAGCAGTGGGGGAAAGGGGTACTATTTCTGGTAAAGAACACTTCAGGGGGGGTTCAGGTTCATTCCCAACTTAAAGAAACTGAATCTCTCAATACGCAATTCTGCATGGAATCCACCTTTTCTGTCAGAAATCTGCTTCTGCCGGGTTCCTTTATGGTCTCAATAGACCTGATGGATGCCTACCGATGAGCCATTATGCTCAAACTTTTCTGAGGTTTGCAATAAAGGGAGAAAAAAGGCTCCACAATTTGTCCACAATTTGTCTGTATTCCCTTGGGACTGTCTTCAGCTCCCAGGATTTTTACCAAGATTTAGCCGAACCTCTGGCATATTTAAGGCAAAGAGGAATTGGGATCATAGCTTGGTTGATATGGATGATCATCTTCTTTTTGCCCCAAACCGGGAGAAATTACTCCACAATCTGTGTAACAAAGGTGTTGCTTCAACTAGGGTGGGTTCTGAAACACGAATCAAAATCCAAAAAATCCAGTCTAGTTCCGTCTCAGATCATGACTTATCTAGGGTTCGAGATCAATACGATCCTTCAGATTATTGTTTTTCCTACCCAGAAGATAAAAACCTTCCAGAAAGCAGTTCAATCTTTGTGCTCCAGTCAGACTGCCCTGGTGCGTCAAGCTCTAAGGATCTTAGGGTTTTTGTTCTCAGCTTCCCTGTGGTAAGGTGGGGTCAGCTACATTCAAGGATTTGATGGAACTCTCTGGAGTGTTAGCTGTGCGAAGACAGATTTGTCAACGGTCTACCCAAGGGGGAAATTGTAACGACGGCCGCCGTCTCATGCGGTTGGGGGGCCCATAGCGGGTTCTTGATTGCACAGGGAAGATGGTCCATGAAACTGAGTCAGTCATCGTCAAACCTAAGGGAGTTATCATCTGAAGGGGTGCCAAAATTATGTGACAGACTTTCTGAAGACGCTCTCTGCTGTTGGAGGTGGAATGGTCTTTGAACCAGGAGGTATTCAATCGAATTTGTGTCCTGAGGGGAACTCCGGTGGTGGATCTTTTTGCATCGGGGAAGAACCAAAAGCTAAAGAAGTTTTCTCAAAACATCCTTCGGGCAGCATACGCATGAGACCTCCGGGCTCCTCCCCTCAACTGGAACACATGACCACCGGCATAAAGTCTTGGCTCCTCCCTCCCTTCACCAGTTGTTTCCGTGTTCCTCCAGAGGAAGGAACATGACCACGGGCTCCTGGACCGATGGGTTCAGGTAAGTATTGTACCGGTACTGTGGGCCTATGCAGGAGGTCCATTTCCTGATCCCGAAGACTTTTACTTATGTCTGGGGCCCGGGATACCCCAAGAGATTTGGTGGCCAGGGTCTCTTTCTTTGTATATTTTTTTTACAAAGTGGGGTAAGTTAAGAATTCCCTCTTTTGAGGATGATTATTTTGGTTGAGACCAGGGTTACCGGGCCCATATATTACATTAGGTTTTAAAAAAAAATATTTTTTTCTTGGTGTGTATTGTGCCTTTAAGGAGCGGGGAAGTGACGTCAGCACACTTCCTCCGCTTCGTACCTTACCTGCGGACGTCTTCATTGTCAGCGTCTCCGGCGGCGACGACTGTGGGCGGCTGCTGCTCCCGGGTCTCAGGCGGTTTTCAGCGGGACGTCTCCGGCGGCTCCGGCAGCAGCTGTGGTGGCGGCTGCTGCTCCCGGGTCGGTGGCGGTTTGAGATGGGGCGGTTCCGGCGACGGCGATCCCAGAGGCGAAGGTGGCTCCAGCGGCGGTGGCTGCTCCGACGGCGGGGACAAGATAGCAGGTACAGGCGCACACGCGGTTTTTCTCTTGCTTTTAAAAAGAGTATATAACCCGGATATTCTTTGGTCTCTTCCGCCCAAGGCGCTGATGTCACATTCCAGCACCTAGGGTAATTCCTGCTTACTGCCAGATACACGTGTTCTGCTACTTAAAGGTACAGCACGCTGTTTTTCTGGGATTGTATTATTTTGCCTCCCCTTCGTAATTTATTATGAAGGGTTAATGGGGAGTATATGCAATCAGTTCCTACCCTATTTATATGGGTCTAGTATACTGTTGGCTCAGTGCCTCTATCCAGAACTATGGCAGAACAAGGCCTGGACGGATTTTTGGACGCCATGGGAGATTTTGCCACTGATATTGCCTATGTGGAGCAAGAATCTTCCAGCATGCTGCCGATTCTGGGGGGAGGAGGCCCAGCTCTGCTCTGGTAAGCCTATTTCCCTTTATATGATTTCACTATTTTTTTTTTTTTTTTTTTTCATTAAAGACATACTCAATCCCATTCTTTTTTGTTTTGTCTTTTAGTCAAAGACCCCGGACAAAACTTCTAAGAATCTATCTAAATCCTCTTCTTCAGGATCTAAATCCAGTAAAAAGAGTCGTAGATGCCCATTATGTGATGTGAAACTTCAAGATAATTATACTAAACCCCTTTGTCAGATCTGCACAAACAAGGTGGTAAATAAGGAGCATAATGAGGACCTGATGAAAATGATGAGGGAGCTTAAAGACCAGATTTCGTTTTTTTCTATGACTCAGGGCTCCAGAGTATACCAATTATCAAAGTATTCCTGCCCAACCATCTTCCTTTGATACATCCTTTCACCCAGGTCCATTGCCAAATTCTCCTTTCTTCTGCCCTCAGGAGTCATTTACTCCCGATGAGGATGCAGAAGAAGGAGAGATTTCCTCTCAGGTGGAAGAGGATCAGGCCTCTGGTTCTGCGGATATTAAAACAAAATTCCTATTTCCCCCTGGAGAATTACCTTTCCTCTTACACATGATTTATTTGTCTATGGGTATAGAGGAAAAGGTTTCAGGGCCTAGATCTACCCAAGATAAATTTTATCAGGATTTAGCTCCAGAATCTGCCTATACATTTCCATTTCATGACTACCTTAAGGACATGATTTTGGATCAATGGAAAGACCCATCAAAGAAGGCTTTTACCTCACGGGGTTTTAAACACAGATACCCTTTTTCAGAAGAGGATTCTCATCTTTGGGAAAAATGTCCCAAGTTGGATGCACCTTTTGCCAAGATCTCTAAAGGAGCAGGTTTAGCGTTTGAAGATTTTGGGGTTCTGAATGATCCCCTAGATAAGAAAATGGAATCTCTCCTTAAAAAGGCCTGGCAGGTACAATCTAATGTTCTGAGAACCAATTTGGCTTCTAATTGTGTTATCAGAAATTTGGGGTTCTGGCTACAGCAGCTTAAAGTGGACCAACACCCAGGGGTGATCGGCCCGGAAATCTATAAGATTCCCGGGCCGATCACCCCCCACCCCGCGGGACATCCGAGATCGGGATGTCCCGCGGGGTGAAACCCCCCAGAAACCCCAAAAACACCTTACCTGATCCGCCGCCGCTTCCGCCGCCGCCGCCTCCCGCGCACCCCTCCAGACGTGCGCGCGCCCGCGCCGGCCCTCTGTGAATGGCCGGCGGGGGCGCGCGCGCGCCGAGAGTGACGCGCGGGAGGCGGCGGCGGCGGAAGCGGCCTGGACGTTCCTGATCCCCGCCTGGACGTTGGCGGGGATTGGCTGCGGCGCTCACGTGGGAGCGTTGAGAGGTGAGTTTTTTGGGGTTTCTGGGGGGTTTCACACAGCGGGGTGCCCCGCCGAAGTGGACCAAAACCCAGGATAGTCAAAATCCTGGGTGTTGGTCCACTTTAAGGATTCTCTCCAGGAGAAAACTAATTTAGATAAGATACTTAAGGCTTTGCCCATTCTTTTTTCCGCTACAGCCTTTGTAACGGACGCCATGGCTGAATTGATCAGATTTTCTGCACAGAGTTTAGCTGTGACCAATTCCATACGCAGGACTCTTTGGTTAAAGACCTGGTCTGGTGATATTGGTTCAAAAATTAGGCTTTGTGCGTTGCCCTTCAAGGGCGAATATCTGTTCGGGTCAGATCTTAGCAAGGTATTAGATTTCACAGCGGACAGAAATAAGGGTTTTCCCGTTTTTTCTAGGCCTTCATTTGATCGTATGTTTTTTCCTAGGACCTACTTTAGACGTTCCTTTCCTAATAGGGGAACATCCAAGAAATCCAGAGCGGCCTCTTCCTCTGTCAGTAGTTCCAGAAGGGGAAAATTTAAAGGTTCCACCTTCCTTGGGACCTATCGGGCTAAACCCAGGAAGCAATGACGCCAATGTTGTAATTGGCGCCAGGCTCAAGAGGTATTGCACTGTCTGGCGAGACATGTTGGTGAGCCCATTTATCCTAAAAGGTATTACGGAAGGATTCCATATAGATTTTTCCCAGAATCCCCCTTCAAGATTTCTGATTTCCCCTCTGATCTGATTTCTGATCTTGCCACGTGTGAGAGAGGAAAGAGAGGCAATGTTTTTGAGTCTAGCAGACATGAAGTCAAGGGGGGTTATTGTTCCAGTGCCTCTGCATCTACAGAGGACAGGGTTCTACTCCCCCATTTTTCTTGTCAAGAAGAATTCAGGGGGTTTCAGGTTCATTCTGAACCTAGAGTCTAAATTTGCTTGTCCAATACAAACATTTCAGAATGGAGACAGTATTTTCTGTAAGACGTATGCTCCCCAAAAACGCTTTCTTGGCCTCAATAGATTTGAAAGATGCTTATTGGCATGTCCCAATGAGTCCTCTGGCTCAATCCTTTATGAGATTTGCAATAAAGGACGGAGATCAGATCTTACATTTCCAATTTGTTTGTCTCCCTTTCGGCCTAGCTTCGGCTCCAAGGATATTTACCAAGGTTTTAGCAGAGCCTTTGGCTGTCTTAAGGTGCAAAGGTATCTCAGTGATCACATATTTGGACGATCTTCTGTTATTCGCCCAATCAAAAGACAGTTTAATGAAGAACCTTCAGTTGACCTTACACCTTTTGTCTCATGCAGGTTGGATTGTCAATCTCGACAAATCTTCTCTGGTGCCCTCGCAAGTCATGACTTACCTAGGATTCGAGATCAATTCGATCCGACAGGTCATTATTCTTCCTCATCACAAGGTGACGGTCCTGCAGAATGCTGTCCGGATGTTATGTTCAGAGGAAATTCCATCAGTAAGACAGGCTATGAGGACTCTCGGTTTGTTAACCTCGTCCTTCCCAGCGGTAAGATGGGGGCAGCTACATTCCAGAGTTCTACAAGATTTTATCCTAAAGAATTGGGACGGCTCCCAGCTGGGTCTGGACCATCGACTACCAATCACAGAAGACGTGATGATTTCACTGGCCTGGTGGTTAAAAGCAGATCGTTTCAGAGAGGGTCTACTTTGGCAGGACCCTAAGGAAATAGTGGTGACAACGGATGCCTCAGCCTGGGGCTGGGGAGCTCATTGCAACGCGAGTACAGTCCAAGGAAAATGGTCGAAGGGCGTGAGTCGGTCCTCATCCAATCTCAGAGAATTGATAGCCATAAGGGAATCCTTACTGGCCCTGAACCCGCTGGTACATCTAAAACATGTACAGATCAGATCAGACAATTCTACGGCGGTGGCTTACATAAATCACCAAGGAGGAACAAGATCCTCAAGATTAATGACAGTAGCAATGGAGATCAGTGATCCACTTAAAGGGGACTCTGAATCATCTAGCAGATTTCCTAAGCCGGTCACAGATAAAGGAATCAGAGTGGTCCCTGAATCCGGAAGTATTTCAGACAATTTGCAAAATGAGAGGTGTTCCGGAAGTAGACCTATTTGCATCAGCAGAGAATCACAAAGTGAGCAGCTTCTTTTCTCTGAACCCGAGAGATCGGGCATTGGGTGTGGACGCTCTGTCTCAGGCTTGGCATTTCAACCTGGCGTATGCCTTCCCCCCGGTGCGTCTGTTACCATTGGTGTTGAAGAAACTAGTCAAAGAACCAACTACCGTTCTGTTGATAGCGCCATGGTGGCCAAAGAGACCTTGGTTTTCAACGCTAGTAGAGCTGTCAATACAGGATCCCTGGGAAATTCCGGTGTCTCATCTTCTTCTATCACAAGGTCCAGTCATCTGCCCGAATCCACAATGGTGGTGTCACAAGCTACTCACCCAGCCTTCGGTCCCGCGCCATCTGCGGGCAGTCAGTCGGAGGTCTGGCGGGGCGGCGTCCTTGACGGGCGGCTGTTCGGCGGCTTCCGCCGCGAGCGGCGGCTCGAGCTGTTCCGCCGCGAGCGGCGTCTAGAGCGGCTGTTTTCCCGGCATCGCTGCGCGCTCCTGACGCCCAGTGTCGTGCTCGCGCGCGCACATGGGATTTATGCCCTCCGGCGGCGCTGCACACAGCGCGCCCGCCGGAGGTAATCAGCGCAGGGCCAATGAGCCCAGGGGAATGCGGGGTCATACACCCCTCTATGCTTCTGGTCCAATCTGGACCAGGATCCTGGGTTCTGGTTATGCACCAATCATGCACACACATCTAGCCCAATCCCGTGTAACCTGGCCCCATAAAGGTTTCCCTCCTTCAGTCTGTCATTGCCCGTGATAGCGTGCTGCTGGGTGTGATTTGGTGTCTGCTCTGTCTTCGATTTATCCTGCTGTGTATGACCATCCTTGATTGCTGCCTGGACCGACCTTTGCCTGTTTTCCTGACTACGATTGCCTGCTCCATTGTACCGCGTACCCGTGATCTCCCGGTTTGACCCTTGGCTCAACTATTCTTCCGTCTCATCCTCTGGTGCCGCGTTTCATTGGATTGATCTTCCGTGTATGACCCCTGCTTGTTTGACCTTGCCCAGTCTCGTTCCTGGTTCATCTGCCTTCCCCCCCCATAAGTCTGCATCCTTTGTGCTATAAAGTCCTGGGGGCGACCGTGCCCGGTGAGGCGTGTAAAGCGTCCCGGCAGACGGGGGCTTGTCTATAGGTGAAGCTAGCAGCGGAGATTGGGGGTTGCAGAATTATTTCGAAGGTGGGTGTCCCACGGAACCTGACAGGTGGAGATTGACACTTTGGACCCTGAGGTCACCTTGCTGCAAAGGAAGGGATTTTCAGACCCGGTGATTAATACACTGCTCGCAAGTAGGAAGCTGGTTACCAGAAAGATTTACCTTAAAGTTTGGAAAACCTTTAAGTCTTGGAAGTTGGAGAATGGTAGGACATCATCCAAAACGCCAGTTATTCTGGATTTTCTCCAAAATGGTGTTAACATGGGCCTTGGCGTTAATACACTTAAAGTTCAATTAGCGGCTCTATCAGTCTTTTTGGATAAGAAGCTTTCTTCTATTTCCATAATTAAAAGATTTCTTCTAGCAGTCAAACGATCAAAACCAATCCCTTGCAAGGTTATTCCACAATGGGATTTGGCGAAGGTTTTATCCATGCTAAGTTCTTCGCCCTTTTATCCTAACAAAAACCTTGACATCAAGCTTCTAACTTGGAAAGTGTTATTTTTAGTAGCCATTACCTCAGCTCGAAGGATCAGCGACATTCAAGCGTTATCATGCAGACATCCATTTCTCCAGGTCTTTCCGGATCGTGTCGTTTTAAAAGTAGATCCTTGTTATCTGCCGAAGGTGGCCTCAGATTTTCATCGCACTCAGGAGATTATTATTCCATCCATCTCAGAAGACGAGCCACAACTGATACCGTTGGATGTCAGGTCCCTTCTGCTACGATATCTTCAGGAAACTAAAGATTTCAGGAAGGATGACAGTTTGTTTATTTCCTTCTCGGGTTATAGAAAAGGCTTGAAGGTTTCCAAGGTCACGCTTGCAAGATGGATGAAGAATACTATTAAGATGGCCTATGGGGATGTTAACTTGCCTTGCGGTGTTACAGCCCACTCAGCAAGAAGTATTTCCACATCTTGGGCAGAGCAAGCTGGGGTCTCTATAGATCAGATCTGCAAGGCGGCTACCTGGACATCAGCTAAGACCTTTTCAAGACATTATCGTTTGGATCTTCTTTCCCAGAAGGATCTTTCCTTTGGCAGAAGTGTTCTTCGCGCTGTACTTTCCACCCTATGAGGTAGTTCTCGCCTATCTCTCATGCGTATGCTGCCCGAAGGATGGTTTGAGAAAAACTAAGTTAGTTACCTGGTAACTTTTTTTCTAAACATCCCTAAGGGCAGCATACGCAGATCCCTCCCTAGTATATATATTTGAGGGGTATTGTTTGGTTGTGTTATGGTGTGGAGTCGTAGGTCTTGTCTCCTCTTTTCTTTTAGATCTCTACAACAACTGGTGAAGGGAGGGAGGAGCCAAGACTTTATGCCGGTGGTCATGTGTTCCAGTTGAGGGGAGGAGCCCGGAGGTCTCATGCGTATGCTGCCCTTACGGATGTTTAGAAAAAAAGTTTTTTCTAAACCCCTCCAACCTGGCTCTGGTAATAGATGCCTTGGCATGCGATTGGCTCTTCGGTTTGGTCTACGTATTTCTCCCAGGCCAAATACTTCTCAAGTTTTCAACAAGTTATCCGGTCAGCCAGCTACAGTTCTGCTCCTGGCCCCTTTGTGACCGAAAAGACCTTTTGTTCTCAACACTGAAAGCACTGTCCATAGAGGAAACTTGGGAGCTCCTGTGGAGACCAAACCTGCTATCCCCGGCACCAGTGCTTTGTCAAGATCCCCAGAAGTGGCATTTGACTTGCCATGCTAAGAAGAGGTTTTTCAGACAATGTAATCAAGACCCTACTCTCCAGTAGGAAGGAGGTGATGAGGAAGATTTATTTGAAAGTTTGGAACACCTTTAAGACATGGAAAACTCAGAATGGTAGACCTGCTTCCAGCCTTCTGGTTAAACTTAATTTTCTCCAGGAGGGATTTGGGTCTCTGTGTCAGCACTCTGAAGGTCCAAGTGGTATTTTTGAATAGGAGATTATAATTATTTTCGTTGGTAAGACGTTTTCTTTTGGCAGTTAGACGTTCTGGGCCAGTTTGTGTAAAGCTAGCTCAATGGGATCTAGCGAGAGTCCTGACAGCTGACGGCTCCTTTTAAACCAGTATTGGATTTGCCTATTAAATTTCTCACATGGAATGTACTATTTTTAGTGGCAATTACTTCTGCCCCCAGAATCGGTGATATACAAGCATTATCCTGCCATCACCCCTTTCTTCAGATTTTCCAGAATCGGAGAGTGTTAAGGGTAGATCCCTGCTACCTACCGAAGATATCTTCTGACTTTCATTGGACACAGGACATTTTTCTTCCTTTAGTGGATAGTAAATATTCTGTTGTGGATAAATCATTAGATGTCAGAGCTTGTCTTCTGGTATACCTTAGTCAAACAAAGGATTGGATAAAGGCAGATAGTTTATTCATTTCATTTTCAGATCCTAGAAAGGGCCATTGGGTGATTAAACGAACCTTGGCCTGTTGGATGAAGAGCGTAGTCAGTTTTGCCTGTAGTAGATTCCCTGTTCTGGAAGAATTACTACTCATTCTATGAGAAGTGTTGTGGCCGTCCCCTATTGCCGAGCTCTGCGTGTAAATAGCCATATGCCAAACATTAATTTGCACGACATACATCGCTGACTGCATACACCATAGGACCGGGGAAAGGTACTTTTTATGGGCAATCCCAGGGGTTTCACTTAGCAGGGCAGGGAACAAAGACTGGGATAGTGATTCTGAATTCTGTTCCAAATTGTGACCCGGAGTAGAATTGTGTAGCTCTACAGCCAAACACTGCTATAATTGCTTCCGCCCTTATGCAAATATCAGACAGTAATAGACCCTTTTCAACAGAGTAACTCTATGATCAGCCCTTAGGCAGTAGTCTATCTGAGCCTTCTCACCCAAGAGAGAGATTTAAATCACACTGATTAAAGCGATTTTGTCTTATTAGAAGGTGGTGCCCACCTTGTCAAGGGTTGCTGGTCACAGCCAAAATTGCACATCTCTCAAAGGAAAGAAGGAAGTAGAGTACAGTTACAACCATAAATTCTCCCAGATTTATTTCTATGTTAACTTCTCTGGGCCAGCAATTGAAAACAACTCCCCAACCACAACAGGTGAATAAAAAAGAAAAATATGGTAACTGTTCCTGGGTATTTGCTCAATCCCACACTGGGAACGAAGCTTATGAGTGTACCAAGCTGCAAGAGATCTTGAGTGACGATTGAGTAATGATTGAGGCAGTCACTCAGGCCAGCAGCTGCTGAAGTTAGAATTTGCTGCTAGAATTTGAGCGAGCAGCAAGCTAGGGCCAAGTGAGTTTTCTATTTCTTTGTTTCAGTGAATAGAATTCAGTTCGCTTCAGCTCCTGTGTCCCCAAGTACCTGCATGTCATAGGTGAAGCAGCGCTGAGGAGATAAGAGGTACTGGCCATCCCCTGGGGCATCCCAAATGGTAATTACCTGCTGTGTGGAACCCCCGGCTTGCCGCAAAAACTCATCCTTTGCACTGACTCCCGCGGCAACGTAAACATAGCAGATGCATCCCTATCACTTTTGTACTCCCATTTAGATAAGCTGCACACCTTAGGGAGGCAGAGGATGCAGCTGCTTATTCTCTCATATACAGAGCATTAAATTGCCTAGGCATATGGTGCTGAGTGGATGAGAGCCCACGCATGTCCTGTGGGACCGAGGAAAAGTACATTTTGGCAGCAACCTGGTGGTTCCACACAGTGGGGCATCCTAAACGTGGCAAGGGCCCAGAAAAGTAAAATTCACGTTTTTTGGACCGCTTTAAGCAGCAAGCATCTTTGGGTTCTCTGTCCAATCCAACGTTAAAACAGGCTTTAACCCTCCCTTGTAAGACAAAGTATGCAGTGATCCAAACACACCTACCCCATGAGCCTTGAATTTAGAAGAAACTCACATATTCCAAGTATGTCTCACACCCTGCTTCGGAATGATTAATAACACGTGGGTTATAGTCCAGGGGGAACGGGCGAACTTCTGCAGAGATGACTGGAAAAAAGAAGCCCCTCCCAGTCCATAAATACCTGGGACCTCCCTCACATTCCCCAGATAAGTCTCTGCAGACGGCAAAGCAAGTCAAGAAGATGGCTGTCTCTTTCCTTTGCAGGTAAGCCGGGTGCACACCCGGCCAATTTTTTCCTATTTCTGCCCGGACCTTGTTGTTTTTAAGTCCCTATGCCTCCCAGCCTTGGCTGTGGGTCCGGGCGAGGGTAGGGTACACCTTAGAGGTGTACTGCATAGGAGCCATGCTCCTCCGTGAGACCCCCTCCAAGGGGTAGGCGGCTGCCAGGTTGGTGATCCTGGTGTGGGATGCCCTGTCCGTTTATTACCATCGCTATATAACTTGGATAGCTTGGGGATCCCCTCCATTACTCCCCGTTCCCGGTTAGTGGGGGGGGGCTTGACCCTCCATTTTGACCTTTATTGATGTTTTTTTTCTTGTGTGCTGTGTGTGCTTCACTTGCTGGCTCTGCCAGCGTGGGTGTGTTGTGAGTGGCAGTTTGCGTGTGTGTTTTGGGGCACGGGTGCTCTGGTATGCCGGCCCGCATGTTCACAGCGGCGGCGGGTTGGTCTCCTTTGCCGGCTCCTCAGCATGGCTGGGAGCGCGGCCTCCTCATCATTTTCCAGTCAGGAGGGGGCGGGGCCGGGCGCTCGGCGCACTTGTTGCGGCCCGCCCCCCTCCTCTGGCACTCTGCTGCGGCCTCTGCTTTTGGCCGGGAGCCGCCTTCTCTTCCCGGGTCGGGAGGGGGCAGCGCCACGCGCGGCGCGCAATCCGCGCTCCGCCCTTCCTCCTAAGACTGGCCCTGTGAGATGCCATTATCCCTACGGTCGCTGTGAGTGCCCTGCGGGGCCTTGGTTTTATTTTATACTGTTATTCATGCCTTGATAAATGACCACTAGCGCTGGGGGATACTTTTTAACCCTTGGGTTTTCTTAGCTCCGGGATTGTATTTTGTATTATATTGTGTTCATGGCTTTTTATTAAGAATGAATGCCTTTACTTAAGGGTTCCTTAATTGTGTCTTTCAGGGGGGCTACCTTGCCTTGATTAAAAAAGGTAGTTCTCCCGGTCCTCATGTCCCTTGCTCAGATTGGGGTTCCTTTTGGGGTCCCTCCCACTTACGGACGTTAAGGGGCATCCCGGGTAGCTTCATAGCGCAATTCCCATTGGTCATTGCGACTACCCTAAAAAACCATGTCTCTGTCCTGGCGGGAGCTCGATCTCCTGTATCTGTTTCCTCCCTTTCCCATGGTGGGCAAGGTGGTACGCAAGCTGGCTCAAGAGGGTGTGCCACCAATCCTGGTGGCCAAGACAGGTGTGGTTCGCAGACGTCGTCCGGCTGGCGGTCGATCAATTCAGGCTGCCTCTGGTTCCGGATCTGATTACACAAGGTCAGCTTTGTTACCCCAATTACAAACGCTGGCTTTGACGGCGTGGCTGCTGTAGCCTTCATCTTAAAGGAAAAGGGTTTGTCTGAAGCCGTTGTCCAGACTCTTGTCAGGGCTAGGAAGAAATCTTCCTCTAATATCTACTACAGGACCTGGCGGACCTACATTGATTGGTGTGAGGCTAGGGCCTTTCCTTGTCGGGTGTTTTCCATTCCTCGGATTTTGTAGTTTCTTCAGCATGGTCTGGACATGGGATTTCAGCTTAGCACTCTTAAGGGGCATGTGTCCGCTCTGGAGGTTTTCTTTCAGAGATCTTTCGCTCTTCATCCTTTGGTTTAGACCTTTTTTTCAGAGGGTCACACGTGCGCCCTCCTCGCAAACCCATGTTACCTGTTTGGGATTTGAACTTGGCGTTGTCTGCCATTCAGGGTCCTCCTTTTGAACCTGTGCAGGATTCTGCTCTATCCATTTTCACCTTAAAAGTTGCCTTTTTGGTGGCTATCACCTCTGTTCGACGTGTTTCGGAGTTGGCGGCTCTGTCCATTCAGGCCCCCTACTTTGAGAGACACCAGGACAAGGTGGTTTTCCGTTTTAAACCAGACTTCTTGCCAAAGGTTGTCTCTGCCTTTCACTTAGATCAGGACATTGGGCTCGATTCAGAGAGACAAAAAAATACTTCCGTTTTAGTGCCGATCTGTTTTTTTTTGGAAATGTTTCCGCTCTCGTATGAGTGTGTGAGTGATTCTATGCATGCATTGCAATCCTTCTGTAAAGTTTCCGTCCGTTCGTACGGCAGATTACGAATACGAGAATTTTCCATCGTGACTAGAGATGAGCGAACTTTTGAAAAGTTCGATTCGGCCGATTCGCCGAATTTCACAAAGAAATTCGGGTTCGGCCGAATCGAACTTTTACGAAGTTCCCCATCATAAATGCCGGCATGGTGGGAGCGGGCCGGCCGGTTCCGCTGTCAGCGGAGCCGGCCGGCCCGCTCCCACCATGCCGGCATTTAAAAAACAAAAAAAAAAAAGCATTTTTGCCGGCATGGTGGGAGCGGGCCGGCCCGCTCCGCTGTCAGCGGAACCGGCCGGCCCGCTCCGCTGTCAGCGGAACCGGCCGGCCCGCTCCCACCATGCCGGCATTTCAAAAAAAAGCAAACACTTACCTGTAGGTCCGGAGCGTGGAGGCCGGCGCCGCTCTCAGCTGTCATCTGAGGCCGCGTCATCAGAGGGCGCTCTGATGACGCGCCCTCAGATGACAGCTGAGAGCGGCGCCGGCCTCCACGCTCCGGACCTGCAGGTAAGTGTTTGCTTTTTTTTGAAATGCCGGCATGGTGGGAGCGGGCCGGCCGGTTCCGCTGACAGCGGAGCGGGCCGGCCCGCTCCCACCATGCCGGCAAAAATGCTTTTTTTTTTTTTTTTTTTTTTTTTAAATGCCGGCATGGTGGGAGCGGGCCGGCCGGCTTTACCGGCCCGCCAGCCGGCTCCGCTGTCAGCGGAACCGGCCGGCCCGCTCCCACCATGCCGGCATTTTTTTTTTTTTAATTTCAGGAAAAATTCGATCGGCACGAACCACAAAATATTCGGGCTCGTGCCGAATCGAATATTTCCTGAAATTCGGAGCGAATTCCGGTTCGTCCGAACCGGTTCGCTCATCTCTAATCGTGACTTTTCCGTTTCATTTTCACATGTTACAACGTAGGCTTTCGTTTTTGCCCTTTTCCCATCGTATCCTCCCACGAATCCTTTATGTTTCCCGTTAGTTTCTGTTTCCTTTTTTCAATAAATAATCGTCCAGACGGAAATCCTTACGATCTTGCGCCTGCTCACTACAAACTTAACTCATTAAAGTGCTCGCCTACATATTTGCCACCCTCACTTCTACTACAATGTTTAGCTAAATCACTTAGCACTATCCTCCATCTTCCCTTTTGGACCCTTAAAGCTCACCCAAACCACTTAGCACTATCCTCCATCTTCCCTTTTGGACCCTTAAAGCTCACCCAAACCACTTAGCACTATCCTCCATCTTCCCTTTTGGACCCTTAAAGCTCACCTAAACCACTTTGCGGTTAGGTTCTTCTTCCATTTTAGCCCCCTAAAACTTACCCAAATCACTTCTCGGTCATGTGAATATTAATCTTTAAATATTTCTGGGCCCATTAGTTTTGTGTTAATGTATTTTGTAAATGAAATGACACTGTAACATTTTTTTTTATTCCATCATAAAATATAAAATTTTAAAAAATGTGGAAAATTTCAAATTTTTCCAACTATAAAAAACAAAATACATAGCAATGGCAGGCCACAGAACATTATTCTTCATCTGTGGTCCCCAACGAGTTGCGCAGCTCCTGCATCTCGCCCACCAACTGAAGGACCCTGACACTCAGTTGTGCCACTCTGGCACGTGTGGTCCCTGTTAAAAAACGTAAATTAAAATATTGGTATAACCTTGTTGGGGTCATACTGCAGTGCCCCCCCCCCCCCCGTATGATCCAAACACCAAAATCTGGACTTCAAAAGCCAGAGGGTCCTCGCCACCACGGCCCGGGTTTTGCATAGTGCCCGATTAGAGAACCCCTGGCCCGCATTCTGCAGGCCAAGAACGGGCATCAGGGCAGGAGTGGATATCCAGAATCCCCTGAAAGTATTTAAAAATACTAACATAAAATACACATTCTAAGCTACAATATTGTTTAACATGTCATCAAGGGCTAAAAACAGCCATAGGTTAAGACATGAGTCATCAACTATATTCATTGCCATACAGTGAAAATGGATTGATGGAATGTGAGCAAACTTACCCAGGAGCCATCCACCAGATAATTCTCCTGACTCAAACTGACGAAATAAGCCGGAGCTCTGCAATATATAAGCATCATGGGACGACCCTGGATGCCCTGCAAGAACACTGAGGAATCGCATAGCTGGACCAAACACTGCTTGTATGTTGTGCGAGTGGCACATCTTGCGGTTCCTGCAACCAAATATAAACTAATTACACAAAGCAAAGGTAACTAACTAAAACAATTGCTCCTACAACAAATTAAGATTCAAGTTCAACAATCCAAATATAATTCACAAAGGACATAAGTCTAAAAAAATATAGCAATTATATGGATGTGTGGGAAAATAAAGGTTTACATGCTAAGAACTAATTAAGGTCAGCATTAAAATGCTTCTATAAGGCATACATTGAATGTATTGATTTAAGTATGTATTGCTATACAATTTATGGCCTCTGCCATGCTGATACATGCAATGCCTTGGTGCTAAAGGCGCGCAGACTCCTCCACATAGCCGCAAAACATGTTCAACAATAGCAATCCGAGCCCTCAAAGGTCCCGTAAGTGGATCGGAAATGAAACAGATTTATAGGGTGGTGGTCCGTCGGAAATCGGCTCTCTGAATCAGACGGAAACCCATCCCAATAACGGAAGTTATCTGAACGAACGAAAAATTTCCGATTTGGATTGGAAAATGTTCCGAACTTCCGCAAAACTTCCGATTTCCTTTGGATCATCGAAAGAGCATATACGTATTAGTTCGAACGTTCGTGCGAGTAGAAAATGGATGAAAAAATGCAAAAAAAAGACTAACATCCACCCAAACTTTCACAGACAGTTACGGAAGTCCGGACGAATGTGTCTTTGAATCGAGCCTATTGTGCTTCCTTCATTGTGTCCTAAACCTAGCAATGACAAGGAGAGGGCTTTGCACTCTCTGGACGTCGTTAGATGTGTAAAGTACTATCTGGTGGCTACTTCACCATTCCGGAAGACGGACGCCTTTTTTGTGGTGCCCTCCGGGCCCAAGAAGGGTTTGGCGCCCGTCAAGTCTACCATTAGTAAATGGATTCGTCAGGCCGTTATTTGAGCCTACTCTGCCAAGAGGAGGGATCCCCCTTTCCAGTTCACTGCTCATTCTACCCGTACTGTTGGGGCTTCCTGGGCGTTTCAGTACCAGGCCTCTGTTGAACAAGTTTGTAAGGCTGCTACTTGGTCTTCTGTTCATACTATTCTACGTGTGCCATACACTCCACTTTGGTCTTCATGACATCTGGGTAATCTCCAGTAAAGGCGAACTTCTGCAGAGATGAATATGCAAAATAGTAGGCCCCTCCCGGACCATATATACCTGGGACCTCCCACCAATTCCCCAGTTTCTTTTCTGCAGAGAAGGCGACAAGACAGAAGATGAGGACTTCTTTGCTTACAGATAAGCCGGGCTCGCGCCCGGCCTTTTATTATCCCTATTACTGCCAGGACCCTTCTAAATTACCCTATATTGAGCCTCCCAGCTTAGGCTGCGGGTCCTGGTGAAGGTAGGAGCACCCTATGGGTGCAGCAGGAGCACTGCTCCACCGTGAGACCTCACTATGGGGTAGGCGGTTTCCAGGGTTCTTGGTGATCCTGGTGTGGGATGCCTGGCCTATATTTCGTTTTGGCCGATATTTCGTTTTACCCAGCCCTTGTCACTGTGTGCTGAGTGCAGGGTGGATAAAAATCAATGTTTTTTTAAAAAAAATCAAAAAAATCGGATTTTTTTGATTTAAATCTGATTTTTTTTATTTAAATCGGATTTTTTTTCATTAAACTGCTTTTTGAGGAAAATATTTTACCATCCAAAGGTTCTTCCATCATGAGATAAAGCTGAGTTGTTTAACTCAGTAGAATAAAGGCTGTATATGTGTAACATTCACAATGCCATGCTCTTCCAGAGGTTTCTGTAGGATTAGTGGGCAGTTTCTCTCCTATATTATCACAGACGCTCGCTTTACTTACGCAGTTCTCAAAACTGAATTTGACTCCGCAGAGGTCCCAGCCTCTTCTTCACAGAAAAAAATGTTACAACATGAACAGAGTTGAGAAAAAGACCTTAATCCTATTGTTCTACAAACCTATGACTAGTGAGCTACAGAGGACAGCAGGGACAGTAGTATTTAAGTTTTTCATGTGTCGGCTGGGCTGACAGTCTAAGTTTTTTAAAATATATATATATATTTTGTTTAGCCAAATTAGTTAACAAAACATGGGATGTTTGTTTAAAGTGGACCAACACCCAGGATTTTGACTATCCTGGGTTTTGGTCCACTTCGGCGGGGCACCCCGATCGGGGGTGCCCCGCTGTGTGAAACCCCCCAGAAACCCCAAAAAACTCACCTCTCAACGCTCCCACGTGAGCGCCGCAGCCAATCCCCGCCAACGTCCAGGCGGGGATCAGGAACGTCCAGGCCGCTTCCGCCGCCGCCGCCTCCCGCGCGTCACTCTCGGCGCGCGCGCGCCCCCGCCGGCCATTCACAGAGGGCCGGCGCGGGCGCGCGCACGTCTGGAGGGGTGCGCGGGAGGCGGCGGCGGCGGAAGCGGCGGCGGATCAGGTAAGGTGTTTTTGGGGTTTCTGGGGGGTTTCACCCCGCGGGACATCCCGATCTCGGATGTCCCGCGGGGTGGGGGGTGATCGGCCCGGGAATCTTATAGATTTCCGGGCCGATCACCCCTGGGTGTTGGTCCACTTTAAGCAAATAACTTATGCTGTAATGTTGTTATTGTTTCAGTTGAATAAATATATTTAAATTGTTATTAAGGTCAGGATTATTTTTCTCCTTCCTAAGTACAACAGAACAGTGGTGTCCAAATATGAATGATTAACCCATTAAACTGGGGAGAAAAAATAATATAAGAAGTGATTCTAAAAATCTTCATCTACTTGCATGTTAAAATAGCAAGAACTAGTTTAGGTAGAAACTTTGATTTAAATCACTGATTTAAATCAAGCCTTACTGACTAATGATTTAAATCGTGATTTAAATCGTGATTTAAAGTGGACCAACACCCAGGATTTTGACTATCCTGGGTCTTGGTCCACTTCGGTGGGGCGCCCCCGATCGGGGTGCCCCGCTGTGTGAAACCCCCCCTAACCCCCCGAAAAACTCACCTCTCCCCGCTCCCAGCGCCGACGTACAAGCCAGGTCCAGGAACGTCTGAGCGGCTGCCGCCGCCGCCGCCTCCTGCGCGTCCCTTTTGACGCGCGCCCACCCGCGCCGGCCATTCGCAGACGGCCGGCGCGGGTGCGCGCACGCCTACAGGGGCGCGAGGGAGGCGGCGGCGGCCGGCCGCCGCCGAAGATCAGGTTAGGTTTTTCGGGGGTTTTGGGGGGGTTACACCCCGCGGGACATCCCGATCTCGGATGTCCCGCGGGGTGGGGGGTGATCGGCCCGGGAATCTTATAGATTCCCGGGCCGATCACCCGTGGGTGTTGGTCCACTTTAAATCAGTTAGATTTAAATCAAATCCACCCTGGCTGAGTGTTTCACTTGTGTGTGTGTGTGTGTGTGTGAGTGCTTGATGCTTTACTGGCAACAGGGTCTGACTACAGCCTGGGGGAGCTTCTCCCCCTCAGGCTGCGTTCGGGAAGGGGGCCGGGCCGGGCCCTCGGCGCGGCCGCGGTAGCCCCACCCCCCTATTTGGCGGGATTACAGTGCTCGTTGTCTAGGGGTCCGCGTTGCTGGGAGGGGGGCGTGGCCTCTGCAAATGCGCGTTCTGCGCTGGCCCGCTCTCCCTTCTCAGGCACGAGGCTGCGCGGGGGCCATCTTCTCTGGCAGGCCGCTTTGCACATCGGGGTGGTAAGGGCCTGATGGTCATCTCCTTAGCTTGTGTGTGTGTGGGGGCCCCTATTTAGCGGGGGCCCCCACTGGTCTCAAACGTGTGTGTGTGTTTGTGCCTTAATTGCACTGTTTGGCTGTGTTGTGGTATATATATATATATATATATATATATATATATATTATATGTATACCTATATATATTTCCATTTGTGTGGCTGCAAGATCAAATGCTATTGCATTTTTTACACAGCTCTGCTCTTATGTTGCTTATTTTGTGTGTTACAGGTTGCCCTGTATATGTGCATATTAAGGGGTCCCTCATGGTCCTGGGGTCCCTAGTTATAAAAATTGTCCACCCAAAAATCCTCGCCAGTCTTGAGAAAGCTGCCATTGGCAGTGAAACGCGTTGACGGCGATTGGCAATAATTACGTTTAGATCACAAGAGGACCAACTGCGACCGCCTACCCCATTTCCCAACAGTGACACCAGCGGCCGTGGTGATAGGAAAAGGGTGAGAGCCTCGCCTAAACTATAACAAGCAGTTAAGCAAACATTTTAAATGTGAGTGCGCATTTTAAAGGATGTATATATATTTTTAAAAAAATAAAAAAGTGGGATTGCACTCGATTTCCCCTTTTGTTTTATTATATATACCACTAACATCATTGTGAGCTGAGACATTTGCAACCAGCCCATACAACTTTGATTGGAAACAAATGTAAAGGAGAGATCCTATTGGAAACTAATCTATAAGCTTCACATTACTCATCAGCTGGTAAGAGTACCTAATACTGGTGATGGGCACTGTGGTGATGCTATAAGCTTGTGAACACTGAAGAGACTATAATATCAAGGAATTGCGATATCTAAATAAGAGTGTGGCACAATTTGATTTATATTGTCTGATGTGGAAGAACTGCAATGCTATAGAAACAAGGGCCATTTAAAGGGCCAGTGTTATATATTAAGAGAACTTTTAATAATTTTTATGCTCTGTGTTCAGATATCAATAACTACTATTTACTCTTCATTTGGGATAAGAGGTCACAACACGTGGAGCAATCTTAATTGTCTGGTATATTGATTGATATTGATTGATAAAATTGTAGCGCGAGTTTTTTTATACTGTTATTTTTGTACACTTAGAATAATACCGTTTTGTGAGTACTCACCTTTAAAACGGGTATTATGAGTGTGCCATACACTCCACTTCGCCCCACCCTTGTTTTTTCAGGTATTCTGGGGCTTTTATATGGTGAACCATTGGTTTTGATTGTTACAGTTATATTTGGTTCTTCCTGGTCCCTTTACTGCTTTTATACACTGGGGAATTGGTGGGAGGTCCCAGGTATATATGGTCCGGGAGGGGCTTTCTTTTTTGCATATTCATCTCTGCAGAAGTTCGCCCTCTAGTGTAGATTACCCAGATGTCATGAAGACCGAAGTGGAGTGTATGGCACACTCATAATACCCGTTTTAAAGGTGAGTACTCACAAAACTGTATTTTTTCCAAGTTTTTATAAGGTTGCTGTGCGGGCCTCAGCGGATGCTGTTTTTGGCTGCAAAGTTCTGCAAGCTGCAGTGGTTTAATTTGTGCACTATTGCCTGTTGGGATCCCCACCCTTTTTGGACACTGCTATTGGATGTCCCACGTTTAATTAATATTTCCGAAGCAGGGTGTGAGACATACTTGGAATAATACCATTTTGTGATTACTCACCTGTAAAATGGGTATTATAAGTATGTCTCACACCCTGCTTCGTCCCACCCTGAGTTGTATCTTGGATCCTCTATATGGTGAATTTTTTTCCTTGTTCATGTTGTTAATTTTATTATTGACTTCTCCTGGTCCCCTTACTGCTTTCATATACTGGGGAATGTGTGGGAGGTCCCAGGTATTTATGGACTGGGAGGGGCTTCTTTTTTTGCCATCTCTGCAGTAAAGCGCCCTCTTGTGGACTATAACCCACGTGTAATTAATACTTCCGAAGCAGAGACATACTTATAATACCCATTTTACAGGTGAGTAATCACAAAATGGTATTATTAGTCTGTTTCTAATATTTTTAGTGTGATTACTTGGATAGCCCTTCCATTTTTGCACTGAACACTTTAGTATATTATTGATACACCCCTTGACTAAGGTTTATTGATAATCTGGAATTGCTTTGCTGCACATTGGATTAGAGCTTGATGAACTGCATGCTTACAGAGCGAAGCACACCTTAAATGGAGCAGTTAATAGGAGCAGCAGATTGGTGTGGCGTGTATATGTATTATGGATTGTTTAGGTGAATTGTGTAGATATGTGATTTTTTTTTCTATGCAATAAAAGTTTTTTATTTACTTTTAATCGTTGTGTGCGCACTTTGAGATATAGTGTCCATGACCATGGGTCGCCATTAGTCCAGAGCAAGCCCACTTCATTGACTGCATTGTAGGGGAAAGTGTGTAAAGCCCTGGCACAACTATTCCTTGTAGTGGGCATTCAGGCAGGCAGGGACATGGCCCATTTCTATGGGTCAAACCCCACCTTTTTCTATTGAAGATACTATCAATTCCTCACTGGGAATTTGAGGACTTAAGGGGGATTGTAGGCCCAGCTGCATAGCGTCCATTATCGTAGGCATAGCAAGGTGAGGACTACCACAATACATGGGGTTCCAGTGCCATAGACACACCCCCTGGTACTTTAGCACTTTCCCTCTGAAGTTGTTTTTCCACAATGGGTCACTGGCTTTTGGCCTTTATAGGGTAATACCTAAATGAATTGTGGCATCTGTAAGCCAAAGTTTGGATTTTTCAGAGGTTGTTGGGTCAGCTTTGAAAAAGGAACCTAAGAGTGGGACCGTGCAAGCACAACCAACAGCCGACTGTGTCAACCTAACCAAGAACAACGGCACAGACTCCTCAAGTTTAGACTCCCAGAGAGGGGTTCACCACCATCTGCCGACCTTAAAGCCCCAGAGCAGCATTGGTACATGTTTTGACATCAGGTCTGTAAAACTTGGTGAAGGTGTGGAGAGACGACCAGGTCGCCGCCTTGCAATCCTGTTCCACCGCCTGGTGTTGGAAAGCCCAAAACGCGGCAATCACCCTGGTGGAGTAAGCGATGACCCAGAAGAGTGCCTCCTCCCCCTTGCAGGCGTAGGCTTGTATGACTGCCTGTCTGATCCATCTGCTAAGAGTGGACCTGGTAGCTGCCGAGCCCCTCTTTGTTCCTTCTGAAATCACGAACAAGACATTCGTCTTGCGTACCTCTAATGCTTTAATGCCCTGACATCATCGAGGGAATGCAGGAGTTCCTCCTCCATGGCAAGTGGGGCATCGGCACAAGGAGGGTAGCACTCCATCTCCTGATTGGAAGGGAGAGACCACCTTGGATAGAAAAATCCGGCTTCAAATGAAACACCGCTTTGTCTTCATGCAGCACCAAAGAGGGTGATCTGGTCAAAAGCGCTGTCGGCTCCAAAACCTGCCGTATGGATGTGATCACCACAAGAAAATCGACCTTTAACCCTTTAAACGCCAGCTACGTAAAATTTACGTGGCTGCCTCCCCTGCAGTTAACTGCCAGCCATGTAAATTTTACGTGCCTGACTTTCCCCACTAATAGCATAAAAAGTAAAAAAAAAAAATCACTTACCTGACCCCTCGTTTGATTCGGCCGGGTCTCCTCTTTAAGATGGTGCGCTCTGATCGACCGTCTGACCTCCTTCGGCTGCAGGGGAGGGCCCGGAATAGGGTGCCCCCCCCCCCCGTTTCAGCTTGCACTGGCTTTTCTGTAAAAAATAAAAATGACATTTACTTACCTGCGTGTGGGCTGGCTCCCGCCGACCCTCCCCTTCACCTGGGGGGCCTCCGATCCCCCCCCCCCAGGACTTACCGATCTTCAGGAAAGAGCCCGAGAGGCTCTCTCCCCTTTCCTCCTCGATGGCGGCCGCCATCTTGCCGCTTATGGCGTCATCCTGGCCCCGATCACTGGCTTCAGAGCTCTCAGTTCTCAGATGCCGGTGATCGGTGCCCGGGGAAGGAGGTGGCAGGAGATCCTCTGATCTCCTGCCTCCCCCTTCTCTGGATGCCGATCACCGGCATGTCATCAGAGCGGCAAAAAAAAAAATTTTTTTTTTAATAAAATCATTTTGTGTGTTTTTTTTTTTTTTTTTTTACAGTTAACCCTTTGTGAGCTGGTAAGGGGTCTATGAGACCCCTGTACCAGCTCACAAGGCTCTGGGTCTGGCACGTCACCTTGCCATTAACCCCAGCCCCCATTACCTGCCTCCCCAAAGGCCGGGGGGGCAGAAGGGCCCGGGCCACTATGGCTATGTGGGCTAGTAGCCTGCAGGGCCAGGGGCCACCAACGCTGGCCCCTGCGCCCTGTTCCACAAGCCCCCATAGCTGGCCCGGGTCGGTAACACTGGGTAGGGGGGACCCTACGTCATTTTTGGGGGATTTTTAAGGGTTTTTAACCCTTAAAATTCCCCCCCCAAAAATGGGGTGCCCCCCGGGAGGGGGGACCCTATGTCAATTTTTTTTTTAATTAACCCCTTATGTCCTGTCACCCAGCTGGTAATAAATGCTTCCAGCATTTTGTGGTGTGTGTGTTTTTTTTTTTTTACATTTAAAGTGGACCAACACCCAGGATTTTGACTATCCTGGGTATTGGTCCTTTCCCCTGGGGCATCCCGATTGGGGATGCCCTGCTGTGGGAAAGCCCCCACGATCACCCGCAATAACTCACCTCACCCAGGTCCTACGGCGCATGCGCGGCCGCTTGTCCAATCCTCTAACAGGGAGCGTGCCCGCGCCAGCCATTCATAAATAGCCGGCCTGGGCACGTGTCCTACTAGAGGGATAGCGGGGATGCGGCCCGGGATTCAAGTAAGTGGTAGCGGGTGTTCCGGGGGGTTTCACACAGAGGGGCATCCCGATTTTGGATGCCCCGGGGGGGGGGGGGGGATAGAACGGTCTAGGAATTTTATAGATTCCGGGGCCGATCAGCCCTGGGTGTTGGTCCACTTTAACCCATTGTGAACTTGTAAGGAGTCCATGAAACCCCTGTACCAGTTCATAAGGCTCAGGGGCTGTCAAGTCACCTGCGGCTAGCGGGTGACTTGCCATTAACCCCAGCCCCCCTATTACCTGCCTCCCCGAAGCCTAGGGGGGGGGCAGAAGGGCCCGGGCTGATTTAGGTGGTGTGGGCTTGTACTTGGCAGGGCGGGGGGCCACCAAAGCTGGCCCCTGCGCCCTGTTCTACAAGCCCTGCATAGCTGATCCCTGGGCTGGTTATGCTGGATAGGGGGGACCCCATGTCATTTTTTATGGGAATTTTTAAGGGTTTTTAACCCTTAAAATAAAAAAAAAATGGGGGTTACCTCCCCCCCGGGAAGGGGAACCCCACACCAATTTTTGTTCTTGATTTAACCCTTTATAGTGTGGATTGTAGTTGTATTTTATTTTTACATGTTATAAAGTGTTTTTTCAGTTTGGGGGAGTCTTCTGAACAGTAACGGGGGGATACCGATACATATGTGGTACCGTTGTAATCGGAAGAAATGGGGCTTCCACATGCAATATGGTTTTCTTTAATAAAACAAATGTTTTATTTGAAATAAAGGAGACAATTTTCTAAAAAAAAAATTTTTATTTTGTTGTTTGATTTACTCAAAAATATTTAAAAAAACAGTAAACAAATTACAAACAAGACATTTCATGTTAAAGCCTAAACTCTGCCGCAAAAATAAAATATATGATTTTCCTGGAAATTCCTGCAAAAATCACAGTTAAGCATAGCGCAAAATGGTGAAAAATTACCTGTCAAGAGAGGGTGACAAAGCCTCAAGTAGGCTGGCAGTTAAAAGGATTAGTAGTACCTATGCATGCTGGGTATCGTTCTGCTCGAGGGATTTTGCGCTTTCAGATTTAGCTTGTTTTTTCTTGTTTGCATATTGATATTTTAGGAAAACGTATTTTTTATTCTGTTTTATTATACATTTTTTAAGGAAACCCTGTGCGACCAACAAATTCTTTGAGGGATTACTTCCAGAAAGATGGGCCCACTACAACATGCTGGGTATGCTTAGAAAGCTTATCATGTGTACTTTCAGGGAATATATGGTTTGTGGCGGGTATTCCAAATGTAAAGGGTTGTTTTGGTAGAAAAAGCGCAAGGTGCCACTTTGTCTGCAGAGCTGAAATTTTCAAGCAAAATTACCGTTGTGCACAAGCTTTACTTTGGGGTGTTTGGCAACTCTTCCCTTGACAGTAGCAATGCATGTTGGGTATCGTTCTGTTCGGGGATGTTGGTTTTTTAGATTAACTTGTTTTTTCTTGTTTGTATCTAGTTTCCTTTAGAAAAATGTGGCTTTGATTCTGCTTTTTTTATCCTTTTTTAGGGAAGCTCTGTGGAACCAAAGAATACATTGAGGGAGAACTTCCAGAAAACTGTGGCAACATCAACAAGCCTGGTATGCCTAAAAAGCTTGAGGTGTGTACTTCCAGAGAATATATAGTTTGTGGGGGGTATTTCAAATGTAAAGGGTTGTTTTTATTGAAAAACTGCAAGGTGCACATAGCGCTTATAGCTGTAGTTGATCTGAAAATCTCTTAAAGCGCTGTTTCAGTTTGGGGTAGTCTCCTGGGCAGGAAAGGGCATCTACCAATACATATGTGGTGCCGTTGTAACCGGGAGAAATTGGAATTTCACACACAATAAGATTTTATTGACAAACTTACATTTTGTATTACAAAAAAACACTACAAATTGTAAAAAATATTTTTTTTAATTTTTTTGCACATATCTCACCCCAAGATATTAAGAATACACTTAAAAAATGACAAACAAGACATTTCATGTTAAAGCCCAGACTCTGCTGAAAAAAACAATATATCATTTTTCTGGGAAATCCCTGGAAATCCCTTCAAAAATCACAGTTGAACGTGCATAGTGCAAAATAGTGAAAAATGGTCTGGCAACAAAGCGTAACAAAAACTCCAGGTAGGCGGGCGGTTAAAGGGTTAATGTGAGCGTCGTCAGTCAGGGATGTCTCTGCTATGGGTAAGAGGGGCTGCTGAAGTGCTGATAGGACCAGACTGAGCATGCGCAGCACCCTGCATGAAAGTGCGGATTGACCTATGCTCCACGATCATCCGTTGGAAAAATTGGCCCTTAGTTTCACACCAAGACGCGATGGCCCTCCAAATCCTGTAGTAAATTCCAGAGGACGACTGGTTTTGTACTCAAATTAAGGTCCATATTACTGCGGTGGACAAACCCCTCTCCTCGAATATGCTGGTCTTAACAGCCAAGGCACTAAAGCCAGCGCTGGAGAATTGGGGTTCCACAAAGGACCCTGTTGCGGAAGATCTGGGTGGTTGGGGAGTCGCCACTGGGGCTTCCCAGCAAGACTGACAGGATCAGCTAACCACACCCTTTTGGGCCAGTGTGGGGCGGTCAAAATGGTAGGAATCTGCTTGAAGATGACCTTCTTTAACACGAGACCCACAAGTGTCAGTGGTGGGAATGATTAGAGCAGTTTATACCTTGACCAGGGAATGGCCAGTGTGTCGACCGCCACAACCATAAGACATACTGCAAAAAACAACTTTAGGCCGAGATTGGAATTTAAACTATAGTCGGTAAACATTTTTCGTTTTTACTTTGTTATTGTAATGGTCTTTTTGCTGCCTGTGGTTCATCCTAAATACTCTTGTCTTCTTCCTAAACTACAAGTTATCAACCTTATTTCTTCAGATTTCCTGCTAAACTACAAGGTAATCTAATGTGTTAGACATGCCTCTGGGTTGTTTTAGCACAGGATCCTGATGTGTTTTTGTAGATCATCACCTTTGTTCTTGAAGACCATAATGGATCTACTTCTTGTTTTTCCTCTTACAAAGTAGGGATACATCTCCCCAGCCACAGTCTGCAAAGAGTATTAAAGCACCAATAGCTATACCCACCCTTAACATCTAAAATAATGTTTGAGTATTACCAGCTCACATTACTTTCATGGATGTGGACCAGCACCTCCTCTATTGTGTGCTGGGGCTTCTGTTCTGTTGCAACAAGACCCTGCCTGGAGGATACATGCTCCCATTTTGTGTGGGTGTAGCATGGATTACATGACACACTGGACCCTGTATGTGTGTGTTTTTGACGTTGAATTATTTACCATTTATCTCTTTTGTTTATTTGTGTGTGTAATGGGTTCAGTGGTGGTATTCATCTCGCATTCCTCTTAGGGGGTCTTGCACCCTGGACACGAACCTCTGGTCCTTTCGAGTTGCGAAGAGGTCCACTTCTTGCACTTCCCACCGGTCGCTGGAGTGTCAGGACTGACTCACCTCGTCCTCGGTTCTGCGTCGTCCCCGGGCGGCTGGCCGTGCAGCTCTCGGCTCGATGTCCCTGCCGAGCAGCTGCTCGTGCAGCGTCGGCTCGGGCGGCGCCCAGCTCAGCCACGCCCCCCGCTCTCAGCTCCGGCTCCAGCAGACGTGCTCACGCGCGAACACGTGTCTCTTATTAAAGGTTAAAGGGCCAATGAGCCCAAGATACTGTGAGGGCTTTACGCCCCTTTTCATGTCTGGGCCAATGAGCCCATGGGAGAGGTTGGGCGATTCACCCTTGTTTTACCAATTGCTGTGAGGATCATAGTGTGCACCAATCACGCACTTACACTCACCTCCCCCCTAGATCTGGTTCCTATATAGGGTTCGCCTTGTCAGTCACTCAGTGCCTGTGATAGCGCCTTGTACCTTGCTTTCACTTGTGATATTACCGTGATTGATCTTCGTTGCCGACCCCTGCCTGAACCGACCATTCTCTGTCTGATCTCCGTTGCCGACCCCTGCCTGAACTGACCATTCTCCGTCTGATCTCTGTTGCCGACCTCTGCATTG
Organism: Gastrophryne carolinensis; assembly: GCA_027917425.1. Classification (NCBI taxonomy): domain Eukaryota; kingdom Metazoa; phylum Chordata; class Amphibia; order Anura; family Microhylidae; genus Gastrophryne; species Gastrophryne carolinensis. Next base: position 85,512,829 of record CM051241.1, on the reverse strand, counting down.
TACCCCAACCTCGAGCTGCCTCATCCCTCTGTACCAGTGCGATTTCTGACTTCCCGGTATCGACCTCTGGCCTGTCTTGGACTTCCGCTATACTCGCTCTTAGTCATTGGTTCTTCAGACCTCCAACCAGTAAGCTCTCATCCTTTGAGCCATTGAAGTCCTGGGGGCAACCGATCCCGGGCAGGCGTATTCTGCGTCCCGGCAAGCGGGGGCTCTTACAGGTGAAGCTGGCTGCGGAGATTGGGGGTTGAGGGCTTACCTGGAGAGCTGGAGTAACCAGAGCGTGACAGAGGGCTTGAAACACTTCCTTGTGAAGGGACCATTTCCCCTGGTCCACCATCTCCTTGCTCAAATAATCAGCCTGCAGATTCTCCACCACGCAATGTGAACTACCAAAATGCATGGAACATGAATTTCCACCCACCTTGTGATGCAACTTGCTTCCTGGAACTCCTGCCAGCTCCTGGTACCCCCCCCCCCACCCGATAGTTTATGTAGGCCGCAGCTGCAGAATTGTCCGACTGTACTCTGACCGGAAGGCCCCAGGGCTGGGCAGACTAATGCCTGACAACACATTAATTGGAAGATTGCGCTCCCGTTGGTCCCAGAGATCCTGAACCATCTGGTTGTCTAGAACGCCACCCTAACCCGCCCGATTGGCATCTGTGGTCAGGATGACCCACCGGTCTGGCCAGAAGACCAACCCACTGACAACAATTGCTGGTCTAGTCATCAATCGCTGTGCATCGTCCATCAAGATGGCGTGATGGTCCAGCGTCTGCACATTCCTGTGCCATTTTGATAGGAGCAGCAGTTGTAGAGGCCTGGAGTGGAACTGAGCATATAGAACTGCCTCTATGGTAGACACCATCAGGCCGAGGAGACGCATGCCCTGCCTGATCGTAGAATGTTCATCTGTCAGCAGCGACCTCACCACCTTCTGAAGAGCAGTGCACTTCTGCATGAGAAGCATTGTGCCCATTGAGTATCCAATGTCATACCTATATAAGTCACCACCATGGAGGGAACCACCTGGGACTTGGGGTAGTTGATCACCCACCCAAAAGTTCCAGCATGGACAGGGCTGTCTGAACACCAACATATTAAAGTAAAAGGAAAAACACCATTCGGTCCAAAAAAATAATCTTTTCAACCGAACGGGTGGAGCCCAAACAGCATTTGGGGCAACATAAAGCAAGTAAGCAAGCCAAATTTGTTCTGCAATCTTCCCCAAAACCTGGCGATCCTGACGCCGAGCCTCAGGTTGGGGGAAGGTTAACCTTTGGTCACATGGCAGTCCATAAGAATCCTTTTATGTTGAGAGTGGTGTCTCAGCGGTACCAACTAGAAGTTTGTTCCAGACCTCCACAGAAGTTTCAGAGCACGAGTTTTCAATGAGGCCCCAGGAAGAGGGTGGCTTTTCCCCAAGTTATCCAGGAGTTTGCAAAGAAGTAATAGAGACAGTCCCTCAGTCAGGGCAAATTATTCTCACATATTTCTGGTTCAAAAGATGGATACTCAATCTGAAGATCCTAAATCACTTTGTCTGCAAAAGATTCAGGATGGAGTCAATATTCACGATAAGAAACTAGCTCAGGCCAGGGGACTTTGTGTTAAATATCAACCTTCAAGATGCCTATTTACTCCTACCTATCTTGCAGGCTCACTGTGGCTTTCTACGTTTTCTAATCCACCTAGATTTGGAAGTCTTGCACTTTCAGTACAGGGCCTTGCCGTTTGTAATCTTCTTGTCTCCCAGGATACACAAAGATACTGTAGGAAGCCATGAGGATTTCAATTTTTCCTTATCCAGACGATCTCATGGTAAGAAGGCCTCTCTTCTTCAGAGTCTTTCCATGACTCTAGAGCTACTAATGCATCAGTTAGATTGGATAATAAATCCAATCTAGTCCCCTTCAGGAAATTGGTTTGGTTTCTTCATAGACAGTGTAGAAAAGAAAATCATTTTATCGCCAGACAAGCAACAAAGGTTGGAAGCCCAGTTTGGCTGGCTAATCCAGCTGCAATCTGCTTTGCTGTGGGAAATGCTGAGGGTACTGCCTCATGACTTCGGCAATCCCAGCCGTGACATGGGCACAGCTGCACCCCAGACCCCTCCAGTCCTTCCTGCTGCAGACCTGGGATCACGATCCAAAGTCCTTAGACTTTCGGGTAATAATTTCCGAGTATATTAAAAACGTATAATCTGTCGTTATAATGACTGTTCTGTCTCCAAGGCCTGCCTTCTTGCAAGATCCATGAGTTCAGACACCAGTGCCTGGGGTTGGGGTGCCCACCTAGATGCACTACGCGCTACAGATTCAGGAGCACTGGTCAAAAGATGTTCAGACAAGAGCTAAAAGTGGTAGAACAGACCCTCTTCCATTTCCGTCATCTACTGACCGGAAGGGATTTTCAGGTGCGATCAGACAATACAATGGTAGCATATGTAAATCGACAGGGGGGAACCAGATCCCCAGCTCTTCAGGAACAGGTGTATGCCTTTCTTCTCCCCCTTCAACACCACTTGCGATCCCTATCAGCAGTACATCTGAAAGGATCTCTAAATGTGGTTGTAGACTAGCTGAGTAGAAAAAAAAAATTTAGTCAGAATGGGTGCGAAAACAGGAAGTATTTTCCAAATAGCCCACAGTTGGGGAGTCCCCCAGATAGATGGTAACAAAACCTTCTCTCTGTCAGGAGGATGGGGCTCTAGTGGTGGACGCCCTGGCACAGTCCTGAAGCTTTTCTCTAGCCTACCTTCCCCCTTCAACAGTGATCCTGATCACTCCCGTGTGGCCAAAGAGAAGTTGTTTCGCAGCTCTAAAGAACATGTCCAGGGACACTCCTTGGCGACTTCCACAGAGATCAAACCTACTGGCACAGTACCCAAATCTACAGAATCTAAATTTAACAGCCTGGATCCTAAGAGGGCACTCCTGAAAAAGAAGGGGCTTTCTTCAAGGGTAATTGAAACACTTATAGGATGCAGGAAAGAGTCCACTGGAGGTATTTACCTGAAAACTTGGAAGAAGTTCAGTTCATTCTGTGAAGTTAACAGCTTGAACAGGAACAAGTCTGTCCTTTATTTTTTCCAGGAAGGTTTTGAACTGGGTCTGGCAGTAAGTACCCTTAAGACCCAGGCATTGTCAATTTCCGTTTTTCTAGATAAATCTCTAAGAAAGTATAGCCTGATTAATAGATTCTTCATAGCCATTACTAGATGACTTAAGTAATGTTCTTACCTAAGTTCTTAAGAATCTAATAAAAGCTCCTTTTGAGACTCTTGCTGAAGGGTCAGACAACCATAAAGATGGGTTTTTTGCTAGTCATTACCTCAGTGCGCAGGGTTAGTGGGGCTTTTAAACTTGTCCCAGTTTGTTTCCTCTCCAAGGGGAGGAGCCTACTCTCTCAAGTGGCCGTCCTGGAGGACTCCTGGAAATACTGTTACCGGTAAGACTAACTGACTGATCTTTTGGAGGATTTCTGGGGGGTTTCACACAGTGGGGCATCGCGCTTCGGGACTCAGTAAAGTCAAATTCCCGGGCTTTGTTCTACTTTAAAAGAAGCTTTGTAAATGATATATAAAACAAGCATCACGTGATGTGTATTGGGCATATTTGCCCTTAAACATACACCTAATTTTTTACAGGCTCCAACTCCAGCTCCATTATAAATGGTCATTTACTAGTAATAACTAAATAATAAATGGTAACATGGGGCTTTTTCTCACCACTATATATGCAATTGGGGCTACTTAGCTAGGATATAATGCACACTTTTTGGAATACAATCAATCTGAGAAGGTTCTAAATGAGAACAGACTTCCAGGAGAGAAATCTAGAGACGGCACAGCTTCAGCTACTCTAGATTATAAAGCTCTAATTTCTCTGTACAGTGGATGGCATAGCCAGTCTGAGATAATGAAAACTAGATGTTCAGCAAGTTTGTTGAAAGGTAGATATTTACTGTGTTTCTGTTCTGTTTAAAAATGACTACAAAAAGGACCCTGTGTAGAGAGAGATGCAAGATATAAAGGGAGCACAGAACGAGGACTGAAAAAAGATAAAACTAAAAACCAGTTTTATTATGAAGACGTTGTAGCTGAGCAGTCCACAATCTAAAACTGTACAAGTGAGTTCTCTTACCTCTCCCCCCTACCTCACCACTTGTCCCCAGAATCTGGCAGTCTATATTTTTCCTTCAGTGTGTGCTGTAAAGTTCCTTTGCAAAAATATAGCTGAATATCTTGAAGTAGTTATCAAATCTGGAGGTAGTACAGGTTTCCTTGCCTTCTTTTTAAAAACGTTGTCACCGTCTTTTAAAAGTTTGGAGGATAAAAACATTTACTTTAGTAAAACAAATACTCTAGTGGTGGTCCTTGTATGTGGTTTGCGTTGTCTGTAAAGCAGCGCATGTCTGTGTGTCTTTGTCGCCTGAAAGTTACGGAATCTTCAAAGAGACAAGACCTCAGACAAAGTCATACAAAAATACATATCCATTTTATTCAACGTGCATAAAATACAAATAAAAAAAACAGCTACTCAAGGACTTTGCATTCTACTATATCATAGCATCATAGGGGAAATCAAAAACTCAGAAATCAAAAACTTCAGGTCTGGCTGCAAGCTTACCCCCCCCCCCCCCCCCCCGGGCATCCGAAATTAGGATGCCCTGCTGTGTGAAACCCAAGGGTTGCCACATTTCCAGCTTCCCTATATCTGAGGCATGCTCCAGTACCCAGTCATTCAGATAGGCTATGTCACATCAGCTGGCAATCTTGAGATCAGCCAATCGCCGATTTTCACTATCCCGGGTCTTGGTCTGACCCTCCCTTGGGCATTTTGATTTTGGATACCCCCTGTGTGACACGCCACTGGTCAGCCAAAGGCTAGCAGCCAGTGGCTAGAATACTATTCAGGTTTCCTATCCGCACATTGATATGCATGGCTAGGAAACCTGATTGGCTGGTCATCCGCACATGGCCTAGTAGAGTCGTCGGTGAGGCAAGCATATTATGTAACAAGCAGGGTTTCACTCAGATTTTTAGGATGCCCTGTGGAAGAGGATCAAAGCCTAGAATAGTGAAAATCACAGGTTTTGTTCTTTAAGCATTGTTTTGTTAATAAATAAATCTATATATGTCAGAAATTGTATATCGATGCACATATATTTGATTGACCTATTTTTTGGGTCTCACCGATGCTACAATACCTTCGAAAAGACCTGAGGTAGCCATTTTTTGTCTTTGTATTTTTTGAGTGTTCAATAAATTGGGTATTTATGTGTTGAGTACTTGTTGCTTTAAATATTGTGTAGCTCTTTGGGCTTGATTCATCAAGAGTTGAAAAACATTCTCATGGTAGTAAAAATGTAATTTCATGAGAAAAAAGCATGAGAATTTCAGTGTTGATGAATCACCTGCTAGGAAGACAATGAAAGTCAATGACACTTTTTGGCTCCTGAGAAAAGTAGTGAACTTTTTACTCCTTTTTACACTTTAGTAATAAGTGGCATTGACTTTCATTGTCTGAAATTCTCAAGCTTTTTTTTCATGAAATGAATTTTTTTACTACCATGAGAATTTTTGGTAGTTTCATGGCGTTCGTTAACAAGCCTTTCCTCTGAAAGTTCTGCAGTATTGTCATAGTGTCAACAGACTGGAACATTGGGCGGCTAGAACACTCCAGGTACTAACCGATACGGGACGGCATCCGTATAGAGCTTCCAGTCTTTGCTGTATTTGCTTGAGCAGCGATGCTCATCACGTATACAGCGGTGCACCAGCAGGATGGTCATGTAGATGATGTAGAAATAAGGCAGCAAGTGGTCGAAGCCGCAGGCCAGGCAGTAAGCAAGGGATCCCATCAGGTCTCCTGTGTAGTTGAGGTGACGGGCGACCCCCCAGAAGCCCGAGATCATCAGCTTGCTGTGATGTTTCTTGCCATCTGATGATGTGTAGGCACATTCGATATATTTGGGCTTCTTGCCCCAAATTAAGCAGTTGCCATTGGTGCGGCGAAACAGATCTTTCTGGTGGTTGGTCATCCTGAAGATATAATATCCAATGAGGCCCAAAAGGAGGACACCTACAGCGGCTGTTGTTGAGAGCTGGACTGGGTTATATACCAAATAGAGGCCCTGGAAGAGAAATGTTATTAGTGAATAAAGTGCGCCCTTTGCCAGTCAGGGTAAATAGTTTTCTGAATCTAATATGACCTACAGCACAGATTTACAGTACAGACATTTTTGTCAAAGCAGACCAACAGCCTAAATGCCCACTCTCCGAGGACGCACCCCTACTTGAATATGGAAACCTGTTAAAAACATGTCTGACCGGTATTTCAGGATTATTTCTGGTCACTGGGTTTTATCTTATTTTATTCTATAGAATCTTTTAACACAGATTCATTCAAGTGGACCAAAAGCCTGATTCCCTCCCCCCTGGGGCATCCAGATTGGGGATGCCCCACTTTGTGAACGCACCCCAAGTCCCCTGTAAAACCTTTCCTTCTTTCCGATCCTATGGCGCATGTGTGAGCCACGGCCGCCTTAACCAGGCAATTTTTTAATGGTCAACATGGGCACGCACCCTGTTTGTGGCTAGCAGGGATGCTGCCGTCCGTGCGCTCTGCTTTCGGCTAGCTTTGTCCCTTAGCCAAAGGCATGCAGTGGGGCATGCCAAATTGGGGTGTGCTGGGGACAAGGACTAAAACCCGGGATAGTCAACTTTTAATTTACTTTAAAGCAGATTGAAACCCATGCCTTTGGCCCCCTACTCCACCCGCCCATACCTTCGGCCATGCTGTTCTCTCAATGGTGGCCCAGTTTTTGAAAAAAAAAACAGGGTTTTCCACCGTCGAGGCCACTCACCGGCACCTTTTGAGACTGAAACCTGGCTTAGGTGCCAGGTGATGCGAAATGCCAGCTGGCCGCTCCCTCGCCCAGCCTTTCAGATTCCTATGGGGATTTTGCAGAATGGTATCACAAGTTGTGGGCTAAAATGGCTTTGTAGGCCATTTTACTTTTAGGTCTGTTTTTCCCCTGTTTATTTGAGCATGTTGTGAGTGACCTCCTGTAGATTTTACAAAACTGATGTTTCTTAGAGCAGTCTCAGGCTTTATTCATATAGCCTACAGTGGCCACTGCATGCCCCACTCCCCTGGCAACCACATTTGGGAATCATATTCTTTATTTTAGCCAAAATCAAGAACTATTACACACCCCTTTAATACTCCCATGGCCTATGTGACTGGCAGTGGCTAATGGGTTTGCAGGTGCTTTTGCCAAGACTCCAGGAATGTGGAGAAGTTAATATAATGCATGATTTTGGTGTATTTGGTGGGACAACACAGCAGATGACTGGTGGATTGGAAGAAACAAAGGCCCTGTGTGCTGTTTTGGGTTTAGGTCCAGTAGCAGCGCAGTTTCTCATGTTCGCAAATATGAAATCAACAGTAGCAGTTGATTTTTGGGTCTAACAGGAGTAGAGTGCTGGGGTACCCTGTGGAACAAATTTAGCAGGGGAAGTGAACAGAATTCTATTTGATAGAAGATCATCCTGCAATTATCCATACCCACTCCACTTTGAAATGCCTGAATCAAAGTCTGGGTACTCTCCTCACTCCCAGGTCACCTAAGCTAACTATAACCTGTCTGTAATCGATAGGTCACGTGACCAGCTCTTGAGTCATAGGAGCTCATAGGATGCAGTAGGAAGTTTATTCATTTTTTGGTTGATTGAGTTTAATTGACACCCCTATCCCATCAGGCTTCTTAATGGTATCCGAACTTAACAATAACGTAATGTAATAATGTTAAAGGAAGACAAAGAAGTCATAATTGTTTTTCAGGGGGTGGTATGTAAACGTCTTGCTCTTGGCCCCTGAATCTCCTTACCTGTAATGTGTAGAGGTAGGGCAACCAGACACAATCCCCCCATCCCAGGTACCAACCAAAATGATCGTGACAGATGTCTATTGTTTTCAGATACCAAGCTTCATTCCAGAAGAAATCCACCACATAGATGGCCTGCAAGTACAAAACAAGATGGTTATTACCCCCAAGCACAGTATCAGATTCAGTCTGTCAATTCTTCCATTGGCTTCATTAAACGGGACATTCTACCATGCTAAGTCACATGTCCCTCGAATGCTTTGAAAGCAGAGATGGCAGCCCTGTCCTCATGTCCCACCAGCATGTCATGGTTTGTGGACCTCATCACAGGCAGCTCTATAGCGCTGATGGGCATGTGCGTGGCAATCCATAAAACATAAGCTGTTGCTAGTCTATGAGGACAGGTTTGGTTAACAGTATCTCTATACTGTGAATGTGCTACACTCCATTAATTTGAGATTATGTTGATCTGGGCTCGAAATACAGGTCAAGTATGGTACTGATTTTTCAGCATAAGTAAAAGAAGTTTGCTTTGCTCTGTGTGCCCCCTGGGATCGGCCATTTTCCTTGTCAAGGTGCACATGTGGGGCGCTAAGCCAATCAGCAGTGCTCCTTCCATTAAGATTTAATTTGCCGCAAGTGAGCGCTGCCTGCCCCATCCATTGATCAGAAAGGCCTGGTGCAGATGCGCACCTAGGTAGAGGTATAACAGGGAAATTGCCACAGCACCGAGATGCGTCGGGGGCTGAAGGGAGAAGAGAATCAATCGGATGACCACTGAGATTTCACACAACAAGAATAGACTTGAGGGGGGTGGTGGTGTTGCTCTTTAAAGAGGACCAACCTCCTTATCGGCCTGCCCAGGAGTCTGGCAAATTTACTACCTCCTTGGGCATCCCAATCAGGATGAAACCGCCCTGGGTACCCCTGCAAACACCTTTCACGGTGTCCCACACCACTTTCATGGGCAATGGCTGCAACCCTAGAATCTTTGCAGCTGAGACAGTGCCCAATCCTCCAGAGAGTGCACTGTAGACCTCGGGGAGACCAGGGATGTGCCTTCTCCATATGCTGGGGCTCTGTCAAAAACAGCGCTGAGTGTGGTGCATTAATGTACATCGATGATTGGACCAGAGCTTGTGCATGCAATGTGGGAATGCCAGAAAGAGAAGTTTTGGGGCTGTTCGGGTGATTTCACACAGTGGGGCCCCAAAAACAAGGGATAGTGAAATTCTCGTGTTTTGGTCCACTCTAACTTTAATGAAGGGCAAGTCCACTTTGTGGTTTAAAATCAGACCCCAGATCAGAAGTGCCGTTGTCAACTGAAGTTTCCTTGCTCATTTGTTAGCTCACCTGAAGTGCCTCCTGCTCTCCTGGGAACAATGACAGTGAATTGTATGCCAGACCAGTCTTTTGGTCTTGTGAAGGGGGTTAATAGAACACTGGACATTCACTTGTATTTAACAGAAGGGCACAAGTACAAAATATGTTGGTGTTGGTTGCACTGGGCAAAAAGAACAGCAAAGTGTTCCAAGCCCTTCCCAAGGTTAAATACAGATATGTTATAAACAGTGTGTTTAGTACCATGCTGCATGCATTTATGATGGCTAGACTCTGATCTGTGTGACTGTAAAGACAACAGTTTAGCCACGTGACACAGAACAAATATTTTTTAATGATGATGTCTGAGCTTCAAATAAAAAGGGGAAAATCAGATCACGTTGTATACTGTTGACTGAGAAGGGGGTGGGTGGTGGGAGTTAGACCTGTCTTGACACAGTTGAGCCGCTTTTCAAAGACAGCTCTAACAGGATTTTTATTGCATAAGAGAGAATATCCCAGTGGCAGGGTGGCTGATTACACGAGAAATATAAATACCCCCCAATGTTACATGCAGAAACACAACTTCAAGGAAATTCACTGCCCTAAATGGATCATAGAGTGTGTGTGTGTGTGTGTGTGTGTGTGTGTGTGTGTGTGTGTGTATATATATATATATATTATATATATATATTATATATTTTAGGTATACAGTATATAATATTGGTATTTCCGGATAACGTGTTTTGTATTGTACATCAGTTCCCTTCACTGGCCATTAGCGGTACTGACCAATTTTGAGACCCTGCTGTTCTACATGGCTGTTCTGATACACTGTACCTTTTCCATTAATCTTACCTGCAAAACATTCACAAGGATCATAGAGTTGGTGACCTGCCCGTATAACTCTTGTTGCTTGGCTGCATATGACAGGTTTATTAGAGTCCATGCAACGATGCCAGGGCGGCCATTGAAAAAAAGCTTGAAGTCAAACCATTTTCCAATACGAGGGTTAAATTCAATTCCCATCATATAGTTGTAGAGGAAACTCCCAGTGAATTTCCTGCCAAAAACAAAGCATTACAAAATTTTACATATAGTATATAATTTGCAAAGTGGACTGTTGCTGTTTTGTGGAAGAAATACTGTATAACCCCAGCCCCCCATGTGACCCTTTCCTGGCACAGAGGCAGGGCATTGGGTAAAAAAAGACCTCCCCGGGGCGCATACGCGCAGCGTGTTGAGATGGTCGCAACTTGATCACGCTCCGCACTCTCGGGAGCCGTTTGCCTACCTTACGGGACTAATCGACGGGCGAAAACCTGCTCCAGATAGCTGCGACCCTGAAGCACCCGGCGGACACCCTGGCGGACTGCAATATGGGTAATCCGAGGAAGAAAATGACAAAAGACCCTGGCGGTCAGCAATCCAAGATGGCGCCTGGTATGGAGGGTGAGCCGGCGGCACGTGCGGGGGAGTGGGAGGACTCCTGGGACTCCTCAGACAGCTGGGCTCAGTTCCCATCCGAAATAGCGGGCTCTGGCCCCCCTACCACACTGGACCGGGTAACGCTTCAGCAGATCCGAGAAATGATCAGAGAAGAAATGACAACTGTTTCCACCAAAACAACTGTGGAGTTACTCGGGGGACTAAAAGAACTAGGAGGCCGCACATCGCAGCTTGAAAATCATATTGGCGATGCTACACTCATTATGGAGGGGCATGAGCAAGAAATTGAGCAACTACATGATTTGGTCCACACTTTACAGTCACAACATGAGGACCTTGAAAACAGGTGCCGCAGAAAGAAACTGCGCTTTCGAGGCCTTCCGGAAACCATGGAGGACGCCAGAGGTTCCATTACAGCACTCATTCAGGAGCTTATCCCTGGTATCCCGCCCGAGAGACTAGAGCTAGAGAGAGCTCATCGCGCCCTAACCAGCCGCAAATCGGAGGGCCCCCCGAGAGATATCATTGTGAAGTTTTTATACTTTCAAACAAAGGAGGCTGTTCTTAAAGCGGCTAGAGAAAAAGTCTCCCTGTCCTTTCAAGGTAACAGCTTCCAAATATATGCTGACTTGTCACAGTCCACAATAATGAAGCGACGAGCGTTCAAGCCATACCTAGAAGTTCTGCAGAAGCTGAACATTAAATATCGATGGGGCTTCCCTTTTAGAGTATCATTCTCCTACAACGGCAAGCAAGTACAGGCCTCCACAATACGAGAGCTCCGGGACCACTTCAAGCAACTAGATTTAACCCTGCCAGGTCCAGCCGGTGACGCGGGCAGTAGATCGCCCACCCAGCGTGACTCCAACAAGGTAGATCGCGAGGAACGAGCCCCAACTGACAACTTGCCGAGATCACAACGGAAACACAGAAAGCAAGTCTTGAAGAGACTCTCTTCTCAATCTTTCCAGAGATCAGGTGATGGGTAATGGACGCTGAGGCCGTTGTTTACCCTTTTTCTCACATTATATACCTCATACGGAGGTAAGGTTTTGGTCCATTGGACTGCGCGTCGACTGGTCCCCCATGTTTTCTGTTGAAGTACTTCTGCGCTTAAAGGTTTATATCATGTTGCGAGGCAATTAGTTGTCTGTCTTTAAACTATGCATATTTTATAAAGTTCTTGGGGATGTCCCTGATACTTTGAGACACCCCGGTTGTCTGCCATGGCTCCCCTCAACTGCCTGGTAGATTGACGGGAATGGATGTTAAGTTATACTGTCTGTTGCACTACCTCATTATATGGGGAATTTTGAATACTGACTGTTTACCTGGAGCATTTTGATGATCCACAATGTTGGGATAATTAAAGTGTTGCCAATTTACATGACTTAGCGCGGAAGGCTGTGAGCTTACTTTGGCTCCCGAGAGCTACGCAAGTGGTCCGGCCCCTCTCTGGCGGGTATCACCCGCTGGTGAGGTGACACTAGTGACTGTTGTCACAATGATGGAGTTATGTGTCAGTTTTATAGCGTATTATTATGTTCTTTATTTAAGTTTTTGTGATGTGTGTGTTTTTGTCCTCACCCAAATTCTTGCTTTATTTTCTAGCCCTACTAGATCATCCTCAGGGGGGGGCGGGTTATAGCTGTGCTTTGCTCAGACAGAGCAGAGCTGGGGTCAAGTAAAAGTCAGCAGTCCCAGAATGCAGAGCAGCACAGTCAGGAGGCACTTCCTGTTTGCAGGCTGCCTGATAAGATGGCGGCTTCCATAAGCCGCCATCTTGGATGTTTAAAGGCTCATAACATGCAGTAGATGCAGGTAGGATGATTTTTAATGTGGACAATCTGTATGTACAGGGTGTGGGAAACATATAAGATAGACTCTTATTCAGAGTGAAGGTCCGCTTTAATGGGGCTTAAGGTTGTATCGGTTAATGTACAGGGACTAAATTCCCCGAATAAAAGATCTAGGGTCTTTAGATATCTCAGCTCCACACATGTAGACATAATCTATGCACAGGAATCTCACCTTTCTGTATCCTCAACCCCTAAATTCCTGAATCCTAGGTACCCAACGGTCTATCACGCTAGGGTGAAGGCAAAGCAGAAGGGAGTATTTATTGCTTTCCATTCTCGAACACAATTTAAATGTACTAAGCAAATCTCAGACCCTGCTGGCAGGTTCCTGCTGCTTCAGGGTACCATACAGGACACAGAAGTTACATTATTGAATTATTATGCGCCAAGTACAGGTCAAATTGAATTTTTGAATAAGGTGTGTAATCTCCTGGATAAGCATATGAAAGGTGTGGTGCTTGTAGGCGGTGATTCAAATCTCACACTGGATCCAGTTCTAGATAGATCCGTCCCGTCAACGACACAACACAGAAAGGATGCCCAAATGTTCCACTCTGTGATCTCTAAGGTAGGGCTGGTGGATGTCTGGAGGGATATGCACCCATTCCAGAGGGATTACACGCATTATTCCATCCCCCATAATCTCCACACTAGGATTGATCATTTTTTCGCTCACAAAAACTTCCTTCCCAATGTCACCCGGGCCCATATACACCAAGTGCCATGGTCAGACCATGACCTAATTAGTATCACCTGCAAGTCATTGGTAATTAAGCCTGGCCCCTCTGCCTGGGTACTTAATGATACCCTCCTGGCTTCTAAAGGAAAAGTGCTGGAGTCTGTGAAGGAAGCGGAATTTTTTTTCCACACAAATGTTAACTCGGTACAATCGCCATCAGTTCTCTGGGGAGCATTTAAAACAGTGATGCGTGGGCATTTCCCTTCCAGGGCTGCCCGGGCCAAAAGGGAAAAAGCTCAGCTCATGAATGCGTTAGAAACCGAATACTCAGCGGCGTCCCAGGCATTTAAAGATAAGGGGTGTGAAGCGAACAGGCAGAGGATGGAGAAGGCCAGGGTAGAACTTAATTCGCTTCAGATGCAGGAAGCAGAGCGTAGGTATAAATGGTCAGCCCAAAGGTATTACACCCTAGCAAATAAACCCAACACCCTCTTAGCATCGCAATTGTGGTGCCAGGCGAAACTTCCCCCTCCTATTAAACAAAAGGTAAATAGCGGACAGGTAACTAGTAATCCCTGCAAAATCCTAGAAGAGTTCAGGCTGGGCCTAGCAAAATTATATGAGAAGCAGAAGGGACTAGATAAAGGGGCAGTAAAGAAATATCTGGATAATACTATCCTGCCCCGGCTGGATTCAGACTGGGCTGAATTCGTTGACGCAGATATAACTGTGCTGGAGGTGAAGCAGGCAATAACATCTCTCAAGCCTAATAAAAGGCCTGGACCTGATGGCTATACAGCGATATTCTATAAAAAGCTAATTGATGTGGTTGCCCCGCACCTCACAGCAATGTATAATAGCATTAAAATGGGCAACTGTTTCGATCCAGAGTCCCTGTCTGCTGCCATAGTTATGATTCCAAAGCCAGGGAAGGATCCCCTAGCCTGGCAGAACTATCGCCCTATCTCTTTGTTAAATCTAGACCTAAAAATCTTAGGGAAAATTATTGCTACCAGGATCAATACATCCCTCGGCTCCCTAATACATTCTGACCAAGTAGGGTTTGTCCCAGGGAGGCAATCTTCAGATGGGGTAAGACGTATAATACAGCTCATAGAGGTGGCTAGGTCCACCCAGACAGATGTTATGTTGTTATCTCTCGATATGGAAAAAGCTTTTGATTGCCTCTCTTGGGACTACCTGATGCAAGCTTTAGATAGATGGGGCTTCGGGCAGGGACTCAAGACCTGGGTTAGTGCTATGTACCATAAACCGACAGCTAAAGTGAAATACTCTGGGTTTGAATCAGCTCCTTTTTCCATCAATAGGGGCACACGCCAGGGGTGCCCACTGTCCCCAATATTGTTCATACTAGCCGTGGAACCATTGGCATCCAATATCAGGCATAATCAAGTGATAAGGGGTATCCATCATGGAAAAGAAGAACATAAATTATCTATGTTTGCGGATGACATGCTGCTCACCATCTCTTCTGGGAAGTCATTGGCCTTGGGGGTTTCCTTAACACAACAGACTAATATTAAAGGACAACTTTCCCTGGCTCTGGGTCACTAAGCTCCCCTATCTGGGGGTTACACTAACGACATCCTATGAAACACTATATAAGGCAAATTACCCAGGCCTATTTAATCAACTGAGTACCCTCCTGTCTACTTGGCGTCATGTAAACCTCTCATGGCTGGGGCGTTTGGCAGCGGCGAAGATGACTATACTGCCTAAGTTATTATATTTCTTTAGAGTTCTCCCCATTAGTGTAGCTAAAGGAGCTCTTCAATCCTTACAACAAAAGCTCAACAAATATATATGGGGGACGGTTAGACCGCGGATTGCCAGGAGAACGCTTTATTGCAGGAAGGAAGATGGTGGGCTGGGCGTCCCGAATTTATACAAATACTACATGGCGACACAGCTGGCTGCACTGCTCCCTCTGCACGCTACAAAAAATATACCCGGTTGGGTGCAGATGATGTCTAAGAACTTGTCTCCGACCTCGGTGTCATCAATCCTCTGGACACCAAAGAGACTTAGACCTGGGACCTTACCTCAAAGCATGGGTCCAGCACTGGATATTTGGGACAGAAATGCGAGACTTAGGGGTTGGTGCTCGCCACATGTGCCAGCAGCTCCTATCCTGGGGAACCAGCTGTTCCCCTGACGGGCATGGAGTCTAAACAGAGATTTAGATGGTGGGAGGAACAGGGGTATCACACAATACAAGACGTGCTTTCAGCATGGAGAGGAGAGCTTCCGTTCTCACTGACTACCCAAATCATAATGCCCCCTACTGAAAAATTTAGAGCTTTGCAACTGGATCACTTTATTAAGTCGCTGACTCGAAATCTAAATCATTGTGGTAAACCCTCGGACTTTGAGCAGAGATGCTTGTGTGACCCCCTGGCGAGGGGAGCAATTTCAGAACTCTACATATCCCTGCTCAGGGTCGAGGGCAGTAATTCTCATCTATATATGACCAAATGGGAAGAAGACTTGGGGAAAATAGGAGATGAACAAACCTGGCCGAAAATATGGAAGTCAGCTGGGAAGGTATCGTGCAACACCCTCATCCAGGAGAACTCTTTTAAGGTCCTGTTTAGATGGTACCTCACGTTTGCTAGGATACATAAATTTAATGTGAGTTGTTCCCCCCTGTGCTTTAGAGGGTGTCAGGAGGAGGGTACCATGTACCACATATGGTGGACGTGTCCCCTTGTCAGTAAGTTGTGGCACAGTGTATATAATCTTTTATCCACACTTTTTGAGGGCACATTTTCCCCTAGCACATGGGAGGCTCTTTTATCCTACAAGACTAACAACTTTAAATTCAACCAATGGAAACTGGCACTACATATTTTTTCGGCAACAAGGTTGGTGATAGCCAGAAATTGGAGAAGTGGGCAGTTACTATGGAAAACAGTGATTTCTAAAATATCTGATATCCTGGTAATGGAAAAATTTACGGCAATAGCCCATGATGACTATGACCACTTTAGTGATATATGGTCCCCATGGATACAGTATATTGGGGTAAGTGGAAAAGTAGGTGGCCTCTAGGAGCTCAGACATGGGTGGGAGATGCTGGTTGCCCCTCATTTATGTTACTGAGCAATACCTTGCGCATGCCCAGTTATATAGTAGTTTCATAACCTAATATTTAGCAATAGTAGTTTCATAACCTAATATTTAGCAATAGTAGTTTCATAACCTAATATCCTACACTGGTCGAGCGCACCTAAGCCAACTACCTTACTGACAGGAGAGAGGTGTGCACACACTAAACTACAATGTTTTGTGCTTTTAAATAGAAACATCAGCTCTCTTTGCCAGCCCTGAAGTCTTTTGGGCGGATTCCCATTCCCGGGGGATGCCCTGATGTGTGAAAGCCCATGGAATCACTGTACTTATTCACCTAGCTCCAACGGCGTATGTGTGGTCTGTGGCCCTGCTATACCTTTAGATAAGTGCATACCTGTGCAGGGCATTTGTGAATAGGTGGTGTGGCTATGTCCTCCAGCTAGAGGTGAACGGGGATGTGGCTTGGTGGCACACTCTTCCTCATTCTGTGACGTCACAGTGGCTAGCAGAGCTGAATGGAGCTGAGCGTGCAGGAAAGGTGCGTTTTCTCTGTGATTCCAAATCAGAATGTTCCATCTGAGAGGAACAACACCTGGGAGAGTGAAAATCCAGTTGTTCCTATTAAATTCTCAGCCAGGTAGGGTCCAAGTCTGCAAGCCCTGAAATTTGGAATAACTCCCTTTTTCCTCATGGAGCTCTGTATGGTGTGGGACAGAAAACACCTGAACGCCACAGTGCTACACATCGCCTTTTTGAGGCGGTGCAAGTGCTGCACATGTGTGCAGATGTTTCCTGTCCTTTCCTGTGAGCTAGAGTTATAATGGCAAAATGTTAGTATCTCTATGGTTTGAAGGGGGGAGGTGAGGTTTAGTGCCCCTGTAGATCAGGACCCTTTCTGAGTAGCAAGGAAGGCTTTAGGTCCACTTTAATGTGAATCTGTTACCGAGCAGGTTCAGGATGGAAGCTGGAGACTTCATAAGGCAGCAGGTAGGCCCTCTTGGAATGAACAGGTTGGTTTGACCTTTTTCCAGAAGAAGTCAGAATGTTTATGCATATCTACTGTGGGGGGGGGGGGGGTGTCATTTGAAGAAAAGAAACAAAGTAGTTGCTATGCTTTAGGATGTTTATATATGTGGTGTTTTTCAGAGGGTCTGATTTGACGCGCTCCCATCAGACATTTTCTTTTGTGATGATGGGGGTTCAGCAGCTCACTTCAGTTTAGGTTCTCTTACCGGTCCTTGGCATTTGTTGGGAAGAGGTAGGCCTTGATCATGGCGAAGGTAGACACGGCATAGCCCAGTATGTTGGCGCACCACAGCAGGGGGATCCAGTTGTCGATGATGATGGTTGGCGAGAACCAGTTGAAGTGATAAGCATTGGCAAACCAAAGAATATGAGTGATTATCCAGGCCTGAAGCCCGTTGACCTCATATTTGTTAATGATACCTGAAGGAAAATGAGAATATCAATTAGAGCCCAGCTAAATAGATTAATTCTACTTTCAATAGTGTGGGTGTATGTGTGGTGAGTGTGTGCATGTATTTATAATAATGAGGCGGGGCAGGGTAACTGACGTTTTGGCCGGGAAAGCAAATACACCCAATAGTATCAGAGCCAGGTTTAAATAGCCTGTGTCCCTGTTTTCCTCCCTCTCCGTGTCCAGTTTCTACTCTCCTCCCTCCATGTGTCTAGACATCAGACATGGGCATCAGTAAGCTTTACATTGTTTTACACCCTGGGCAGTAGCAAATATCTGATGTGGCCCCTGAACAATTTTCCAGTTTGCCAGCCTCTAATGCTGGCTTGGACATCCATTTAGGCTAAGCCTTCTGGCCCTGGCACAAGCACAAGGCACATGGCCATCCAATTCAAATCTGGAATCTTGGTAAAGGCAAAACCTGGGGTTTTCACTATGCACTATTGGTCCTTGCCCCCAGGAAAGCTCCTATTACCCCTTCTCCCAATGTCTCCATATTAATGCATGGCACGATGCGCCATTCAGACTAGAGCTCCGGCATAGGGAGCCAGAGCGGCGCTTCCTTGGTCTTGGGAACCCCGGAAATGTGAGTGGTTTCACACGAGGGGGGATCACACAATGGGGCATCCCGAATCTGGATGCTCCAGGGGTACTGAAATAGCCTTTTTGTCCCCATGGCTGCTAGTTAAGGTGGTTAGTCCACTTTAAGCAGGGAGACACCTATTGTTTCTCCTGTCTATGGATGCTGTTTTGAGTTATCTCTGTTATAGTAAAGGCTCAGTCTAGGTAATGGCAATACTAAGGCAGCAAGGAGCTTGTCCGATGTGCGTATCCTATATTTCCTGCAGCATGCTGTAGCAGGGTTTAACGTTTGCACCCTCCTTCACTTTCCATTTCTCCACTTCCACTTTACTAATGTTGTGCCCACAAAATTCTCCCCTGTCCCTCTGTGCTCCCAGCCTGAGTAATCTTGGCAAATGCAACCACTGTGCTTTGCAAGGCTCTGTGATGCTGAGGGGCAGGGGTGGTTGTGTGACCACATTTAGAGGTGGATATCGAGGAATGGAAGGAAGGTTAAAACTTTCGAAATCTGTTACAGTATCAGCATGCTCCGAAAAATGTAGGAGAGGCACACGGGACTGGCTTCAGGGGAGCTCTTTGCTGCCTTATTATTGCCAATGCCTGGCACATTATAGTTGTTTCATCACTTGACCTACCGTGCCACTATATCTATAGTAAATTCTGCCTTGGTGGTGCAGATATGGGTTTTTATTCTAGCAGGAGCACCAGCTCTTTATTTTCCATTTGCCTATTGATACCCTGCCTATTGCTGACTCGGCTAAAACGAAGTGGGAAAAGCAGCCCTTGGCTTATGAAGAGCTTCAGCCTTCTAAAACATTTAAGGGATTTTCATTTGCACTTACCTGCGGGTGTTAATGCCCCTTCCTGGACCCCTCCAACATAACCAGGGAGAAATTTATGGCAGACGTCTGGAATGACCATATACAAAAACACCTGCAATAGAAATGAGCTATTAGAAACAGGGAAAACTCAATAACAAAACAACTCGTGAGCAGAAAGATCATAAATCTGACATTAGTAAACGCACATATTTCCTGTTCCTTCCATGCTTGAATGGAACCTTAAAGCGGACCTTCACCCTGAATAAGAGCCTAGCTTATATGTTTCCCACACCCTGTACATACAGATAGCTCACATTAAAAATCATCCTACCTGCATCTACTGCATCCTATGAGCCTTTAAACATCCAAGATGGCGGCTTATGGAGCATCAGGCAGCCTGCAAACAGGAAGTCTTCTGACTGTTTTGCTCTGCATTCTGGAATTGCTGACCCCAGCTCTGCTCGGTCTGTGCAAAGCACAGCTTTAACTCCACCCCCTGTACTTTATCCCGCTCCCCTCTCCTCAGTATGTGATGCTTCTGAGGCAAGATGGCGGCGCCCGTATCCTAGAGTCCTAAGAAGAGTTGCAGCCCGGCGGGGGAAAGAAGAATAAGTAAGTGACTAAAAACGTATAATATATTAATTTTAGATGCTGGGAAATCGTTTTTTAAGGGTTTGGGCTTTTTATTAAATCATGTTGAAGGTCCGGTTTAAAGCAGGGGTTGGGGCAGGCAAACCAGGCAGCTGCCTGGGGACCCAAGACATTGGAGGGCGTCTGGCCAGCACTAGGGTTGCCACCGAGCCGATGCTAGCGATACCAACTGGCCACTGGCTTATGGGAAAAGCCAGATTTTCTTTCGCTTGTTCCGGTGCCACAATTTTTACATGTCCATATGATCCAATGTGATCCTCCTTTTGTATCAGCTTTTTGGAACATGCTACATGGCCTGCTGCTTAATCTAACTGGATCTAGCGTGACCCACAGGCCAACTACACTGGATCCATTTAGTTCCGTGTGTCTGGTCTGCAGGGAAAAGCGGATGTGGCAAAGCACAGCCCTACGGAACAGACCTTAATTTGTCTGTTGTGTTTAAGTCACCATTTAAAGCAGTGGTTCTCAACCTTTCTAATGCCGTGACCCCGCAATACCGTTCCTCATGTTGCGGTGACCCCAACCCAAAATATAATTTTGGTGGCTACTTCAAAACTGTAATTTTGCTACAGTTATGGTTCGGAATGTAAATACCTGATATGCATTATGTATTCTCATTGCTACAAATCAAACATAATTTAAACATAGTGATTAATCACAAAAACAATATTTAATTATATGTTGAGAAATATTTATTTCTAATTTCAATAAATAACATTTCACCATGGCATAGCATGTGTCAGAAACTGTCATTTCTCCGCCTCTTATTGAAATTAATAGGAGGCTGCGGTGGATTGTGTGGTAACTCGAGATTCTCGGGAGCCCTCTTCCACAAAATCCGCCGCACTCACAATGAAATCAATAGGAGGCGGATTCAATGCCCGAAACCGCTGATTTCAGCAGTTTCCTCATTCAGAATGTTTGAAAATAGTGGGAGATATGGGAGATAATTATACATTGGGGAACAGTGTGAACTACATCTTATAGTGGTCTCTTATAGTATAAGACCTATGTAGTTCACACTGTGTAAATGTATGGTGCTTTGTGTAAGTGTAAGCTGCTTTGTGTACTGTGTAATGATTACACACAAAGCACCTTACACTTACACAGTATTGTGTGTATGGTGTGTGTACTGTTTTTACATTATTAAACTTTGTTACACCAGCAGGCTCTCTCGCCTCCTAGGCTTCTGTCCTCCGGCGCTTGCTGCGTCCGCCTACTGATGATGTCAGCAAGCGCCGGACACGTAATGCGCTGCTATGGACTGTGGAGCGTTCTCCCCGCACCTTAGGCCCTGGACAGATGATGCAATCACGTCTGCGCATGCACAGCAACGTGCATCCATAACGGCGTGCACTCCAGCTGAATAATGCTGCTGCAGACGGTAGCGCGACTTCTCAGCAGCTAAAGCCATTGGAAATATGTATTGTCCAATGGCTTTAGGCGACCCCTGTGTTTTGGTCGTTCGACCCCCGCCGGGGTCCCGACCCACAGGTTGAGAACCGCTGATTTAAAGCTTTAGCTTCTGATATCGCTTCTGATTATGTATGTAAATAAGATGCTAATAATGAGAAAAAAGAACTGCGGTTTTGTATGTCAGGCTTACCTGAAAAGAGACCCAGACGGCATAGATATAGATGGCTTTTGACGTCAGCAGCGGGGTCCTGCTCCAGATGTCATACAGTTGTGTCTTGCCTGAGTACAAGTCGAGGACGGGTCCAGTAAGAGCGCACTGGTACTGGTCACATGACATCACAAAATAATACACGATGAGTGGCGCGAACATCAAGAGGAAGATGACAGAGCCTAGCGAGAACCAGTCAACCTCCCTGCAAAGAGGAATGCACTGCTGAGACTCAGGAAACATTTGCTTACAACCAGGACTCACATATTCTGTGACGGGGAGGGTAGGTCAGGTAAGTATAATGTCTTGGTGAACCAGGAGCCTCCCTGGCACAGAGGTGCAAGGAAGGGCTTAGGTCTAATTTAAAGGGTATGAGTCTTAAAGCAAGGGGGCGCAACATTCAGGGGGTTGTTGGTTTCGGCATGCAAAACATGACAGAAAACATGCTGTTAGCTCTTGAGCTGAAAGCAGAAAGTTTGGTTGTCGGCTCCAGCACTTTGTGTAATCTCAAGGCTGCAGAAGGTAAGGTGAGTATATATTATTATTATTAGGTTATAAAAACAATAGATTTGTTTCAAAATTGTGTTGGCCAAACTGAGCAACACTTTTATTGGGTATGACCCAACCGCCTTGGAAGAGAGGCTGGTACAAACTCAAGGCTATTTAAATTGCCAAGAAAAGATTTGTTGGGCATAGGCATGTCCCAACAAAGAGTATCCACCTTTGGGTTTGACCCCGCCACAATCAAGAAATCCACATTTCTGGAAGAGTGACATTTTTGGAAGCAAGCCATAAGAAGGCCCAGGTGCAGTCTCAAGCTATTTAAAAGGACACATCAAGCTTGTGGGAGAAGGTGCTCTGCTCAGAAGAGACCAAAGTTGAACTTTGTGGCCTAAATGCTAAACTTTATCCCTATCGTGACACATCATGCTGGGGGAGGCTTTTCTTGAGTAGGGCCTGGAAAGCTGGTCATAGCTGATGGGAAGATGGATGGAGATAAATACAGGGCAGTCCTGGAGAAGAACCTGTTAGAGGCTGCAAAAGACTTGAGACTGGCGTGTAGGTTCACCTTCCAGTAGAACAACCACCCTAAACATACAGCCAAAGCTACAATGGAATGGTTTAAATCAAAGCATATTCATGTGAATGGCCCAGTCACACTGCAGACCTAAATCCCATTGAGAATCTGTGGCCTGCTTCTCACAAATGCTCTCCATCTAATCCCCCTGAGCTAGAGCTATTGTGCAGAGAAGAATGGGCAAACCTGTCTCCCTGTAGATGTGCAAAGCTGCCAGAAACATACCCCAACACACTGCAGCTGTAATCACAGCTAAATAATGTCGTACGAAGTATTATCTCAGGAGGGCCAAATACGTATGCACGCCACATGTTTTTATAAATTTGGAAAGGCATGTATCATATTCTTAGTATACAGTACGTCCTGCTCCAAATCTAATACTTACAGTTGGGATATACTCCGCCAGATGGCGCTGGACTGCAGAGACATCGAAAATAGGCTCCTCCCGGCCCCTCAAATACCCAGGGACCTCCCACAAATCCCCAGAATTTCTCTGCAGTCTGGCTGCGAAGGACGAGAAATTGGCTCTCTACTCGCAGGTCAGCAGGGTTATTAACCTGCGGCCCTGTAGGACTATTCCCACCCGTTCCACTAGTAATATGCCTCCCAGCCTTGGCTGTGCTGGTCGGGTGAAGGTAGGCAGCACCGCCGCAATCCCCCACCAAAGGGTAGGTGGTTCAGGCTTATGGTGAGCCTCTATAGGATGCCCCTCCCGCACTATTGCCCCTGCCTATCGGTGGTCCCTATTTAAGTGGCCGCCGTCCTCCCTCATCCTCCTTGTAGTCTTCGGGGGGAAAAGGGGGGGGGTGTATGTGTATAGATATGTATGTTATGCAGTCTGTGCTTTCACTTTTCACATGTCTTTATTCTTGTGTCAGCCGCCGCGCTGACTTGGTTCCGCGCTTGGCGGCGGCATTACCTCAGGCGCTGGTGCGCCATCATTGGCTGTTGGCCTTTCTGGCTTCGCGCTCTTGGGGGGGCGGGGCCCGTCTTTGGCGCGTTCCGCGTCATCGCTATTACTGGCCCGCCCCTCGAGGTATATCGACGCCATCTTTTCTGACTTGGTTGGCCTATGCGCGACGGACTCCTACCTACCGCGGTCCATAAGTGCCCTCGCGGGCCGCTTTATCTGTTTCACTTTTGTTACGATGTACTTAAGGTCTTGTCTGCTTATGTCTTTCAGGCGGGACGAACCCTTCTTGGCTTCTCCCGGCCCTGTTTTTAGTATATTACTTGTAGGCCTTGTAAAAATTATACTCCCACATCCCTAGCGGGTTATTGGGGCATCCAGGGTTGCTATATAGCGTTATTCCCTATTGGTGTATAGCGCCGCTATAATCACCATATGGAGGCATCCCAGGATAATGTTACCGGGGTCCCTTCGGGACAAGACCGGCTGTGTGTAGCGTGTGGGCAGCCTCATGCTGACGCTGACAAGGCGTGGGTCTGTGTACCCTGTGCTGAGCAGGTGCTTGCATTGCAATCTGGCCAGCCAGTGGCTGCACCTCGTTTCACTTCACCTACTCCCCTAAGCTTAAATCTCACTCCTGCTGAGTTGCATACTAGTGGGGATTCTCCGCCTGATGTGTCTTCTAGACTGGCTACTGTTGAACAGATTATTGTGAAGTCTTTAGCGCGTAAGGCCCCTGCTAAGAAGCGGCACTTGATGCCTAATGTTACTGTTTTCCCTGAGGAGTTTTGGAATCTGTGTGGCTATACCCCGTCTGATGAAGGGGAGCTCTTTTCTGATTCAGGCTCATCTGATGAGAGACCAAGGAGCTAGTGCAAGGCCTCCTGGAGCTGGGGGTCATCTGCCAGGTCCCTTTAAGAGAAAAAGGCAAGGGCTTTTATTCCAACCTATTCACAGTACCCAAAAAGGATAGTTCTGTCAGGCCCATCCTGGACTTAAAGATTCTCAACAAGTTTGTCAGGGGCAGGCGCTTTCGCATGGAGACTCTGCGCTCTGCCATCAGTTCCCTGCGCCAAGGGGATTTCATGACTCCTGTGGACATCAAAGATGCTTACCTTCATAATCCTGTGTTCCCAGGTCATCAAAGGTTCCTCAGGTTCGCTCTGATGGATCAACACTACCAATTTGTGGCCTTGCCCTTCAGCCTCACTTCAGCTCCCAGGGTGTTCACCAAGGTGCTGGCTGGCGTGATGTCTCTGCTCAGATGTCAGGGCGTCCGCGTGCTTCCCTATCTGGACGACATCCTCATCACTTCCCAGTCTCTACATCAGGCAAAGTTGGATACTCAGCTGGTGGTGTCCACTTTGGAGTCATTAGGATGGGTGATCAACCACCCCAAGTACTCACTGTCCCCTTCCTTGGTAACTCCATTCCTAGGAATGAATCTGGATACAGTTCACGCAAAGATCTTCCTTCCTCAGCAGAAGGTGGACAGTCTGATTGCACAGGCCCAGTCCCTCCGAGCTTGTCCCCATCCCTTCATCAGGCAGGGGATGTAGCTGGTGGGCCTGATGGTGGCGTGCTTCGAAGCGGTCCCTTATGCTCAGTTCCACTCGAGGCCTCTGCAACTTCACCTATTGTCTGTATGGGACAAGGACCCAGCGTCCCTGGACAGGGTCTGTGTGCTCTCCCCCCTGGTCTGGAGGTCCCTCTTGTGGTGGATGGACTCAAGGAACCTGTTGGGGGGCAGATCCTTTCTTGCCCCTTCCTGGGAGACGGTCACCACGGATGCCAGTCTATCAGGTTGGGGGGGTTTCTGGAAGTCCCTGCGGTTTCAGGGGAGGTGGGGCCCTCAGGAGGCCCACACACCTATCAATGTCTTGGAGCTGCGAGCGATCAGGTTAGTTCTGGCTCGCTTGACTACTCATCTTCAGGGCCTGCCTGTTCAGGTGCGCTCGGACAACCAGACGGCAGTTGCCTACATCAACCATCAGGGAGGGACCCAGAGCAAGGGGGCCCTCCAGGAAGCGTCTCTGATCCTGACTTGGGCGGAGGCCAATGTCCCCTGCATTTCAGCTGTGTACATCCCGGGGGTGGAAAATCACCTGGCGGACTCTCTGAGCAGGGGGACCTCTCGCCAGGGAGAATGGTCCCTATGCAGCAGGGTGTTTCAATCTCTGTGTCACCGTTGGGGCCAACCAGATGTGGATCTGTTTGCATTCCGCCACAATCACAAGCTTCCAGCTTTAGTCTCTCTGTCCAGGGATCCTCTGGCCCTGACCTCGGATGTGCTAGCAATGTCATGGAAGGACTTTCAGTTCCTGTAAGTCTTCCCCCCAATTCCCCTGCTGGGCAGGTTTCTGCGCAAGATTGCTCTGGAAGGGGTGCCAGCAATTCTGGTGGCCAAGAAGAGTGTGGTTCGCAGACGTGGTACAGCTGGCAGTAGATCAATACGCTCTGCCCTTGGTGCCAGATCTGATCACTCAGGGCTCACTACGCCATCCCAATTTACAAACTCTGGCTTTGACGGCTTGGCTGCTGAAACCCCCATCTTGATGAAGAAGGGGCTGTCTTCCTCAGTTGTGGATACTTTGATTAAAGCTAGGAAGAAGTCTTCCTCTTCCATTTGTTACAGGGTTTGGCTTGCCTACATTGACTGGTGTGAGTCCAGGTCTCTTCCCTGTCGTGTGTTCTCTATTCCCAGGAGTTCCTGCAGCATGGTTTGGAGATGGGGCTCCAACTCAGTACTCTGAAGGGTCAGGTTTCTGCCCTGGCTATTTTTTTCCAGAAGTCCTTTGCTCAGCACCCTCTAAACAGGACTTTTTTCCAGGAGGTCACTCATGTGCGTCCCCCACGTAAACTTATGGTGCCTGTTTGGGATTTGAACTTGGTTCTGTCAGCCTTGCAGGGTGCCCCTTTTGAACCTGTGCAGGATGCTGCCTTGGCCATTCTTACGCTCAAGGTTGTGTTTCTGGTGGCTATCACTTCTGTCAGGTGTGTGTCTGAGTTGGCGGCGCTGTCCATTCAGCCCCCCTACTATGAGAGGCACCAGGACAAGGTGGTGTTTCGTTTCAAACCTGATTTTCTGCCTAAGGTAGTGTCTGCCTTTCATTTGAATCAGGATATTGTTCTTCCTTCTTTGTGCCCTAATCCTAGCAATGCTAAGGAGAGAGTTTTGCACTCTTTGGATGTGGTTAGGTGTCTGAAGTACTATCTGGTGGCTACTGCACCTTTCAGGAAAACTGATGCTCTTTTTGTGGTCCCTTCTGGTCCTAGGAAGGGTTTGGCTCCTGCCAAGTCTACTATCAGCAAGTGGATTCATCAGGCTGTGGTTCAGGCCTACACTGCTAAGGGGAAGAATCCTCCCTTCCGCCTTACTGCTCATTCCACTCGTGCTATTGGTGCCTCTTGGGCTTTTCAGCACCAGGCTTCTGTTGAACAAGTTTGCAAGGCCGCTACTTGGTCTTCTGTTCATACCTTTTCAAAGTTGATGCTGCTTTTGGCCGCGAAGTTCTGCAGGCGGCAGTGGTTTAAACTGCCTGCTGCTGATTTTTCTTGGGGATCCCACCCTACTTTATGGACACTGCTATTGGACGTCCCAAGTGTGGAGCAGGACGTACTGTATACTAAGAATAATACAATTCTGTGATTACTCACCTGTAGAATTGGTATTATGAGTATATAGTACGTTCTGCTCCAACCCCCCCTTGGTTTGCATTTTCTTGGATCCCCTGTATGGTGATTGTTATCATTGTTATAGTTGATAGTTTGGATTAATTCTCCTGGCTTCTCCTTAACTGCTTTTCAATGTAGGGGATTTTTAGAGGTCCCTGGGTATTTGAGGGTCCGGGAGGAGCCTATTTTCGATGTCTCTGCAGTCCAGCACCATCTGGCAGAGTATATCCCAACTGTAAGTATTAGATTTGGAGCAGGACGTACTGTATACTCATAATACCAATTCTACAGGTGAGTAATCACAGAATTGTATTTTTCTTTACAGTAATTATTATTATTGTTATTATTGTTTATTTATATAACGCCATCAACTTCCGTAGCGCTTAACAAGGTATGAATACAGACAGGGTAAAACATATAGTACAGAGAAAAATACAAAATTAGACGCCACAGGTTAAAACCAAGTGTTGTGAGCACAGGAGACAATAGGGAGGAGTGCCCTGCCCTTGCGAGCTTACAGTCTAAAGGATGGGGGTGGAGACAAAGGGGGCGTGGTCACAAGTGGTAGAGCTTGAGTTTGGCTGCATGTGCCATTGAAGGTTATAGGAGTTGCAGTAATAGCTAATACTAAAACGTGTTACTTTGTGTTACTGTGTGTTAATCTATCACATAAAATCTCAGTAAAAATAAGTTTGTAATGTAATGTTTGAAAATTTGGAAAGTTCAAAGGGTATCCTTTACTTTTCAAGGCAGTGTGTATGTGTGTATATATATATTTTTTTACCCAGACTTATTCTTAATGTTTGGAATTAACTGGCAAGGTCATGTGGACAAGACCCTGTCACTGAGTCACTTTTCTGTCTGCCAGAAGTTTCATGGTAATGGAACACGCTTCCACTTTGCAATATATAAATCATGTTGGTCAGCTAAAGGGCAAGGCTCACTCTCCTGTCATAGTTGTGTGTTTTTGATATTTGAGTTGTAGTTTTTTCACAGAACCACCTTTGTTTGCAGTTGTTACTTTATGTGCTACCACATCTAGAACAAGAATAATGTCAATAGATTCTGAAAATCGATCATGTAAATGATTGGACCCAGACCTACAATCTGCAGACATCAGAAGCTGTAGCACAATTCTTTGCTCTTCTGCTTTTTGTTTTTGTCCAGTTATCGCTAAAAATCCAGATCTCTCCAATCAGATTAGTCATATGGTCTTCTCTGGGAGATACGTCTTAGTCACACACTATACAATCTGTTTGTATAATCCTACATCGTGTAGGCTCAGAACTTACCAATCTAATTAAAGTGATCTTATAACCAGAATGGAAGTTTGTCTCCACCTTCTATCCACAGCCAGTGCCCCAAAACATCCTGTGTTTCTTTTTTTTTTTGACTAAGCCTTTGCCCAATGTTCATAACGAAAACAGTATGCAGTTGGCCATATTGCTCCCTGGTGGAGCAGCCCCATTCCCTGGAGCTTTCCAGCGATGATTCATTCAATTACAGTACACACTGCTCAGCTTTGGGGAGCACTTCAGTCTAATGGCCATTATGTGACAGTTGAGTCGTAACTAGTGATGGGCGAACCCAAACTGCAAAATTTGGGTTGCAGATGAAATCAATGGGTACCCAGACTTTGGGGGGTCATTCTATCTCTGGTCCTTCTGGCTGAAGTCTGTGTTCAGGTTGGGGACACAAACTCGCAACCCGGAATTTGCAGTTTGGGTTCACTCAACTTTAATCAAAGTTCGTCCAAACTAGCCGGTCCCGAACTTTGGGGGTTCGCTCATCCCTAGTTGTAACTGAATAAATTAGCATATGGCTGCCATTTGGACATCTTAATGCTTTCTGTTAGTGTTTTTATGAATATTAGGCAAAGGCTTTAGTTGAAAAAAAAAAGGCACACAGGCTGTATTCCGGCACTGGGCTGTGGGGATAGAAGGTGACAACATAAACTTCCTTTCTGGGTATAAGATCACAAGTTTCTAGACAACTTGGGTGAGTAATGATTGGCTGGAGGGACATACAAACAGGATAACAAGTTAGGGAACTAATTGTCACTGATGTAGGCTGAGAACTATTTGCTTCTTTAATTAATATAATATACACAAATAACAATCGATAAAACACACTCGGATCTAACTCCTAACCGTTGTTGCCACAAATATCTCAAGACCTTGCTGGGCTATTTTCCTATGTGACCTTTTGGTTTGGTTTTCCTAATGATGGGGTTGCTACCATGTTGCCCTGGAAATAAGACAGGTCTTATATTAATTTTCCCTCCGAAAATAGGTGCTAGGGCTTTTTTTCATGGTTTTGATTTGGTTTTTGATGTCTTATAGCTAGCTGGCAAGATGGTGGCAGCAAAACAGCAGCTCCGGTACAGTACGGCTGGCAGTGGAGGGATACAGGGGGGATTCAGCCATGTGCCCAGCATGATGGCAGGCTGGGGTGGAGCCAGCAAGATCAGACATTTCACTCCTGACAGACAAGCATACCTGTGTGACTTGATGTTTACTCACCCTAATTTACAACCATGACGTGTCCTTGCCCTCCTTTACAGACGCTCCCGTCGCTCTGCTAAAGCCCAGGAGCTGGATTATGAATTATAACTATCACGCATGCTGAAGAATCTTACTAGGTTTTTTTTTCAGGGAAACGGGGTATTAGTGGGGCTTGTGTTAATTATAGCTGTCTATAACAGTCCTCATGCTAAACTGTTTTGGGCTTTATTCTGCTTTTTTCCCTTCTGTTTGGGGCAGGATCCCCCACTTACGTCACATTTCTGGGCTGCATAGGTTTTCTTGCTTCTTTTCTCGCCCGCAGTAGCTCCTGGTCAGTCTTCACCGTTATTAGGTTTAGGAAGTCCCATGGCGAGAGCACATCACAGCATTCTTTGGGTGTGTGACTAAGGTTCCTTGTTGTGGCTCCACCCCCAGGATTGGAGACAGTGGCTGTTCAGGCTCATCTCCATTGACTGCAATGTGAAGGGGGCATGCCAAGGCAGTGTCTGGCACAGCCACCCCCGACCCTCAGTGTGAGTGAGCCTGGAAAGTGCAACCACTGTGGCTTGCCAGGAGCACTGAGGTACATGTGACCACATTTAGAGATGGTCATTGAGAAATAAAATGGGAGGGAAACTTCAGAGCCCTTCTACAGCACACTGCAGAAAATTGAGGAACATGGAACAGGCTTCTTTTTGCCTTATTATTGCCATTATCTGTACTGTCTGTAAACCAGGAGGAATAGGGGTACTGACCTTCTTTCCTTCCAGTGCCTTAATGCCAAGAACGCTCCCAGCTCTCCTGGTGTTCAAGCACACTCATGCAGCACCACACGTCTGTCACAGTGATAATGCACCAGGCACTGCCCCTCCATGGCAGTGAATGGAGCTGGGCATGCACTGGCACTGAGCATGACACTGGTGGTGGGACAACAAATTTGAAGTGTTGAAGGACTGTCTTTTTTAAAGTGGAAGTCCTGTGTCCGTGTGCTGTTGCAGGACATGGGGGGAGGGGGGGGGGTGTTAGAAAAATGAGAACTGGTTACCTCTCCCAGATCTGGGTGCCCCCGGGGAAAGCACCGAAAACCCAGGATAGTCAAAGTTCTGGGTTTTGGTCCACTTTAAATTGACCAGCACACAGCAGGGCGATGACGGCAACCTGAGGCGCTGCTTTCCTTGCAAACTACTTTTTTTTTTTTTTTTGGGCCCTTCTTGCCTTGCCCCAGGGGAGTTGAGGGGTTACTACTAGACTTCTGCTTTAATGTGCTTTAATGTAAAGTGCTAAAATACTGCGGAAAATAAAACATGGAGCAATTCTATACTTACTATATCCTACAATTGTTACAAATGCAAATCTCAAGCATTACATCTTGGGCTTTGTTCTTCCTGCCTGGGTCAAAAGACCTCATTCTAAACTTAAAGCTGTTTAGGGCTTTATTCTGCTGTTTTCACTTCTGTTTGAGGAAGCATCCCCCACTTACCTCACATTTCCTGGCCACATGGGTTTTCTTGTTTCTTTTCTCACCCGCAGCAGCTCCTGGTCACTATTCCTGGTTATTGAGATTAAGTCCCGTGGCGGGACTCAAAGATACCGATTTGTGTCTCCCTGGTATTGTCCAAAAACTGACCTTTCTTTAATTCTCACAGCTCATGCGTGGGTCACTCAGCCAATTCTATTCAGATATTTCTTGGCGCTTTGAGAAGCTGAAAAGCTGAATGTAACTTCTCACAGACGCTCCCCACCACACCACACCAGACGCTCCCCACAGATACACACAGCCAGAACATCCCAATTCGAGATGCCTCATAAAGATTAATACCACCAGCCCATATCGAGATGATCCGCTGTGTGCCCCCCCCCCCCCCCCCGACACCACAAAAAACTCACCATTACCATTACAAATAATGCCTGATGCTCCTGTGCCAAGCAATTCAGAGAGGCGGAGAGGATGCGGCCACTCCCTACTCTGTGTGTAAACAGAGCCGTATGGCAGACATTAATATTCACGGTATACGTCACTGATGTGCTGTGTGACCAGGAAAAGATATGTTTTTATGGGCGATTTGGGGGGTTTCACATAGTGGGGCATCCCAAAACAGGATGTCCCAGGGCAAGGATCAAAACCCGGGATAGTGAAAATTTACCGGTAAGTCATTTTTTTTTTCTTAGGTTGTTACTTATCTGCCCTCCTGCAGCCTTTATTCACTCGCCTTGTCTTATGTGTTGTTTTGCCACTTTAGGTGGATGAAGACATTGTGATGGCATGGCACCCCATTAGCATACAATGACACTTTCATATCTAAAATCCTGTAAAGAACTGTCTGGAACTACAGTGAAGAATGGGATCCTTACCAGGCTCTGCCCCACTGTCCATCACTTGCTTTGACTCCATTGGTGGCTTTCTTGTGCTCTCCTTTAGCGTTGTTCTGTCTCCTTCGCTCACCCATTGTTTATGCTGCAACAAAGGAGAAAAACGTTACCTCCACCCAGGTTGGAATCCCCGCCATGAGTCATTTATTTACTCTGCCAGTTTAATTGCAGCTGGCACACCAGCTACGCAGCAGCTTTCACATATGACCCCAGCCATCATAGCCACTGGTGAATGACTCTTATTGTTTAAATGACAAAGTAGTAGATGCTTGGAAATCAACAGTGAACAGGTGGATTAAAACATAAATGGGATACACATACTGTATATGTATCCTAAGCTAAAGAGACCATAAGCAAATAAGAGCAGACTTTGTGGACCCAGTGGTTCCTTTCACACCATTTTCTTTCGATTGCGGGCCGATTGAGGTGGTGAAACTATTTAGCTGTACTTTTATATTCCTATCCATCTAAATAGAATTAGAGGAGGAGTTGGATAGATTACTCACAGATACGCAGACATATGAGGTACTTACTAAAGACCCCACAAGAGAGTACCAGGTCCAGTTGGATGATTTATTAGAAAGAGGTTTTACAAGCGGGGTCTTAAATAAAAGAGAAAAGGATTATTTTAGTGTCAAAGCTCCTAGGATACCCACGATATATTACCTTCCTAAAATACGTAAAAGTTTGTCAAAGCCACCTGGTCGCCCGATAGTGAGTGGGATAGGCTCAATAACATGTAGATTAGGGGAATATGTAGATTCCTTTCTACAACCCCTTGTTTTGAAACTTCCCGCTAACTTGAAAGATTCAGGCCATGTATTAAATTTATGTGCTGAACAGACTACTAATGACACTACTCTGTTGGCAACGGCGGATGTTACGTCGTCGTACACAAATATTCCACACAATAAGGGTATCAAGGCAGTTCGGTATTTTTTGAATGAAAGTTCAGGTCTTCCCCTTGTACAAATTGAATTTATTATGGAGTGTTTAACATTTGCACTTGACCATAATTACTTTTGGTTTGGGGGCCGCTTTTATCTCCAGAAGAAGGGGGTAGCGATGGCACCCAGTATGGCCAACCTTTTTGTGGGAATGTAGGAGTCACAATTTATTTTTGGTAAAGATTGGCCATATCTAAAGCTCTGGAAGATATTTATTGATGATGTTATGTGTATATGGGAGGGCCCACAAGTAACATTGGAAAAGTTCTTTACACTGGTCAACAAGAATTTGTTTAATCTGGAATTCACTGCCGAGATTAGTGCGGAGTGTGTAAATTTTCTAGACTTGACTATACGTGTAGAAATTCCAATTTTGACAACTTTGACATATTTTAAGCCAACGGATAGAAACGGTTTTGTCCCTGCAACGAGCTGCCATCATCCAAATTGGATTAAAGCTATCCCAAGGGGTCAATATATGAGGCTTAGAAGAAACTGTAGTAAGCTGGAGGATTTTGAGGTGCAAGCGATAGATCTTACAAAAAAATTCCTAGATAAGGGTTATGGGGCTGAGTTGGTGACTCAACAACTAGCAAGGGTTAGGACCCAGGACAGGTTTCCCCTGAATAAAACAGCGCAAGAGTCATCAAATACTGAGGAATTTTCCTTCATTACGGATTTTAGTATCCAACATCGTGAAGTTAGGAAAATCCTGACTAAACATTGGCATATTCTGCAAGGGGATGAGGTATTGGGCCCCAATCTACCGGCGAGACCCAAATTAATCTTTAGGAAAGCCCCTAACTTGAGGAATATCCTCACGAGAAGTTATGTTGATCCACCTAAACCTAGTATCCATCCATCATCGTTTTTTTGGAGTAGAATATAAAGGTTTTTTTTAAAGCGGACCAACACTCAGGGGGGATCGGCCCGGGAATCTATAAGATTCCCGGGCCGATGCCCCCCAGGAAGCCCACAATCCTACCTTTTCCATGTTCCAGCGGCGCATGCGCGTCCGCCGCCGCCTCCCGCGCGTCCCTCTAGCAGGGCGCGCTCCCGCGCTGGCCGTTTGTGAATGGCCGGCACGGGTGCGCTCCCTGTAAGAGGGACGCGCAGGAGGCGGCGGACGCGCTCTGCTTGTCCGGCGCTGCCTCTCGCTTGTCCGCCGGCGGGGATTGGCTGCAGCGGTCACGTGGGAGCGGGGTGAGGTGAGGTTTCGGGGCTTTCTGGGGGGGTTTCACGCAGCGGGGCACCCCCGATCGGGGTGCCCCACCGAAGTGGACCAAAACCCAGGATAGTCAAAATCCTGGGTGTTGGTCCACTTTAAATGTGGGATGTGCGTATGATGTAAAACATGTAAACCTGTGAAGAAGCCTTATAAAGCCTTTACCCATCCTATAACTAAGCTAAGTTTATCACGTGTTCATCTAAGTACGTGATTTATCTGATTTGGTGCACATGTAATTTGCTATACATCGGTCGTACAACTAGGGAGCTTAAGATCAGGATAAGGGAACATATTTACAACATTAGAAAAGGCTTTGAGGCCCATAGCCTTTCAGAACACTTTAAGTCTACACATAATTGTGACCCTTCTAGCATGTCATTCATAGCCTTAGATAAAGTAGAAACACACTGGCGTGGATCTAATATGACACGGGAGGTGTCCAAAAAAGAGAGTTTTTGGATTTATAATCTGGACACCTTAAGTCCTAATGGGTTAAACATAGAATTTGACCTCAATTGTTTTGTGGATTCATCTTAATAGTTATGGAGGGGTAGGTCCACTTTAAATTTTATGGGGTCTGAATTATCACTAGGAGTATAGGTTGTGATTTTAGGATAGGATTAGGTTTAAAGTGTCTGTTATGAGCAACATTTGTATATTTTATATATATTTTTTCGCTGTACTGCTAATTAGGTTTGCACTGATATTTAGGTCTTATGATGTAGGTGGTTTTATATTTTTTTTAAATTTTTTTACTTTATATAAAATAATTTTTTATTATATGTAATGCCAACTCACCTTGTTGAATTGCTTTAAGATTATAATGCTATATAGAAGATCTGGAAAGAGTTAATTTCCCCTGTCTAGTGCCGCCGCATTGTTGTAATATACACTGCACTAGTACAAATACCTTTTGCTCTTTTTAATTGAGCCTTGCATATGACATGCTTTGGTAGTCATAGGAATAGGATGCTATGACGCGGCTTTGTGTTGATTGGTTGAGCAGCGTTAGATATGTCTGCTCTTAGATTGGCTGAGCGGCGCTAGAGGCGCCGTTCTCCTGATTGGTTGAGTGTGGTTACATGCGCTCGGCCGGTGATTGGCGGAGAGGGAGGATGACCTACTCCCCCCGCCTCAGCTTCCGGGTATTTAAATGTTGTCCACCGCCGCGCCGGCTTACCTAGTGAAAGTCGCGGGAGGAGACGAAACGCGTTGGTAGCCGGCGATGTTCTAATTGGAATTTAGCAGCGTGAGTTGGCTTTGTGCCACATTATGAGATGCAAGTTTTTAATTATTTTTATGTGAGTGTTTTATTGGCTTAAATAAAGGAAGTATATATTTAGCATTATTGCGCTATGGATTTATATCTTTCCTTTGCATGATCATGTTATGGAGATCCTGTTGGTCAATTTTATATGTTGAATGGTTGAAAAATACCTGATGCGGTGGAGATAATTGGAGAAGGTTTTTTATGACCTTTGAATTTGCTGTCTAATTGGATCATCTCTGGTAGGAGCATATTTTTGGTGGTGGGAATGCACAAAGGAAAACTGTC
Source organism: Gastrophryne carolinensis (assembly GCA_027917425.1). Taxonomy (NCBI): domain Eukaryota; kingdom Metazoa; phylum Chordata; class Amphibia; order Anura; family Microhylidae; genus Gastrophryne; species Gastrophryne carolinensis. Next base: position 85,477,111 of record CM051241.1, on the reverse strand, counting down.
ACTTTTTTGATTTGGAGAAGAGTTGGAAGGACTTTAAAGAGGACTTACACTAATTTACTTATAGCTCTGTGCTTTTATGTTGGTCATCTAATTAGAATGAAAAAATTGCTGCATGATCCAGTCCAGCCATCCTTACAACCTATGAGGGGGGATACAGGATAAGTGCTTACACTCAATTAGGGTATTAAGGGAGAATACAGAAGAAGAGCTTACAATCTATTAGGGTATAAGGGAGGATACAGAAGGAGAAGAGCTTACAATCTATTAGGGTATAAGGGAGGATACAGAAGGAGAAGAGCTTACAATCTATTAGGGTATAAGGGAGGATACAGAAGGAGAAGAGCTTACACTCTATTAGGGTATAAGGGAGGATACAGAAGGAGAAGAGCTTACAATCTATTAGGGTATAAGGGATGATACAGAAGGAGAAGAGCTTACACTCTATTAGGGTATAAGGGGGATACAGAAGGAGAAGAGCTTACAATCTATTAGGGTATAAGGGATGATACAGAAGGAGAAGAGCTTACAATCTATTAGGGTATAAGGGAGGATACAGAGGGAGAAGAGCTTACAATCTATTAGGGTATAAGGAAGGATACATATGGAGAAGAGCTTATAATCTATTAGGGTATAAGGGAGGATACCGAAGGAGAAGAGCTTACAATCTTTTAGGGTATAAGGGAGGATACAGAAGGAGAAGAGCTTACAGTCTATTAGGGTATAAGGGAGGATACAGAAGGAGAAGAGCTTACACTCTATTAGGGTATAAGGGAGGATACAGAAGGAGAAGAGCTTACAATCTATTAGGGTATAAGGTAGGATACAGATGGAGAAGAGCTTACAATCTATTAGGGTATAAGGAAGGATACATAATGTGAAGGGCTTACAATCTAATACAGTCTTAGTTGCAGATGGCAGGATGGCTCTATGCAGCAGACAAGTACATTCCAGTAGAAATGAAGAGGAAGTAATGCAGCATAGTTAGTGCTTCTCTACATTTAACCCCTTACTTCCTGGGAAAGCTCCATCTATTGAATGATGGAGCTGTCTTTGCTTTCAGTAACAGAATGCCTGAGGATAACTTCCTTTAGCCCAACAACTCCGTGATGTCCGCCTTCCAGTCATAGACGAGACTCTGCAATTTGTCATGTTCTTCTTTTTTTTTTTTTCTTGTACAAATGATTTACTGAAGGAAGTCTTCGGGCTAAGCGAACAACATTCTTAGCATAATTTGATTGTCAGATTTAAACTGCATACGGGCTATTTATTAACATGTGGACCACTTCTCCACTTTAGATGGCCAGTATTTATTATTAATTGTAGAACTACTCCACATTAAATCCGAACAAAACCCAGGATTTTGACTTTCCTCGGTTTTGTCCCCTATTCTGGGGGATCCTGATTTTGGATTCCCCGCGGTGTGAAACCCCAGCATGCCCCGAAATACTCGCCTTACCCCAGTTCTATGGTGCATGTACAATTAGAGCAATTTACCATGTATAACAAAGTGCATCAGGAGTGGCTTCATCCCTAGACTAGGGTGCACTCCAGCCCCCATCTGAATGACTGTGGACGGGAGCATGCCACAGCCAATAGGTACTGGGGATGCGGACACCGATATTCACATTGGTGAGGGAGACGGGAAGAAGGCAAGTTTTGCAACGACCCGGAAGGGAGGGGGATTCACATAGCGGGGCATCCCGATTTGCGATGCACCAGAGGAAGGCCAGTGCTGTTGGGTTTTGTTCTGCTTTAACACTCACTATCTTCAGTTAAGCAGCTCTGTCTACATGGCTGTTTTAAGACCATATCTCCCCAGCTGTTGCTTCTCACTTAATCCAGACAACCTGCCGGGCATTGCTTCTAGAGAGGAAGGCAGCTTTATATGGATGCTTTAAAGTGGACCTGAACCCTTCATGGCAACTCTGTCATGTATGCTCCAGGTCAAGAAGGATTATAACCCGCATACTCCTGTTGCCTGTGATCACAGAATTTGGGTAATACTCAATTTGTCTGGCCATATGATAAGGCAAGAAGTAGCTGTACACTGCAAGGAAGCATGTATCCTACTGGAAAATAGTACTTCTTTTGCACATGTGTGCTGCTATTCCCTTGCTTCGGTCGGATGGAGCTCTGTCAGGAAGGTGAGGGTTTACTGATGGCATGAGGGGGTAGGTGAGGTTTGTTTAGTGTCCCTGTCAGAGTTGCAAGCAAGGGGTAAGGTCAGCTCTATCCCAGGAAAGGTCTTGGTCTGCACGTACCCTAAACCACCCTCCTGTAGGCTCCATGGTTTTATTTCAATTTTTTTGTTGCTGCTCGATCTGATGGGGAATCTGAAAATGGCTGCACACTAGATGGCCTCCTGATCTGTTTTTTTGTCCCTCGTTGGACTAAGCAACACAAGCGAAAGATAATTATATCTCAAACCTGGTGCTCATGGGCAGTTGTGAGTTAGTGTTATTGCGGACCAGGGCCTTTACCAGTGCAGATCGGTCCGGTAGAGTTTAGGTCTGGGTTCCTTTTCAGCAACAACCTTTGGGACGACCCAATTTAGGGATGTCTCTCCAGTTAAAGATCCCTGGGAAGCTCAAATTCAGGTGAGGAGCTCTGTATGGCAGGGTCAGAAAACATCTGTCCTCTTTAGTGCCAAGTGACTCCTTTTGCAAGAGGGGCAGCTGCAGCAGTGTGTGCAGTTTCCTGTCCCCTGATGGGTGGAGCTCTGCCAGGAAAATGCCAAGTTTCTTTCCAGTGCGGGACTTTTTGATTATTTGAAGGGGTAGGTGAGGTCAGTGTAGTTTAGGCCAGGACCCTCCCTGGCATAGTAAGATTATATCTACATGCTGTCCTTCCATATCGAACCAGGCGCCACCTTCTTGTATAATGATCTGTCTAACCAGCCTAACTCCTTACCTCTGGTCCTGCTCTAATAACCTCCCTGAAGACAGTTGAATTGCCTCATTTGTAAAGGAATTCTTATTACGCGGATTCTGAAAAGAAGACTATTACCACTAAGTGCAGAACCAGAGCCAAGCCTCACTGATGGAATGGGTTTGACAAATATTCACTTGTATTACTCATGTGTGATGGGTAATTGGGTCAGCTATGCTGGCTGACATTCATATGATAGTTATTTGGCTGTCACACAAAATTGTGTATCTTATATGGTAATTTCAGATGAGCAACTTGCAGCCTGGAAAAGCCCTATAAGGCATTCTGCTTTATCAGTTGTACTTTGTCTGCATGTGCTGAAGTCCAGGAGAGATTCCAATGATAAAATACTGATAATGTGGTCTGTTAATATTTCCTCCTATTTAACAGCTATACATTTGTACTTGCTGCCCTGGCTATCCTAATCCAAAAATAATCATTAGGAGGCCCGGGGGACTAATAAAAACTCATTTAATCAGCTGGATAAACTTGATGCTAAATTTATCAGCGCAACAAATGGCCTTTTAACCCCCCATTTTTTCATCCAACTCACCCTCAATTCCTAGCCTACCTGCACCTTAGTTAAAGTGAACCAACACCCAGGGGGATCAGCCCGGGAATCTATAAGATTCCCGGGATGATCAGATCCCTCCCCGTGGGGCATCCAAAATCGGGATGCCCTGCTGTGTGAAACCCCGCAGGACGCCCAGAAACCTTACCTTATCCCCGTTCCAATGGCGCATGCGCGAGCCGCGGCCGCATCTCGCGCTTCTCTCTAGCAGGGAGCGCACCTGCGCCGGCCGTGTGTGAATGGCCGGCGTGGGCGCGCTCCCTGTTAGAGGGAAGCACGAGATGCGGCCTCAAGCGTGCTCAGAGGCGCTGTGGTTGTCCGCCGCTTGCCCGTACATACCACAGCTGCTCTGAGTGCTCTGATTGGACGAGCGCTCGCGTAGGAGTGGGGTGAGGTGAGTTTTTTAGGGCGATCTGGAGGGTTTCACGCAGCGATCGGGGTGCCCCGCGGAAGTGGACCAAAACTCAGTATAGTGAAAATCCTGGGTGTTGGTCCACTTTAAGGGACAGTCTGGGCAATGGCATTCGTGGGAGCGCGTTCAGGCGCCTTCACTGTTTCCTGTACTAATTTTTACTAGTTTAACCATCTGACAGAGCAGGGGACACATTTAATTACGCCTGACCAAAGGATTATACCCCTTCGCTCACCAAGAACTTTTTCCTAGGACTTGAATGTTGCAAGCGCATATAGGCGGTTTTGCACTGACAACCCCCAGAGACGGCTGAAGCATAGAACGCCGCTACTACCGACACCCTTGCAAGCTAGTTCCTAGGAAGCCCCCTTCTTTTGAAGCACCAACTTTTTATTGTTTTATTGTTCTAATTATTATAATAAAATATCCTCTGTTTTACCCTGAACATTTGAGGACGGCGTTTTGTGTCAAACAACGCAGCCTGGACCAGCTCCATAAGTCGACAGCTGGAGTGCAACGATTCATTGACGTGATCGCTAAGAACAGATCATCAAGGGCCCTGGGTAGGTTTAGCACCCCCGGGCCGCGGCGGTAAGTGTCTTTCCTTTACATTACTGACACGGGATTGCGTACTATATAGTTGCTATTGGTTATTGATTTGGAAATACCTAGCATATATTATTTAACCAGGGTGGAAATTCATCATCCAAGATCTATACTGTTCTTCTTGGATTTTTTCCCTCTGACACATTCACGCCCATTGAAGAGCGCAACCTATAGGTGGTACTTCTTTCTTGGGAACCAATTTTCTGAGAATACAAGGACTACTACAACTGCTTTTTTCCAATGTCACTAAAGTGTTAGATGAAGGTGGTGCTGTGGATATCGCCTATCTGGATTTTAGCAAAGCCTTTGACACTGTACCACATAAGGAGCTCATAGATAAGTTATTGAAGGTAGGACTCAATCCCTGGATAGTTCAGTGGATTTCCAGTTGGCTGAGGGATCGGTATCAGAGCGTTGTTGTAAATGGTGTGCAATCTGAACAAAGGCGAGTTACAAGTGGTGTGCCGCAAGGCTCTGTCCTCGGCCCCATTCTTTTTAATATATTTGTAAGTGACATAGGAGAAGGCTTGGTAGGAAAAGTTTGTCTGTTTGCTGATGATACAAAGGTTAGTAATAGGGTGGATATTCCTGGAGGTGTCTGCAACATGGAAAATGATTTAGCTTTACTGGATAGATGGTCAAAACTGTGGAAACTAGAGTTTAATGTCTCTAAATGTAAAATCATGCACTTGGGTAGAAGGAATCCCTGCTCTGAGTACTGTATGGGCAGCACTGTGTTAGCCAGGACCTCGGAGGAGAGAGATTTAGGGGTACTGATTACTGATAGCTGCAAGATGAGTGGACAGTGTAGCCAGGCAGTGGGAAAAGCAAGCAGGATGCTCGGCTGCATAGCTCGAGGCATCACCAGTAGGAAGAGGGAGGTTGTGATGCCGCTGTATAGAGCCCTGGTGAGGCCACAGCTAGAATACTGTGTGCAGTTCTGGAGACCTTACCTGCAAAAAGACATTATTCAAATAGAACGGGTCCAAAGGCTGGCAACGAAAATGGTGGAAGGACTTAAACTTATCAGGAGAGACTTAAGAACTTAATTTGTACAGTCTGGAGGAAAGAAGGGAGAGGGGGGACATGATTGAGACCTTTAAATATGTGAAAGGGTTGAATAAGTTTCAGGAGGGAAGTGTTTTTAAGAAGAAACTTAATGATAGAACAAGGGGGCACAACCTGAAGCTAGTCGGGGGGGGGGGGGGGGGGGGGAGATCAGGAGCAATGTTAGAAAATATTATTTTACAGAAAGAGTAGTAGATGCTTGGAACAAACTTCCAGCAGAGGTAGTTGAAAAATCAACAGTCACTGAATTTAAACATGCATGGGATAAGCACACATCTATCCTAAGATAAAGAGTACATACAGTATACACATAAGGGCAGACTAGATGGACCGTATGGTCTCCTTCTGCCATCACCCTTCTATGTTTCTATGTAACCGAATAACCGATGGATGTGAGTGATGTCGATCATGTGTGCGTCTAGGATTCCATTCAGCCTCTCCAGCAGCACATAAATATGCGCGGCCAGAGAAGTTGGTTGGACGAGAGCTGCACCTGCACCGTGGGCTCGAGGAAAGGGAAGAACAGCCGGCGATCCAGAGAGTTTCACACAGCAGGGCATCCCATAATGGGGTGCTCTAGGGGGACAGACCAAAACCCAGGATAGTGAAAACTTTGAGCACATTAGACAAACTTTATACTGTTTATACAATGAATATATACATATACAGGTCAGAAGGGTGAAATACAAGTGGTAAGTTACAATCTGAATGAGCAGATGAAATATATGTGCTTAGTGGAGTGATATAAACCGCTACAGGGGGCATGTAGAGCCTGCTAGATTCTAGTCTTTCTCTCCAGCGTTCTGGATGCCCCCACTCCCCGAATGTCTTACAGCAGCAGTACCAACACTTGCACCCACATAGGTGTTGGTCCACTTTATGAGTCTTGGATGAGCTGACTTTTTTGCTTTTTGTCTTTTAAAGAGGAGCAACTGTGGGCCTAGAGTCTATTAGAATCTTGGACTGGTGGTGTCCCTCTTTATGGGGCAATCCAAGGTGTGCAACCTGGGCCATGGAGACATCCCTCCAGTCTTTACCACTTTGAACAACCTTATCCTGTGTCACAGTAATTCAACAGTGTGCAATACTCATCTCTTCACCTTCAAGATGTTTACTAAAGCAGAAGCATCCCAAATTCCCCTTTCCCCCAGTTCTACGGGGCAATGCACAGGCTCTCGTCCAATCAGAGTAATTTGCTGTGCATATGTAAATGCTAATGTTGTTTACATGCAGAACTTTGGCAATCAGGAGCACCCCCAGCAGCTTGCACGCTCCCGCCCCCAGCTGGAGATGGGAGCGCACTCACAGCCCAAAGATGGGGGGATGCGGCTGTTGGATGTTTACATTGCCGAGGGAGCCAGGAAGCAGCTAAGTTCTGAGGCCCCCTGGGGCTGAGGAAAGGGTCTCTCACAACGGGAAATCCAGATTTAGGATTTCCCCAGGGAAGGCCAGCAGCCGGCCACAGTGGGTTTTGTTCCGCTTTAATGATGGTTGAGGGCACCCTGGTTTCTGGAGATTCAAGGATGGAGATATTTTGTGACATTATGTGATTACATAAGATGTTTTTCACTTTAGCTTATGAACATGGGATGTGATTACTTTCAATGGTTTGATATTTGAGGTCCCCTTTTAGTTTCTTATGAGCTTATATTTATTATACATTTTATAAATATTTACTACATATTACTATACAACCTGTCATCCATTAGCCCACACCACTTGGGTTGTCCCTCCACATGGGTTTTTAATTCAGAGGGGCAGCAAGGGCTCCGAGTTCGGGTGAGTGGGTCTGGGAAGTTTTACACAGCGGGGCATCCCAAATTGGGATGCCCCAAGGAGTGGAACTTGATCGACTCTGTAGACTCCAGTTCCCCAGTCTCCTTGGAACTTGGTAACTGATTCATATCTCTCTGGCTTACAATCAGAAAAAAACTATTTAGAGAACCCCCTCCTGCAGCCCTCTAGCCCCACAATAAGCAATGCTCACCTTTTCTCCCTCCTGGTGTCCATTAAACACAGTTTAGATGGCAGCTATTGCCTGCTGCAGTGTGTGCGCACTGCATATTCCGTTCTCTCATGGGACAGAGGCCTGGCAGAGACTAGGTGAGTATTGTTTATATACATAGCTGGGGCAGCTGGGTTGGGGGGTTAGCTTAGGGAGAAGCCTGACCAACGGTGCCAGGCTTTGATGGGTACAGTACACATAAATACTTTTCTAAATTGGCTGTGATTTGGCCAGCAGTAAGAGAGAGAGTTTTTGCTTGCCACTGAGTGAAGCTGCACTCCTTTTTATTGCCAAATCCAGTGCATAGGAGAGTGGGTACAGATCTGAGTCATGTGCCTCCTCTGATGCATAACACATAGATCTAATTCAGTTGCTGAATAGGCAGAAATGTCACACCGTGCCTCGGCATTGTTTAGCGTCACAGACAGAGCACATGACAGGATGTCTGCAGGCTACAACCACATTGCCAGAGCTTATGTCTCCATCAGCGAGGATCATTGTGTCAAAAAGCCAATAGTGCAAAATCAGGTTCATCATTCATATTTTATGGGCCCCCCATATAGACTAAGGTTAGAGGACTCCATGGCTGGTCGATTTCTTCTTCAGAGGGCATCCCTGTTTGGGATTGCCCACTGTGTAAAACCCTGGCAATGCTTCCAAAAACATACATTTCCTGCATTTGCGAGACTGAGGCTTCAGATAGCCTAGGGGTGGGAGTGCACCACACAGACCACATGGAAACCGGGGATGCGTCCCTCCCCTTTAACTATGTCAGAACTCTGTGAAATATATGCTGTGCATTAATATGCACAGCGTACAGTGCTGATTGAATGAGAGTCCCCTCATACACCTTGGGACCACCAGAAAGGTGTACAGATCATTTCCCTTAAAAATCAATGTCACCCCATCATTGATGAATAAACTGCCAGACCCATAAATACAAATCTATTCTACTGAAAAGCACATGACCATATACTGTAGGGCATTTGATCTTCCCGCTGATTACTATGAAGCAGTACTGTGGTTGGCTGTTTATCACTATAGCATTAGCTTCGTATGTTTTATCACACACAAGGTGAAACCGAAATGGGTCTCTGTATGATGGAGGACAAAAAACACACTGCACTATGCAGTAAAGCCTGTCCCCTACGGGAGGAGTTGTGACTGCTGCATGAGTGTGCAGCTGTTTCCTGTCCCCTGTCAGATTCTTTTCTGCTAGGAAAAGAAGAATAGCTTTCTAATGCAGAGTTTACTGATGGCGTGAGGGGGTAGGTAAGGGCAGTTTAGTTTTCCAGTAGACTGTGACCCTCTCTGGCACCAAGCTGTCAAGGAGGGTTTAGGTCCCTTTTAAAATGGACTAAAAACACATTGTTTTTGGATTCCCCTTCCACACGACAGCCCCCAGGGGCACAGAATGAAGGCCTGCCAGTAAACCAGAAACATATGATGTTCCTCAGTTGCACAGTGTATGCACAGCCCTTGCCTGGCATTCTTGTTCAGCATGCACAGACCTGAATAGCTGCTGCAGGGAGTAGAGAGTGGGGAGTCAGGTGGATCCAGCTGTATCCACACTTTCTCCATCCCACATAACTCATTCATATCCGCCTGGCATAGCGAGCGAGAGGGGATGCCCCCAGAGGACTGCTCATATGCCCTATGGCATCAAGGTACAATGTGACTTTATGGGATCCCAGGGAGTTGAAAGATGCAGGACATCCCAAATCACCATGGCCATTTTTGCCATTTGCATTTTTTGTTATGTAATGGCAGAACTTGGCGGTAAATTAATCACGCAGCCGCAGTGGCTAATCATAAGATAAAAGGACGGAGGTTAAAAAGCTCTTTGGAAGGTGAAATTTTGCTGTTATGGCAGCCAATTAGTCTCTGTATAATGGGGCTGTCTAGCGGTCTTTCACAATGCATTGTATATATACTACATATGTCCCTAATGGATGAACACCATCCATTACCATAAATTTCCGTAATGCATAATGCAAAGGGGGACAGTAACCTACATAAACAGTTAAAGTAGGCCTACATGCTTTAGCCTTTCTTCTCTTGAGCTTCCTCTCCTAACAGGCTGCAAACCCTAACCAGCTTGTGGTGTTTCTTTTACACAGCCCGGTTGGACCGTGATGTAATTTCTCTGCCTGTGGCCAGCATTGTGTGACCCTCCAGCTCTGGAAGCTCAGCACAGCCATGTGACCACCGGTGACAAAATGCGCTTGCTCAATAGGCCAGGGGAGAACCTGAATGCTTGTCGGTGGCCACGTTGGCAGCCATACAAGGAACTGGTAAGTACTGATTGACAGCTTGATAGTGCCTCTTTAAAGTGGACCAAAAGACATATACATGATTTGACCCTCTTTTTAAAGCCGAACAAAACCTGAGAATTTGACTTTCTGGGTTTTGTTTCGTTACCCTGGGGCATCCGGAATTTGGATGCCCTGCTATTTAAAACCCCCCGAAAAAAGCCATAACAACTTGCCCCTTTCCTCGTCCCTTGGGCGCAGGTGCGTTTGCCGTGTTTTGCTGTGACTGTCATTTGGCAAACGTGTCTCATTGACTTCAATAGGGTGCGTGGGCTTCACATCCCCCGCATCCCCAGCGGCCTACGCACTCCCACCCCAGCCTATCTGAATGGCTGGGCCGGGGGTATGTGCTTCTTATTGAAAACAATGAGAGACTTTGCCCAATGACATCACATTGCAGACGGCTCTCAATAGATGAGAGCCTGCACATGGGCTGTTGGACAGGGGAAAGGTAAATGATTGCCAGCTCCCTGAGGGGTTTCACACAGCGGGGCATCCCGATTCAGGATGCCCTGGTAGGAAAGCCAGTGGCTGGCCCTGGTATATTTTAGATTCTAGAGCAGACGCTGATGGGTTTTGTTCCCTTTTTAAAGGATTTTCACTGTCCCATGTTCTGGTCCATACCCTCTCCTTTCTCACCTTGAGAGCCAGAGAGAGATGGTCGTGAGCTACATTCACAACAAATAAATAATTGTCTTTACCAGTCACCATATGTAAACATATAGCAAAAGACCCCGAAAAATAATAAAGGGAGTGCACTCTTGTCCCCCTTATCTCCAAAGGACAAATGTTCATAAATGACCCCCACCCATAAAATGATTACTTCCTAAATGTGAATCCCCCAACCCCAAATTTAAATGGCGTGCTGGTGGAGAGTTAGGTCTGCTTACCTATTACTGCAGCTTTTGTAATGGGCATAGGAGGGGCTGGGAAACCCAAGTGCAGGTAATGCAGCACATCTCACTAGCCGCTTGACTCCACATTAATCCAAGATAGCCACACATCAGGGGTCCGCAAGCCACATGTAGCTCCCGATCTGAAGGATCCCTGCCCTGGGGGCATTCCCCCGCCTGAGAATTTTAATGTGTGCTATGCGGACAGCTGGTGACTCCATTGTCACGTGGCTTTGTGAACACAGTGTCACCCCAGCACATCCAATATTTGAATTTCACAGCTGCTAGCATGGGTGGCGTTGGGAGGATGGGCAAATAGTGTCACATATCACTTCACCGAGAGGGAATTGTGAGACCGAAAAGCCCTTTGATCAGTGTAAGAATAGCTGCACTGTGTGTCTCTTGTGAATGACAAAATCAAACTCAAACTATGATGATGATGAACACAGAGGGGTCAGGAAGTCCTCTTCGCAATTTAATTTGAGTTTCAAATGCTGGGACATAACTACCAATTTTTGGAACAACCCTTGCAAAAGGAATGAGGGGAACAAAGAAATCTGACTTAAATACTTTATTATATTCCATAACATTTGAAATGGGGAAAGGGCTGTGCTCTATTTGTGGGAGTTTGGTCCTTGCCTAGCATCTATCTTTATGGTTACATAGGAGTGGAAAAGATTCATGTTATCAAAAGAGGGCATTTTTTGTTTTGGCCTGATCAATTTCTGAGTCCTAAAGAAACATTGTAATGTTGCCCCAGGAGGCAACTAGTGACTGAATGTGAGGTGTGAATAAGAGAGAGGAGTCCAGTATAACACAAAGACACGGGGCTGGGGGGATGGAGAGGTCATTGACAGTTCTTGTTGTATTAGAGGAGCAGAATTGGTGGGAAAATGTGGAGCTCTTCCCTTTTTTCTCCTGTGTCCTTTCTCTGCCTCTGCTGCCCATTTCTTACTGAAATTGGCTCTTACCTCATTACTTGTAAATGTAGTTCTCTCCTGGCACTTTTTATCTACTGTCACTGGTTTGCATACAATGAAGGTAGGGGAAGCAGATGCTACCAGGCCTTTGGCAGATGGGGCCCCCACAAGCTGCCCCCACCACACCATGCAGCAAAAGAGGGCATTTTCTGTTTTGGCCTGACCAATGTCTGAGCCCAAAAGATACATTGTAATGTTGCCCCAGGAGGCGACTAGTGAATGAATGTGAGGTGTGAATAAGAGAGAGGAGTCCAGTATAACACCAAGACATGGGGCTGGGGGGATGGAGAGGTCACTGACAGTTATCGTTGTATTAGAGGAGCAGAATTGGTGGGAAAATGTTGAGCTCTGCCCTTTTTACCTCTCCTGGTTCCTTTATCCGCTTCTGCTGCCCATTTCTAACTTGAACTGTCTCTCTTACCTTGTTACTGGCAAATTTAGTTCTCTCTTGGCACTTTTGCTGCCACTGGCTTGCATACAACGGAGGTAGGGGAAGCAGATGCTACAAGGCCTCTGGCAGATGGAGCCCCCATGAGCTCCCCCCTTGCACCATGCAGCACCTGTGGCAATGTAAGTGGGATTCAACCCCAATGGGGTTGTTTAAATTGCAGCTGGATCGCAGTAGTGTTCCTCGACTGAGTGCTGATGCTCAGGAAAGTCACATGACCGCTTATGTTAGGCCAAGTGCCTAACATAAGTGCATGTGTGTTACAAATGGGTAAGTTCCAGCACGCCTTTTTTATTTATTTATTTTTTTGGTGGGGGGGGGGGCACTGGAAAAACTTATGTATGCCCCTGTTTGCTGGGGCAGTGTAGGATGGTTATCGGTATGACAGCAGAGCCTGCATCTGCTTGTTGAATCAGCCCCAAAGTAGACAATGAAAGTGAATGGCAGTTTTCTCTCCTAAAAAGAGTGAGTTTTCTCACTTTGACTCCCCATTGTACTGAGGGCACTAGGCATGGACTGGCCCACAGGGTTACTAAGGAATTCTCCTGGTGGACCCCAGAGCTCATTCAACCCATGCCCTGGTTTGTTACAGCCCCAGAACTCTCTTAGCTTAGACATTTTTTTTTCGTTTTGGCCCTCTAGGCACGGCTCATCTACTCACACAAACTACAGTTTGGCATAATGTCTGTGTGCATAAGCCCTAAAAACAAACAGGAAATATTTGCATGAAATAGAGACACCTCTGGTGGTAGACCCACGACACCTCAGTTCGGCACTGGGGGGCACTGTTGGGGTTTTGGCTGTAGATTCCATGTGGGCAGCCAGCTTATGCAGAGTATGGATGCAGTGCTTGCTGCTATCTCCCTAGAGACCTTTGACATGTTAACATTTAGATAAGAGCAGCTCTTCTTATCAGTTTGTATTATAGTACAGAAAGGCCGGCACATAAAAAGGTCATAGATGACTTAAAGCAAGCCTAAACCCTCCCTGGCAATTTTGTGCCAAGTAGGGTTCAGGTCTGCAAAAACCTATCCTACCAAACCCCGCTACCTGTGAGCCTGACAGGGGCCAGGAAACAGATGTACACTGCAGAGAAGCAGAGGAGGTTCAGCTTCCGCATGTGTGTGCAGCTGTGTTGCTGCCAGATGGAGCTTTGCTAGGAAAAGGTGATCATATTTCCATTGCAGGGCTCATTGTTGGTGTGGTAAGTTGGGTTAGCTTAGTGTCCCTATGGACCTAAACTAATAGCAGGGGAGGCAGCTGCTACCGGGAGAGTAGCAGAGCCCACCCCCTGCCTTCTCTGCCTAGTTGGTTCACTTAGTAAATTGGAGTTGATTCACTAAAACGTGACATCTCTGTCCCATGTGGAAGAGCTCATAAATGTTTGCAGCAAGCTCAAACTCTTATGCTGCCAGCTGTAGGTCCTCCTGATATCTGTAGACTACATTTAAGGAACTTCGGAGGCCTTGAAGTATAAGACTCCAGGGCTGTCAGAGTTCCACTACTTGAAGCATCCCGAACTGGGTTGCCTCGATGCGTAACCCCCCCCCCAATCCCCTGTTTCACTCACCTGCTCCTGGAGCACCTCTGAGCCACGGCTGCATCCTAGCTCACCTCTAGGTATATGTGCACCCGAGCCAGGCCTGTTTTTATGGGCACGCCACAGCTAGAAAGGGGATGTGGCCAACAGCACCTGTGGGCTCTGCTCGGCTGCCTAGCAGCTCAGGCTGAGCTGAAGGGAGCCGAGTGAAATTGAGCGTGCTGATTGGCACCCTCTGCCTGTGCCGTGGGAATGCCAGGAAGGTAAGTGGAATGGACGATCTGTGGGGATACACACAGCGGGGCATCACAGCCACACATGGGAAAGGGAAATTACTGTGTGAAATTGACTTTCTTGGGTTGTGTTAATCGGGTGATTCGGGGAGTTTCGCACAATGGGACATCCCAATTTAGGATGCCCCATCAAGAGGAAGCCCAGCCCTTCTAAGAGTCTTCTAGACTCAATGTCATGCTGGAACTTTGGGGGTGCAGAGGTAGCAACTGCACTGGGGCCCATGAAGTTGGGGGGCACCACTGTTGCTCCTCCATCTTATGTATAAACATTGTGCTCATGTGCTGAATAATGTACAGAAAGAAGGCACCATGTCAGTTTTTAGTAGTCTTAATTGTATCATTTAGCTACAGTGTTGCACCCCAAAGGCTGAAAGCAACAGGAAAAAGGTTACAGTCTGATAAACAGAGGCACCCCATACAAAGAAGAACATCAGAGGCCCTAAGTCTAAAAGACTCCCGGGCCATCAGAGTTCCTGTCCTTGGGGCTTCCCACAGCGTGAAATACCCCAGGTGCCTGGATCCACTCACCTTCTCCTGAGCCCTTGCTGCGTATCTGTGCTGCAGCTGAATCCCCGCTCACCTCTAGCCGTGCGCACCTGGCCTTTCTGAATGAGTGGCGCAGCCACGCCACAGCTGCAATGTGAGTGGGGGGTGCGCCATAGGTAGCCGAGTGACAGTGAGCGCTCTGCTCAGCCAATAATCTTACTCGCTCCCGCCTAAATCTGCATCATAGGAGTGGAAGGCAGGTGAGTGTATGGGGCGACCTGGGGGGATACACACATCAGGGCATCCCAATTTGGGATGCCGCCGCATGGAGGAACAATGTATGGGAATGTGAAATTCCTGTGTGCTGTTCCTCTTTATTGTCTGCACTAGGGCTCCGACACACTGAGTTATGTCTCTGCTTTCAGCTGTCAGTATTTCATAACACTGGGTAAATTATTGGTTCTGTTTCAAATGATATTTTTGGTCACCTAGTTGTGATGGGGCAAGAATCAGGGCACAGGTCCTGATGTGGGTGCTATCTGCTCCTCACCACCTGTAGCTACACTTTAGGCTGAAAGACCAGCAGCTGGTTTGCTGGAAAATTCTCCGTAACACCATTTTTGTGTTTACACTTTATAGTGTTACTGTCATCAAACAATATTCTTGCGTACAATGGTTATCCTATGATCACACACACACACACAACGTTACAATGTATCATATAAATGTCTTTACCTGCTTAGTGTGTCTGTGTGGCCAGGCCTGGTGCCATGCAGCTCCTTTGTGTAGGCAGGAGGATGTCTGCAAGGCAGCTCTCTCAACCAACCTCTTACACACACACCCCCTCTCTTTTCCTATCTCCTCCCACTAGTGTGTTACACACAGGCAGCCAACCAATCGCCTTCACCTAGAACAAACACATCATGTGCTTCCCAACATCTGGATTGGTGCAGCCACCTCAAACCATCGGCTGAGAGCAGCATGTCACCACAATTGCCCGCACTCATGGCAGAGCCCAGGGGGCCGCCTGCTTGTTTGTGTTTTTTTTTCCCTGATAACTGTAGCACCGACATGTTCCACAACACTGTATGGAGAGCGCACGCTCGTCTAATCCAACATTCATAAATTAATTTTATGTGTTTCTATAGCACCGACATGTTCCACCGCGCTGTACAGAGCACATAGAAGCATTCATATCAACCAGCACTATTCATTAATTCATTCTTTCATAAATTCATTTTATGCACTGACATATTCTACAGCACTGTACAGAACACATTTGAAAGCATTCGTATGATCTAGAAATCATTTATTCAGTTGTTTATAAAGCACCAACATATTCTGCAGCACTGTACTGAACACACAGAAGTAGTCATATGATGTTGAATTCGCTCATTGGATTATTTATATAGCACTAACATATTCCATAGCACTGTACAGGACACATAGAAGCATTTCTATTTACCGGCATTTATTTTATGCACTGACATATTCTGCAGCACTGTACAGAACACATTTGAAAGCATTCGTATGATCTAGAAATCATTTATTCAGTTGTTTATAAAGCACCAACATATTCTGCAGCACTGTACAGAACACACTCAGAAGCATTCATATGATCTAGAAATCATGTAATCAATTATTTATAAAGCATCAACATATTCTGCAGAGCTGTACCGAGCACATGAAACACATTCATTTCAACCACCATTCATTTATTTTATGTGTGTTATTAATGTTATAAATGTTACATTCCTAGTATGTACATTGTATATACATGGCGAAATAAACATTCACATGTTTTGCAGTGCTGTACAGAGCACATCAAGGCAAACTTTTCAGCAAGATGTATTAATTCATTGTATGTGTTGATCTAGCATTGACGTATACTACGGCGCTGTACAGAGCACATAGAAGCAGTCACATGATTTCCTGTCCCTCAGAGCTCACACTCTTATGTCCCCTCCACACTCACACTGTTATTATACATTTATATAGCGCTGACCTATTCCACAGTGCTGTACAGAGCATATAGAAGCATTTGTATGATCTAGAATTCATTCATTCAATTATTTATAAGCACCTACATATTCTGCAGTGCTGTACAGAGCACAATCTTTTCAACCACTTCATTCATTTATAGAGCTTAGTGCAATTCAGCACTATTTTTGGCTGTGCACATTTTTAAATAAACAGTACAGCTAAAAATGGTGCTGAGTTGCACTAAAGAAATCATTATAAAAATGTTTTTCTCACAAAACAACGCAAGAAAAAAAAAATCTCATGATTCTGAATCAGCCCTTATGTGTTTATATAGTGCTAACATATACTGCACTGCTGTAGAGAGCACATGGATGCATTATTTTCACCCAGCATTCTTTCATTTATTTTATGTGTTTATATAGTGGTGATCTATTCCACATCGCTGTACAGAACAGATCGGCATTTATATGAGGCATCCAATTATTCATTCTTTCGCGAATATTTTTTTTTAACCTGAACTATAAATCTGTGGAATGGCTTCCCTTTAAGTCTTGTTTACAGCATCAACAGCGGAAGGGTTAAAGCAGAAAAAAGTGGGATTTGATTTTCCCACGTTTTGTTCCATGTTCCAGGGCATCCTGCATCGGGATGCCCTATTGTGAGAAGCCCCCTGTTTTCCCAAAAACTCACCTGTTTAGGTTCCAACGGCGCATGCGCAGGCTCTCGTCACAATGGGAGCTGTCTGCTGTTACTACGTCATTTGGCAGCCAGCCGAGATTAAATGAATGGGAAACATTTGCTGCTGCATCCGCGGCTGTGTGCGCTCTCCTGCTCCAGCTATCTGAATGATCTGAATATTTTAGTTTCCAGGCCAGCCGCTGCTGGGTTTTGTTCCACTTTAAAAAAAAGTATTAGATACTCTTTTCCATCTCTTTATTGAAATATATATAAATAAATATATATATATATATATATATATATATATATATATATATATATATATATATAAAGAATTTATGTTCTTTAGGATTAGGATCATCTCTGTAGGTTTTTTGTGTGGATTGTGTATCAAGTTGTTGCTTTGTACACCTTTTGCTTAGTTTACTGACCTAGTTTCAGTAACCATTGGTGTCATCATCACTTATGAGGCCAGTGATGGTTGTGCCAGCTGCAAACTTCACACTCTTGATTGACACATCTGAGGAGTTGCAGTCATTCGTGTTTAGTGAAAACACCAAAGGCGTCAACACAAATCACTGGGGGGGGGAGGGGGACACCTATGACTGTTATGACTGTTGTTCTTGCTCTGGACTCAAACTTCCTCAGTCTAACCTGTTGGGCCCTGCAGGGGCTCCCAACTCTCATGTGTAATTTCCTACAAATAGAATAGTTTCGCATATTAGGATGGCCCCAGGAGCGGAAATCAGATGCCCTGGAGTTTATTAGAATCCAGGGCTGGTCAACAAGACTGATGTTCCTGTTTAAACTGGACCAATAGTCAAATTTGACTGTTCTGTACTTGAGCAACCTGCAAAACAAGAGCATTCTAAATAGGAATTCCCCTGTGCGCATACCTGCAAGCCTGACGGTTACCCCTAATATACTGGCTACTGGTTCCCTTAGCAGGAACTAGCACCATGGGACCACCCACATCTAAACACTTTTGGTGGCTGGCTTTGCACATCATGGGGGAAACAGGTGGGCCAGGTCCTGGCTGAAAGCAGAAAGATGTAGGTATGGGATCCTCAAGACTGGTTTGAAATTGGGCAGGGGGGAATGCGCTGAGGGGCAATCATCACTCCTCCACACCTGACCAACGGTCATTCTTTCTTTGTTTCTTGGGTGTGCTTGTTAATTGGCACCCCCTGCCCTTGTATTGCTGCTGGCTGGTCTGGCACATTGAGAGAGATAGAGGCTTGATGATATGCTGAGGACTTCTTTTACTTTCATCTCAATATTTTACACTATAGTGATGCTGATTCCTGCAGTTCTGCAGCTGGAGAGACTAGGTTATTTACCCCCATGTGGGAGGGGCTTATGTTTAAGCTTGCTGAGTAATTCATCCTGGTACCTTTTTAGGAAATTTCAACAGTGAACAAAACTCCCCCCTCACTATTCAACCAGACAGGCTGCTCACCTATTATTTTCACAACAAATATGCAGGCTGCATGCAAATGTGTCACACAAGAATGGGGACGCGTGTCATATGTGACTGCCTCAGGCGTGGGCTACCCGTGGCTTCCCCTCCAGCGAGACATTTCCTGTAATATCCAGTATGCGTGTGCTGCCACATCACCTCTCATAAGTGCTGATTGCACAAGGCAGTGCTGATTGGATGGCTAGGAAAAACAGCAGAGCTTACAGTCCATAGTAAACACAATTATATTTACAGGAAGACTCCCAGCAAAACGTTAAAGCAGACCAAGAGTCAAAAATGACTTTATGTCCCTTCCCCTGGGCATCCAACTTTGGGATCCCTCTACAGTTAATCCTTAGGCAAAACCAAACATTAAAGGACCAGTCCAGCCAGATCGCCTAATTTTAAACCACCCTGCCACCCTTATCTGGTGCTGGGCATTCACTTGAATAGGGATGGGGGCATGCAAAGTGCTAGAAACGAGCTCTGGGCTTTGCTGAAGCAAAAATGGTGGCTCCCAGCACTGGAATCGCCCAATGATCAGTGCTGGATTGCGGCCATGGTAAGTGTTTTTTGATATGTCACCCCCCACCCTGCCATCCTCATCTGGTGCTGATGCACTTTATGTGCAGCCCGCCCTGTCCGCCCATTCTCTTTGTAGATAATGGGCCTTATCTAAATGTTTAAAACTTGAATACTGCAGGAGGCTGGAGCATGCACAGAGCAAGGGAGGCAAGATGGCAGCTTCCAGCACTGATAATGCTCAATGATCCCCTGACATTCAGGCACTGAGACTTTAACAGGCCCTTTATGATAGGGAGCAGGTAGTAGCTGCAATGAAGCATACTTCAGTGAAGCATATCTTCTAATGTATGTGCTGTGGCTTCTGCACCTGTATGTAGCTATTATTATGTAGTTATTGACTGTCCCTGAATGGACACAGATTAGCTAGGAATAGGTATGTAACTCTCTAATGATGGTGACCCACTTCTCTTCCTGTGGAAGACTGGACTTCCACTTTACCCCCTACAGTGCCAGCTTATCTAGAGGTTTTGTCACCCTCTGTTGCCTGGCTATTTTCTACCATTTTGCGCTATATATGTTTAACTGTGATTTTTGCAGGAATTTCCAGGAAAATATTATATTGTCTTTTTCCCGCTTTAACAATAAATGTCTTGTTTGTAATTTTTCAGTGCTTTCATAATACTTTTTGATCGAATATGTGAAAAAATGTTTAAAAAAACATATTGCGTGTAAAAGCCCCATTCCTCCCGATGGTACCACATATGTATCGGTAGACACCAGTTTCTGCCCAGGAGACACTCCAAACTGAAAAATGTGTTTTATGACCCTTTCAATTGAAATACAACTACTATGCACACTGTCAAGATAAATACTATGCACACTAATCAAAATATTTTTAAAAATTGCATGGGGTTCCCCCTGTCCAATCGAAACCAGTCAGGGTGCCAGCTATAGGGGCTGAAAGATCAGGGTGTGGAGGCTGGCCACAGGCTCCTCTGCACCAGCCTGGGCTTTAGGGTTAGAGCTAATAGGGCAGAAGACTATCGGAAGTCACTGGCTTGTTGGCAGGTGACTTGCCAGTCCCTCCTGCTCTGTGAACTGGTATAGGGGCCTCAAGGGCCCCTTACCAGTTCACAAAGTTAAGTGCAATAAACCACACACACAGAGAAAAGTCTTTAATTTCTTTACTTTCCTTCTTCCATGGCAATCCTGCTGTCCTGCTCCATTTGGCGCTGCTGCTTCTGACAGGCGAAAGCGACTGGAGGACACGGCTGAGTGAGCTAATGTCCTCTCACTCCTGGTATAAAAGGCCCTCCCTGCAGAGGGAGGCAAGCTGACAGATGCCGGTGTGCAGGGCAGAGAACGGGCAATCTCTGCCTCACTGAAGACCCCGGAATGGCAATCGGAGACCCGCAGAGGAGATCCTGCTTAGCACTTAACGGTAGGAGAAGCGAGTCATACTTTAGTCAAAATACAAGAAAACACTATCTCACCTTTCATCCTTTGCTAGTCCAGTGCTAAGGCACCTACCGGATTGCTCAATTCTAGTCCTGTGCCTTGCCTTGCTCCCTCCTCTTCTCCATTCACTGCAATGGAAGGGGGACGTGTCATAGGACCTGTGTCGAAGGGATGGGGTGCACTATAGTCCCCTCTGCACAGCGATGTTGATGCGGCAGAGGAGGAGGGCGCGGCCTGGCACAGGATGACAGGTGAGTATAGTTTTCTCTCCCAATCTATTCCAGGCCGTCGGCTTCAGTCACAATAGGGTTATTTCCTGCCTGGTGGGCGTGGACTGCAAGATTGAAAAGTGTGGCTCCTCCCGACCCTATAAACTTCCGGATGCCTCTGATCAAGCCAGTTTCATTCTTGCAGTTGGACCGGACTGTGAAGGTGGCTTGGATTTTCTCTCTCATTCTAGGTATTGGCAGGGAGCTGGGGATTTACCCTGTCAGCTTCCTGCACGCCTTATTCCCATGGATCCCCTGACCCATTTTGCCTCCCCAGCTTAGCTGAGTTATCTGTGTGTGGTAAGGTAAGCGCCGGGGTCTAGGGCGCTTTCAGGGTGTTTATTTGGGCTGCAGGCTTTCTCAAAGAAAAACAAGTCAGCCGCAGGTTTTTGTTTGGTGAACCTGTCAGGGAACCTTGTATATTTTTATATATGTGCTCCCCCCTTCTGCTCTTCTAAATTCACCGGCCGCTTCTCTCCTGCGGGCTGCTCTTGCCGCCGCTCCGGGGCACCGCTGCTCCGGCCTGCCGCACTTCGTCTCCTTAGATTGTGGGAAGAAGTATAGGGGGTTGTGGTTCCTCCCGGTCCCTTTATTATTGGGAATTTGGTCTAGTTACGGAGTCTTAGGCCCATATGGTCATTTTGACTACCTAATCACAGAGGCATCAGGGGATAGTGAATCAGGTATCCCAGTTGATCAGGGCAGTCTCTGCCTTTTGTGCAGGCGGAATCCCCTGGGCGGTTTCGGTATGGTTTGTTCTGTTTGTGCCAGAGGTATTGATTTCGACCATAGCAGGGCTGTTGCCACAGTCTCTGGTTTCTTGGAACCTAAAGCCTCTTTAGAGGTTTAGCCCCCCCAGGCAGCCCCTAGGGAGGAGGGGGGGCAGTGAGGCCCAGTCAGAATTTGTGGTGAGATTAGCCCGCCTAGAGAAGCATTTGCTATCGGTAGCCCCTAGGAAGGCCTCCGGGAAGAGAAGGCATTTGGAGCCCTCTATTTCAGAGGAGGATTTATATGCCTTATTGGGTCCGAGGGGGAGGAAGAGGTTCAGGTGGTTGAGGAGCCACTATCAGAAGGCGAATTGCTTTCCAGTGAGGAGGACAGTATTTATTCATCTGATGAGGACCATTTGTCTCTGATGAGATGGAGGGCCTACTTTCCTCTGTTTTTGAAATTTTACACATTTCCCCTCTTAAAGCTCCCAAGAGAAGGAAGGATGACTTGTTTTGGCCCAAGAGGCCAAGGCGGGTTTTTTCCGGAACAGTCGCATTTTCCCAAGATGGTGCTGAAGGAATGAGAGAAGCCTAATAAGCTTCCTCCAGTTCTCAGAATCTTAGATTCTAGGTATCCTTTTCCTTCTGGTATGGTTAAGTTATGGTCCCTCCCTCCTGAGGTGGACCCACCTGTCTCCGCCTGAGGTGGACCTGTCACCTGTCTCTGTCTTTCAACGCTTCTTTGAGTGATCCTACTGAGAGACGCATGAATCAGTTAGCTCGCCATGTCTTTGTTATGGTGGGCTCTCTTTTACGTCCTGCCTGTGCCACTTCAATTGTTTCCTTGCCTATGAGGAAGAAGGTAAAGCAGCTTATGGCCAGGTCTAAGTCTCGAGGACATGCTCAGGATTCGGGTTCCCGGGCATTCAGAACTTGTCTAGAGTTGAATAGCTTTCCTTATGGTTAAAGCAATGGTCGGCTGATGCCGCTGCTAAGAAATCCCTTACGGACCTCCCCTTCCTGGGGGATCTCTTATTTGGGGAATGCCTTGATGTTATGGTTAAGGATGGCAAGCTTCCTCAAAAGAAGAGATCTACTAGTTTTTTCCGGAAAGCCCTGAACATCCCGATCCTTTCGAGGTGGTAGAGATTCCTCCTTTTCGAGTTCGCGTAGGGAATTCTGAAGTAGAGGTAGGTCTCGCAGCAAGCCAGGTATCTCTTGGGATGCTAAATCAAAGCCTCCAGCTAAGTCCACCCAGGCATGTAGGGGTGCCCCCACTCGTGCAGTTTGCTCCGATCTGGAAGCACCACATGTCGGATCTTTGGATTCAGGAGGTGGTGTCTTCAGGCTACAAGATCAAGTTTGCAGCCAGACTGCCCACAAGGTTTCTTTGGTCAAGGGCATCCGCAAACCTGTTAAGGGCAGGGCCTTGAGAACCACAGTTCTGCATCTACTACAGATAGGAGTAATTTGCCAGGTGGAAAGAGGCCAATCTGTTCACCATCCCCAAGAAGGATGGATCAGTGCGGCCGATTCTAGACCTAAAGGGTCTTAGCAGATTTGTCCGGTTGCGACCTTTTTGCTTGGAATCATTTAGGTCGGCAGTGAGGCCACTTCAGCCCGGGGATCTCATGACCACGGTGGATATAAGGGATACATATCTTCACATCCCCATTTTTTCAGAACATCAGACATTTCTGAGACCTGCCCTGGATGGCCAACATTTTCAGTTTGTGGCTCTTCCCTTTGGGTATTCACCAAGGTGTTGGCTGGGCTCATGGCCATCCTGAGGGATTACCTGGACGATCTGTTGATTTCGGCTCCATCTCTGCAGGAAACCGAGAGGGACACACAGATGGTTTTATCAACCCTAGAGATGTTTGTCTGGGTGATCAATTATTCAAAAATCACACATCACCCTGTCGACAGTAAGGTCATTTTTGCGGATGGCTTTGGACACTGCCCAGGCCACAGTTTTTCTCCCAGAACAGAAAGTTCTGCTACTCCGAACCCAGATAGAGACTATTTGTCAAGTGATGAGGCTGGTAGGTTTAATGGTGGTCTGCTTCAAGGCATTGCCCTTTGCTCAGTTTCATATGAGGACTCTTCAGGTCAAGCTATTGTCAATCTGGGATCGGGCCTCGGAGTCTCTGGATCAGACGGTTGTTCTATCCCCCTTAGCCAGGCAATGCCTCCTGTGGTGGTTAGATTCCCTACATCTAATGATAGGCAAGTTCTTTCTGACGCCCCTTTGGGAGATCGTCACCACGGATGCCAGTCTGACAGGCTGGGGAGGAGTCTGGAGGGCTCAGAAGATTCAGGGACAATGGAGTCCGAAGGAAAATCTGCTTCCCATAAACCTCTTGGAATTAAAAGCGGTTTGGTTAGTACTTCCACATTTTTACCCCCAGTTTGAAGCTTTATCTTTCTTCTTTTAGAAGCCAATTGCTGAAAATAGACTCCTTAGAACTTTTTTTCAGGGAGTCACCTATGTCCGTCCGCCACACAAGCCTATTTTGCCAGTGTGGGACTTAAATTTAGTGCCCTCAGCTCTGCAGGGTGCTCCTTTCGAGCCCCTGATTGACGCTCCCTAGAGCATCTTGGTGCTCAAGGTCATTTTAATGGTAGCCATTACTTCCATCTGTCAAGTTTCTGAATTGGCCCCCTTATTTTGAATTACACAGAGATAGTCTTCCATTTTAAGCCAGATTTTTTACCCAAGGTGGTTTCTCCGTTTTACCTTAATGAGGAGGTAGTTTTGACATCCTTATGTCCGGTTCCGGCTAATCCTAAAGAGAAGGTCCTTCATTCATAGTTAGAGCTTTAAGATATTATATCTCTGCTACAGAGTCCTTCCGGAAGTCGGATTTTCTATTTTTCATAGCGGAAGGACCTAGAAAGGGGCTTCCGCTGGCTAAATCCACTATCAACAGGGGAATTAGACAGGTGGTAGTAAGAGCCTATTCTCCCAAAGGGAAATAACCCCCTTTTCCGGTCACAGCTCATTCCATAGGGCCATTGGTGCTTCCTGGGCCTTTCAGCTTAAGGCTTCGGTGAAAAAAGTATGTAAGGCTGCCACTTGGTCTTCGGTTCATACATTTACCAAATTTTACAAGGTAGATATTTGGGCCTCAGCCGACGCTGTTTTGGGAAGGAAGGATTTACAGACGGTAAGAAATTGAACTACCTGCTTCATCTGCGTTCTTGATCCCGCTCATATGTGAGCACTACTTTTGGAGGTCCCTATAGTGACTGAAGCTGCCGGCCTGGAATGGATTAAGAGAGAAAACACAATTCTGTGACACTCATCTGTAGAATTGGTTTCTCTACCACATCCATTCCAGGCCGTCAGACCCTCCTTGTTACTGGGTTAAGGTCCTAATCCTTAGATGCCTTGTCTTGGTGATTTTGTATATATGTAAATAGTATTTAGCATTAAAAAAAGAGAAGAATTTTTCAAGAGAGAAAATAAGTGGAATTCGGTGTGGTGTAACATTGTTTCCTATACATAATAGGCCTTAGCCTCCCGGTAGTTGATTCTACTGCTTTTTAATTACTGGCTTGATCAGAGGCAGCCAGATGTTTATAGGGCCAGGAAGAGCCACACCTTTCAATCTTGCAGTCCACGCCCTCCAGGCAGGAATTAACCCTATCGTGACTGAAGCTGACAGCCTTGAATGTATGTGGTAGAGAAACCAATTCTACAGGTGAGTGTCACAGAATTGTGTTTTTTGGTGGACTCCTCACCTTCCTTGCTCCTCTGTCAGGTGTGGTGGTGCTGCCGGGTCTCTGACGCTGTCTGCGCGCTCCTCATCCTCTTCGATGCTCAACAGCGCCACCTGGAGTGCAAGCTCTTGGGCTTACATTTACTTCTGTTTTATTCCTAGTATGTCACACCCCTCCACTTCCCGATATTCATGACACTTGGGAACCCGGCCTGTAGAGGGCGATCTTGCAGAGATGACATGGAAAAAAGGAGCCCCTCCTGGTCCATAAGTACTGGGTTGCTCCCACTATTCCTCAGTCTTTTCGTCTCTGCAGTCGGCGAAGCATTCAGAAGATGACTCTCCTTCAAGCTGCAGGTAGCCGGGTTTGCCCCGGCCCTTTTTTTTTTTTCTCTATTTCTGTCTGAAACTCTTTAAACCTGTTTGGTTATATTGTATGCCTCCCAGCCCTGGTTGTGTGGTTCAGGCAAAGGTAGATACATACACCTTCTGGTGTATACAGGAGTATTAGTCCTCCATAAGACCTAAATGTGGGTAGGCGGCTTCCGGGTTGGTGTTCCCGGCATGGGATGCCCCTGTCCCTTTATAATCCCCTTGTGCCTTATGGGTGCTTTTCTATCCCCTCCCCTTAGTTCTCCTTTAACCCTGCTGGGTAAAAAGGAGAGGGGAAGGGGGGGCGTTATCTGGGCTTATTTGTCACTATGCACACACAAAAAAAAAAAAAAAAAAAAAGATATATAAAATAAGTCTTTATTTCTTATTTTTTATTATGTATGTTTTACTATACTATTTAATAGGAAATGTTTTATTTAGATTTTCCTATCTCTGTCTAGGCAGCATTTTTTGCTTACCTATTAAAGCTTTTTTGTTTTCTGGCTGTGTTCAGATTTGAATTTTCCCTCCATTTTTGGCCATGTGATCCTGGAAGTGGGCGGGGCATAGGCATGCTTTTATTCAGAGAGCACCTGTATGCTCTGTTTGACTTCCTGTTTCCTGTTTCCTGCTTCCCTGTGGCCTTACCTCATGATGTGAGCTTATTGCATGGGCTGAAGGGAGTTTTTTTCTGTCATTTATTTATATTGTGTGCATTTGGTGACTGTTTTTTTCTTTTCTCTGTAGGTAGAAACTCCTTATTTAAAAAGGGGTTTCTCCTGGTCCTTACATAAAGAAAAAAAAAAGCCCTTAAGCCTTATTTGGTGGTCCATTTGTGTTTCAATCCTCCCACCTGGGACTATTTAAAGGGGCATCCCGGGTAGCAATTGCGTAAATCCCATATATACTTGGCGACTATAATCAATTATAGTATAATACTAAACACCATATGGAGGCATCCCAGGATAACGGACATGCAATTCCCTCTGCACAGACTCGGCAATGTTTTGGATGTGGGGCATCCCTTGTTGGGGATAACGCAATTCTTTGCGTCCATTGTGCACAATTAACTATTATGCAGCAAACTGAGGCCCAGGCTTCAGGGCCTGCGGCTAATGCCTCATCTCCTACTCCGCCATGTCTTGTCCGTACCCCCAATGATATTGTCATGGGTGGTGAGTCGCATGCTGATTTATGTGCCAGATTGGCTCATCTTGAAAGATTAATGTCTACCTCTGTGCCTAAGAAGGCCTCAGCTAAAAGAAAGCACTTGACTCATGCCGCTCCGGCAAGGGAGTCAGACAATTGTGAATTGCTTGATTGGTCTGATCCTTCTCAGTTAGAAGAAGGAGAATTAGTATGAGGAATCAGATGTTTCTGATGAACAGCAATTTGTGGTACTGAGATTGAGCAGGGTGAAGCAAGTGTTGTGGATACCCCAAAAGCTCTTGCTCAGTTATTTGAAGTTTTGGTTATTACTCCTCCTGAAGTAGTCCCTCCTCAAAAAGGGGAATTCTTTGGAGTCTCTAAACCTCGTTTAGAATTTCCAAATCAAAAGCATTTTGATGAAATTATTCTTAAAGAATGGGAGAAGCCTGCACGACTTCCTGGCATTCCCTTGGGCTGGGACAAGAAATATCCCTTCCCAGCTGATACTGTTAAGCGTTGGTCATCACCACCTGTGGCCACCGCTCTGGGCATGTGTACACTCACTGCACGGATGGGTTAAATGCGGAGGACAAATTCCTATGTATGCGCAAGCATACAATGGCCATCTATGCATTAATATTTAATTAATTTATAGAGAGACTGGATTTTTAAAAGACACTCTGCTCATGGGTGGATGCCCCTGTGCTTAATTTATCCAATTCTTCTGTGTTGCATTCTCCTGACTCCACTACACTTAAAGATGGAGAGGATAAGCGTATTGATCAAATGGCGTGCCACGCTTTTTCCAGTGTGGGCTCGGCCTTGCTGCCTGTTGGTGCTTCGGCACTCATGACAGTGGCTATTAGGTCTGTTGTGAGAGACGTAATGAATTACTCAGGGCTTGATCCGGCCTCTGATGAGTACGCCGCTCTTAAGCAATGTTAGATGTTTGCATCTTTTGTACTTTCTGCCTTAGATGATACTCTGCTCATGTGCAGCAGAACCTCTGCCTTGTTAGTCGCCATTCGGCGGTCAGTATGGTTGCGGCAGTGGGCAGCTGATATTGTAGCTAAGAAATCACTTACAGCGCTCCCTTTTGTGGGATTGCGCCTCTATGGAGAAAGAATTGGATTCTGTCACTAAAGGAGGTAAATTACCTCAGCGTAAGAAACAACGTCGTTCCTTTCGTGTAATAGAGGAAAGGGACGTGGCCGTCCAAGTCAGAATTGGGGGTCCAAAACCAAATCTGCCACTAAGCCTGCTCAACAATGAGGGGACGCCCTCACCCTTATGGGTGGAGGGACGGCTGCGGTTCTTCTTCCAGGTCTGGGTTCAGGAGGTATCAGACAATTGGGTTCTGGAAGTAGTCTCTTCCGGTTACAAACTGGAATTCGAGTCCCGGCCTCCTCCCAGATTTTTCATGTCCCGGATGCCGTCAGATCCGGCAATTGCGCAGGGACTGCGGGCAGCAGTAGCGAATCTGTTAAATATGGCTGTTATCAGCCTAGTGCCTCCAGCAGAAAGGGGTTTGGGGTTTTACTCCAACCTATTCACGGTACCCAAAAAGGACGGCTCTGTTCAGCCTATCCTAGACCTAAGGAGACTCAATCAATTTATCAGTTTCAGAAAATTCCGCATGGAGTCTCTGCAATCAACGATCGATGCTCTCCGTCAGGGGGACTTCATGACATCCATAGACATCAAGGATGCTTATTTGCACATTCCTATTTTCCGGGTCACCAGAGATTTCTCAGGTTCTCGATAGAAGACCAGCATTAGCAATTTGTGGCCCTGCCATTCGGCCTTACCTCAGCCCCAAGAGTCTTTACCAAGATGCTGGCAGGAGTGATGGCTATATTAAGGGTCCAGGGCATCCGCATTGTGCCTTTTCTGGACGATCTTCTTATCGCGGCCTCCTCCCTCGAACAATCAGAGTTGGACACCAGGATGGTGGTCTCTACGCTAGAGAGGTTCGGATGGGTAATAAGTTACCCCAAATCCTCTCTCTGTCCGTCCAGGGAAATTCCCTTCCTGGGCCTGATTCTGGAATGGTTCTGATTCAGGACTTGATTCGTCTATTCTTATCCAACCCTCGTCAGTCTATCTGTCTAGGGATGAGACTAGTGGGAGGAACTAATCATAACGTGACCCTAACAGACAATCATCAATACAGGACAGGTTAGCAAAGTGCGATAACTATGTGCTAATCAATAACCGTATAATATAACAATAAAGTGCCAAGTGTGAGAGACTAGTGGTAGCTGCATTCGAGGCAGTCCCGTTTGCCCAGTTTCACATAAGGACGCTTCAGCTCTTCCTCTTGGCAAAGGGGGACAGGTGCCCACTATCATTAAACCAGGCTTGTCTATTGTCTCCCCACGTTTTGCAGTCCCTTCAGTGGTGGTTAATATCGCACAACCTCCAGAAGGGCAAGTTATTTCTGACTCCGCGTTGGGAACTGGTTACCACGGATACCAGCCTGGTAGGCTGGGGGGGCTTCTGGAAGAAGCATCAGTTCCAAGGATTGTGGGGGACTCAGGAGGCTCATTCTCCAATCTATGTATTAGAGCTTCGGGCCATACGTCTTGTTCTACTTCGACTGACCCATTTCTTACAGAGTCTGCCAGTTTAGATTCGGTCAGACAACCGAACAGCTGTTGCATACATCAATCACCAGGGAGGGACTCGCAGTTGGGGTGCCCTCCGGGAAGTGTCTCTGATCCTTCAGTGGGCAGAGATCAATGTTCCCTGCATATCAGCAGTTTACATTCCGGGGATAGAGAATGTGGAGGCAGACTCCCTGAGCAGGGGATGTTCTCGCCAGGGAGAATGGTCTCTCAATCCAAGGGTCTTTCAGTTCCTCTGTCACAAGTGGGGGACTCCACGGTTGGACCTGTTTGCTTCTCGTCACAATCACAAGCTGCCAGCTTTTGTGTCTCTATCCCAGGATCCTCTGGCAGTGGCAGCGGATGCCATGTCTCTAGCCTGGAGGGATCTGGGGTTCCTATATCTGTTTCCCCATTCTCCATGATCAGCAAGGTGGTGCGCAAGTTTGCACTGGAGGAGGCGCCGGCAATTCTGGTGGCGCCAAGGTGGCCAAAACGTCTGTGGTACGCAGACGTCGTAAGGCTTGCAGTGGATCGTTTCCATTTGCCTCTTCTTCCAGATCTCATCACTCAGGGTCAACTTTGTTACCCCAATTTACAAACGCTGGCTTTGACGGCATGGCTGCTGTAGTCTCCATCTTGAAAGAAGAAGGTCTTTCTGATGTGGTTATTCAGACTCTTATTAGAGCTAGGAAGAAGTCTTCCTCTGTCATTTATTACAGGACTTGGAGGTCCTATATTGATTGGTGTGAATCTAGGGCTTTGCCCTGTAGAGTATTTTCTATTCCTAGAATTCTGGAATATCTGCAACAAGGTCTGGATATGGGATTACAGATTAGTACTTTGAAAGGGCAAGTCTCTGCCTTGGCAATTTTCTTTCAAAGATCGTTTGCTCTTCATCCTTTGGTTAAGACCTTTTTCCAAGGAGTCGCGCATGTGCGGCCTCCCAGAAAGCCTTTACTTCCTGTTTGGGATCTTAATTTGGTGCTTTCGGCTATGCAAGCTGCTCCCTTTGAGCCATTGCAGGATATTCCCCTTCCTATTCTTACTCAGAAGGTTGCCTTTTTGGTTGCTATTACTTCTGTCCGCCGAGTTTCTGAACTGGCGGCTTTGTCTATTCAAGCCCCTTATTTTGAGAGGCATCAAGATAAGGTTGTTTTCTGTTTTAAACCGGATTTCCTTCCTAAGGTGGTGTCTGCTTTCCACCTAAATCAGGATATAGTTCTTCCTTCCTTGTGTCCTAAACCTAGTAACGACAAGGAAAGGGTCTTACATTCTTTGGATGTAGTTCGTTGTAAGTATTATTTAGTTACTACCTCGGCCTTCCGCAAGACGGATGCCTTTTTTGTTGTGCCTTCTGGGCCCAAGAAGGGTTTTGCTCCTGCCAAATCTTCCCTGTGGATACGTCAGGCTATCATTGGGGCCTATATGGCGAAGGGGAAGGTTCCCCCTTTTCGTGTCACCGCTCATTCTACTCGTGCTATTGGAGCCTCTTGGGCTTTTCAGCACCAAGCTTCTGTTGAACAAGTCTGCAAGGCTGCGACTTGGTCTTCTGTGCATACTTTTTCTAAGTTTTACAAGGTTGATGTGCGGGCCTCAGCGGATGCTGTTTTTGGCTGCAAAGTTCTGCAAGCTGCAGTAATTTAAGTTATGCATTATTCCTTTGGGATCCCCACCCATTATAGACACTGCTATTGGATGTCCCAAGTGTCATGAATATCGGGAAGTGGGGGGTGTGACATACTAGGTATAATATCATTTTTTGAGATACCCACCTGTAAAATGGTTATTACGAGTATGTCACCCCCCCCACTTCCCCCGCCCTTTTTTGTTCGAGGGATCCTTTATATGTGATTATTATTATTATTTCAAATAATTTTACAATTATTGAATATAATTGGTCTTTTTTTGCTCTAGGGATCCTTTATTTGGTAATATTATTTCAAATAATTGTACAGTTATTGAATATAATTGGCTCTTTTTGTCTAAGGGATCCTTTATTTGGTATTATTATTCTCATATAATTTTACAATTATTGAATATAATTGGCTCTTCCTGGTTCTTCACTGCTGTTTAAAAAGACTGAGGAATAGTGGGAGGAACCCAGTACTTATGGACCAGGAGGGGCTCCTTTTTTCCATGTCATCTCTGCAAGATCGCCCTCTACAGGCCGGGTCCCCAAGTGTCATGAATATCGGGAAGTGGGGGGTGTGACATGCTCGTAATAACCATTTTACAGGTGAGTATCTCACAAAATGGTATTTTTTGATCCCCGAGGACCAGGAATATGTCAGCACTGGAGGATGATAATAGCTTCCTGCTCGCCTCACCTTTCATTACTCTAATCTTTGGAAGCGAATATGCATCTTTTTTCACAACCCTTTTCTAGTGATCCTACGCTATTTACAGAGAGCGTTTATGGTTTTGTGATCACGCCCCAATATACACAGCCAATATGGTAATGGTGATGCCTGTAACTAAAGTGTAACAATTGAAGAGTGAGTCACCCATCATCACTGTACACACCAGGAATCTGAAGATTGGAACGCCCAGAATGTCCAGTCAACATAGAGGAAAAGATATTTACTGATATCAGATGGAGTGAAGTAATTTTTGCACATACAGGAAATACTGTAGTCCACAATCCCTGTCAAGGAGTCGCAGTTCACGTGATCTAACTAACTATCAGGGTCCTCTGAACACACAGTCTGCTTTCCCAAATCCCCATCCGTTCGCCTGCCTAGCGGGACCTCCAGGCACAGCAGTCTACTGACACACAGATACTTGGCTAAGGCAAAAAGATTGCTCAAGTTAAATAAAGGTTTTATTGCAATGAGCACACTAGGCAGTGATAACATTTGGCTATGATGGAATATGAATGAATACAAATGTTGTTCTGAAAAGTGGGTTAAAAATTACAGTGAGTTACACACCAAGATACAACAGTCAGAGTTACCTTAAAATGCAGATGTAGAGTAGTGATAATGATGAGCTCCCACAAGGGGGTATGTGAAGAGCTTATAGATGGTTCGGGCACCTCCAGCATGCATGCAGCGTGACCTCTCTCCAGAAGTGAAAACCACTGGCCCAGGGTCATCCTCCTTTATTGGGATCGTCTTGCCCCCTTCCTTCTGTGGGGCAGACTGTTCCCTCCCCCCGTTGTGGAACATGCTTTAGAACCTAAAACCCTTTATGGGTTATAACTTTGGGCAGGGGGGTCATATGGCTCTGAATATGGCACCAAACAATTAGGCTGGATGCCGGGCATCCGATGAGCTCAAAGATGGAGTCCCTAGATGGGTCATAACCTGAGATCTCCATTTCTTTAGGTTTCTGTGGTCACAAGGCCTTAAGAATGATACATCTACGTGCGATTTTGTGGGCCCGTTCTGTATCTGACTTGGTGCTGGGACACACAACGGCCCAGCTACGTCCGATATGTGTTGGTGCCGGATGTCTGAGGCACTGGTGTTTGATGCCAGGGAACTATCGCCAGGGGGTCACCTCGGCTTCAGTCTCAGTGGGACCTTCCCATCCCAGAGGTGTGAGAGAATTAGCAGGGAATCTGTGATCTGAGATTGGCTCAACTCACAGATGCTAAGCCACCTTCCTGGAGAGATTTGGTCCTGTGCATGTTTACGGCTAGAAAGCCTTAATGCTACAGGGGGAAATAAAGGGTGATATTTGCTAAGAACAGAGAATCTTAAAGGGGGATGCCGGGCATCATCAATAAAATTACATATTATTGCCCTATTCCTCACAATCCCTCTTTCTGGTTTGCTGTATAAGTCTGCATAAATACGTTATTAATTTATCAATTTTTATCTTGCTTCACCTTTTACACATATCCTCTAATCAATCCGTTACATTCGATTACAGAGATAAAGAAATGATCAATTATTTCTAAGCATATTCCCCCACAGGGAATGCCCTTTGGGATACCTCTGAGTGTGGAACTTCACAAAACCGCTGGTGGTGTGGACAACAGAAGGCTCAGCAAGTTGTGTTCTTCTTCAAAGAAAGATGGGGCAGTCATGCCCCAGAAGTAAGGAAGCGCCCTTCCTCTATGTCCGGCACACAGAAACATTCTGGTTATTGATAACTAATCCCACAGTAACTGGGCGTGATCTCCCCACTGCCTCCCAGATCCAATTGCTGCCCTTCCATTGCCGTTTATGGCAGTTTATGACATGCCGTTGAGCATGTTCCTGGCTGTGAATAATGCGGCAGCAAAGCCACTACTACCAGAGGACGCCAGCAGAGCGCATGCCGGGGGACCTGTTTTCAGAATCTGACACATTTTCTGAGTGCCGAAATGGGAGGAAGCAACTGAGGTGAATATCTTGTTTTTAACTTTACAGATCCTATTTTTCTAATTTTTTTTTTAATGAAAACTGCATCTGCTATGGGCCAGTTCTACAGGTCAGGTGCACATCATTTGTAACGTGGTTTCAATTTTACAAGTAACAGTAGTCAATGGATTTTTGTATGAATGCCAAACAAACTTACATCTACTTCAGAATGAACAATCTTCACCTCACCTGTAGATCTGAACGGCATCCAATTTCCTGGGGGAAATTGCTTAAAAATAACTATTTTTTGCAATATTCATTTGAATAATCCTCTGAGTGGGTCTCTTGAGGGGCCCCTCCTTCCTTACCTCCAAAAAGCTGTGAGGTTTGTTATCATTTTCTGCTATTCAGTCGTTCATGGATGGAATAAATAAACGTAGCAGAGGTCAAGGCCATGCAGACCCACATGAAGGAGCCAGTGATGTCATAGCCAGCATTACCAGCTTCATAAATACACAGACTGCTCTCCCAGCAGGGTCAATATTTGTGAAGTCACTAAGAGCTCTCATAGTCCAGGGATGCCCTCTAGTGACTGAGATAGAAAATAAAGGTGATCTTCAGGGCAAATGATTTACAAAGGTTCTTTTCACACATCCCTCTGGGCCAGAAAATGTGGCTTTACCTGCAACTTGCCCCGTAAACTAGGTAAAACAGTATTTAGCCTAAAAACTATGGGTCTTGTGTTTTCCTAATTAGGTGTGTTCCAGCATGTCCAAAAGCTGCAAGGAGCATTGTCCTTCCTCCTAACACCAATCCTTCATTAGAAGAAAAAGAAAGCTGTGATATCATACGGGGCACATAGCTCAGCAGGGTCATGTCTCACGTATCAACTCCCCTTAGTTTCCTGAAAATTAATTGGATAAAAATAGTCAAAAACCGTTTTGGTTTTAAAGTGGACCAACACCCTCCCATGATCGGCCCGGGAATCTATAACATTCCCGGACCGATCAGCTCCCTGACTGCGGGGCACCCCGATTGGGGGTGCCCCGCTGTGTGAAACCCCCCAGAAACCCCTAAATCCCTACCTGCTCGTTGATCCAGCGGCGCCCGGCGCCGCCTCCCGCGCGTCCCTCTAGCAGGACGCGCACCCGCACCGGCCGTTTGTGAATGCTCTGTAAGATTGACGCGCGGGAGGCGGCGGGGATTGGCTGCAGCGGTCACGTGGGAGAGGTGAGTTTTTGGGGCTTTCTGGGGGGGTTCACACAGCAGGGCACCCCCGATCGGGGTGCCCCACCGAAGTGGACCAAAACCCAGGATAGTCAAAATCCTGGGTGTTGGTCTACTTTAAAGGGAAAATGAAATCTTCTTTAGGCTCTTATCTTCCTTCAATAGCCACTAATGGCTCCCATCATGTGATTTAGAGGAGAGGGGCTTAGGCAGCTAGTTTAGAACTCTTTCTACTCTGTTAGAAACAAATGGAATACATAGCTGGGGAAAATGAAAATGAAACTCACTATAACAGGAATACCAAGCAGCATTCAGAACAGAAAACACCCAAACGGTAATGTACCTAGGGTGGTGAAGCAGAAAAGATTGTTGTTTTTTAAGGCGACAATCCAGAAATAGGGTTAAATTAGCCTACTTTCTGCTCTCCCTAAGGGGTGGCCTCCTTTATTTAGTCTGCTTTCTATTTCCTCATAATCCCAGTGAACTCTCTCCCTTCTGCTGGGCCCTATCATGCATACATAAGTATTCGCTGTACTGCTGTCATACAAGTTATTGAGGGGACCATTAGGACTCATCAGGAAAAACAAAGTGCTGGTAATGGAAAGTGCAGTCTCTGACAGCTAACTTGGGGAGACCAGAAAGCAAGTTAATTCAACTTTGCCCAGAATGTCTCCTTTAAAGCTAAAGTTTACAAACATATTTTAAAACCTAAGGGTTGATTCAGAGAGGCTTTTCGTTTTAGTGCCGATCATCTTTTATTTCGCATAAGTTCCTGCTCTCGTATGAGTGTGCGATCGATTCTATGCATTCATTAGTTTCCTTCTGTAAAGTGCCCGTCCGTTCGTATGCTAGAGTACGAGTTCGAGTATGTCATTTTCCCGCGTGACTTTTCTGTTTCCTTTTCTCTGGTTGCAACGGCAGCATTCGTTTTTACCCATTTCCCATCGTCTACCTCAACGAATCCATTACGTTTCCCGATCAATTCTAATTGTATTGTTCCAAAAATACTCGTCCGAGCGAAAATATTTACGAACTTGCGCCTGCGCACTACAAACTTAACTCGTCAACAAATGTGTCCCCATATATTACATTACTAAGCCATTTAGGACCCCTAAAACTTACCCAAACCACTTTGCGCTAGTCTAACACTTACATTTAGGACCCCTAAAACTTACCCCAACCACTTGGTGCTAGTCTAACAATTACATTTAGGACACCTAAAACTTACCCAAACCACTTGGCGCTAGTCTAACACTTACATTTAGGACCCCTAAAACTTACCCAAACCACTTGGCGCTAGTCTAACACTTACATTTAGGACCCCTAAAACTTACCCCAACCACTTGGCGCTAGTCTAACACTTACATTTAGGACCCCTAAAGCTCACCCCAACCACTTTGCGCTAGTCTAACACTTACATTTAGGACCCATAAAACTTACCCAAACCACTTTGCGCTAGTCTAACACTTACATTTAGGACCCCTAAAACTTACCCAAACCACTTCCCGGTTAGTTTCTTCTTCATTTTCATCATCCTAAAACTTACCCAAACCACTTCCCGGTTAGTTTCTTCTTCATTTTCATCATCCTAAAACTTACCCAAAACATTTCCCGGACATCTGAATCTTGAGCTCAAAATATGTATTTGAACCTTTGTTTGGTGGAAATGTATGTGTTTAAAGAAATGACACTGAAACGTTGGTTTCTTTTTTTTTTTTATATATAAATTGTGTATAATCTTTTTTTTTATTAAAACTTGGTTATTAAAATTTTTAAATTTTGCTCAGCAGAACAGGGCCAGGACCCAGGACTCTAATCCTCTTCGTCTTCTTCTGTTGCCCCCAACGAGTCAACCATCACCTTCATATCGGCCACCAACGCAAGCACCCTCCAATTCATTTCCAAAATTTTTTGGCGTGTGGTCCCTGTAACAAATAGAGAAAAAATCATTAGTTTGAGACCAATACATGTTTGCCACCTGTGGATTGGATGTTTTTAAGTTAACACATTAAATAAAGGCGACATATGTAATTCTGTCAAGTCATTAAGCTAAGGAAGTGGCCACAGGTCAGTTTGTCAAGGCATTAAGCTAAGGAAGTGGCCACAGGTCAGTCTGTCAAGTAATTAAGCTAAGGAAGTGGCCACAGGTCAGTCTTATATTGCCATTGACTAGGGCTTGATGTATCTGTGTGTTCATGTCAAGTACCACATAAATGCAAATAATGGCATGACTACTTACTTGGTTGGTGGCCGAGAGATGGCTCGTTGGGGACAACACAATGTCCTGGGTCCTGGCTCTGCTGTGAAGAAGTGCCTGTAGAAACATGGGAAATACGGTCAGTTTTAATGTCTTATTCCACAGTCATCAAATGTCTCTTG
Organism: Gastrophryne carolinensis; assembly: GCA_027917425.1. Lineage (NCBI taxonomy): Eukaryota > Metazoa > Chordata > Amphibia > Anura > Microhylidae > Gastrophryne > Gastrophryne carolinensis. Next base: position 85,439,737 of record CM051241.1, on the reverse strand, counting down.
CAAAGTCTGGGTCACATCACTCACCTTCTCCAGGTTCTCTTCCCCACCTCACCCGCTCCCGAAGCATCTAGAAAAACAGATGAAAGGAATCCGTTTGGTAGGAGATAGCATGTATATGTGTGTGCATATACACGAAGAGTGACATACCAGAGGCTCCCGCATGCGTGGCAGGGTACGACTGCCTGCCCACGCCGTGCCACCCCTCCTCTGTGGTAAGGTCCAGGGGCTGGTCGGAGGACCCAACAAAGGAGGGGTAGGACCGTCGCCCTGGAGATCCACCACCTTCACTTCCAGTTGCAGAATCATGCAGCACTGGTCGGCCTGTGCGCCTCCGGGTGCGGCGAATGCGGTAATCCATTTCCAACACTACCAAAGAAAAGGCATTATAACTAAAGGCCTACCTTCTGTCTTAGTTACATCTTGCATGCAATCGCTATGTACTTACTTGGGAAATGGATTCTGAAAAACCTCCGCACCTGGGGCATGTGCAGTCGTTTCAGGTCCGACCAATGCTGCATGATCTGCGTGTGGGTGAAGGTGGTGTTGGTCTGATGTTGGATTTCCGAGATGATCTCCAGGGCGACGTTGCGTTTTTCAAAAGAGCTGGGCAGGTAGTCGTACCTGCGCTCCAGCATGGTCTACAAAACAAAAAGAAAACATAGCAATTACTTATAAATGCCTATCAATATGTGGCAACAATAATACCATTTTGTGAGATACTCACCTGTAAAATGGTTATTACGAGTATGTCACACTCCCCACTTCCCGATATTCATGACACTTGGGAACCCGGCCTGTAGAGGGCGATCTTGCAGAGATGACATGGAAAAAAGGAGCCCCTCCTGGTCCATAAGTACTGGGTTCCTCCCACTATTCCAGTGAAGAACCAGGAAGAGCCAATTATATTCAATAATTGTAAAATTATATGAGAATAATAATACCAAATAAAGGATCCCTTAGACGAAAAGAGCCAATTATATTCAATAACTGTAAAATTATTTGAAATAATAATACCAAATAAAGGATTCCTAGAGCAAAAAGAGCCAATTATATTCAATGATTGTAAAATTATTTGAAATAATAATAATAATCACATATAAAGGATCCCTCGAACAAAAAAGGGTGGGGGGTGTGACATACTTGTAATAACCATTTTACAGGTGAGTACTCACAAAATGGTATTATTCCTAGTATGTCACACCCCCCACTTTCCGATATTCATGACACTTGGGACATCCAATAGCAGTGTCTATAATGGGTGGGGATCCCAAAATAATGCATAACTTAAATTACTGCAGCTTGCAGAACTTTGCAGCCAAAAACAGCATCCGCTGAGGCCCGCACATCAACCTTGTAAAACTTAGAAAAAGTATGCACAGAAGACCAAGTCGCAGCCTTGCAGACTTGTTCAACAGAAGCTTGGTGTTGAAAAGCCCAAGAGGCTCCAATAGCACGAGTAGAATGAGCGGTGACACGAAAAGGGGGAACCTTCCCCTTCGCCATATAGGCCCCAATGATAGCCTGACGTATCCACTTACTAAGGGAAGATTTGGCAGGAGCAAAACCCTTCTTGGGCCCAGAAGGCACAACAAAATCCGTCTTGCGGAAGGCCGAGGTAGTAACTAAATAATACTTTACACAACGAACTACATCCAAAGAATGTAAGACCCTTTCCTTGTCGTTACTAGGTTTAGGACACAAGGAAGGAAGAACTATATCCTGATTTAGGTGGAAAGCAGACACCACCTTAGGAAGGAAATCCGGTTTAAAACAGAAAACAACCTTATCTTGATGCCTCTCAAAATAAGGGGCTTGAATAGACAAAGCCGCCAGTTCAGAAACTCGGCGGACAGAAGTAATAGCAACCAAAGAGGCAACCTTCTGAGTAAGAATAGGAAGAGGAATATCCTGCAATGGCTCAAAGGGAGCAGCTTGCATAGCCGAAAGCACCAAATTAAGATCCCAAACAGGAAGTAAAGGCTTTCTGGGAGGCCGCACATGCGCGACTCCTTGGAGAAAGGTCTTAACCAAAGGATGAAGAGCAAACGATCTTTGAAAGAAAATTGCCAAGGCAGAGACTTGCTCTTTCAAAGTACTAATCTGTAATCCCATATCCAGACCTTGTTGCAGATATTCCAGAATTCTAGGAATAAAAAATACTCTACAGGGCAAAGCCCTGGATTCACACCAATCAATATAGGACCTCCAAGTCCTGTAATAAATGACAGAGGAAGACTTCTTCCTAGCTCTAATAAGAGTCTGAATAACCACATCAGAAAGACCTTCTTCTTTCAAGATGGAGACTACAGCAGCCATGCCGTCAAAGCCAGCGTTTGTAAATTGGGGTAACAAAGTTACAGCTGAGTGATGAGATCTGGAAAAAAAGGCAGATGGAAACGATCCACTGCAAGCCTTACGACGTCTGCGTACCACAGACGTCTTGGCCACCTTGGCGCCACCAGAATTGCTGGCGCCTCCTCCAGTGCTAACTTGCGCACCACCTTGCTGATCATGGAGAATGGGGAAACAGATATAGGAACCAGATCCCTCCAGGCTAGAGACATGGCATCCGCTGCCACTGCCAGAGGATCCTGGGATAGAGACACAAAAGCTGGCAGCTTGTGATTGTGACGAGAAGCAAACAGGTCCAACCGTGGAGTCCCCCACTTGTGACAGAGGAACTGAAAGACACTTGGATTGAGAGACCATTCTCCCTGGCGAGAACATCCCCTGCTCAGGGAGTCTGCCTCCACATTCTCTATCCCCGGAATGTAAAATGCTGATATGCAGGGAACATTGATCTCTGCCCACTGAAGGATCAGAGACACTTCCCGGAGGGCACCCCAACTGCGAGTCCCTCCCTGGTGATTGATGTATGCAACAGCTGTTCGGTTGTCTGACTGAATCTAAACTGGCAGACTCTGTAAGAAATGGGTCAGTCGAAGTAGAACAAGACGTATGGCCCGAAGCTCTAATACATAGATTGGAGAATGAGCCTCCTGAGTCCCCCACAATCCTTGGAACTGATGCTTGGATACCAGGCTGGTATCCGTGGTAACCAGTTCCCAACGCGGAGTCAGAAATGACTTGCCCTTCTGGAGGTTGTGCGATATTAACCACCACTGAAGGACTGCAAAACGTGGGGAGACAATAGACAAGCCTGGTTTAATGATAGTGGGCACCTGTCCCACTTTGCCAAGAGGAAGAGCTGAAGCGTCCTTATGTGAAACTGGGCAAACGGGACTGCCTCGAATGCAGCTACCATCAATCCCACTAGTCTCATCCCTAGACAGATAGACTGACGAGGGTTGGATAAGAATAGACGAATCAAGTCCTGAATCAGAACCATTCCAGAATCAGGCCCAGGAAGGGAATTTCCCTGGACGGACAGAGAGAGGATTTGGGGTAACTTATTACCCATCCGAACCTCTCTAGCGTAGAGACCACCATCCTGGTGTCCAACTCTGATTGTTCGAGGGAGGAGGCCGCGATAAGAAGATCGTCCAGAAAAGGCACAATGCGGATGCCCTGGACCCTTAATATAGCCATCACTCCTGCCAGCATCTTGGTAAAGACTCTTGGGGCCGAGGTAAGGCCGAATGGCAGGGCCACAAATTATAATGCTGGTCTTCTATCGAGAACCTGAGAAATCTCTGGTGACCCGGAAAATAGGAATGTGCAAATAAGCATCCTTGATGTCTATGGATGTCATGAAGTCCCCCTGACGGAGAGCATCGATCGTTGATTGCAGAGACTCCATGCGGAATTTTCTGAAACGGATAAATTGATTGAGTCTCCTTAGGTCTAGGATAGAAGCCAAAGAAAATACTATACACGGACCGCACCAGTTAAAATATCAAAAGGTGTGCTCACTATTCTTGGTGCTAGATAACCATGAAAAAAGATTTTATATCGGGTCCCCACACACCCAATTATATTACACCAAGACAGATGGTATAAAAGATAGGGCACTACCTCCTCATTAAATGGTAAGAAATAATTTTATTATATTCTAAACATGATTCTAAAAGAACAACACTAGACAATACAGCTTAAAACACATATAAGCCACAATACTACAAAACACACACAAGGCTAGAGCATAGGATGTCCCGGATATTAGGTGCTCGTCGAGCGAGCATACGTGGTCCCCTATGGGTCCATTTCCCCAGGTCTGGGTCTGATTCTAATATACCCCAGTGTTTTTGCAAAATCACACGAAGGTTATTCCAATCTCGGTTATATCGGGTACAGAATCTAATATCGGGGGTATCCCAGACCTGGGGAAATGGACCCATAGGGGACCACGTATGCTCGCTCGACGAGCACCTAATATCCGGGACATTCTATGCTCTAGCCATTTCAGAGGAACATCTAATTGGTTGACAGAACAGAGCAATCTTGAAGGTAATTACCCTTGTGGGAAATGTATAATCTGCCCCCATATGGTTAAAGATAAATCAATACGTAACCTCTTGACTAATAGAGACTTCAGAATTAAACAATTCATCAATTGCCGTACTACTGGGGTAATTTATGCACTGTGGTGTACATGTCCAAAAATGTACATAGGGGAAACCCGGAACACTCTGAAGGCTAGACTGCAAGCCCATGTGTCTAGTATCCGATTGGCAACCAGACACCTAGAACAGGGTAAAAGGATTACACCAGTTGCCTAACACTTTTTAGAGGCACATAATAGCGATTATAGCTGCCTGAAGATCATGAGAATAGAGAGGGTTAGGGTAGGCTCGAGGGGGGGAGACATTAAACGGAAATTGCAACAACAAGAATTGAGATGGATTTATCTTTTGGACACAAAGGCACCTAAGGGCCTTAACGAGGACCTGGCGTTCACCCCGTTTCTAGGGGGCACCTGAGTGGGACAGGGTGATTTGGGGGTTGTAGGTGGGGTGGGGGGGGGGGTGAGTTGGGAGTTTGGGGTTGGTTGGGGTGGGGGGGGTGTTTTAGGGTTTGCCTTCACTTTAGTTGGTTATTTATCACATTTTTTAAGTTCAATCCACGTGGATTTTTATCCACATATTTTTTCATATGATCACATTACAATCATTTTGCACTTTTGGTTTCTTATTTGGTTTTATTGTTTGATTGGTTCACTGGTCACTTTTATTGTTGATTTACACAGACTAACTATATATATTTTTAGTGTCTGTATAGGTGATCAAACATCATACGCCATTTCCTCGGGGTCCCAGATGTCCAAATCCTGATCGATGGATGGAAGAAACCTGGCATAGATTTCCACTTTTGTGAAAAATGTGATAAATGTGGAATACGTGGGTCCTATGTATATATCTCCCCTTCCCCCCCCCCTTTTTGTGGCCTCCATAATCTACCTTACCTTGGCTTCCCCGATGTGGATAGATAGTATGGAATGCTGAAGAATTCTTATAATAATCCCCTATGGGAATCTAAGCCCTTTCCTTTACATTTACCAGATTAAGATCCCCTTTATATGCTAAGCCAATAATACTGGGGTTCACTATATCTTATGATTACCTCTGTATTTATTGGATATGGTGATCCAAGATCTAGATGTATGGCCCTATCTTAATAACCTCTTAGACTAAAACTCCTCCTGTGTCGCCATTAGGAGATCATTTGTATATATCTGTATAAAAGGCAAGAATTATAATGTGTTAGATTATTCTTTGATTATGTTAATTGACTATACTGGTTTGTATATATTGTATATATATGTATCTCTTTTATGTTGTTTAGTTTTGGTTTGCCACGGTTGTGTTACATTTCCTGTGCTTCGCCACGTTTGTGTATCTGTCCCTCCACCCTTAGTGCGCCTGCGCGGGTATGCTGTCCGGCCGCGCGCGCGCGCCTGCCCGGCCCGGGCTTGTGGGGTGGGCGGGCGCGGGCGGCGGTGTGGCGCATGCGCGTACGCGGTTTGGTCTCCTTCTTTTGAGAGACCTTCCCTCTTCCCCCCACCCCCTCCCCTCCTCCCCCCTCCCCTCCGCAGTGGTGCGCATTAGCCTGGGTGATGGTGCCTTCATATATATTTATTCTGAAGTGGCGGTTGGTTTCGCCAGCTGCCTTGGCCAGATCCTTCTGTGTGTGTGATATTTGGAAGGGTTTGATGATTTTTTCTCTCGATCCTGTGATGTTGCTGTGTGACGCACTTCCGGCCGGGTGCGTCGCACGGCAACGCTGGAACGCAGGCGTTGCGGTGGCGCACCTCCGGCCGGGGTGCGTCGTGCAGCTGCAGTACCTTCCTGGACTTTCAGCACACTGGCCCTTCCACTCTTATCCTGATTATATTGCACCTGCCTAGAGACGCGCCCTGTGTGTGTGGGGGTGGGGTGGATGTGGGTGGGGATGGGGTGGGAGCGGGATTTCGCAATTACAGGCATGGTCTCCTATTGGATGGCCATGTACAAGGCTTATGGAGGGATGATACATATATAGGGAAGGGCACATGGTTACAGCTATACAATTGCCCTGAGGAAGCAGCTTGTGGTCGCTGCGACACGCGTTGGCAGATTTTATAGGGGTAGGTCCAGTTGGTACACTTACTTTATACCTATTGTTCCATGTCTCTTTCATGCATTTGGGCTGGCTTTAACATATACTATGGTTGATTGGATAGACTAAATTGTATAGAGATAATTTGCACAGGCACTTTTAATATTGCTAGCACTTTTTGCACTATTTTGCCCAAGATATACCTTTGCACATAAACTAATTTGAGTAAATAGCATAATATTTTTTAATCTTGTTTGTATATACCCTCTATTGGAACTATGTCATTATGAAATTGTATATGGTACCCTGGAGCCCCCTTGTGTGTGTTTTGTAGTATTGTGGCTTATATGTGTTTTAAGCTGTATTGTCTAGTGTTGTTCTTTTAGAATCATGTTTAGAATATAATAAAATTATTTCTTACCATTTAATGAGGAGGTAGTGCCCTATCTTTTATACCATCTGTAATATAATTGGGTGTGTGAGGACCCGATATAAAAATCTTTTTTCATAGGTCTAGGATAGGCTGAACAGAGCCGTCCTTTTTGGGTACCGTGAATAGGTTGGAGTAAAACCCCAAACCCCTTTCCGCTGGAGGCACTAGGCTGATAACAGCCATATTTAACAGATTCGCTACTGCTGCCCGCAGTCCCTGCGCAATTGCCGGATCTGACGGCATCCGGGACATGAAAAATTGGGGAGGAGGCCGGGACTCGAATTCCAGTTTGTAACCGGAAGAGACTACTTCCAGAACCCAATTGTCTGATACCTCCTGAACCCAGACCTGGAAGAAGAACCGCAGCCGTCCCTCCACCCATAAGGGTGAGGGCGTCCCCTCATTGTTGAGCAGGCTTAGTGGCAGATTTGGTTTTGGACCCCCAATTCTGACTTGGACGGCCACGTCCCTTTCCTCTATTACACGAAAGGAACGACGTTGTTTCTTACGCTGAGGTAATTTACCTCCTTTAGTGACAGAATCCAATTCTTTCTCCATAGAGGCGCAATCCCACAAAAGGGAGCGCTGTAAGTGATTTCTTAGCTACAATATCAGCTGCCCACTGCCGCAACCATACTGACCGCCGGATGGCGACTAACAAGGCAGAGGTTCTGCTGCACATGAGCAGAGTATCATCTAAGGCAGAAAGTACAAAAGATGCAAACATCTAACATTGCTTAAGAGCGGCGTACTCATCAGAGGCCGGATAAAGCCCTGAGTAATTCATTACGTCTCTCACAACAGACCTAATAGCCACTGTCATGAGTGCCGAAGCACCAACAGGCAGCAAGGCCGAGCCCACACTGGAAAAAGCGTGGCACGCCATTTGATCAATACGCTTATCCTCTCCATCTTTAAGTGTAGTGGAGTCAGGAGAATGCAACACAGAAGAATTGGATAAATTAAGCACAGGGGCATCCACCCATGAGCAGAGTGTCTTTTAAAAATCCAGTCTCTCTATAAATTAATTAAATATTAATGCATAGATGGCCATTGTATGCTTGCGCACACATAGGAATTTGTCCTCCGCATTTAACCCATCCGTGCAGTGAGTGTACACCTGTATGCCCAGAGCGGTGGCCACAGGTGGTGATGACCAACGCTTAACAGTATCAGCTGGGAAGGGATATTTCTTGTCCCAGCCCAAGGGAATGCCAGGAAGCCGCGCAGGCTTCTCCCATTCTTTAAGAATAATTTCATCAAAATGCTTTTGATTTGGAAATTCTAAACGAGGTTTAGAGACTCCAAAGAATTCCCCTTTTTGAGGAGGGACTACTTCAGGAGGAGTAATAACCAAAACTTCAAATAACTGAGCAAGAGCTTTTGGGGTATCCACAACACTTGCTTCACCCTGCTCAATCTCAGTACCACAAATTGCTGTTCATCAGAAACATCTGATTCCTCATAATAATTCTCCTTCTTCTAACTGAGAAGGATCAGACCAATCAAGCAATTCACAATTGTCTGACTCCCTTGCCGGAGCGGCATGAGTCAAGTGCTTTCTTTTAGCTGAGGCCTTCTTAGGCACAGAGGTAGACATTAATCTTTCAAGATGAGCCAATCTGGCACATAAATCAACATGCGACTCACCACCCATGACAATATCATTGGGGGTACGGACAAGACATGGCGGAGTAGGAGATGAGGCATTAGCCGCAGGCCCTGAAGCCTGGGCCTCAGTTTGCTGCATAATAGTTAAATGTGCACAAGGGACGCAAAGAATTGCATTATCCCCAACAAGGGATGCCCCACATCCAAAACATTGCCGAGTCTGTGCAGAGGGAATTGCATGTCCGTTATCCTGGGATGCCTCCATATGGTGTTTAGTATTATACTATAATTGATTATAGTTGCCAAGTATATATGGGATTTACGCAATTGCTACCCGGGATGCCCCTTTAAATAGTCCCAAGTGGGAGGATTGAAACACAAATGGACCACCAAATAAGGCTTAAGGGCTTTTTTTTTTCTTTATGTAAGGACCAGGAGAAACCCCTTTTTAAAAACAGTCACCAAATGCACACAATATAAATAAATGACAGAAAAAAACTCACAGCCCATGCAATAAGCTCACATCATGAGGTAAGGCCACAGGGAAGCAGGAAACAGGAAGTCAAACAGAGCATACAGCCTAAGCCCCACCCACTTCCAGGATCACATGGCCAAAAATGGAGGGAAAATTCAAATCTGAACACATCCAGAAAACATAGAGCTTTAATAGGTAAGCAAAAATGCTGCCTAGACAGAGATAGGAAAATCTAAATAAAACATTTCCTATTAAATAGTATAGTAAAACATACATAATAAAAATAAGAAATAAAGACTTATTTTATATATCTCTTTTTTTTTTGTGTGCATGGTGACAAATAAGCCCAGATAACGCCCCCCCTCCTTTTTACCCAGCAGGGTTAAAGGAGAACTAAGGGGAGAGGATAGAAAAACACCCATAAGGCACAAGGGGATTATAAAGGGACAAGGGCATCCCATGCCGGGAACACCAACCCGGAAGCCGCCTACCCACATTTAGGTCTCACGGAGGAGTAATACTCCTGTATACACCAGAAGGTGTATGTATCTACCTTTGCCTGAACCACACAGCCAGGGCTGGGAGTCATACAATATAACCAAACAGGTTTAAAGAGTTTCAGACAGAGATAGAGAAAAAAAGGGCCGGGAGCAAACTCGGCTACCTGCAGCTTGAAGGAGAGTCCTCTTCTGAATGCTTCGCCGACTGCAGAGACGAAAAGACTGAGGAATAGTGGGAGGAACCCAGTACTTATGGACCAGGAGGGGCTCCTTTTTTCCATGTCATCTCAGCAAGATCGGCCTCTACAGGCCGGGTTCCCAAGTGTCATGAATATCGGGAAGTGGGGGGTGTGACATACTAGGAATACATTATTTTAGGAAATGCCATTAACACACACACATTTCTAGGCTAAGGCAATTTTTGAATCTGGCCGCACTGTTGTTTGGCACGTGTGTGCCGTGCCTTTGGTTGTGCATGTAATTTAACGCTTTTTGAAATAAATCCCTTACTTCCTGCGCATCCTTAACATGTAGAGCAGCATTTAGATGTCAATTGAAAGGGCTACAAATACTCTTACGAGCATGATGATCTCTTCTTGTTGGCGGGTGAAGATAGTGGGCGCCATCTTTCTTCTTCTTCTCGGCAGCAGATAAGTAATGTCCCAGCGGTTTCCGGGTTCCGCACGGCCGGATGTACGTGTGAGCGAACGCGTAGGCATCACACGCCGGCTAGCTTATTTAAAGGTCCCTGGACACACAGCTCATTCTCTGTGAGAGTCCCATCAAAATGGCCCACAAAAAAGCAGCAGCCAAAACTGGCAAGGAGACAACAGGGAAGAAGGCAGCCAAGCGGCAGGAGCATGCAGAAGGGCCCCAAACCAGGTCTCAACAGGCCAAAGCCAAGTTACGGCCTACTACCAAGGCTCCACCAAAGCCAACTACCAGCTATGCGGCAGCAGGCAAAGGAAAGGCACAGCCCCCAAAGCCTACAACCTCTACTAGCCAAAAAACGGGTAAGAGGGTACGAAGCCCCACCCCACCCTGCCCCCCCCCCACGTGGCACCAAGGCACTTGACATCGGCCAAAAACACAGGCCAAGAAGCCGCACCAGGGCCAGAAGCCGAAGCAGGGCCAGAAGCCGCAGTAGGCCCAGAAGCCGCAGCCGGGCCCGAAGCCGCAGCCGGGCCTGAAGCCGCAGCAGGCCCAGAAGCCCAAAAAGGGGCAGAAGTCGCAGCAGGGCCCGAAGCCGCAGCAGGCCCAGAAGCCCAAAAAGGGGCAGATGTCGCAGCAAAAGGGCCAAATTTGCAAGCTCCCCACCCGCACGGGGCTACCAAGCCACGCAGAAGAGGGCCGGAACACCAAGGTCACCCTCACCCTTGGTCCGCCCAAGTACCTCCAAGGGGCAGCCACTTTCCAAGGGCACACACAGGCACCGTGCACCAAGCACAAGTTCATCCTCTGCCAGAACCTCTACTCCTCGCCCACATTCGCCACCGGCACAGGTGAGCAGGAAATCTCCCTATGCCACATCCACACCTGTAACTTCTGTGGCCAGCCAGCCACGAACACCCAGTCCCTTACCCAGTCCAGTACAATCAGCATCCAGCCACCAGTCCGTGCAGGACCCCCCACAGACCCAGGCCAGAATGTCACCACATTTGTCTGGAAACACGGAGGAGTCACAACCACAAACAACAGGGCGCACATTTCGCAGATGGCAGTTGAGTGGCCGTTTTGGTGATGCCCAAACTATGGCCTTGGCTAGTGGCCTTACCTTAGTTTATGATGAGCTATATGGGCGCAAATCTAAAAACACCAGCAAGCAGCGCAGAGCGGAGATATTGGCCGACCTAACCAGACAAGTCAATGCAGCGGTGGAAGAGTTAAAAGATGTCAAACAGATTCAGCGGAAGATATCGGACCTCAAATATGCTGCACGGAAGAAAGAGAATAAAAGGCGGCATTACAGGTAAATATGTTTGCTTTTGGATTTTTCTAAAAACACCTACAAGCAGCGCAGAGCGGAGATATTGGCCGACCTAACCAGACAAGTCAATGCAGCGGTGGAAGAGTTAAAAGATGTCGAACAGATTCAGCGGAAGATATCGGACCTCAAATATGCTGCACGGAAGAAAGAGAATAAAAGGCGGCATTACAGGTAAATATGTTTGCTTTTGGATTTTCCTTCTTCTTGTATTGGCCACATTGGTCTTAATTAGCCTAACTATGTTTTTCAGCTTTCAAACTGGAGGAGGATTTCCAACCAAATTACAATTTACAGCAGCTGAGGAGATGGTGCTGGGCCTGCTCCATCCTGTTGCGGTCGAGGGACACGCGGCCCTAAGGGACACAGACAACCAGGCCATTCCTGCAGGTGAGAAAGCTTGATGTGACATTCTAAATTTAGGAACATGCACAATTAGCCAGTAAGACATATGTTAACCCATGTCCCTAGGCCGTGGTTTTCAGTCTTTGAACAGGGTGTGTCATTTGTGTGGACAGTTACATTCATAGTTAGTTTGGCCATACATGACGTTACAGAGCAGTTAACCAGAGTAAGAAAGTAGTGAGATTAGCCTTAAACTGCCGGTTAGGTCTTTACACTCCATCACATCCCACACTTCAATGTTGATCTGTTGTCTACTTGTGTGTGAGCTGTGGTTGGGTCCAAAGCACCAAACATGCTTCTTAACACATTTGACAATATACAATGGTATTCAGCCTCAAATTCCTGTAACTGCTAGTTGGACGCTGAGTGGGTACACTTAATGCCCTTTAAGGGATGTTGGCAGACACAGAACAGCCAGTACTTGACTGTTTGAGATAGTTCAGGGGACCAATGTTTAAGTACTTGTGTAATTATCAATTTAACATATAATGTAATGCGAAGTGAAGGTCAAGTGTCACCGTTGGTGTAGTGCCCATTACAGCTTGGCCACGTGAATTAATTAAGCATATGTCTTGTTACCCATCAACAATGCATAGTTGTGTGTTTAACTAGTTTGGTTTCTTCTCATGCAGCCCAGCCTCATCCCTTAGCTACTGGGGAATCCTCATCCAGTTTGTCCATGACGCAAACTTCCGTGCAGCCTAGGACCCAGGATCCAATATTTTCGGTAAGTTTATTATACAAATGTCGTTTAGCCATGTGAATTTGCATGTTAATATTAACATATTGACATATGTAGTGCCAAAGAAAAACCTAATTTTGAACATGTCCCTACAGACCCCCACACTCATGGAGGAAAGCCAGGAGCTGGAGGAGGATGGATCCTTGATGGGCACTTCTGAAGATCTCCCCCTGGGACAGAATCTGCAACTGTCCCAAAATGTTCTCCCCAAACTCCTCAGCAGCAGAGGGAAGCTGGCTGCATGCTGCCTGCACATCGTGGGCAGCATGCAGAGAATGACCCTCAAGTCCCCAGTGTTCTCTCTGCTGCTGCGGATTTTAGAAGCATGGCTGTGGCTGTTGAGGGCCCTAGACAAACATCATCGGCACGCCCCCGAACCCGGGGAATTGGGAGGCGTACTCAGCTATGTCGCCCAGTTTACCCTGGGGAGGGGCATGACGATTTTGGAGGCATCATGGCACCAGGAGAGGCGTGCCTTTCAATATAGAAATCAAAGAAACAGAGAGGCTCTTCATGGGCTGATAGACAACATCAATAATACATTTCAGGCCGTGGTGACTGAATTTAGGACCCTCAACAGCCACCTGGCCAACGCTAACAACGAGAACCGTGGCAACATGACGGAAATTATAAATATACAGAGAAACATTTTGGAACAGTTGCAGATTCACAATGCCACACAGCCCCAGGTTAGGACCCACCACCAAGGGCCCCAACCTGGGTTCTATGGGCATCCCCCATATTAAGGTCTATTCGTCCTGAATCTGTTCGACATCTTTGCTCCAAATCCCCACTGTATTGACTTGTCTGGTAAAGAAAACCAAGATACCCTTTGTGTATGCCTTTGCTTGTCTGGTTTTCATTTGCGCCCATATAGCTCATGAGGTGCTGAGGTAGGCCACTAGCCAATGCCATAGCTCAATGCTCACTGAACCTGCCACTCAAGGTGTGGGCCTTCCGCCTTGTGCTTAATTACATTGGTTGTGGCTCCTCCTGTTTCGAGACATGATTGGGTGACATTCTGGCCTGCCAAACTACTACCTTGACTCCTGGCTAAGATTTCACTGGACTGGGCTTGGGACTGGGTGTGGACTAGATGTGGCCTAGGTATGTCTGCTTTCCACCTGTGCATGTGCCAAGCAGGAGAAGGTGTGATGTGATTTCTTAACTTGTAAAAATGCTAGATAGATATTTGTTGCAAAATGTTTGCCTATTATATCTTTATATGTTTAATTTACATTAATGTCAGCCAGGAGGAAGTTACTTCAAAACTCCTGCCTGTGTACAATTGTTATGTGGCATGGTTGCTCATCATTTTTGTGTTGTCATTGGCCATCTCTTTGGCCCAAAAATTGCAGTGACCATCAACTGCAAGGTTTCTATGTTACTTTAGAAAATTAAACAGTTAAACACACCTGTGGCTCACTAATTTCGTTTCTTTTATTTTTTGTGTCAGAAAGATTAATTAACTATTACATTCACACATACCAAAAAATGAGGCGTTAAGCATTATGGATGTTGGGAGTAATTACTTCATTACTATGTATCAAGTGCCCAAAAAATATACAAACACAAAGGGTAAAAACAAACACAACCAACAACACCATTTAAACAAACACCAAAACGAGGGCACACTATGTGTGCCCTGAAATGGCTCTTCTTAGTCTTCGGTGGGTGGAGAGGGAGCCAAATCAACATACCGGGGGACCCGTTGGAAAATCGCGAAATTATGCAAAACAGCACATGCCATTATAATATCGATTACCTTTTTTGGGTCATATTGAAGGGAGCCCCGGTATGGTCCAAACAGCGAAACCTTGTTTTCAAAAGCCCTCTCCACCACTGCCCTGGTCTTGCGGTGCGCACGGTTATATGCATCCTGTGAGGCATCCTGGGGCCCGAGTACGGGCGTCAAGAGCCACGGGAGTAGAGGATATCCAGAATCACCTTAGAAAACAAAAACAAAAATAAAAAAAACATAAACATAACTCCATAAGTGTAAGGCAATAAACGCACCAGCAACATCAATAAGAGCCTATGTGACAATTGTCTGATCAAGATGAGCAGACATTTGGCACAGTCAAAGTCGTTGAATAAACATATGTCCTAGATGTGGGAACTAGTTCCCCAGCCAATATTGAGGATGATGGCCAATCAGACATACTGATCCCAGCTATTGTTTTCGAAGTGTGCTGCCCAAGAAGCTTTGATGTTTTAGGTTTGGATGACCCCTTATCTGCTTGGTCTGAGGCCCAAACAGCAGAAACCCGCAACATGCACTTTATCCCGCTCTCCTCTCCTCTGGAAGTGAAATGCATATAAGCAAAGATGGGGCAGACACTATGATAAAGTTTAGTGCACTTTTCCAGACGAGGGTGGGGAAGAGTGTTTCCTAATTAGTACCAAATAACAAGTTAGAATTTGGCTAATGCAGGACAAACATTTGGCAACGCTTGGTTGTTTCCAATCTAAAATTAAAGTGGGGTTTCACATGGCAAGAAGGTTGTTGAACTTAAAATATTTTCAGACATAAAAACAAAATGCAAAGCCTACCCAAACATCCAACATAAACTGATGTTATTGCCGTTAACTTACCAAGGAGCCATGCCCCGGAAAATTCCCCAGACTCAAACCGACGGTACAATCCAGAATCGTCTAAGGATGTACGCATCATGGGATGAGCCTGGGTAGCCGGCGAGGACGCTAAGGAACCGCATGTCCGGGGCCACCACTGCCTGAACATTCAGTGAGTGGCCCATTTTGCGGTTCCTGGGAAAAAGAAAAAAAAAAACATCAGTAAGGCTTTGGATAAAAGTTAAACACTCATTTATAACAGCATATAAGGCAAACGTGGGTGAACCAACAACTTACAATAACCAATTACATAAAGATTTAGATCGCACACAAAGGATATGTGTGTTTGCAGAAGATCAAAATACACTTTAAGTGTGTATTTAAAGATCACTTTTAAGTGTTTGGCTTGGAAGCACATGTCAATTGCGGAACAACTAAATCGCGGACCATTCTTTCACAGGCACTCTTTGATAAGAGGGACTGTTTTTGAGGAGGGAATCTTTCCAAGGGTGGAATTAGTTCCAGGATTTCTTAACACAAGGAGGGACGAATTATAATGAGGATTCAATTTCAAGGAGGTATACTTTTTCAAGATGTTTTCTTTGCAAGGAGGGATAACTAACAAGGAGGGAATTTTTCCAAGGAGGGATCTTTAACTATGATTTTTAACACTACAATCATGGAATATTGGCTTTGAGGGTTAATTACAAGGAGGGATAATTCCAATGAGCGATATTTACAAGGAGGGATTTGAAACTATGATTTTGAACACTACAATCAGGGAATATTGGCTATGAGGGTTAATTACAAGGAGGGATAATTCCAATGAGGGATATTTACAAGGAGGGATTTTTTTCAAGGAGGGATTTTTTACAGTGAGGGATTTTTAAGAAAAGAGGGATAATTTTGCTAAACAAAAAAAAAAAAAAAAATACCTGTATATGTACTCGTCGGCAGCCGGAGGGACAAGGGCAACGTGGGTACAGTCAATTGCACCTATGACGTTAGGCAGGTCGGCGATATTATAAAACCCAAGCTTTTTTAATTAAATGTTTTTATTGAAGGAAGCAGAAATTACAGCGCCAGGCAACACAGTGCCACCTAGGTACATACATATCAATCAACTTACAAACAAAACCACAAAATGACAATTTCAAGAATCAAATGCACAGGAAAAATAGAGAAAAACAAGGTGCAGGGCTACATTAAGCCCCACTCCCTTTGGTTCTGTCTGCAATCCCGTTTGTTAATTTACCATAGCATCTGCATCCCATGCCTCCAACCTTTTTCAAAGGGTAAAACTACAGAGAAAAATAGAACTAATTGGAAATAAGTGGTGGAAGGGGAAGGGAAGACTAGACAGAAACATTCGGGGAGGAAGTGGGAGGGAAAGGGCAGCCTGGGGCAAGGAAAGGGGGTCATTCCACAAGCAACCTGCTCGGGCCATGTTACTTATATAGGAGAAAATCGGAAGAGAAAATAAAACGGTCCCATTCCTGCCAGGTCCTCCTATGCTTTTCCATAGTCCCCTTTAGTGAGGCAGTGAGTTCCTCCATCCTACATATATCCTGAACAGCGGCCAACCACTGCCCTGTTGTAGGGGGCTCAGGGGACTTCCATTTAGCCGGAATGCATGTTCTGGCAGCGCTCAGAAGTGGAACAAGAAGGGACCTGCGCCTGGATCTCATGGAGGCCGGGGCCAGGTTAAGCAGGTAGCACGCGGGGTCCCCGCCAAGGTCAACATCCGTCAGCTTCCTAACAACCTCCCTCACCCCTCCCCAGAAATCAGACAACCTCTCGCACTCCCAAAAGACGTGTGTCATGGTCCCCCTAGCACGCAAGCACCTCCAACAGAGGGGGGAGGAAGAGGGAAACATGTTTGCCAATAACGCTGGAACCAGGACCCAGCGAGAAAGAATTTTGAATGTAGTCTCCTGGTACTTACAGGAGATAGAGCTCTTATGTGCCAACTGGATCATGGCAAGCCTCTGCTCATCCGTAAAGGTTCTGCGCAATTCCCTCTCCCAGCTCCTCACGTAGGAGGGGACAAAATCATCCGGAGGCTCAATCAGTAACGAATATGAGTGCGACAGGGCTCCTCTAAAATGGCCGGACCCCAAACAGGTTTGTTCAAATTGTGTTAGCGGCCTAGACGTGCCAACCGTGCATTCAACCGACTTCTGATAGTGCAGAAGCTGTAGGGTCTGTAACTGCGTGCTTGGTCTGAGGGCAAGGTCATCAACCAAGGTCTCCGGCCTCCTTCAGCCACCGCCAACCTGCATGTGGAGTCTCCTGAAACAGTTCTGTTTTATCCAAGCTCTAAAGGGACCGCCAGCCGTCTCCAACGGGAAGTCAGGGTGGCCCAGAACAGGTGTCAGGGGGGACGGCGTGGGGGAGAGACCCGGCCTAGAAAAAAATCTATCCACCACTCTCCTTGACGGGCCAATTGTAGGATGCTTGTTCAACTGTGTGAGTCTATTCAGTGGGACCCATGGTAAACCCGGGAGGGGGCATGGAGAGGCATCTTGTTCCATCTGGACCCGCTGTTTCAGAGCGGAGTGTCGGCACCAATCAATAACCCGGCTCAAATGAGCCGCTGCATGATAGCACCTCCAGTCCGGCAAGCCCAGTCCCCCCCTAGATTTAGAAACTGTCAAGAGAGAGGCCGCCAAACGATGAGAGCGGCCAGCCCAGACAAACCTAGTGCACATTCCTGTAAGCTGCTTAAAGAAGGTAGCGGGGACGTCTATTGGGAGGGTCTGAAATAAATACAGCACCCTGGGAAGGATGTTCATCTTGATGACACTAGCCCTTCCGAACCAAGAGAAAACTCCCTTGTTCCATTTCACGAGGTCTTCCTCCAACCTTTTTAGCAGAGGGGGGAAATTTAGTGCGAACGTGTCTTGCAATTTGGAAGGGATCCGTGTACCCAGATATGTAACAGCCTCCCGCTCCCACTTAAAATGGAAGTTTTCCGTGACGCGGCGCAGTCTCTCCGCTGGGACATTTATGTTCAAAGCGGAGGACTTCTGATAGTTGATCTTATAATTGGAGACCTCCTGAAAACTCCTAAGCTCTGCAAGGAGGTTTGGCAAGGTGATCTCTGGTTTCGAGACAAAGAACATCAAGTCATCAGCATAAGCCGCCACCTTGTGTTCAGTCCCACCCTCACGCCCATAACATCCGCGTTTTGTCTAATCACCCGAAGGAGTGGCTCCAGTGAGAGGATGAAGATAAGCGGGGAAAGCGGGCAGCCCTGTCGCGTCCCATTAGATAAATGGAAGGCCTGGGAAGGCAGGCCATTCACCACCACGGATGCCGAGGGGCAGGTGTATGAAGCCATGACCCTGTGAAGCATCTTGTCACCCAACCCAATGTATCTAAGGGTCTCCTCAAGGAAATTCCAGCTCACCCTGTCAAAAGCCTTCTCGGCATCCGTGGAGAGAAGCAGCGCAGCCTCCCCCGTCTGTCGTGTGTGATGGATCGCACCCATAACTCTTATCGTATTATCTCTCCCCTCACGATTTGGAACGAAGCCCACCTGGTCCCAATGTATGAGGTCCGGGAGGAGAGGGGCGATTCTCTCCGCCAGGATTTTATTGTATATATTGAGGTCACAGTTTAACAGGGATATGGGCCTGTAAGTGCCGCACTGTGCCGGGTCCTTACCTGGTTTAGGGATAACGGCAATGCTAGCGCGGAGAGTGTCCCGAGGAGAGGGGGGACCGTCGCTCAAAGAGCCGAAAGATGAAATAAAGTGGGGTCCCAAATTACCCGCCAATTCCTTATAATATTCCAGACTGTCAGGTTTCACTTACCCGTCTCCCGGTCCAGCAGTGTCCCCGATGCTCAGCCGCCCACTGCGCAGCCACCCGCCCGGCGGCCGCGGCGCGCGGCGGGTTCTGCTGGCGTGCGCGCGCCCTCTGGTGTTCCGGCCGGCGGCCCCGGCTTCCTTACACGTCCTCCGGCGGCACTGCTCTCAGCGCGGCTGCCGGGGGAAAGTTAATTAAAGGGCCAGGTGGGGTGGGGGGAGTGCCCTGCAGGGACAGGGCCAATGAGCCCTAGGGATGTGAGGGCTTCGCCCTCCTCAGGTTCCAATCTGTGTCAGGATCATAGTTTGCACCAATCACCACACAACTCCCCTGATACCTGGCTCCTATATAAGCTCTTCCCCGTCAGTTCATCAGTGCCTGTTATAGCGCCTAGTACCTAGTCTATCTAGCTTGTCTCTTGATTGATCTGAACTCCCGTTGCCGACCACTGCCTGTATTTGACCATTCTTGATCTGAACTCCTGTTGCCAACCACCGCCTGTACTTGACCATTCTTGATCTGAACTCCCGTTGCCGACCACCGCCAGAATTTGACCATCCTCGATCTGAACTTCTGTTGCCCACGATTTGTCTACTCCTATTGTACCGCTGCCTTCTCGGAACTCCCGTTGCCGACCCCTAGCCTGTTTGGACTTCCGTTTTACGCTCCAGCTATTGGGCTCATTCAACACCGCTCCCAGCCACGGGTTCTCCAGACCTCCGAACAATAAGCCTACATCCTTTGAGCCATTAAAGTCCTGGGGGCAACCGATCCCGGGCAGGCATATTCTGTGTCCCGGCAAGCGGGGGCTCCTACAGGTGAAGCTAGCTGCGGAGATTGGGGGTTGAGGGCTTACCTGGAGGGCTGGAGTTACCCGAGCGGATCATTGAAGTACCCAGAGCGTGACATTATAACAGGCCACCCACATGGAAGACCTGGTGCAGCAAGTGCAGGCTATGGCCACTGCTATCAATCAACTAGCCCAGAGAGTGGCCAATCAAGAAACCAGACAAATACCTGCAACCGCTGTATCACCTCACGTTCCAGAACCAAAGGTCCCGCTACCGGAGAAATTTTTTGGAGACCGAGCCAGATTCTCCAATTTTAAAAATTCTTGTGAGCTCTACTTTAAGTTGCGGCCCTTATCCTCGGGCACTGAGACCCAACGGGTGGGGTTAATTATCTCCCTTCTGCAAGGAGACCCCCAATCATGGGCTTTTAGTTTGCCTCCCGATGATGCTGCTCTGCACTCCGTCACATCTTTTTTCCTGGCCATGAGTGTGTTATATGCCGACCCAGATCAGCAGTCCACAGCCGAAAACAGGCTTCGGGCCTTAAAGCAAGGTCGGAATACTGCCGAAGATTACAGTGCTGAATTCAGGCGGTGGGCATTAGAGTCCAGAAGGAATGACTCAGCCCTGTGTAGCCAGTTTCGTATGGGTCTATCGGAGGGTATCAAGGACGCATTGGTTAATTTCCCTTCACCAGCAGATCTTGACCAGCTAATGCAGGTCACCATCAAAATAGATCGGCAACTTAGGGAAAGAGCTAGGGAAAGGGTTAGGACTTCTTCGTCCTTTAGGCCACCTCAGAACCCCAACCCATCGTCTTCCCTTGGGGTAAACACACCTTCTTCCTCACAGGAGGAACCCATGCAGGTCGGTAGAGCTCGTCTTACCCAGGACGAGAAGCAGCGAAGACGCTCCATAGGCCTATTGTGGGAATCCGGGACATTTTGCTAGGTCCTGTCCTATCAAGGGATACCCGACGGGAAACTTCCTCGCCTAGATCAGGAGGAGAGTACTGATCTAGGTGAGTCCGTTAACTACTCTCATTTGAACAAAATGTTAATTCCCATCGAGCTTTCTTGGGGCCCTTCCAAACAGGCAGTATCCGCCTTTATCGATAGTGGAGCTGCGGGCAATTTCCTGGATCGGAGCATGATCTCCATCCTGGGAATTCCGTTGGTACCCCTTGAGAAATCTCTACAGGTATTGGCCATAAATGGGAAGGCCATCCAGGGGGGTCCAGTCTGTACTAAGACCCCTCCTCTCAAATTAATTGCTGGCTCTTACCACTCTGAGTACATCGAGTTCTTGGTTTTTGATTGTCCAGAAACCCCGGTGGTTCTGGGATACCCATGGTTAAAGCTCCACAACCCTATTTTAGACTGGCAGACTGGGGATTTAGTTAGGTGGAGTAATTACTGCAAGACACACTGTTTCTCCACTGCTCTTAGAAGTTTTCAGATGCTGCCCCAGGGGTTGCCTCAGCCTTATGCGGATTGGGCTGATGTTTTTTCTGAGCGGCCTATGACTGCCCCATTGACCTGCTCCCTGGAACTATCCCTCCTAGAGGGAAGATTTATAATCTTACCCGGCCGGAGGAGCAGGCAATGAAGGAGTACATCTCCAAAAATTTGAACAAGGGGTTCATCCGTCCTTCAACGTCACCTGCGGGGGCTGGCTTCTTTTTTGTGGAGAAAAAAGATGGTGGTTTAAGGCCTTGCATAGATTACAGGGCCCTGAATAAGATTACGGTAAAGAACCGGTATCCTCTTCCCTTGATTGGGGATTTATTTAATCAAGTAGTTTGTGCTCGGGTTTTCTCCAAGTTAGACCTAAAGGGGGCCTACAACCTGATTTGTATTCGGCAGGGGGACGAGTGGAAAACGGCATTTAATGTTAAAGACGGTCATTACGAATATCTAGTCATGCCCTTTGGCCTTTGTAATGCTCCGGCAGTCTTCCAAGACTTTGTTAACGATGTCTTCCGAGACTATTTGGGCAGTTTCATGGTAATTTATTTGGATGATATCCTCATTTTCTCTAATTCTTTGTCCGAACATAGTCAACATGTGAAGATGGTTCTTCAAAAATTGAGAGAGAATAATCTATATGCCAGCATTTTTAAATGTATGTTTGAGGTCACCACCGTTCCCTTCTTGGGTTATGTAATTTCTAGCCAGGGATTGGAGATGGATGCGGGGAAAGTTTCGGCGGTGCGGCACTGGGTACAACCCAAGACTTTAAAAGAACTACAGCGTTTTTTAGGTTTCGCTAATTTTTACCGACGCTTTATTAAGGGTTTTTCCAATATTGTTGCTCCTCTCACCAACCTTACCCGCAAGGGCGCCTTCACTGTAAACTGGTCATCATCGTCCAATGAAGCCTTCCTGACTCTAAAACGGGCTTTTACTTCAGCGCCAGTTTTAGTTCACCCTGACGTTAATCAACCTTTTACCATTGAAGTAGATGCGTCCGAGTTGGGTGTGGGGGCAGTTTTGTCGCAATACTCTGGTCATCCTGAACGTTTGCCTCCCTGCGCCTACTACTCACGGAAATTTAGTACCGCGGAACAGAATTATGATGTTGGAAACAGGGAGTTATTGGCGATTAAACTGGCCTTTGATGAATGGCGTCACTGGTTGGAGGGTTCATTGCATCCGATCTCGGTCTATACCGATCACAAAAACCTCGAGTACATTAGTTCAGCTAAGACTCTCGTCAGGCTCGTTGGGCATTATTTTCTCGCGCCTTAATTTTATTATTACATTTAAGCCAGGAGTTAAAAATTCTAAAGCGGATGCTCTATCCCGCATGTTTGGGGATTGCAAGGATCGGGGTGATGTGGGTGAGCCTATTTTGCCTTTGGGTTGTGTGATTGGGGCTTTGCTTCCTGATCTTTCTAATGCTTTGGCGCCGTTTCAAAATGAATCCCCTGTAGATGTACCTTTAGGGTGTCAGTTTGTACCGCCGCACCTGCGCCCTGATGTAATCCGCGAGTTTCATGATGCCAAGACTGCTGGTCATCTGGGAAATCATAAGACTTTCATTTTAGCCCGACGCCATGTATGGTGGCCTACTATGCGACATGATATTACTGCCTTTGTCGACGCATGTTCTGTTGGTGCGCGAAGTAGGGGGGTTCACAAGGCCCCTAGTGGGTGCCTGGTCCCACTTGAGATTCCAAAAGAACCATGGACTCATATCTCTATGGATTTTATTGTAGATTTGCCTCCCTCACATGGAAATACTGTGATTTGGGTGGTCGTCGACTGTTTCAGTAAGATGGCACATTTTATTCCTTTATCTAAGCTACCGTCAGCTCCTGAGCTTTCGTGGTTATTTATCTCGCATATTTTCCATCTCCATGGCATTCCATCTAATGTAGTTTCCGATCGAGGTGTGCAATTTACTTCGCGTTTTTGGAAGAGCTTCTGTTCACGCTTGGGAATTCAGATTTCTTTGTCTTCTGCATACCATCCCCAGACTAATGGGCAGACTGAAAGAACTAATCAAAGTTTGGAACAATACTTGAGATGTTACATTTCTGATGCTCAAGAGCAATGGTCAGAATTTATTGATTTTGCTGAGTTTGCGTACAATAATGCGCCGAGTGAAAGTACTAAGACGTCTCCATTCTTTTGCAATTTTGGGAAAAATCCTAAAGCTTCCTCCCTCTCTGGGTCACCTTCCGATTTACCGGCATTGGAAGAGTGGCTCCGGGAGCAGAGAGACATCTGGGCACGCATCCAAGAAAATTTAGAGACTACACGTTTAAGATATAAGAAATTCGCCGATCGCCACAGATCTCAGGAACCCGTCCTTCAGGTTGGGGACTTTGTTTGGGTTTCCACTAAGAACATTGCTCTCCGGCAGCCTTCTAGTAAGTTAGGGCCCAAATTTATTGGCCCTTTCCCCATTATTCAGAAACTAAGCAATGTGTCCTTTAAGGTCCAGCTCCCGCGAACCATGAGAATCCCAAATTCTTTTCATGTGTCGCTGTTAAAACCAGCCAAAGATGCGCCACTTCCATCCTTATCGCCTATTCTAGTTAATAACGAACCTGAATATGAAGTGAACAAGATTCTCGACTCTCGTAAGGTCCGTAATTCTTTGCAATATTTAATTGACTGGGTGGGTTATGGCCCTGAGGAGAGATGTTGGGTTACGGCAAAAGATGTACATGCTAAAGTTCTTGTTAGGAAGTTTCATCGTGACAATCCGGAGAAGTCTGGTGAGGGTCCGGAGGCCCCTCGTGAGAGGGGGGGTAATGTCAGGTTTCACTTACCCGTCTCCCGGTCCAGCGGCGTCCCCGATGCTCAGCCGCCCGCTGCGCAGCCACCCACCCGGCGGCCGCGGCGAGCGGCGGCTTCTGCTGGCGCACGCACGCCCTCTGGTGTTCCGGCCGGCTGCCCCGGCTGCCTTACACGTGCTCGCGCGCGCGAGCACGTTCTGGTTATATCCTCCGGCGGCACTGCTCTCAGCCCGGCCGCCGGGGGAAAGTTAATTAAAGGGCCAGGTGGGGTGGGGGGAGTGCCCTGCAGGGACAGGGCCAACGAGCCCTAGGGATGTGATGGCTTCGCCCTCCTCAGGTTCCAATCTGTGTCAGGATCATAGTTTGCACCAATCACCACACAACTCCCCTGATACCTGGCTCCTATATAAGCTCTTCCCCGTCAGTTCATCAGTGCCTGTTATAGTGCCTAGTACCTAGTCTATCTAGCTTGTCTCTTGATTGATCTGAACTCCCGTTGCCGACCACTGCCTGTATTTGACCATTCTTGATCTGAACTCCTGTTGCCGACCCACGCCTGTACTTGACCATTCTTGATCTGAACTCCCGTTGCCGACCACCGCCAGAATTTGACCATCCTCGATCTGAACTTCTGTTGCCGACCTCAGCTCTGATCCTTGACCACGATTTGTCTACTCCTATTTTACCGCTGCCTTCTCGGAACTCCCGTTGCCGACCCCTAGCCTGTTTGGACTTCCGTTTTACGCTCCAGCTATTGGGCTCATTCAACACCGCTCCCAGCCACAGGTTCTCCAGACCTCCGAACAGTAATCCTAGATCCTTTGAGCCATTGATGTCCTGGGGGCAACTGATCCCGGGCAGGCGTATTCTGCGTCCCGGCAAGCGGGGGCTCCTACAGGTGAAGCTGGCTGCGGAGATTGGGGGTTGAGGGCTTACCTGGAGGGCTGGAGTTACCCGAGCGGATCATTGAAGTACCCAGAGCGTGACACAGACTATAGCCATCCGGACCAGGAGCCTTTCCAGGCTTCATGCTCCTGACGGCCTTCAAGAACTCCCCCACATCGATCTCCTCCTCGAGAGCCTCCACCACACTCTGCCCGAGCCGGGGAAGGCCCAAGTTCTGGATGTACGCCCTGATTTTTTGCAGATGGGCCTGTGACTTATTTTGCGGCAGGTTGTACAGGCCGTCATAAAAGTTCCTAAAGGTTTTGGCTATCTCCCCTATTTTATGGTGCCTGTTACCGCCTGGGTCAAGTATGCTGGGGATGAAGTTTCTGGCCCGCTGTCCCCGTAGGGCTCTAGCGAGAGCCCTGCCGCTTTTATTGCTGAACTCATAAAAATGTCTGCGGCACCTAGCAATCTGGCCCCTCACCTTCACAAATCCCACATCCTTGAGGGCTTCCTGTAGTTTAGCCCAGTGCGGGGACTAAGGATTGTTTATGTTGAGTCTCCAGACTCCGAAGCTCCTGAAGCAGGTGAGCTGTTTGTTTCTCCCTCTCCTTTTTAAGAAAAGTGCCCCGTCTAATCAAAAGGCCCAGAATCACACACTTGTGAGCCTCCCATTGGGACATACGTGAAACGTCTGGGGTGTTGTTCACAGAAAATAATTTGGCGATTGCTGACCGAATTTCCTCCTTGAACTCAGGGTCCTGAAGGAGGGAGCCGTTGAGCCTCCAGTGTCCCGATGGGGGGGGAGTCAGGAATCGACAGGGAGATGGAGATAGGAGCATGGTCAGAAACTGAGATCGAGCCTATAGAAGGCCGCGATATAAGCTGCACGTACCTATGGGGGACCAGGAACCAGTCGATGCGCGAATAAGCATTATGCGGGGGGGGGGGGGGGGGAGAAGTAGGTGTAGTCCCTCTCTCTGGGATTTACAATCCGCCACACATCCAAAAGTTGGTGGTCAAACAAGAGGGCTTTAATCCTCCTTATAGCTGAGAATGGTATGCTAGAAGTCCCCTTAGAGGTTTCAATTTGAGGATCCAGAACACAATTAAAATCGCCTCCCAAAAGGAGGATGCCAGTAGTGAATTCAGCCAGCCTCTCCAGGGTAGACCTCAGAAACTTGGTTTGGCTCGAGCTTGGACAATAGCAGGTTGCCAGCGTTACCTTCTGAGTGTAAAGAGTGCCCTTTACAAAAAGGTATCTACCCTCAGAATCGTGGATCGTCTCCTCCAGTGTCCAAGGGAGGTAACCAGCCAGGACGATGGCCACCCCCCTTGACTTAGAGTCTGGGGACAGGCCATGGTACTGGTGACGAAAGTGACGGCTAGACAAATTGTGCACTCTCCCCTCTTTGAGGTGAGTCTTCTGAAGAAAGGCGATTCCCGCTCCAAGATGTTTGAACTCACCCAGTACAGAAGAACGCTTGACAGGGGAGTTCAGGCCCTTGACATTCAAGGAAGTGCATTGGACTCTAGACATGGCAGAGCCGAACAAGCAGCCCCTAACTCAGGGATAAAGGATACTGAGGAGAATGGGGTCCCAAGCCAGAGGGAGAGGCAGAAGAACGAGGAAGGAAGGAAGGAAGGAAAGGAATGAAGGAAAGAGAGGAAGGAAGGGAGGAGGGGAAGGAAGGAGGGGAGGGAAGGGCCAAGAGTACACCAGGTAACAAAGACAAACAACCACAAGAAACGAAGGTAGACACACACAGGAGAGACACGCACCCTACGGAGACGTGTAGGGCAGAACTAGTATATAAGGGAAAATTAGGGGAGATCTAAGTGGGGAAGGATTCCTTCTTTCCCAAAATTGAGCCCTAGGTGCCCGAGGTGAGCAAAACGCCAACCCAGGGGGCCACAGGGTCCAGGCCTATGGTGGGGGCGAAATGGGTCAGAGAGATAGAGGGGGGGTCCCCCGGCCGTCCCTATTTCTAACCTATAGGGGCAACCACCGCAGACTATACTGCCAGAGGAGAGCCCCTGCACAGGGTGAAACCCATACGAATTCAAAAAACACTTAGTTAAAGCCAAGAACAATTACTTGAAGCTAGGTCCAGCAGCCTGCCGCATAGCGGGAGGCCTGGCAGTGGGCATAAGTACTAGCTAAACAAAAGGTCCGCCGAAATGAAACAGACAGGCAAATGAGCAACGGGAACCATACATGAATGCGATTCGATACAAGCAAGTATAAAACTGATTCAGGGCTCGCCAGGACTGTCCCCCAGAGATGAACCACGCCATTCCCGGGAAACATGCCCAGCGCGGTAAGGCGATCGAGAGGGGAAGGACGCAGCGCCCAATTGTGCACGTCCAAACCCCTCATACCGCAAACAGGCGGAGTAGGTGGAAGAGCAGCCCAGCGAGCCCAGAACGCAAAAAGCAATTTAAAATATTTCAAAAATTGACCTGCAAAACTAAGCTTCATTTGAAAAAACATAGGCAAGCATGGAAAACGTTATAAACAATTAAGAAGCAAGTTCCAGGCTCGTCAGAACTGGCCCCAGGGGGTGAACTACAATGCATCCGGAGCACACGCCCGATACGGAGAGTCAGCCAATAAGAGATGTAAGCAGCACCCAAGTGCGTATATCCATACTACCTCATCCAGCAAGTTGTGTAAATGGAGTACAGCCCGACGAGCCCGAAGTGCAATAAACAAGCGTACACAATTTTAAGTTTGGTCAGCTAAGCAAGATTCCCTTTAAGGATATCGCTGATGGTGACGGAACCCGCCTAAGCCTCATTGGCCAAGTGGCGGGGATCTCTCGATGAATCGCCATCAAGTCCTCTGCGAGCCTCAGTCACGCCCCTCGTCCGGCGAATCCTCTGCTGCTGTCCCCCCCGGAGGCTGCGGGGGGCCAAGGGGGAGAGAGATGTCTCGCCAATCCGGAACCTCCATGGGGGGGAGTCCAGGAAGGTGAACAAGCCTGGAAGGTCCACATGAGTTTTCACGGTGAAGGTGCGTTGGTTTCTACGGACCACAAGATGAAAGGGGTAGCCCCAACAGTAAGATCCTCCGCAGTCCCGTATTTTGGATAGCAAAGGTTTCAAGATTCGTCTCATCATGAGAGACCTACGTGACACATCTGGGAACAGCTGCAGGGTAACTCCATCAAAGCATATCTGACCTTGCGCCCGAGCCTTTGCCAGAATGTCCTCCTTCACGGTGTAATAATGTAGGGGACATATAACATCGCGTGGGTGGGAGAGGTCGGAAGATCTAGGACCGAGGGCTCTGTGGACGCGGTCGACCACTATCTCGGCGTTAGGCGGACGGCGGAGTATTTAGTTGAAAATACCAATAATGGAAGACGAAGTTGGTCTGGGCCCATCGCCTCAGGGAGGCCTCTGACGCGGATATTGTTGCGGCGGCTCCTGTTTTCGAGATCATCCAGGTGCAGGACCACTGCCTGAGTGACAGCTTTTTGATAGGTCAAGTCCCGCTCCAGCGCCTCCAGCCTCTGGGTGGTCGCGGTTTGAAACTGTTCCAGTGAGTCGACTCTGGTGTCAAGATTGCCCACCGACTGCTGCAGATCTTAGATATCCTTCTTAAATGCACTTTCCACCCTCTGAATGAAGGAATCAAGGTAATCCCTAGTGGGCAAAATTTTTAGCTCCGCCTTCAGGGCTGCGAGGATAGGATCAAGAGGGGGCTGCGTCGACATCTGGAAATCACTGGTGTCATGCGGAGCGTCGCTCAGAGGCGTGGGCGCGACTCCTACACCAGGGGAGCTGCGTATTGCCGAGCCCCCGGGGCATCCCGGGCCCACGGGCAGGGGAGGCCGGCCCTAGCGGGTGCCAATGTAAGCGCTCGTAGGCGCCCCGCCATTCTGAGGTGTCGCCACGGTCGACGAATTGCTCCTCTGCTGCCATAGGGGGGAGGGGGCGGCCCCGGCCACGCCCCGCACACCCGCCAGTCGCCCGGCTAGCTCGGGGGAAGAGATCCTGCCGCCGCGCTCTGGGAGGCGCAAGTGAGGACCGTCCCAGCCCGAAGCTGGGGGAACTCCCTCAGTGAGCCCAGATCAGGGCCAGGGTCAGGGCTAAACTCCATGTTGGTCGGCTCCCTCCACGGAGACAGGGAGGGGGCAGCAGTAGATGGGCAGCAAGGGGATTCAACTGGGGCCCCTGACCCGCTAAGGTGTCCCCCACTTTGAGGCGAGGAGGGGTAAACAGGGCTGGGGCAGCTCAGCTGTGTCACGCCCGGACTCACCGGAATTTTCACCGCAGCCATCCAGTCCACGTGCATGTCCCCGGGGGGGGGGCTGCTCCTCCCCCCCCCTCATCCCCGCAGGTGTCATTTTTGCGGCGGCATCAGCAGAGCGGCCGAGTCCCGGAGGCAGCCCTCCGCCTCCTGTACAAGCGACGCACGAGTCTCCTCCGCCGCCGCCACCATCCCCGCAGCTCTGCTGTCGCTCTCCTCATGTGAGGCAGACGAGGGAGGGCAGCTCACAGCCCTGACATCACGGTCCGCAGCAGGAGTCCCCGACGGCGACCTCGCCTCCACGCGATCCCGCCCCCCCCCCCCCCCCCCCCCCGACGGCATGGGGAGGCCCCGGCAGCACCAGCAGAGGCCAGCGCCATTTTGGATGGGGCGCCCTCCCGGCTATGCAAGCCTCTCCTCTCCATGTAGGCGCTGATTTTCCGGATTGGAGCAGTCACAGGTGTTTTGGCACCCCTCCGCCTCTTCACCATTGTCTGGCAGCTAAGTTTCAGGTGGGTAATCCCGTTAAAAGCTCAGTTTGCTAGGACGGCCAGTGGGAACCCAGACAGAGCACGTCCTCACACTCCCATAGCCGGCCATGCCCCCCCATAAAACCCAAGCTTAATGGCGTTTCTGGCTACCATATCTTCAGGAAAAGAAATATATTTATTGGTTATGGTAGCCATGCCTTCCAAAAACTTGGATAGAGCGCGGCTCAGCGTAGGCTGTGAGATCCCCACGGAGAGGGCACCCAGCCTCTGGAACGAGCCGTTTGCCAAAAATTGCAGGCAGCCAAGCATCTTGGTCATACCTGAAATTGCTTGCCCCTTCCTTGTGGTGCGGGCTAACCATGGCCGCAGCTCACTATACAATTTATGGAGGGAAGCGCGATTAAGCCTGGTGAGCTCGAACAGCTCAACGTCATGCATGCGATTGATGTCCATGCGTCGCCATCGGGGCAATCTGGCCTCTGACCTCCGGATGACATCAATGCCAAGGAGAAGCAGATCCTGATGCTCTTCAAAATCACTCTCCATCACGCTTGGCTGCCTGGTCCCGAGGTCAAAAAGGTGCCGTAAGGTGATCGTAAAGGAAACGGCTATATGGGCTTCGGCACATATATATATATATATATATATATATATATATATATATATATATATATATATATAATGTGTGTGTAGCACATTGTGGTATGGTGACCTTCTTGTCCCTCCCCCAGCGATATGTGCGTTTAAAAATGGAGTTGATAACTGATTGAAATAAGTATACTATGAAAGTTATCCTATGCAGTAGAAAGTGAAGAAATAAGACTTTCAGGCTGAATATATTTAGGGTACCCTTTCAAAAAAAGCGCAGTTCTCTTCATCAGACATGAATTTATCGATAAACCTGTGTGTGACGAAGAGAACTAAGTGTCGCTCAAAAGCTAACATTAAATATACTCAGCCTGAAATGTGTTGCCTTATTTCTTCACTTTCTACTGCTTTGAATGACTAACACGTTACAACAAATGACTCTGACTGAAAAATCGGTCAGTATCACTTTTAACCACTAGCTAGCACTGCAGTACATTGTTTAACAGTCATAGCAGGGAACTATCTATCAGTAGTTCCTCCGTTCCTCCTCCTCACAATATTGTCGTTAGGTATTCTAATTTACTGATACATTTAATATATGGACAAAAGAAAGTTAGGTCTGTCATAAGTCCCTCCCTGTGAGAAATCTCATTAGAATTGTATTTTCCTTTATATTTTAATATGTAGCTCCTAATAAATCACCAGGCAATAAAGAGTTAGCTGGAGAGACCTGAAATCTGCTCTCCTGAATACAAAGGGAGGACTGAAAGAGGAACACCACCTGGGATTTTCCTTCTCCTGGGTAATGTAAGCTCTTCCTCCACCTGCAACCCTTTTTTATAAATTGTAAGCACCCTAACTATATCCTCCCCTGTACATTACACAGTGAGAACTTTTTTTTTAATCAAAAAATGTGCTGGATTCCAGGACCAGGTGATAAGATTTCTTTCTCTTCTGGTGGGCCCAAGAATTAATTCCTCTGGTTGGCACCAAAATGTTTTTCTCATGAGAGTCCCGAAAATGCGTACCTCTGAAGGGCCCAAGAATGCATCCCCTTTATCTGGGTCAAGAAAAATTACCCTCTGGTGGGCTCCAAGAAGTAATTCCTCTGGTGGGTATCAAAAATGTTTTTTCTGGGGGGCACCAACAATGCTTTTCTCTTGAGAGCCTCAAAATGCTTCTTTATATGCTAGAGATGCTTCTCTCTGAAGGCCCGAAGAATGCTCCCCTTCTGTCCGTCCCAAGAATTATTTCCCTTTGTTTGACCCCAAGAATGCTTCTCTCTAAATGACCAAAATAATGCTTTACTCTGAAAGGCCCCAAGAATGCTTTTCTCTGAAGGGCCCCAAGAATGCTTTTCTCTGAAGGGCCCCAAGAATGCTTTTCTCTGGAGGCTCCCAAGAATGATTTTCTCTGAAGAGCCCCAAGAATGCTTTTCTCTGAAGGGCCCCAAGAATGCTTTTCTCTGAAGGGCCCCAAGAATGCTTTTCTCTGAAGGGCCCCAAGAAAGCTTTTCTCTGGAGGCTCCCAAGAATTCTGATCTCTAGTGGCCCCCAAGAATTTTTTTCTCTGTTGGGCCCCAAGAATCCTTCCCTCTGGTGGGACCATCTACTTTGCAACAAGGTTTTCTATTCTGAAAAATAAGCAGAAGCCTTTTTTGGCATCTAATTACATGTGTAAAAAACACACCAAGTTAATGTGCCCCTTGTGGTGGGTTTCCCATTTTCCCAACATTTGGATATACGTTTTAATGGCCTACTTCTAACTACTTACCAACTTTGGAAGCTGCCAACCCCTCTTTGAAGCACACAGAGAAATCCAGATAAACCTTCTCACCTTTGTCTTTACCAGGAAAACGAAATTGGAAGGGAGGGAAGTTGCTCCAACATTTCGAACTGAAACACCTCCATAGATTACATTGCAGCATCCCAACTTAAGAGACTGAAAAATAGAAGTGGGGACCGTCTGTTCTATATAGGATGAACATGCCTTGTTGCTTATTTTTATTTTTTTTTTTATGCAATATATCTTTATTAAGTTTTTGATCAAACAAGTATACAAAGGAAGCATACAGAAGAATAAAGCGTACAGAAAAAAAGGATGCAGTTAGGGCATACATGACAGCAACAGGATATATTTATAGCCGTGGACATCGTCCAAGAGACTTAGACCCAACATCCTGCGAACCAACGATTAATACACATATGGTGGGCCGCACCCGTATGACTGGGTCATCTATGTGAGATTATCAGCAATAGAGGTGCCAGGGAGTCCTTGACCCCAATCGGCCCCCAAACGGCCCCTATGAATTCTTTATTTATTTAACAGTATTCAACTTTACAAAAACAGAGAAGAAGGGCAATAGCATGGTAAGCGAAATACTCAGTGATAGATCAGTACATAGCAGTGACATCATCTAATAAGTTAGGAGTGCTTAGAGGGGGACGACTGAGGGGTCCGATGCCTCCCGATGCATCACCAAGCGAGCCTGGCAAATTACCAGTCCCGTCTCTCACCGTCCTGCCGCGGCCCGAACTACCGTGCCAAGCGGCATCTCGGAGGGCCAGGTCGCGGGCGCGGTTCGAGGATAGAGTAGGTCGGGGATCACCGCACAGACCCATCAACGAGCCCCCCACGACGAACCAAAAGGCAGTCAGTGCATTGTCATTGGACCACTAAGACTGAGCCATCTCAGAACAGTTAGGTAGAATTTATAACAAACAAAAACAGATGGTGTGGGGGTATACAGAGGGGGGAGCGGGAGTAGGCAATGGGGGGGGGGGGGAAGTGGAGGAGTGGGGAAGAGAGGAGAGGGATGAGCGGGGGGGGAAGTCCAGGGGAGAAGACGGACAATCTGGATCTCCACGCCACTACACCACCAGCAGGTCGCTATATTCTTGTGTCATGGTAAAATCAACCCAGAGAGCCCATTTCATCCTGTGCTTCTCCTCCGTCTCACGCTGGGCTGCAATCATCCCCTCAAATCTCTCAATGTCTCCAACCCTAGCGAGCCACTGTGCAGTGCATGGAGGAGACTGGCTCTTCCAACGCGAAGGGACACACGCTTTTGCGGCGTTAACTAATTGGCACACCACCGACCCCCGGTAACTCTTGGTGGGTATAGCCGAGTGGTGGAGAAGGAAGAAGGCCGGATCCCATGGTATGACCCATTCAGTCATTCGCTGTGTCACTTCTCTGACCTTTCTCCAGAATGGCTGCAGGGCCTGACACGACCAGAAGATGTGCAGGAGGTCGCCCCGCTCAGAATTACACCTCCAGCATGACGGGGGGACCCCGGGGAACCATTTATGCAATAATGTCGGGACTCTATACCAGCGTGTAAGCACCTTGTAGTTGCATTCCTTATACTTAGTGCACACTGAGGACCTATGTGTCAGTTCTAATATTTTCTTGCACTGTTTTTGTGTGAGGTTGATTCCCAGATCCTCTCCCCACCTAGAGAGGCAGGGGAGAACGCCCGAGTCTCGGCCACCAACGATCGTTTTGTATGTTTGGGAGAGGGTGTGTCTGGCAGGGCCCTCGTCCTCACACATTCTCTCAAAGCTAGTGAGTTCCCTCAAGCGGCTCAATTGATGTCTAAGGGACTGGAGGAATGAGCTGTCTACACTGCCACGTGTCCCACATCGGGAGGCCATGAGTCTCTGCCAGTCCCTCTAGTGACGTGCTGTTACTGATGTGGCGATAATGTTTGGCGCGGCAGATTCCCTTTTTGATCCATTGGTCAGCTATCTCACCTCTTATTCCCGGGGAGAATTCTGGGTTCCCTAGTATCGGGAAGAGCGGGGAGAGGGGGGGGGAGACCTCCTCCCGCTGGAAAACTCTGTGGCATACTTTGAGTGTGGCCCCTATTGTTGGATGGGAGAGCTCTTGCTTCGTGGCTTGTTTTGCTACCCATGGCAGGCCTCCCAGGGGGAATAGAGAACCGTTTTGCTCGATCCGAACCCACTGTTTGTGTGCGACATGTCTGTTCCAGTCGACTACCCTGGTGAGATGGGCGGCTACATAGTATAGTCCCGGGTCTGGCACCCCGAGTCCTCCCTCCTCCTTGGGTCTCGTCAAGAGATTCTTACTAACTCTCGGATTTCTTCCCAGCCAGATGAACTTGGAGAAGATTCCTCCGATCCTCCGGAGGAAGGAATCAGGGACCTCGATCGGGAGGGCTTGTAGTAGGTATAGGAGGCGAGGTAGTAGGTTCATCTTTAGGGAGTTACACCTCCCGAACCACGAGAGTTTCTTGTGCGACCAGGACTCTACATCTCTAGTGAAGGCTTGTAAGATTGGGGGGAAATTGAGGTCAAAGAGCCTACTCGGAGACCTGCTCACCTTCACGCCCAGGTAAGTAATGTGTTCACGAGCCCATTTGAAAGGGAAGGATTGACTAAGGTTGGTCTCTCTAGTCGCCGGGAGATTAATATTGAGAATCTCCGACTTTTGCAAATTGATCTTATAACTGGAGAGGTTTTTATATGTTTCCAGTTCTTTCACTAGATTTGGGAGAGAGACCTCTGGGCTGGTCACGAAGAATAGCAGGTCGTCCGCGTACGCAGCTATTTTATAGTGCCCCAAGGGGAAGGACAATCCCTGTATGCTCTGATTAATTCTGACGCTGCAGAGGAGTGGCTCCAACGTTAAGATGAATAGTAGGGGTGACAAAGGACATCCCTGTCTTGTCCCATTACCGATGTCAAATGGTTTAGAGGTCACACCGTTGACTTTTACTACAGCAGATGGCCCGTGGTATAGGCTAGTAATCCAGCCCAGCATGCTATCACCAAGCCCAATGTGCCGTAGGACTCCAAACATGAAGTCCCATTGCACCCTATCGAACGCTTTTTCAGCGTCGGTCGAGAGGAGTAACGTGTGGAGATTCCGTTGCAGCGCCAGATTAATGAGGTTCAGCGTCTTAGTGGTGTTGTCTCTGGCTTCTCTGAAAGGCATGAAGCCAACTTGATCT
The DNA here is from genome assembly GCA_027917425.1 of Gastrophryne carolinensis. Lineage (NCBI taxonomy): Eukaryota > Metazoa > Chordata > Amphibia > Anura > Microhylidae > Gastrophryne > Gastrophryne carolinensis. The sequence goes on along the minus strand of CM051241.1, from coordinate 85,404,466 downwards.
AAATGAACCACATGATGGAGGTGCGGAGCCAGGCGTGATGCCAATATTTTTGCAAATAGCTTGACATCAGCGTTCAGGAGGGATATCGGTCTGTAGCTGGAGGCAAGGGTGGGGTCCTTACCTTCCTTCCCTATTACCACAATTTGTGCGGAGAGACTGTCTCTCGGAAAAGTGTTGCCCGAACCCATGGAGTTGAACACCTCTAGCATTCTGGGCGAGAGTATTTCTGTAAAGGTTTTGTAATAGAATAGGGGAAACCCGTCAGGTCCCGGGGCTTTCCCAGCTGCCGAGTTCTTCATTGCTAAAGCTATTTCCTCATGTGTGATCGGGTCTTCTAGATCGCTCAGCGCTCCGGACGGGAGTTTAGGGAGTCTAGAGCGTCGGAGGTAGTCGGCTATGTCTAAGGCCCTATTGCGTGCCCTGTCTATAGGCAAGTTGTAGAGGTCTTTGTAGTATTGTCTGAAAACTCTGGCTATCTCCGAGGCCTTGTGTTTCATGTCTCCCATCTCATCCTGCACCTTGGGGACATATGTTTTGGCTCTTTCCCCCCTCAGGGCCATGGCCAACAAGCGACCGCACTTATCTCCTGACTCATAGTAGGTTTTCCTACATTTGATGAGTTGGAGTTTGACCGAGTCATTACAGACTCTGCGTAGCTGGTCCCTGAGGGCGGTCAGAGCCGCCAGATGCTCCGAGGCTAGAGATTGTTTGTGTAGTGTCTCTAATTTTTGAATTTTCTCCACTAACTCGCGGGTGGTCTTGCCCCTCTCTTTCTTGACACTAGCCCCCTGCTGGATAAGGAGCCCTCTAGCTACACATTTGTGTGCCTCCCAGACCACTGCAGGGTCGTAGCCCGGGGTGGAGTTCCTGTCGAAGTACTCCCTGAGGTCCTGTTTTAGCTTGTCCCTGAAGGCTATATCCTGAATCAGGGAGGTATTGAGTTTCCATGACCAGGAACGGGGTGTCGGGTTGTGCGCGGACAGCGTGAGGCTAATCGGGGCGTGGTCTGATAGTACGATGCTACCGATATCCGCCAGTTCGACTCTCTGCAATGAATGGTGCTGGATAAGAAAAAAGTCTAGCCTCGAATACATATTATGTGGGGGAGAATAGAACGTGTAATCTCTACCGTCAGGGTGGAGGATACGCCAGGGGTCTACCAGTTGGTGTGTGTGTAGGAGCCTTTTGAGTTTCCTAAGTTTGGTGTAAGAGAGGTATGTGTGGCCCCTGGAGGTGTCTATCAGCGGGTCTAGCGTGAGGTTAAAGTCTCCACCAACTACCACCCTGCCCTCTGCAAACTCAGCCATCTTGGTTAGTGTCTCCTCTAGGAAGTCTACCTGTCTAGTGTTTGGGCAGTAAATGTTCACAAAGGTGAAAAGCTCAGAGCAGATCCTTCCTTTAACAAAGAGCCATCTTCCCTCTCCACCACCCAGCACCCCCACCTCTTCCCAGAGTACCGACCTTGAAATCAGCAGGCTCACCCCTCTCGACCGGGAGTCCGGAGAATAGCTGTGGTATGAGGTCGGGAACGATTTGTCTCTCATGGTCGGTGGGTTTGCCACCTTAAAGTGCGTTTCTTGGAGAAAGGCCACGCTCGCTCTCAAGGCCCTGAGGTTTCTTAGGATCGCCCTCCTTTTCTCCGGCGTGTTCAGTCCCTTCACGTTGAAAGAAACCAGTTTAATATCGCTCATTGTGGCTATTCAAAGAAGTTAGGGGGGGGGGAGGGGGCAGCAGGTGCAAGTGGGGAACCGACGGAACAATGGGGAAGGAACAGGGGGGGACGGGAACAGCGGGGGGGGAGGAGGAAGAGCAAGAAGGGGGGGAGGACAAAGACAGTAACAGTGACACCGGCTACACCGGCCAGAACCCTCAAAGGAGGGACAACTAAGTAGCGGACTCGCTAAGTCTGTGGCCTATCCCCAAACGGGAGAGGTCAGAGACTGGCCTAAGTGGGGGACTGTGTCCGGCAACGGGTCACGGAGTCAGTCGCCCCACCGAGAGAAGCGAGCACCAACAAAATAATGCATCAACTGAGGCCAAGACTCAAACAGTAAATTAACGGGGAAGGGGAACCTCGTCCATCGGTGGAGGAGGGAATTGGACAAGCAGAGTGTACTAAACACAGGGGCAACAAGCCCCTAGGCCGGCAACGGATAGATATCAGACATAGAGCAACCAAGCTGCGGCTACTGCTCGTTATCTAAGGGCCTCAGCGGTCTCTCTCTCGGTCTTCGCGATCTATTGTCCCTTCGATTTCTGGGTACAGCACTCCTGGATCTCCGAGGTGGAGGAGAGGGAGAGGGCATCAGCCAGTTAGGCACCGGGATCGGGTCAACACTGAGGAATGAAAACAGGCCCTCCAAGTCCTGGTAAGTCCGGAGGGAAAAGGAGTTGCCATCTCTGCTCACAATTAGGTGGAGGGGGTACCCCCATCTGTAGGTTGCTCTGGCGGATCTGATCAAATCGAGGACCGGTCGTAGTAGCCTACGCATCTGCAGAGTGCGCCTGGATAGGTCTGGGAATATAGTAACATTCGCTCCGTCAAAGTCTATCGGGCCGTGCCTCCATGCTCTCCGGGAGATTTCCTCTTTGATGTTATAGTAGTGTATACGACAAACAATGTCCCTGGGCTGAGACGGGTCAGTGCTTGGCGGGCCTAACGCTCTGTGCGCTCTGTCAATCTCGATCGGAGTGTTTGCATCCCTGCCAAGTAGTTGGTTGAAGATTGCTGTGATGATTTGCTTAACATCTTCCCCCGAAGAGGCCTCAGGGATGCCACGGACCCGAAGATTGTTGCGCCTGTGTCTGTTCTCCAAGTCGTCATGCTGGAGTTGTAGTTGTAGAATTTGCGCGTTTTGACTCTCGATCCTCGCCTCCATATCGGCCAGCGCTGTTTCAGTAGCAGCCTGATTAGAGGTGACTCTGGCGTCTAACGAATGGATCTGGCCTCTGACCTCAGATATATCTTTTTTATAGGCTGCTTCATATCTTCTGATCAGAGCTTCAAAATCAGCTTTGGTGGGAATGGACTTTAAGAAAGAGAGTGTTTCCTGATGGATGTTGCTGGTGGATGGTGTTGCGTTGCAGCCTCCGATCGCGGATGAAGTCGCGGGGGAGTCTGGGTATAGTATCGGGGACGGGAGATCCACAGCGGGCGGTGGTCCCATAACCGGCGGCGACACGGGCTCCTGTGGAAGAGACAGCATTTCTACCGGCAGATCTAGCGGTGACAGCTCCCTGCACCGGGGCCACGGGCGTGAGGGGATGCCCAGGGTGGGGTCTATAGCTCCATGACTGCCGCTTTCCTGGGGCGCCGTGGGGGCCAGGTGGGACTCCCCTCTCGGGACAGGTTCAGGCCGAGGGGTGCTTCTGGAGCGCTGCATCCTCTGTGGAAGAGGGCGGGGGGACGTGGGCGGGGGGGAGGAAAGTCCTGAGGGATGGGGTCCCAGCGCCGGCATCCTGTTTACCCGGTCAGTGGCTACAAAACCATAGCTTTCCAGCCTCCCTGCTGCTGTGGCCTCCCTGGTTGGAGTGCGAGCCTGTCTGGCAGGCAGTTGGTGGGCTGGGGCTGCAGTGGCTGTGTGGTGACTGTTGCTTTCACAGGATGGGGGTTTCTGGGATCCTGCATTTGCAGCCTGTGCAGAGTGGGGGTCGCCGGGTTGGTACTGGGCAGGAAGGGAGACGCCTGGGGCCCGTGCTTTAACTGAGGACAGGGCTTGATATTCCCCCTGCTGTTTCTCTCTCCCAGGGTCTCCTGCCTCGCATGTCTTCTGCTCCCAGGGCTGATAGTGTGAGGGCGCCATATTGGAGCACTCTCCTCGGTCTCCCCCCTCCCCGCTGGGGGCTCTCCCTGTAGCGCCTTCCAGCGTGTCTGCCACCGGCTCCCCTTCACCGCCGCCTCTCCTACCTTCGGGCCGCCGCCCCTGGTCTACCCGCGACGCTGTCAGCTGTCTCTGTGAGGGCGGAGATCCCTCGTGTTTCCCCGCTGGTCGCGTCACCTCCTCCGTCTCTGTTCCCGGTGGCTGTGTTGGCGCTCTGCCCGCCGAGGGTCGCATCGTCGCCCCGCTCTCCCGGGTCCGGCCGGGGCTCGGCTCCGACTCCTCCGAGCAGCTGGTCTCTAACGCGGCAAGCAACGGCGCCATGGCTGCGCCCATGTGGCTCCTCCCGTCCTCCTCCATCGCCGACCTCCTCGCTCGCGGACCGGCGGCTGTCACTTTCTTCCTCTCCCTTCGTCTTCTGCCCTTCATAGGGTATGTTTCGCAGGTGAGTCTGGCACTGGTTGATGCTATTATGAGCTATAGAACTCTCGGTGGGGCAGGAGCTCGCCAACTCACGTCCGCGCCATCCGAGTGTCAGGCCACGCCCCCCTGTTGCTTATTTTTTGATGGTAATGCAATGGGTAATAGCTGGGCAATCATGCTGTGCACAGCCCAGGCCCCAAAGCAATTTTTTAAAATGTTGGAGCAACATCCTTTTTTTTTTCGGTTTCATTTACCAGGCGCACACATTAGTTGGGGTTGTGAGGGACCAGAACTTATATAAGTTAGAACTACTATTGATCTTTTGGTTTAATGAGAGGAACAGAAAGAGCATGAGGAAGTAAAAAGTAAGAGCTTAGACCTGGAAAGGGCAGAAGGTGCTGGCCAGTCAGCTGTCCTGGGGCCTGAGGAGGGGGACAAGACCCAGGTACACAAGGAACAGGAATTAGATTGTACTTCTGTCCTGTTCTTGCCAGGAAAAAAAATAGACTGTGTGTTCTTTGTTTGAATACATCCAAGGTTTTCCTTGGAAGTGTACTGAGCTCAAGCATGTGCCGTAAGACCAGGGAAGAGGTGAGTTGTTGTGGGCAAGTCACAATCTTGGGTTTTATTCCACTTTAAGAAGAAGATGGAGTGCAGCATGCAGGAGCCCATTGGTATTACAGCTCTCTGTCTAACGGATATCTGTACATGTCTTCCTCCTTCAGACAAATGGAAGGGGGGAGGGATTTAAAGTGCACAGCACCCATAGCTGGGGCAGAGCCCCAGTAAAATTTGGCCAGTCCAGATAGCGCTTGTTTTCTCTTCAATAGAGAACGACTTGGTATATCCAAGGCTAGAAATGGCTCTAAATAGAAACTCAACATGTCCCAAACCCACAGGACACCTTTGGGTCCTATGAACATGCCCTGCAGAGAAATAAGTTTAACTCACAAGTGGTCATAGCCAGCAAAATGAAAAAAACTAAGTTTTTGCCTGGAGTTGGGCTTTAGGTTATATGGTCAGATATCCCCATAAATTGCCACTGTAAAGATCTGCTCTTGTCAAGCTGGCCAATATGTTTTCACTTAAATTAGACCACCTGTAACGCTGTGACCACCCCCTGGGGTGGAATACCGTCAGGCGCACGTGGGGACCATTCATTTACATACGTCCACCGTCTGTACAGTGGGGTAATAAATGCCACCTGGAGCTCTATTCTGACCATTAAAACACTTCATAAACACGCCGCTATATTTAGCAGCCCGACTACTTTTCTGTTTAATGTGAGGACCTGACCAGCGAGATGACGAACAGCGGGGATTGCTAAATATATCCGCTAAGTGCAGACCTATTATACAGTGACCGAAAGATTGTTCACAAGTGGCTTAACTCTTCAAGGCTTACATCTTTCCAAGCAGATGTGTTAGTAAATGTAACTAGACCCTGGGGAAAACATGGGGGCCCATGCCGCGGGACTTGATATCAGGAATGAGTTAGTATAAGACCATAAAGCCTCAACAAGGAAGCTGTGGAATAGAAGAGGTCTTAGGTTTGCCTGGACTGTGCCATTCCAGCACACCAAAACCATTGACAGCCTAAAAGACTCAAAGGTCAAGTGAAAGTCCTTCCCAGCAGTGTGAAACCCCTGGGATCGCCCATAATCTTACCGTGATCACTGCTCCCAAAGCACATGACCTCCAGCAGAATCCGTGCTAGAAATCATCTTCTCGGGTGGAAACCCCTAGATCTGGCTCTGCTAGGACCTTGAATGGCAATTTTGTCAGCAGCCGGGCCAGAGAGCACACACCACATATTAGTGACTAGGTAGTCTAAACTGATGTAGGGACAATGTCATGGACAAAGATGAAAGCAAATCATTATAAAAGAATATAATAAATTAGTCATGAGCCCCGTGTTACAATGTTTTACGCTGCTGATGGAATGAATCAGCTGTGAATGACGCTAAATAACAATAGAGCAGATATGTTGTACACCAGTGGCACAGGTGTCCATGCGCTGCCATATGTATGTGTGCTGGGGGGGGACATATTTTTCTTCAAAAAGGACAGTATGCTTGAGCATGCTGAATGCATCACCGTTGACCTTCGCCTGAATCGCTGAGTGGCATTATGCAGCAAACAATGGGGTAAATAGAACAATGGAGGAACCAGTGAAGTCTTGCAGAGACTGCAGAGGATCCATCCTGGTGTGCTGCTGAATACCAGCACCTGGATTTTATTTATCTATGACCACTTATTTCTTTTACACTGAGAGGTGGACCTATCTCCACCCCTTTTGCATCAGACGTGGGACACACCAATGTTAGTTTGTGCATGGGTGGATAGCTGCTCGTTGCCTTTCTGTCTTATGTCTCAGTGTTAAAAAAAAATTGTCATGGGGGTCTGGGCTACAGAAAATGGCCTAAATCTCCGCTTTATGCAGTAAGTCACCAAGATGAATGCACTGCGTGGCAGATGCAAAAATTATGATTTGTATTCAATCCCTTTAATGCCTGGCCTAAGAAAGGATTAGGTGATTACAGCACGCTCTGCAGGTGGCTTATGTTTGCCCACTTGTTTGACAAGGGGAGCAGGCTCCCTTAATGATTGGGCAGAAGAGTGCTCCACATGACTATCCACTGCTGATATGCTTATCATATATCATATGCCTGTGAAAGCCTGTGGAGGTGGGTAACAGAAGCAGTAGTCTCTCTGAGCCTTTAAAGCCTGTGAAAGCCAGTGGAGGTGGATAACAGCAGCAGTAGTCCCTCTGAGGCCTGAAAGCCAGTGGAGGTGGATAACAGCAGCAGTAGTCCTTCTGATCCCCTAACGCCTGTGACAGCCAGTGGCATTGGGTAATAGCAGCAGCAGTAGTTTCTTTGAGTCTTTAAGGCCTATGATAGCCAGTGGAGGGTGGGTAAAAGCAGAAGTAGTCCTTTTGAACCCCTAAAACCTGTGAAAGCCCGTAGAAGTGGGTAATAGCAGCTGGCCAGAGAGTTGAGTTCTCCGTGGGGTCACAATAGCCCAAGTCACACAAGATACCATCTTGGATGTCACACTGCTGACTGGGCAGGACAGCATGGATATGCCTAACTCTGCCTGTTGTGGCCAAATGTTGAGTTTCCCTAAGCAGAACTTCATGGGGTCCATGTTGTAATGGGGTGAGGGGACTACAGATATGCCACCATCTTTATTTATATAGGTTATTTATTTAAAGCAGAATTTCCATTGCCACTGTCAGGAATTGGGGGCGATCTTGTCTTTTCCTGTTGATTCAAAATAGGCCATAGTTGTTGCATTGTCTGATCTAAACATGTCGACCCCTCAGATGGTGTGAGAAGGCCTTCTTTTAGCAAGTGTGACTGGCTATGTGCACTTAACTTGAGGTGAATTATGTTTTTTTGTTCTTTCAATCCTTATAAGGGAACATAACTTGGGATTACCCTGTCAAAATGCCACCATTTTTATAAGGAGCTTTTTATTCAGACAAGCTTCCGGTAGTCTCCGATATATGAGACATGTTATCTGTTGTCCTTTTTATGCACATTCGGTACCTTTGAGTGGACATTATAATTGGAGTGGCCAATATTCTGGCTAGTCATGTGGCTGTAATGTCTTACTGTACATCAACCAGGGTAGGATAAGATTATCCACCTGGTTCTTCTGATTTGTCTCTCTTCCCTTTGGCCTGGCATCAGCTCCTAGGATCTTTACCAAGGTTCTGGCAGATCTTCTGACGTATTTTATGCAAAGAGGGATCGGGATCATTGCTCATTTGACAATCTGCTACTCTTTGCCCCAAGCTGAGATAAATTACTTAATGTAACAAAGGGGTTGTTGTTCCGTCTAGGGAGGGTCCTGAATTACTAGAAATCCAGTCTAGTTCCGTTTCAGGTCACGACTTATCTAGGGTTCGAGATCAATACGATCCTTCATAATATTGTCTTGCTGGGGATAAGGACCTTCCAGGAAACAGTTCAGTCTTTGTGCACCAGTCGGATGGCCCCACTGCGTCAAGCCAAGAGGGTGTTTTGACGGCAGCCTTTCCAGCAGTAAAATGGGGTCAGCTACACTGAAGGTCTCTCCAGCCTCATATCTTGAGCACCTGGGACAAATCTCCTGAATCCCTGAAGATGTGAAGTTCTCTGACCTGGTAAAGAAGTCACTGGAGTGGGGATGTGCGAGGGAAGATTTTGTCAATGGTCTGCCTTGGAGGGATCGCAGGGACAAAATTGTAAGAACAGATGCCCCCTCATGGTGTTGGGGAGCCCACTGTTGGGCTCTGACTGCACAAGGAAAATGGTCAAAAAAGTCAGTCTTCCTCAAACCTAAGGGAATTGAGAGTAGTAAAAGAAACCTTATTTGCCTTCTCACACCATCTGAGGGGTCGACATGTTCAGATCAGAACAGACAATGCGACGGGCATGGCCTATTTTGAATCAACAGGAAAAGACAAGATTACCCGACTTCTGACAGCGGCAACAGAAATTCTGCTTTGGGTAGAACATAACCTGCTTTCTTTGATAGCTATTCAGCTGAAGGGGTGTCTGAGTCAATTGGCAGACTTTCTCCATTGGCTCTCCATTGTTGAAGCAGCATGGTCTCTGAACCAGGAGGTGTTCGATCAAGTTTGTGTCCTGAGAGGGGACCCCGGAAGAGGATTTTTTTTGCTACAGGGAAGAATCACAAAAAAAAAGTTTTTTTCTCCTAATCCCTCCTCCCTCTAAATTGGCCATTCAGGCTGGTTTACACATTTCCTCCAGTTCAGATGCCTCAAGTATTAAACAAATTAGCTAGTCGCCAGCCAAAGTTCTGCTTCTGACCCCCTTGTGGCCCAGGAGAACACTGTCTATACAGAAGCCTTGGAGGCTTCCAGCGAGGCCAGATCTGCTAGGCAGATAGAAAGGGGCATCGAGTATCCAAGGCAACCTTGGCAGGTTGGATGAAGAGTTCAATCAGTATGGCCTTTCATGGATTCCAGGTTCCAGAGAAGATTACAGCTCACTCGACGAGAAGTGTCTCTACGTCTTGAGTGGAGCAAGCTGGGGCTTCTATTGAACAGATTTGTAAAGCGGCCACTTGGTCTTCAGCCAAGACTTAGATATTACCGTTTAGACTTGCTGACCTTAGAAGATCAGTTCTTTGGCAGGAGTGTGCTTCAGGCTGCAGAGGTAGATCTCGCTAAGTTTTTTTTTTCTTATTTTTCTCCTCCAAATCCTAGGCGCATCTTATGGGCAGGCAGGTGCGTCTTATAGGGTAATATATATATATATATATATATATATATATATATATATATATATATATATACACTTTTTTAAAATTTAAATAAAGACAGCTGCTACTGGAGTGTCAGGCAGGTAGAAGAGTCTGTCCTAAAGCTAGACCTGAATACCTGATTAGAGGGTTATCTTTAAAAATATTTTTTGGGGGCGGAGCTTGCCATGGAGCCGTGAGGACGTGGAAGCTGCCAGCTCCCGGCCTTATCAGCAAGCATTAGCACTTTCTACCTAAAGATTTCATCCCCTGGAACCTGCAAGTGTGCTGGGAAGCTGGTGGGAACCCCCTGCATAGGCGAGACCTACCTGGAGGGAGAGGTGCGGTGGAGAGTCAGCGGATTCAGGAGCTGCGGACACTGTGTGGTGGAGGTGCGGCCGCCATCTTGCTGCCCTCCCCTGTCTGGATCAGCGGCGAGCGGCGGAGGAGACGTGGAGCTTCTGGACCTGGACCCCTTCTTCTCCCGAGACCCTCTCTGCCGGCGACCGCCCTCCCCCCTCGCTCTGGGAGCTGCAGACAGTGAGGGGAATCTGCGGTGCTGTGACCGGCTTGGGAGATCCCCCCCATCACTGGTCTACCTCCCCTGGGAGCATCGAGAGCTGAATTAGAGAAACGGCCGCCATCTTGCTACACCCACATTGCGGTTCTCACTGCTGCAGGGGCCTGTGGGGATCTGGGAGAGCTGAGAGGAGACCCCCCCCCTGTCACTGATCTTCCTCCCCCCGCCCCATTGTTACAGAGGGGGCTGGGAGCGCAGGGCTCTGGATCAAAGGAGCGGCCGCCATCTTGCTACACCCGGGTGTGGATCTGACTCCTCCTGGGGGCTGCAGTGTTGCACGAGGCCGGATCGGAGCTGGAGGTGAGGGGCCTGGAGGAGTGACCACCATTGTATTTGCCCCCACGCAATCTGAGGACTGGCTTATCTGCCGAGGCCTGGCTTATCCCCCCCCCCCTGCATTTGGAACTGCGCCCAGTGGTTTGGGAAAATCGGGGGGCCCTCCACCCACCCCCTCCCCTTGTCCTGTCAATACCAGCACTGTGGAGTGACCCTGCCTCTGGAACCTCCTCTTTACCTCTCTAGAGTGGCTATATCCTCTTTCCTCTAAAGAATACCAGCCCTTCCTGTGCACTGTTGTCCTAACCTGGGCACAGATTCGTCATAGCTCGGCCCTGACCTCTCCTGCGCGCTATATCATATCTGTTATAGAAGCTGAGCAGAGAGGCAGACCCCGAGTGCAATGGGAGGGGGCAACAAAAACAAAGATTCCAAGACACGGGCTGGGGGATCGCTGGTGGCTAATCAGAGCTCAACCGTTACATCTCAAAGCCGACAGAGGGCGTCCGGGGCCCCGCCTCGTCCGGGAATTCACCCCGAGGAGACACGGGGGAAGACCCTGCTCCGGGGAGTGTGGACGCATCGAGGTCATCACAGATGGACCGCACGCTATCGGAAATATGGTCCCATTTGCGATCCATGCCTACTAAAGAAGACCTGTTGACGATCACACGTTCAATTAGTGAGAAACTATCCGAAGAAGTTGGCCTTCTGAGGGGAGATCTGCGACAACTGGACTCTAGGCTGGATGGGGTGGAGCGAAATCAAGAGGAGGACAGGTCAACTATACAGCAGCTGACGCTTCGCTTGCAGGCGCAGGAAGCGGCAAACACCAACCTTACCCTACATCTTGAAGATTTAGAAAACAGTAACAGACGGAATAACATCCGCATTAGAGGCCTCCCCGATGCCACACGAGCAGAAGATCTCATGCCCACGTTACAAGGCATTTTCTCTGCGCTACTTGGGGAACAAGCGGACGGTGAATCTAAAATCGAGATAGACCGGGTGCATAGGGCCATCGCTCCTCCTCCGCCGCAGGGGGACCCTCCAAGGGATGTCATTTTTAGAAGGAAGGGTTCCCTGAACTTTGATGGGGCAGACCTGCACTTTTATTCTGACCTCTCGAGATCCACCCTGGCGAGAAGAAGAATCCTGCGCCCACTGCTGGACACGCTTAAACAGAATAATGTGGCCTACCGTTGGGGCTACCCCCTTCTCACTGGTTGCCTCGAAAGGAGGCAAAACCTTCGTATTCCGCAAGCATGAGGACTTACCGGTCTTCTTTAAGCAGTTTGGCCTTCGGCCAGTTCAGATCCCGGATTGGCTGAGCATCACATCAGACCCCTATCCCTCACGGGCCAGAGACAGAAGAGCTCCCCAGCCTCCTGATGCGTGATCTTAGCTAGCGCGGCCGGGGCATCTGTTTCCGCTGTGATGTAAGGGACATTGATCTAATTAACGGACTTCCTCGGTCTCCCTCCTGCATGGGGCGCTTAGTCTGCTCCCTACAGGTCGTATGCCCATCTATGCAAGTTATTAGATAATGTTCATAGCTCTTCTGCTCTGTTTTGTTTTATTACCTTGATTATGAGGGGTGTTAATGCCCGCAGCGGGATTGGGCGCTGTGGTTGCGTGGGCGGGGCTGCTCCCTGGTCTGCGGCTCCTGGGGGGGGGGGCGGTTCAGCGATGTTGGGCGCCTGCGCTGTGGCCTCCCTCCCTGGGTCCGGTGATCGGGGGATGGCTCTGCACACGTGTGGGAGGGATGATCGGTAGGATAGGTGCTGGCTACCCTTTGGCCCACAGGAATGCCACCTTCCCCTCTTAGCCGATAGATAAGGATTCAGGACCCAGGAACTCGATTTTAAGTTTAAAAGGCTTTTTCTTTAGGTTTTTAGATGCATTGTTACAATCTGATTATCTTATGGTGACGGCCGGGAGCGGGCAGTTGTCGGCCATAGTCGGGTGTGAGTAGACCGTAACTCGCAGTCTGCACCTGTGAACGACGACTGGCCTCTCAGTCCCCACCGAGGGGGGCGTGGCGGGCCCAGTACTCCTCCTTCCTTTTCGGGGGGGGGGGGTCTGGGTCTGTCGCCGGTCCTCTGATTGTCCGCGGGTGGAGCTACATCCATCCCTGGACACACCGGGCTTCCGGGTTGCCCCCCACCCGTCCCTCGGGACCTGGGGATCTCCCTGGAACCTCGTAGTTCGACACTGTTCAAAGTTTAAGGTTTTGTTTTGGTTTTGTTTTTGAGATCTGAGCTGTGTCTCTAGGTTTGGGACGTTTCCCGAACACTTCTTTACAACTTCTTTCTTTCTTTCTTCCTCTTTCTACCCCTTCCCTGTCCTCCTTTCCTTGCCACCACTGACCTCCCCTTCCCTCTTCCCTGGTACCTCCCCCCGCTCCCGCAAACCAACCTGATAGTGGACCCGGGATTGATGGCGGTGACCGAGCACTGCCATAACATGAGGGGTTCTGACTCTAGTGGTGTACAGAGCCCTCCTTTTACCAAAAAGCTCAGGGTGATCTCGTTGAACGCTAGAGGACTGAATCCAAACTAGCACAGGAACTGTCCAGACATAAAGCAAATTTTGCCTTCATACAGGAGACGCATTTTAGGGGGGATGGAGCCCCTAGGCTGTCCTCCAGGTCCTTCTCCCAGTCCTATACATGTAACGCACCAGATGTTAAGGTGCGGGGGGTGGCGATCTTGATTGCTAAGAACACTCCTTTTCGGGTCACAGACAAAATTACTGATGGGCAAGGTAGATACTTGATCCTCAAGGGTTCACTGTTTAACAAAAAGTATACGCTGGCAGTAGCCTATGCCCCTAACTATGGTCAGGTAGCCTTTCTAGAAACTTTTATAGACAAGCTCATGGTGGTACAGGATGGGCCCATTATATTAGGAGGAGACCTGAACGTAGCATTGGATCCGTTACTGGATTCGTCCACAGGGCGATCGGCTCTGGCATACGCGGCTCTGAGGAAGATAAAGAGAATCCTTCAGAAGGCCCAGCTCTGTGATCCTTGGCGAATCAGCCATCCCACTACTAAAGACTACTCCTTTTACTTGGCGGTCCATGCCTCGTATTCCATAATCGACTACGTTCTAGTATCTCACTGCTTGTTACCACATGCAACGGATGCCAAAATAGAACCCACAATTATATCAGATCATGCCCCTGTGGCTCTGTCTCTCAATCTTACCGGGGGCTCTAAGGGGGAATGGACGTGGAGATTGAATGAGTCCCTCCTACAGCATGAGCCGTTGGTTCTTGAACTTCAGAATACCATTAAAGAATACTTTGAACTTAACAATAGCAAAGCTGTTAGCTGGAGAGATCGCATAAAGCCTTACTAGCCAAAAGCAATCTCCTGGAGCTCTCCGAGGCCAGGTCGGCCCTGAGCTCTCTCCTGTCCTCTAGAGCCGCTTATATTATAAAAAGATGTAGGAAAATGTACTTCGAGTGGGGGAACAAAAGCAGTGCACTTTTGGCGAGAGCCCTTAAAAAGCAACAATCACTGAACTATATTGAAGCTATTATTGACGAGCGTCAGACCAAACTTCATAACACCCCAGATATTGCAAAGACCTTCCAGTCCTTCTATTAAAATCTATACAATATCCGCCCCGCAGGGACAGAACCGAGTCGGGGGTGTCTGGAGCAAATGAAGAAATACATAGAGGAGTCCGGAATGCCGGTCCTGCGTAGAGAGGAGAGGGAGGCACTTGAAAACCCAATATCTATGGCAGAACTCAAAGTGGCTGTTGAAAGCACCCCGAACAGAAAATCGCCAGGACCTGACCGGTTCCCTGGTAGTTATTATAAGCAATTTTTCCCTCTTCTCGGCCCGCACTTTCTTTCTGCCTTTAATTCGCTCCTAGCGTCCCCTACCCAAGCAACCATCCCGGGTGAAGCATTAACTGCCTATGTCACCATAATACAGAAACCTGGGAAAGATCCACTGGCCTGCGGCAGTTATAGGCCCATTTCATTATTGAATGTGGACCTTAAACTTTTTGCAAAGGTTCTGGCGAATAGGCTGTCGGGGCTGCTCCCGGGGTTGGTGGACGGTGATCAGTCTGGCTTCATTCCCGGGCGGGAAGCCCGCGACAACACGACCAGGCTACTGAATCTTCTCCATATGGTCAGACAAACCGGAGAACCGGTGGTCTTGCTGTCCACTGACGCCGAGAAGGCCTTTGACTGGGTGAACTGGCAATTTATCAGGGCGGTTCTAGAACATATTGGGTTGGGGCCCAAGGCAATGCAGTTGATTATGGCCCTCTATTCAGACCCCTCGGCAAGAATCAAGGTCAATGGCGCCTTATCGGGCCGAGTTGACATTAGGAATGGTACCAGGCAGGGGTGCCCCCTCTCCCCTTTGATTTTTGCGTTAGTTATGGAGCCATTCTTGTGCAGAATCCGGGGACAGGAGGATATCCGAGGGATTACAGTCGGTTCAGTCACGCATAAGATCTCAGCCTAAGCTGACGATCTGCTCTTCTTCCTCACAAACCCGACAGTGGGTGTCCCAGTGTTGATGAAGGAGTTCGAGAGGTTTGGTAGACTCTCCTTCTTGAAAATAAATTATGACAAGTCTGAGGCTCTGGGGGTGAATCTCCCCGGAGAGACGGAGGCTCTCCTTAGAACCTCATTCCCATTTCGTTGGCCTCCCTCGGCCATTACATATTTAGGTACCAAAATAACAAAAACAGTTGATGGGATATACACAGCGAACTTTCCCCCTCTCCTTTCCAGGATCAAGTCGGACTTAGCGAACTGGGACCTCCCCACCTTCTCGTGGCTGGGCAGAATAAGCATTATTAAAATGACAATCTTGCCTAAGATCCTTTATTTGCCCCAGACCCTCCCTATACATATCCCCAGAGCATACTTCAAATCCCTGAACTCGGTCTTCATTAAATTTATCTGGCAAGGACGGAAACCAAGAGTTAAATTGCGAATTCTCTTTAAACCTAGACAAGCGGGGGGATTAGCTTGCCCTGACCTGTTACAATGGTCCACCTCCAACGCATTCTCGACTGGCATCATCAGGGAACGAGGAAGAAATGGGTGGGCCTGGAAGCGACCTGGCTGCAAACGCCTTTGAGAGATGCGGCTTGGGTGGCCGAAAAAGGGAAGACCCTCGGTAAAGATCATCCGCTCATAGCAACTTCCCTTGGGGTTCTAGACGGGGTCAGAGGCAGGGCGGAAATATCACCTTGGCCGACCCCCCTTGTCCCGCTGGTGCGCAACCCGTCCCTCCCAATAGGCATTCTCCCGCGGCTCAGGGAGACCTTTGATGAGAAGGGTATCCCGAGGGGACGGGACCTCATATCACCCTCCGGATGGACGCGGTTGGAGGATCTCAGGGGGAGGTGGGACTCGCATTTGTTCGACCAGTGGCTTTTATTTACCTTCCGGAGTTTTCTCTGGACTCTGGGACCCAAACAGGCATTGGCCAGGACCCTTACCCCCTTTGAACCGCTGGCTACTGCGAGAGACCCTCCTCTAAAACTGATATCTCAATTATATGCCCTGCTGGGGAGATCGGAGGACAAAGAGACGCCCCGCTTTTGTGCGGACTGGGAGAGGGACCTGAACAGGCAGCTAACGGAGGATCAGTGGAGATATATATTTCTAGCGACTCATAAAACCTCCATATCCTCCAAGACGCAGGAAACAAATTATAAATGTCTTACAAGATGGTATTTTACTCCGCAAAGATTGCATAGAATAAACCCGGCGGTCCCTGCTGAGTGCTGGAGGTGTCGGAGGGCGCCCGGGAGCTTTTTCCATGTGTTCTGGGATTGCTCTAAGATAGTACCCTTCTGGCAGGCTGTATCCGGAATCGCTGAGGAGATTGTGGGTCGCCCGGTGCCCCGAGACCCCTCCCTGCTCCTCCTGCACTTGGCGGATGTCCCTCTGAAAACTTACAGGAGATCACTCCTGAGGCATCTTATTAACGCAGCAAAAGCCGTCATCCCGAGACTATGGAGATCGGAAGTGATCCCATCGGTGACGGACTGGGTGGGGGAAATTAACCGTGTAATGGAAATGGAAGAGCTCACAGCCTCTATCCATGAGGATACGCAACAAATCTTGCGGACCTGGACGACGTGGTTCATTTTTAAGGATACAGACAGATACAAACAGCTCACAGTAGTCGGCTCCCTGGCAGGCTCTTAGTCTCGCTGGCTATATTATTATTTACCTCAAGCCACCTCTGGCCTCTATACGACGTGCGGTGTGCGCTGGGGGCCTCTAGATGGCGCTTCGCACTGCATCCGACTGGGTTTACACTCTTAACACTCCCTCCCCTCCCTTCCTTCCCGCCACCCTCCCCCCCTCTCTTCCTCCCTCTACTCCTTTCATCATCTTCTTTTCTTCTTTTTCGTTTCCTCTCCTATAAGGTTTATGTTATGCTGAGTAAGCTTGTGTCAGAGCAGTACAATTAGCTTTGATTTGTTGTGACTTCCCCCTGTGTTGGCGGGGCCCACCGCGGGTGCTGTTTATTTGGTCCCCGGGGGGGGGCTGCCGTCGGCCCAGGCGGATGGTCGGGTACAGATAGGTTATGTTGCATTCTATCTTTATTGCACAAGAGTGTGTCTTAGCGAATCTTGTGTGTATGCTGCTTATTCGACTGTACATACGCTGACTAACTCTGTTAAGCGGCAATTATTCACTTTGTACCTACTCCTTCGCTTTTGTAATGTCTTGTGATAATTTCGAAAATAAATAAAGAATTTAAAAAAAAAAAAATTTTTTTTTGACTTGTATGAAAGACAACTGCCACCCCAGTGACTGTGAAAGGTAGGTAGGTTTGTGTTTGTGCACAGTTCAATACCCTCACCCACTATAAGTTTATGGCCCTGTGGGTAAACTTTTAAAACTTTTTTTGTCTTGGAAAAACACCTGCCACACCAGAGACTGTGAGAAGTAGGCAGATGTATGTGTGTGTACAGTTCAATACCCTCACCCCAGTATAAGGTAGTGGCCCTGGGGGGTTAACGTTTAAAAACGTTTTCCCTTTTATTAAAGTCAACTGCAACCCCAGAGATTGTGTGAAGTATGTAGGGATACTCTGAAAAAACACACACAGCCAAGAATATCACCAAGTGTCCGGCGTTTCGTGATGCAGGTACCATTTTATTTAAATTTTCAATCAATGTTTAAAACTATATTTTACTGTATTGAGAGAGAGAGTCTGCAATCTGAGCAGTCCAAGAAAAGTCAATTCAGCTCCATCCATGGGCCTGGATCTGTGCGGCAGACCTGTCATGGTTTTGCTACCATGTATGTATGACATAGCTGCACCAGCTCTGACAAATAGAAAGTGACAACATCCCCTAGTATCCAGCGCAGGGGGGGATAAATCATTCCTGGAGCAGGAATGTGCCAGAGGCCTGAATCCTTTAAATACAGATGACTTGCAAGTGTCCATCACATGCAGCAGAGGGTGCGAAGGAATGATCAGAATCTGGTGAGCTGCAACTATACTTATCCGACCTGACACAGAGGCGGGGGGGAGAGTGAAATGCGCGGCATTCCCAGCACTCTAATATCTTTTATGCCGGTCATACACGCGGGAACCTGGTTGGAAGCAACCTGAGCAGTCCCCTGCAGCTGATCAGACTGACTTTGGGCATCATAAACTCACCCACCAAACCCACCATCATCCACAGTGACATTGCCTCACCTCCCCATTCACTATGATATTTCAAAGCAAGGTGCGACTAAAGGAAAGTAGGAGGTGTGATTTACACCTAAATCTTCAGCAACATTAGACATTTTTTAATTTGCTTTTTAAATTAAATCTTAAAGAGACAGTCTAGGCAGTGTCAGTAATAAGACAGCAAGAAGCCCTACTGAAACCTGTTGCATGCACCTCTTGTCCATACTTGCAGTACACTGTAGATGCTGTAGCAGGGCTCCAAAGTTTACCCCTCCTTTCCTTTAATTTTCCCACAACTATGCGTCAAATGTGCTACACAGCCACCCCTGTCCCTCCATGCCCTCATTGGTGGTCACAGAGCAGCCCTGTGACGTTTTTGTGTGTGGTTGTGGAGAATGGAATTGAAAGGAGGGGCAAACTTTGGAGACAGCTACAGCATCTACAGCGTGCTGCAGGAAATGGAGGAGAGTCACATGGAACATGCGTTAGGTGAGCTCCTTGCTGCCATTGCCTGGACTGTCCCTTTAAGTCAGTGAATCTTTTTACTGCAAAAGGTTTAAGTTGTTAAAGAACAAAACCCAAGAATTTCTCTTGGGTTTCGGTTCTCTGTGACGGGGCACCTCTTCCTGGTTCCCATGTGTGTCGCTTAGCCAATCAGTGTGGCTAACGCCTTTCAGATTTCCTATGCCACACTGACATCCGTGCATCAGGATGTGGTGAGGGCTCCACGAAGAGGTGAGTAAATTGTTTTTTTACACAGTGGGGCATCCTGATTCGGGATTACAAAGATCGAGACCACCAGCTCGAAAGTCTTATAGACTCCGACTTCACAGCCCTGATTGTTATAACCAATATACTGAATGTATGGACCCAAAACCACAAATGGCTAACTAAATTAGCCATTCTTTCCCGACAGACCCTTCCCTTGCAAGCGGAAATTGCTAAATTAGATTAATCCAAACTGAATCAGTAAAATTCAGGCCTATTTTCTTTTTGACAATAAGCTGAGGAGCAACACTGTACCTTGTGTACTTTCTGTACTTTGGGCCCAATGACTCTCCCGAGGCTTGTGAAACGCAGATACTTACACGCACACACACAAGTTTTCGACCCACAACTGACCAATGTAGGGGCATTGCAAAGCTTAAAAGTGAGCCAACTAAATAGCTCCGTATGTCAGCCATAATTTAGCAAATTAATTTTACAGCCTCTGCTGCATAATGCACAGCACAACTACATGTAACCCTCACCAGCATCTCATGTGAATACTCATTCTGCATTTCTTTCCTTTTGGTCAAGGTGTGATGTCATAAAATACCAAAACCTATTTTCAGTTTTAACACCGGCGACACATCTATACATAGAGCGCCGGATGTTTGAGTTGTTCTGGAGGCAGAACTGGATATAGAGGAGACAACTGATCTGATCACTGAAAAAGAAGCTGCACACGTTTACTATGAACAGGAAACAAATATTTTTCTGAGGACACAACGTTTTAATAGGGCCATTGCTGAGAGGCTTCAGCAACTGAGTATGTTAACCAAACCCGGAAATTAAGGTGATGGTTAGGTTATGTTTATTGGTAACATACGCTACTTTAATAAATGTGTTCAGTTGCTGTGAAATGAGGAAAATGATCTATTGATTCCAAAAATATTGAGACAGAATCCAAAGCCTGTGGATGGACGCTGTGCACTCCCCCTGCGGCACCCGGTGGTCGGCACTGGCCGAAGCAATGATGACAACGGCCAGCGCAAACAGCAGAAGATCAGTCTTGCTGTACTGGCCCATTAAGGGCCCAGAGGGCAGTATATATTAATTACCTTATGGCGCATACGTTTGCTGAAACAGTGGTCAGCGTATATGTTCCCCTGGAAGACTCTAACTGCTCTTCAGATGGCAGGTGTCATTCTGTTTGATAGGCCTTTTGGCTTCTGTGAAAAGGCCACAGGAGGAAGATGCCTTTTCCTTGGTGATAGGACAGCTCTGGTACCTGAAGGGTAACTACAGAGGTGAGTCTGAGTTTCAGGGGCAGGGCAGGGCCAGGGCATTATTCTAAGTATACAGCACGTCCTGTTCCAGAATATTCCTTACTCCTGGGTAATACATTCACAAGATGGCGCTGGACTGCAGAAAACAGCTTGTGGCTCCTCCCGGCCCTATATAAGTCAGGGACCTCCCACAAAATCCCCAGTTCTTTCTGCAGTCTGGACGGAAGATATCTCTCTGTGGCGCAGGTAAGCGGGGCTTATATGCCTGCGGCCCTGCAAGACTATTATTCCCACCTGTTCCGTCTCATTTACTGCCTCCCAGCCTCGGCTGTTAATGTTTGGGTGAAGGTAGGTTAGCAAGCATCAATGGTGCTGAGGAGCTAGGCTCCTACCGCAGTCCCTGCTCTAACAGGGTAGGCGGTTTAGGCTAATGGTGAGCCTTTTTAGGATGCCCCCACTGCCTCATGGGTTTTGCCAGGTTATTCTGTGCAGTTATACCCTATTCACATATATATTTCCCCCATCCACCCTCACTTCTCATATTAGTCCTCTAGGCGCCATTTTCCCTGGGAATTCTGCTGTTATCCTCCCTCACTCTCCCCTTGGGGGATCTCCGGAAAGGGGGGGGTCGTCTAGTGATTCAACACTGTATTTCACTCTTGACATGTTTTAGTGCTTGTAACTTTATAATAGGCCACCGCGCTTTGTACTGCGCTCCGCGCCTGGCAGCCCCATTCACCTCAGAGCTGCCAGGCGCTATTGGCCGGCCGGATCACGTGGGCGCGTTTCGTGCTCTTCGGGAGGGGGGGAGGGCGGGCTCTGTGGATGATGCATTTTACCTCATAAATCCATGGCCTGCCCCTCGAGGTCTGCGGATACCATTTTGTCTCCTTGCTGCGTGCTGCTGGCTCTCTGCGGTCCGTGAGTAAACCCGATGGGGTGATTTTTTTCTAAAAGTTTTTTCTAACTGCCTTATTCCCATGGGAATGTTGATTATGTCTTCCAGGCAGGTGAATACTTCAGCACTGTGGTTTCTCCCGGCCATTTTCCCTCACTAACTCCCACTTCCCTAGCGGTTCTTGGGCATCCCGGGTAGCTCTTTAGCGTTAACCCTTACTGGCCTATTGTGCCATTCAAATCCCCATATGGAGGCTTCTGGGGATAATGGGCCTGGGATTCCTTTGGGACAAGCCTGGCTATGTGTTGTGTGTGGGGCATCCCCTATTAGTGATGATGTCAGGGTGTGTGTACCCTGCGCCCAGCAGGTACTTGCGCTGCAGTCTGGGCTGTCTGTTACTGGGCCTAGTGGTGCGCTCCCTCTGGCCTCACCTACCCCCCCACGCTTACATCTGACCCCCACTGCGGGGCATACTAGTGGGGAGTCTCAACCTGATTTAGCTGCACGGGTGGCCAGCATTGAGAAACATCTTGCTGGGTCTGCCCCGCGTAAGGCTTCTGCTAAGAAGCAGCATTTAGCATCCGCGGTTTCCCTCTTCCCTGTGAAAGATGAGGGCCCTTACTCACTCTCAGGTCCCTACCCCCTTGAGGAGGGGGAATTATTTTCTGATTCAGAATCCTCTGAAGAACAACCTAAGATATACGGTGGTACTGGGACTCCCTTTGGGGAAGACCCGTGGTCCCCTGATGACACTGACAAATTGCTGAGTCACAGTCACACGGAGTTTCTTGAGCAGTCTCACTTTAATAATCTAGTGCTCAAAGAATGGGAACGGCCTAGCAAGCTGCCCGGGGTGCCTAAGAGTTGGGACAAGAGGTATCCCTTTCCTGCTGATGTTGTTAAGCGTTGGTCATGTCCTCCCGAGGTGGATGCGCCCGTTCTAGGGTTGTCCAATACATCTGTCATGCATTCTCCTGACACTACTACCCTGCGAGATGCCGAGGACCAACTGGCCTGTCATGCCTTTGCCTGTGTGGGGACGGCACTGCGCCCGGTTTGTGCCTCTGCTATTACCACTATTGCCAGTAAAGGGGTGCTTAAGTGTATTTTGGATGGGGCATCTGAGGATGTAGATAGAGAGGAGTATAGATCTCTCCTGCTTTGTGAGGATTTTATTGCATATATCCTCTCTGCCATGGATGATGCCATTAGAATGTGTGGTAGGACTTCTGCCCTGTTGGTGGCTATACTCCGCTCTGTCTGGCTACATTAGTGGGTGGCTGACAATGCTGCTAAGAAGGCTCTCACTGGTTTCCCCTTCAAGGGCCTGCGTCTCTTTGGGGAACGCTTGGATTTGTTTGCTAAGGGTGGTAGGTTACCTCAACGCAGGAGGCCATCTCGGTCATTTCGGGGGACAGGTGCCTTTCTCCCATCCTTCCGTGGTTCCAGAACTAACCGTGGAGTCTCTTTTACTGGGGCCCGTGGAGACCATTGGGGTAGGGCCAGAGGACGTGGCCATCCTGGCCTCTCCTGGGGTCTCAAGCCAAAAACCTCACCCAAGCCCCCTCAGGCATGAAGGGGCGCCCTCACCCATCCGGGTGGGGGGACGGCTTCGGCCTTTTGCTCACGTCTGGAGACTTCACGTCTCAGACCGGTGGATTTGGGAGGTAGTGTCCTCTGGTTACAAGATAGGGTTTGCAGCCTGGCCGCCCCCAAGATTCATCAAATCCCGGATGGCTCAAAACCCCCTTTTAGCCCAGGGTCTGCGCCTTGCTGTCCAAAACCTTCTGGAGTTAGGGGTCATCTGCCAAGGAAAGGGGCAGAGGCTACTATTCCAATCTTTTCACGGTTCCCAAGAAAGACGGGTCCATCAGACTCATCCTGGATTTAAAGCGCCTCAACAAATTTGTCAGATTCAAACACTTTCGCATGGTGACTCTGCGCTCATGCTGTAAATTCAGTACGCCCGGAGGACTTCATGACCTCTGTAGACACATCAAGGATGCTTACCTTCATATAACAATCTTTCCAGGTCATCAGAGATTCCTCAGGTTCGCTCTAGAGGATCAGCATTACCAATTTGTGGCCTTGCCATTTGTGGCCTGGAAATCCCTGAAATTCCAGGGTCAATGGGGCCCTCAGGAGGCCCACACCCATATCAACATTCTGGAACTGAGGGCGATACAGTTGGTTCTCGTCCAACTGACTCCACACCTTCGGGGTCGGGCTGTTCAGGTCCGCTCGGACAACCAGACGGCGGTTGCCTACATCAATCATCAGGGAGGGACCCGGAGAAAGAGGGCCCTCAAGGAAGTGTCTCTGATACTGTCCTGGGCTGAGGAGAATGTTCCCTGCATCTCGGCAGTGTACATCCCGGGAGTGGAGAATCTGGAGGCAGACTCCCTCAGCAGGGGGACTTCTCGCCTGGGAGAAAGGTCCCTCAGCAGCAGGGTGTTTTGCTCCCTGTGCCACCGTTGGGATCAGCCGGATGTGGATCTGTTTGCGTCCCGCCACAATCACAAGCTTCCAGCCTTTGTCTCTCTGTCCCAGGACCCTCTGGCCTTGGCCATAGATGCACTAGCAATGTCTTGGAAGAGCTTTCAGCTCCTTTATGTGTTCCCTCCGTGTCCTCTGCTGGGCAGAGTGCTGCGCAAGATATCCCAGGAAGGGGTGCCAACCATCCTTGTGGCCCCCTGTTGGCCAAGAAAAGTGTGGTTCGCAGACATCGTGCAGTTGGCAGTAGATCAGTACGCCCTGCCCAAGGTTCCAGACCTGCTCACTCAGGGGCAGCTACGCCATCCCAATTTACAAACGCTGGCTTTAACGGCCTGGCTGCTGAAACCTCCATCTTGATGGAAAAGGGGCTGCTTGCCTCTGTTGTTAATACCATGATTAGGGCTAGGAAGAAGTCCTCGTCCTCCATCTACTATAGGGTATGGCATGCTTATATTTACTGGTGTGAGTCTAAGTCGTTTCCCTGTCGGGTGTTTTCTGTCCCTAGGATTCTGGAGTTTCTGCAACATGGTTTGGATTTGGGTCTTCAACTTAGTACCCTTAAAGGTCATGTTTCTGCCTTGGCCATTTTTTTCCAAAGATCTTTTGCTCACCATTGTTTGGTTAAGACCTTCTTCCAGGGAGTTACTCATGTGCGTCCCCCACGTAAGCCTATGTTACCAGTCTGGGATTTAAACTTGGTCTTATCTGCCTTGCAGGGGTTTCCCTTTGAGCCCTTGCGTGAGGCCCCTTTGTCCATTTTGACGCTTAAGGTAGACTTTCTGGTGGCCATCACTTCTGTTAGGCGTGTTTCTGAGTTGGTGGCGCTTTCCATCAAACCCCCTTACTTTGAGAGACATGGGAACAAGGTGGTGTTTCGTTTTAAGCCAGATTTTTTGCCTAAGGTTGTGTCTGCTTTTCATCTCAATCATGACATTGTTTTGCCTTCTCTGTGCCCTAATCCTAGTAACCCTCAGGAGCGGGTTTTACACTATTTGGATGTGGTTAGGAACCTGAAGTTCTATTTGATGGCAGAATCCTTCAGGAAGACTGATGTTCTTTTTGTGCTCCCGTCTGGACCTAAAAGGGTCTGGCTCCAGTTCAGTCCACTATCAGCAAGTGGATCCGTCAGGCTGTGATACAAGCCTATTCTGATAAGGGGAAGGAACCTCCCTTCCGCCTTACTGCTCATTCTACTCGTGCTATTGGTACCTCTTGGGCTTTTCAGCACCAGGCTTATGTTGAACAAGTTTGCAAGGCCGCTACTTGGTCTTCTGTTCATACTTTTTTCCTTGTTTTACAAAGTTGATGTTAGGGCCTCAGCTAATGCTGCTTTTGGCTGCAAAGTTCTGCAGGCGGCAGTGGTTTAAACTTCCCGCTGTAACTTTTTGGGGATCCCACCCTACCTTACGGACACTGCTATTGGATGTCCCAGGAGTAAGGAATATTCTGGAACAGGACGTGCTGTATACTTAGAATAATACAATTCTGTGATTACTCACCTGTAGAATTGGTATTATATGTATACCGCACGTCCTGTTCCACCCGCCCTTGTTATCATTATTCTTAGTTACCTCTGTATGGTGATTGTTCATTTTGAGTTCTTGTTATTATTGTCCTCCCGGCTTCTTGTTAACTGCTTGTCAATACTGGGGATTTTGTGGGAGGTCCCTGACTTATATAGGGCCGGGAGGAGCCACAAGCTGTTTTCTGCAGTCCATCTTGTGGATGTATTACCCAGGAGTAAGGAATATTCTGGAACAGGATGTGCTGTATACATATAATACCAATTCTACAGGTGAGTAATCACAGAATTGTATTTTTGTTTTGCACCTTGCGACCGTATGTTGAAGGTAGATCCCCAAAGTATGGGATCAGGAGGATCAGGCCTAGCATTCATGCTGAGTGGAAAGGGGCGGCATTCCTTGCCCTTGGAGAAATATTATGCCTGATTCTCGACCTTCACACCTAGCTATGTGAGTGAGGAGAACCACACTGAATACCTGGTATCAGTCGAAGTGTCATTGGAACAGAGTATATTCTAAGTATACACCACGTCCTGCTCCAAAGATAATTCCTTACATTTGGGTTATACATCCACAAGATGGCACTGGACTGCAGAGACAGCAAAAAAGTGGCTCCTCCCGGCCCCTTATATACCAGGGACCTCCCACAAATTCCCCAGATCTTCTCTGCAGTCTGCGCTGCGATGACAAGAAAATGGCTTTCTCTACTCGCAGGTGAGAGGGGCTTATTGGCCTGCGGCCCTATCGGACTATTCCCACCCGTTCCATTCTTAATTTGCCTTCCAGCCTTGGCTGCGCTGGTTTGGGTGATGGTAGGCAGCACCGCTGCAGGTGCTTAGGAGCGCTGCTCCACCGCAATCCCCCACCAAAGGGTAGGCAGTATAGGCACATGGTTAGCCTTATGGGATGCCCCTCCCGCACTATCGCCCCTCGCCCCTGTCCGTCGGTGGGCCCCTGTTAGGTGGCCGCTGCCCTCCCTCGCTCTCCCTTGTAGTTCTCGGGGGGGGGGGGGGGAGGGTGTGTTTATTTATACATTCACTCGTTGTATGTTATACTTGGCACGGTTTTCTGTCACTGCAATGAATTGGTTGCTTTTTAGATTGTCGCCGCGCGCGCTTGTATGGCGTTCTGCGGTTGGTGGCGACATTACCTCAGGCGCTGCCGTGCCATCATTAGCTAGGTTTGTCAAGTGGGCGGCTTCGCGCTCTTTGGGGGGGGCGGGCCCTGCGGATGGCGCGTTCTGCATCCGCAGCTCGCCCCTCGAGTATAGCCATTTTGCTTCCTTTCTGCTGCGTTGCTGGTGTCTGCGTACCACGGTCCGTGAGTTGCCCATGCGGGCTGATTTATCTTTTGATATTTGTATGCATGCCGCTTACGAGGTCTTTCTATTTATGTCTTGCAGGCGGGTCAAACTTAATGGTGGTTTCTCCCGGTCCTTTCCCCTCTATTTAGTTCAAACTTTATTGAGGCCTATTGCTATTTCCTCCCACTTCCCTAGCGGGTCATTGGGGCATCCCGGGTAGCTTCTTCAGCGTCAATCCCGTTTGGCCTGTTGGGCCACAAAATTCATCATATGGAGGCTTCACAGGATAATGTGCTTGGGGTTCCTTCGGGACAAGCCCGGCTGTGTACTTCGTGTGGGGTGGCCCCTCTTAGTGACGATGTCAGGGTCTGTGCACCCTGCGCCCGGCAGGCGCTCGCGCTGATATTGGGGTTACCTTTTACTGGGCCTGTGCCCATGGGCTCACCTACCCCCCCACGTTTACATCTGACTCCCAGTGATCTGAATACTAGTGAGGAGTGTCAACCTGATTTGCCGTCTAGAGTGGCTAGCATCGAGAAGCTGATTGCTGGCTCTACGGCGCGTAAGGCCTCTGCTAAGAGGCTGCATTTGGCGCCTGGTGTTAACATATTTCCTATGGAGTCTGAGTAAATTTTTGACCTGGCTGGTTATACCCCCCTGGAAGAGGAGGAATTGTTTTCTGACTCAGAATCATCTGAAGGGCAGCCTAAGGGTTATGCTGATTCTGGCTCTGATCCATAGGCTCCAGATGATACTGACAGGCTTCTGGCTTATATATTTGAAGTACTTGCTATCTCCCCTCCTGCCACAGCCCCTCGACAGCAGTGGGAGTTGTTTCACATTGCTAAGCCACATTTGGAGTTTCCTGAGCAAACTCGCTTTAATAACCTCATGCTTAAAGAATGGGAGCGTCCTAGCAGGCTCCCGGGGGTGCCTAAGAGTTAGGATAGGAGGTATCCTTTTCCTGCTGAAGTGGTTAAATGATGGTCATCCCTTCCCGAAGTGGATGCACCAATTTTGGGGTTGTCTAACACCTCTGTCATGCATTCCCCTGACTCTACTACACTGAAGGACGGTGAGGACCAGAGCATTGACCAGCTGGCTTCTCATGCCTTTGCTTGTGTGGGATCTGCGCTGCGCCCGGTTTGTGCCTCTGCCAGTACGGCTGTGGCTATTAAGACCCTGCTCAAAAGCATTTTAGATGGGGCTCCTGATGATGCTGCTAGTGATGAGTATAGAGCTCTTATACGTTGTGAGGAATTTGTTACATATGTCCTCTCTGCTTTGGATGATACCATTAGAATGCACGGCAGGGCTTCTGCCTTGGCGGTGGCTATACGCCACTCGGTTTGGCTGCGCCAGTGGGCAGCTGACAACGCTGCTAAGAAGGCTCTCACTGGGTTTCCCTTTACAGGACTGCGCCTATTTGGGGACCGCCTGGACCTGTTTGCTAAGGGAGGGAAGTTACCCCAGTGCAAAAGACAAGACAGTCTCGGCCCTTTCGGGGTTCAGGTTCCTTTCTTCCCTCCTACCGTGGGTCCAGAATGGGAAGGGGAGTCTCATTTGCAGGGGCCCATGGAGATCTCTGGGGCAGGGGTAGAGGACGTGGCCGCCCTGGCCCCTCCTGGGGTTCCAAGACCAAGTCTTCCCCCAAGCCCTCTCAGGCATGAAGGGGCGCCCTCACCCGTCCCGGTGGGGGGCAGCTTCGGCTCTTTGCTCAAGTCTGGAGGCGTCATGTCTCAGACCGGTGGATTCAGGAGGTAGTGTCCTCCGGTTACAAGATAGAGTTTGCAGCCTGCCCCCCCCCCCAAGATTCATAAGATCCCGGAGGGCTCAAAGCCCCCTGTCAGCTCAGGGTCTGATTCTCGCTGTGCAAAACCTTCTGGAGCTGGGTGTCATCTGCCAGGTGCCCTTAAGGGAAAGGGGCGAAGGCTTTTATTCCAACCTTTTCATTGTGCCCAAAAGAGATGGGTCCGTCAGACCCATCCTGGATTTGAAGCTTCTCAACAAATTTGTCAAGTTCAGGCACTTTCGGGGGACTTCATGACTTCTGTGGACATCAAGGATGCTTACCTTCATATTCCAATCTTTTCAGGTCATCAGAGATTCCTCAGGATCGCTCTGGAGGATCGGCACTATCAATTTGTGGCATTGCCTTTCGGCCTCACTTCAGCTCCCAGGGTATTCACCAAGGTGCTGGCGGGAGTGATGGCTCTGCTGAGATCTCAGGGCATTCGCATTCTTCCCTATTTGGACGACATTCTCATCACTTCTCAGTCCTTCCAACAGGCAGAGCTGGATACTCAGCGGGTAGTGGCCACTCTGGAGTCATTCGGCTGGGTGAGTCATTCGGATGGGTGATCATGCCAAATCTTCCCTGTCTCCCTCCTTGGTGACATCATTTCTGGGCATGAATCTGGATACAGCTCAGGCCAGGATTTTTCTTCCTCAGCAGAAGGTGGACAGTCTGCAAGCGCAAGCTCAGTTCCTTCTGTCTTGCCCTCATCCTTCCATCAGGCAGGGCATGCAGCTAGTGGGCCTGATGGTGTCTTGCTTCGAGGCGGTGCCTTATGCTTAGTTTCACATGAGACCTCTTCAACTCCACCTCCTGTCAGTATGGGACAAGGACCCTGTGTCCCTGGATCAGGAGTTTGCTCTGCCCCCCTGGTCAGGCGGTCCCTCTCGTGATGGCTGGACTCAAGGAACCTGTTGGCGGGCAGATCCTTTCTGGCCCCTTGCTGGGAGACAGTCACCATGGATGCCAGTCTGACAGGTTGGGGGGGGGCTTCTAGAACTCTCTAACATTCCAGGGGCTGTGAGGCCCTCAGGAGGCCCACACCCCGATCAACATTCTGGAACTGAGGGCAATCAGGTTGGTTCTAGCCCGCTTGACCCCACACCTTCGGGGTCGGGCTGTTCAGGTCCGCTCGGACAACCTGACGGCGGTGGCCTACATCAATCATCAGGGAGGGACTCGGAGCAAGGGGGCTCTCAAGGAAGTGTCTCTGATCCTGTCCTGGGCGGAGGACAATGTTCCCTGCATCTCAGCCGTGTACATTCCGGAGAATGTGGAGCCAGACCTTCTGAGCAGGGGGTCTTCTCGCCTGGGGGAATGGTCCCTCAGCAACATAGTGTTTCGCTCCCTGTGTCAACGTTGGGGTCAGCCAGACGTGGACCTGTTTGCGTCCCGTCACAATCACAAGCTTCCAGTCTTTATGTCTCTGTCCCAGGATCCTCTGGCCTTGGCCATGGATGCTCTAACATTGCCCTGGAAGGGGTTTCAGCTTCTGTATGTCTTCCCCCCGTTTCCCCTGTTGGGCAGGGTTCTGCACAAAATAGCTCAGGAAGGGGTGCCAGCAATTCTGGTGGCCCCCTGTTGGCCAAGACAAGTGTGGTTTGCAGACATCGTGCAGCTGGCGGTAGATCAGTACGCTCTGCCCAAGGATCCAGATCTGCTCACTCAGGGGCGGCTACGCCACCCCAATTTACAAACGCTGGCTTTGACGGCCTGGCTGCTGAAACATCCATCTTGATGGAAAAGGGTCTGCCTGCCTCTGTTATTAACACCATGATCAGGGCTAGAAAGAAGTCCTCTTCTTCTATCTACTATAGGGTGTGGCGTACCTACATTGACTGGTGTGAGTCTAAATCTCTTCCCTGTCGGTTGTTCTCTATTCCTAGGACTCTAGGAATTTCTTCAACATGGTTTGGATCTGGGGCTTCAACTCTGAAAGGTCATGTTTCTGCCTTGGCTGTTTTCTTCCAGAGATCTTTTGCTCAGCATCATCTGGTCAAGACCTTCTTTCAGGGGGTGACTCATGTGCGTCCCCCTCGTAAGCCTATGTTGCCAGTCTGGGACTTGAACTTGGTTCTATCTGCCTTGCAGGGGTCTCCTTTTGAGCCTGTGCAAGATGCTGCTTTGTCTATTCTTACTCTTAAAGTAGTGTTTTTGGTGGCTATCACTTCTGTTAGGCGTGTTTCTGAGTTGGCGGCGCTTTCTATCAATCCCCCTTACCAGGACACCAGGACAAGGTGGTGTTTTGCTTTAAACTTGATTTTCTGCCTAAAGTTGTGTCTGCGTTTCATCTCAATCAGGACATTGTCCTGCCTTCTCTGTGCCCTAATCCTAGTAACCCTAAGGAGAGGGCTTTACATTCCTTGGATGTGTATGTATTAGGGTACAGAGCAAAAATTATAAATAACAACCACCTATAGTGAAAGGCTTACGCCCAGAGAATAAATGACAAACTTTAAATGTTGTTACAAATCATTAACGTGTGTCCATATTATAAGTGTCCCAAAACACATGCACAATTGCTGAAGTGATGCAAAGAAAAAAAAAACTTTCGTGTTGGTAAATCCAGTGGGTATCTCAAACCCATGCACCTGTTGATAGTGATCACCCTTCACTCGTGTGCGCTTACCAGAAAAAACATAACAGACAACTCCTTAAATCAGTTCTTTGTAATGAACGTGCTCCATGAAGTACTCCCATAAATTCAATAGGGTTCCATATATCACTCCATATGGTCACATGCAAGAAGAATAGAAAACAATAGTGCCACCCCGTCCGGGGGCGGACACCGTGGCGAAGGTCTATGACGCAGGCATTTGTTTGCCTTCTGCGACGAGGTCTGCACGTGGAGAGGTGAAGGCTGTGACGTCTCCCTCCTGCATTGTTTATTCTCCGGCACAAGCCTGTTAGCTGGGTTATGTGTTAGCTTGGATGCGCCACTACCGAACACGGTGACCAAGCACGTTACTTTAGAAGCCTTTGAAAAAGCTGTATTAACAGTGAAACGCGTCAGGCGGGGCAGCGGCAAAGTTTGTTTTATACCTTAAGGTGAATTTTATTCTTGAAGTGCAAGTTCAGCCCTAATTACACCTATATCTACTACTGGCCATAGTGGACTGGGGGAAGGAGAACTACTCTTCGATTTTATTCTGTGTATATATTCGTTGGATGTTTGTAAGTGCAATATTTTTGTATTAAACATGTGGTATTTAAATCAGACGGGGTTGCACTATTGTTTTCTGTTCTTCTTCCATGTGACCATTGAATATATGGAGTGATATATGGAACCCTATTGAATTTATGGGAGTACTTCATGGAGCACGTTCATTACAAAGAACTGATTTAAGGAGTTGTCTGTTATGTTTTTTCTGGTAAGCGCACACGAGTGAAGGGTGATCACTATCAACAGGTGCATGGGTTTGAGATACCCACTGGATTTACCAACACGAAAGTTTTTTTTTCTTTGCATCACTTCAGCAATTGTGCATGTGTTTTGGGACACTTATAATATGGACTCACGTTAATGATTTGTATCAACATTTAAAGTTTGTAATTTATTCTCTGGGTGTAAGCCTTTCACTATAGGTGGTTGTTATTTATAATTTTTGCTCTGTACCCTAATACATACATTCTTCTGAGGCTTGTTAGGGATAAAGGTCTGGTACGTTGGAGCATTTAATTCACGTTTATTTTTTTAAGATTTAGGAGCGCGGTGTTTATTTGAATATTTATTCCTTGGATGTGATCAGGAACCTGAAGTTCTATTTGGTGGCTACTGAACCCTTCAGGAAGACTGATGCTCTTTTTGTGGGCCCTTCTGGTCCTAAGAAGGGTCTGGCTCCAGCTAAGTCTACTATCAGTAAGTGGATCCGTCAGGCTGTGATTCAGGCCTATTCTGCTAAGGGGAGGAATCCTCCGTTCCGCCTTACTGCTCAT
This sequence comes from Gastrophryne carolinensis, assembly GCA_027917425.1. Classification (NCBI taxonomy): domain Eukaryota; kingdom Metazoa; phylum Chordata; class Amphibia; order Anura; family Microhylidae; genus Gastrophryne; species Gastrophryne carolinensis. Next base: position 85,372,488 of record CM051241.1, on the reverse strand, counting down.
TCTACTCGTGCTATTGGTGCCTCTTGGGCTTTTTAGTGTACCAAACAAACAGGCCCTAGATTAGCCCAATAGTTGCTAACAATCTGCCGCACACCAAAAAAGTGTATTAATAAAAATCCATATTTATTAAATCATTCTCAAATATATCTGCACAAACAACATGTAAGACTCAGTAAAAAACATATAAACAAGTTAAAAAACAAATGGAGGATTATCCCATAACCGCTCTCAAAGCAGAATAATATATATGCTAATCCATATTATAAACATGAAATGAGGGATCACTCTTTACAAAATTGAGAGGCTTTCAACAAAAATTATTATATATGCATATAAAACCATATTATGTGCTAAAAACGTGAAATCAATGAAGGAAATAACCAAGGGACTATATAATATCCCCAAAAATCTCAATATCCCAAAATGGGGTCCTAATAGATATCCCCCCCCCCAAAAAAAAATACACTAATTCAAACAATTTAAAGTGCATATGTGCTAAGTGCTATATATAATTAGTTGTGTGAGACTATACAAGCATATACCCATAGGTCTTTGTGTGTGTAAATAAATAATAGCCCGTCAGTATGTAAATATCATAGACATTGGAAGGATTGCAAAATTAAATCACATCACCAGATAATTAGAGCATGGGACCTCCAACAACGAACCGCCACCGACGCGTTGCGCTACGCCACTTCGCCAGGGTGAATAGCTCGCTGCTGTTTCCCACAATCCCTTTTAAACTCACCTGTGTAAACTGCTGTTCCAATGAGCAGGGACGCCGCCGCCATCCCGCGCGCGCCCCGTCCGGAACCACTCCCCTGCAGCACCACACATCACCAGCTCCCCGTCCACCCTGCAGTACCATCAAAAAGGGCGCTGCGGATCGTGGGGGGTGAGTCATGGGGGAAGGGGGAAAAATGAATCAAATATCACAAATAACATACAAACACAATATAAGAAGACAAAAATAAAGAAACACAGAAATAATTGGTTTGCACAACATAAAATTAATATTTGCTAGAGATCAATAAATATCTATGTGATGTAAATAATTAACCTTCAAGTATCTGTTATTCACATGAGTCATAGCAGTGCAACAATATATCCTATATGTAGAATGGACCACATAAGTCCATTTGCTCTAATGTCACCAATGTAAAAAACAGATAGATATACAAGATATTACTACAATATGTATATATACATAATTGTCCAAGTGCATATAATCTCTTTCCTAAAAGCGGATATGGGAGATGGCATCACTTCTGCTAATCAGTTGGACATGCCTATACATACTAAATATATTGTAGATATAAAAGCATGGATCAAATCCAATCAGCTGTGTTCCACTATCGGTCAAATCAACATCCAAAAGATCACAGGCTCTATCCCCTTGATGTTATCCACATTATGGGTGCATTGTGATGACAATGTATATCCACCTTTATAATGACATGTTAACATGTTCTGGTAGAACGTTCCTCACATCGAATTGCTATAGAGCCAGTAATCTCCAGATGTGATAAGACCAAAGGGGAGGGGGAAGGGAAGTAATGTTATCCAAAAATATGGCAGATGAACAATGGACCCAAATGGTGTTCTATAGTCACCGCCAATTAATGAGGGGTTGACCCACAAGAAAGAAAGTCCATACACGACTGGGGAAAATCTTCAATGCAGATCGTGAATTGAAGAGTTAGGATCCTAGAAGCAAGATATCCAGCGGAATATAATCCCCGAAATCATCCATCCAGGTGCTGGATTTGCCCAACAGAAGGCCAAAAATGTGTCAGTAGTAATCTGAGAGTTACATTATCAAGCAAGCTGTGGATCTAGAGGAGCAAGAGACAGGGAGATCAATCCGAGGTGTTAAGACATAAAGAAAAATATATATATATGAATACCAAAATGATTACCATACTAAAACAAGTGTATCTATATGTAATTAAACTCAAACAAAACAACCACCAAATAAATAACCAGTGTCTAATCCCACCTAAACCTGCAAAAAATAATATTGGTGAAGTGATACCAAAAAACAATTATATTAACCCCATAGTGTGCCATTAATTCATGATACCACAGATGAAACTATTCCCTACCTAAAAATGAGTGAAAAGAGAAATCCTCATTTAGGCCCCACAGTGTTTTGGATCTGAAAGTATAGATCCATTGGGTCTCTTTTTGTTGTAATCTCTTTTTTCGGTTGCCTCCTCTAATACCCATATTGACCTGATCAATAAATGTGACCTGTAGACCATCAGTATTGCCTCCATGTACCTTCAAACAATGGGCTGCCACTGGTGTCAAAGTTTTACCTTCACTAGCATCTCTCGCAGCTAGCCGGATGGTAGAGAGGTGTTTCTGAATCCGAGTCTTTCCCGCTTGGATGGTTTCACCAATATAGTATAATGGGCAAATACATTTAATAGCATATATGACTCCCTCCGATCTACAGTTCAGGAGTCCCTTGATTTTTATGTCTCTCCCTGTGTGTAAATCCTTGATAACAGATGTTTTGACAACCATTGGGCATATACTACACCTTCCACAGGGTCTACAGCCCATCATATCCTTGTTGGTAACCAACCAATTTGGTGGTTTGGTGTAATGACTATGACATAGTCGATCCTTAGGCTTGGTGCCCTTCTGGCTGTCATCAATGGGCCCTTAGTTATATATTGTGCTAAAATCGGATCCGACTCCAGGATGGTCCAGTGTTTCTGTAGTATTGTTCTTAAACTTTGCCAATCATTGTTAAACATTGAGATAAATCTTACCTCTGTTTCCTCCTTTCTCTTATATCTATAACGGAGTAATTCCTCTCTCGATGTAGTCATAGCTCGTTGTATTGCTTTATTGATTGCACGACGGGGATAGCCCCTTTGTTGGAACCGTTTCTTCATGACTCTAGTCTAGTCTCTTCAGTAAACTTTGTATCTCCAGGCTTGGGCTTTTCAGCACCAGGCTTCTGTTGAACAAGTTTGCAAGGCTGCTACTTGGTCTTCTGTTCATACCTTTTCTAAGTTTTACAAGGTTGATGTTAGGGCCTCAGCTGATGCTGCTTTTGGCCGCAAAGTTCTGCAGGCGGCAGTGGTATAATCTGCCGTTGTTGCTTTTTGGGGATCCCACCCTACCTTACGGACACTGCTATTGGATGTCCCAAACGTGAGGAATTATCTTTGAAGCAGGACGTGCTGTATACTTAGAATAATACAATTCTGTGGTTACTCACCTGCAGAATTGGTATTATACGTATACAGCACATCCTGCTCCACCCCACTTTTGTTATCATTGTTCTTTGTACCTCTGTATGGTGATTGTTATCATGTTTCATGGTTAAAATTGTTGATTAAGGGTTTAATTCTCCCGGCTTCTTGCTAACTGCTTTTCAATACTGGGGAATTTGTGGAAGGACCCTGGTATATAAGGGGCCGGGAAGAGCCACTTTTTTGCTGTCTCTGCAGTCCAGCGCCATCTTGTGGATGTATAACCCAAACGTAAGGAAATATCTTTGGAGCAGGACGAGTAATCACAGAATTGTATTTTTTGGCGACCGTGGACATGGATAACCGCATGCTTGTGCTGGATTCCCAGGACCGGTAGAAATACCTGCGATTTGCAGTACATGCCCAACATTGTCAGTGGTAGTGTGCTCTTTTGCCTGGTTCACAGTTTCCTAGGTATCATATATGATTTGCCAATGGTCATTCCGCTGTTGCAACATGCAGAAGATCTGTGTTATCCCGTAACCCAGGGGACCTGCTTATCAGGGCACTTCTATACAGGAGGCATTGGGTGTGGAGAGACAGCCCAGCCCATCCTTTTGGGGTTGGTTGGATTTCCAATAACCCCAGTTCTTAGATCGTCTTTGACCAGTTTGTGCCACTCCTTGAACAATCCTGGACTCCACACTAGCAGGGTTCTCTTTACTGGAAAAAGGGTGGCTTTGCACTTTGGAGCATGTTGGAGTCTCATTATTTTGACAGAGATTACACCTATTGAAAAAAAAAATGTTTAATATTACTGATATTGATGCAGTCCAACCCGCTGAGTTTCTTGCATCAGGCTCTTGCAACATGTGCTATTTTCAAGCTCGAACGGAGCAATGGAGTCCTTGGCTCATTGTCTTTCACCCTGATTGACTTGGGGGGGCTGTGCAGTGACTCGAGTGTTGCCCCTATATTGAGGGATTTTTTTTTCTGGTCAGAGGGACATACTAACCATGGAGGCCAGGTAATCAGGTGAAGTGATAGGGAGTCAGGTGACTAAGACCGTTGTATGTATCTTGAGAATCAACTTCCGATAAAGAGGTCAGAGCGGAATGTGTTCCTTTTGAGGTGCTGGGCCAGGAACCCGACAGATTTCCTGGTCAGCATATATTTGCATGGCCTAGCTACAGTCGTATGAGATATTAGGCTCGATTCATAGACACATTCGTCTAGACTTTCGTAGCTGTCTGTGTATGTTTTTGTGTGTGTTTGTCATTTTTTTGTTTTTTTCGTTCCATTTTCCATTCGTAGGTTCGTTCACGTTCGTGCGTATATGCGTTTTCGATGAACGAAAGTAAATCGGATCATTTGCGTTAGTTCGGATCATTTTCCCATCTAAATCTGATATTTTGCGTTCGTTCAGATAACTTACGTTATTGGTATGGGCTTGCGTCTCATTAAGAGAGCTGATTGCCGAGGGACCACCACCCTATAAAACCGCTTCCTTTGCAATCCACTTACAGGGACCATTTTGACCTCGGATACCTTGCTTTCACCATGTTTTGTGCCTTTGTGGAGGAATATCAGCAACTCCAGCTAATTGCATGTATCAGCAGGGCCGAGGCCAGATTGCACAGACAACGCATGCATGACGTTGAGCTGTTCGAGCTGACCAGACTTAATCACGCTTCTCTCCATAAGTTGTATAGTGAGCTGCAATTTTTGGCGCACGGCTCATTCCAGAGGCTGGGTGCCCTCTCCATGGGGATCTCCCAGCCTACGCTGAGCCGTGCGCTATCCAAGTTTTTGGAAGGCATGGCTACCATTAGTCTTATATATTTTGTTTTCCTGATGACATGGTAGCCTGGAACGCGCTTAAGATGGCATTTTATAATATCGCCGACATGCCCAACGTCATGGGTGCGATTGATTGCACCCACGTCGCATTGGTCCCTCCTGCAGCCGACGAGTACATCTATAAGTAAGTTCAATCGGTCATTTTGTTATATAGTTTAGACAAACTGTATTTTAACTATCTATTAATCCCTCCTTGTAAATTGTCCCTGTGAAACAGCTTACAGTGTATATCTATTAATTCCTCCTTGTAAATTGTCCCTGTAAAACAGCTTACAGTGTATATCTATTAATCCCTCCTTGTAAATTGTCCCTTTGAAACAGCTTACCACATATATCTATCAATCCCTCCTTGTAAATTGTCCCTGTGAAACAGCTTACAGTGCCTATTTATTAATCCCTCCTTGTAAGTTGTCCCTGTGAAACAGCTTACAGTGTCTATCTATTAATCCCTCCTTGTAAATTGTCCCTGTGAAACAGCTTACAGTGTATATCTATTAATCCCTCCTTGTAAATTGTCCCAGTGAAACAGCTTACAGTGTATATCTATTAATCCCTCCTTGTAAATTGTCCCTGTGAAACAGCTTACAGCGTATATCTACCAATCCCTCCTTGTAAATTGTCCCTGTGAAACAGCTTACAGTGTATATCTATTAATCCCTCCTTGTAAATTGTCCCTGTGAAACAGCTTACAGTGTATATCTATCAATCCCTCCTTGTAAATTGTCCCTGTGAAACAGCTTACAGTGCCTATTAATCCCTCCTTGTAAGTTGTCCCCGTGAAACAGCTTACAGTGTCTATCTATTAATCCCTCCTTGTAAATTGTCCCTGTGAAACAGCTTACGGTGTCTATCTATTAATCCCTCCTTGTAAATTGTCCCTGTGAAACAGCTTACGGTGTATATCTATTAATCCCTCCTTGTAAATTGTCCCTGTGAAACAGCTTACAGCGTATATCTATCAATCCCTCCTTGTAAATTGTCCCTGTGAAACAGCTTACAGTGTATATCTATTAATCCCTCCTTGTAAATTGTCCCCGTGAAGCAGCTTACAGTGTATATCTATTAATCCCTCCTTGTAAATTGTCCCTGTGAAACAGCTTACAGCGTATATCTATCAATCCCTCCTTGTAAATTGTCCCTGTGAAACAGCTTACAGTGCCTATTTATTAATCCCTCCTTGTAAGTTGTCCCTGTGAAACAGCTTACAGTGTCTATCTATTAATCCCTCCTTGTAAATTGTCCCTGTGAAACAGCTTACAGTGTATATCTATTAATCCCTCCTTGTAAATTGTCCCTGTGAAACAGCTTAGAAGTGTGTATCTATTAATCCCTCCTTGTAAATTGTCCCTGTGAAACAGCTTACAGCGTATATCTATCAATCCCTCCTTGTAAATTGTCCCTATGAAACAGCTTACAGTGTATATCTATTAATCCCTCCATGTAAATTGTCCCTGTGAAACAGCTTACAGTGTCTAGCTATTAATCCCTCCTTGTAAATTGTCCCTGTGAAACAGCTTACAGTGTCTATCTATTAATCCCCCCTTGTAAATTGTCCCCGTGAAACAGCTTACAGTGTATATCTATTAATCCCTCCTTGTAAATTGTCCCTGTGAAACAGCTTACACTGTATATCTATTAATCCCTCTTTGTAAATTGTCCCTGTGAAACAGCTTACAGTGTATATCTATTAATCCCTCCTTGTAATTTGTCCATGTGATACATTTGACCGTCTTTAGCTTCATCAATGTTTTTAATGTCGGCCAAAGCCAAACATTTTCATGTGGACCTTAATTAGTCATTTTAAAGTTAATCTTTAGTTGATCCAACATACATATCCTTTTTTTGCAAAAAGAAATACTTAGGTACTTAGTGTTATTTGTATTGCCCAACATGTTTTTTGGAGGGTGTTAGGCGTTAGTGTTTGAGTAGTTTACCTTGCCTTGCTAATTTTTTTTATTTTTATTTTTTCCCAGGAACCGCAAAATGGGCCACTCACTGAATGTCCAAGCAGTGGTGGCCCCGGACATGTGGTTCCTTAGTGTGCTTGCCGGGTTTCCAGGCTCATCCCATGACGCGTACATCTTGCAGCGATCTGGATTATACCATCGGTTTGAGTCTGGAGAATTCTCAGGTGGATGGCTCCTTGGTAAGTTGACGCAAATTACGTCATTCACTTTTCAATGTATGCCTATGAATATAGTTGATGACCCATGTCTGAACCTATGGCTGTTTTTACCCCTTGATGACATGTTAAACCGGACCTTAACCATGATCTTTAGCAAAGCACAAACCCTTAAAAACTGATTTCCCAGCATTTCAAAATACCGTATGTTTCGCCCTATAAGACGCACCTGCCCATAAGACGCACCTAGGATTTGGGGGAAGAAAATAAGAAAAAAAAATTTTCAATCAAAAACGCACCATTACAGACAGTGTGGCATTCCCCTATCCAATTCCCATAGGCCGTGTGGGATGCCCCCATTCCATAGACAGTGTAGCATGCCCCCATCCCATTCCCCGTATATCCAGTGTGGCATCCCCCCCTCCCATTCCCCATATACCCATTGGCTGTGTGGCATCCCCCTCTCCCCCCATTAGTATAGGCTGTGTGGCATCCCTCTCCCCACATTCCCATAGGCTGTGTGGCATCCACCTCTCCCCCCATTCCCATTGGCTGTGTGGCTTTCCCCCTCCCCCATTAGTATAGGCTGTGTAGCATCCCTCTCTCCCCATTCCCATATGCAGTGTGGCATCCTCCTCTCCACATTCCCATAGGCAGTGTGGCATCCTCCTCTCCCCATTAGCATGGGCTGTGTGGCATCCCCCTCCCCCCATTAGCATGGGCTGTGTGGCATTCCCCTCTCCCCATTAGCATGGGCTGTGTGGCATCCCCCTCTCCCCATTCCCATAGGCTGTGTGGCATCCCCCTCCCCCCATTCCCATAGGCTGTGTGGCATCCCCCATTCCCATAGGCTGTGTGACATCCCCCTCCCCCCATTCCCATAGGCTGTGTGGCATACCCCTCCCCCCATTCCCAAAGGCTGTGTGGCATCCCCCTCCCCCCATTCCCATAGGCTGTGTGGCATACCCCTCCCCCATTCCCAAAGGCTGTGTGGCATCCCCATCCCCCCATTCCCATAGCCTGTGTGGCATCCCCATCCCCCCATTCCCATAGCCTGTGTGGCATCCCCCTCCCCCCATTCCCATAGGCTGTGTGGCATACCCCTCCCCCCATTCCCAAAGGCTGTGTGGCATCCCCATCCCCCCATTCCCATAGGCTGTGTGGCATACCCCTCCCCCCATTCCCAAAGGCTGTGTGGCATCCCCCTCCCCCCATTCCCATAGGCTGTGTGGCATACCCCTCCCCCCATTCCCATAGGCTGTGTGGCATACCCCTCCCCCCATTCCCAAAGGCTGTGTGGCATCCCCATCCCCCCATTCCCATAGACTGTGTGGCATACCCCTCCCCCCATTCCCATAGGCTGTGTGGCATACCCCTCCCCCCATTCCCATAGGCTGTGTGGCATACCCCTCCCCCCATTCCCAAAGGCTGTGTGGCATCCCCATCCCCCCATTCCCAAAGGCTGTGTGGCATCCCCATCCCCCCATTCCCATAGGCTGTGTGGCATCCCCATCCCCCCATTCCCACCCCCCTCCCCCCATTAGTATAGGCAGGCGCCATAGTAAAAAAAAAAAAAAAGTTAAACTCACCTGTCCGCTGACACCACTGCGCTGAGCGGCCGGCTCCGTGAATGGGGTGGGCGTGGCCTGCTCCGCAGCGTCGACGCAGGCCACGCCCACCCCATTCACGAGCTGGCTCTGTCCCGGCCCCGCCGCTGCGATCGTTGTCTTTTCAGGCAGCGATGACAGCGGCGGGGCCAGAGACAGAGCCCCTGCCGCTCCTCCATCTGCTCCCCCACATGCGATCACGAAGGTCCGGGCAGCGGGTGGGCGTGGCCTGCGCCGGTGCAGGCCACGCCCACCCACTGCCGGGACCTTCGTGCTCGCGTGTGGAGGAGCAGATGGAGGAGCAGTTAGAGCTGTGCTTGACTCAGACAAAGCAGATCTGGGGTCCTGAAAAGGTAAGACATCCCAGAATGCTGAGCAGCACAGTCCTAAGCCAATTCCTGTCTTCAGGCTGCCTGATTTGCCCTCATCTGCCATCTTTGATGTTTAACCCTTCTATTGCCAGCCACGTAAATTTTACGTGGCTGCCTCTCCAACCGTTAAACGCCAGCCACGTAAAATTTACGTGCCTGACTTTCCCCATAAATAAAATAAAAAGTATAAAAAAATATCACTTACCTGACCCCTTGTTTGATTCATCCGGGTCTCCTCTTCAGCCAGAGGGGCTCCGATCGGCGATTGGGGGTCCTCCGGCTGCAGGGGAGGGCCCGGAATAGGGTGCCCCCCCCCGTTTCAGCAGCCGCCGGCATTTGCCTGGAAAAAAAAAAAAAAAAAAAAATGACATTTACTCACCTCCGCTCCCGCCGGCTCCCGCCGCCTCTCCTCTTCATGGGGGGGGGGCTCCGATCACCCCCCCCCGGGTCTTCCGTCTTCTGGAGGAGGGCATAACAGCCCTCCTCCCTTTACCTCCTTCGATGGCGGCCGCCATCTTGGATTCTGGCCCCGCCCCTCCGGGGGCGGGGCCGATGACGTCACCGCCGGGTGTCATCGGGGCACCCGGCAGTTCAGCCTTCAGATGCCGGTGACGGCTGGACGGAGGAGGAGGGAGGTAGGCGATCCTCCGATCGCCTGCCTCCCCCCTCCTCTGCCCAGCCGTCACTGACAGCAGATCGCCGCGGGACACAGGAAATGAAGATCGGAGGTGAGTAAAGTAAAAAAAGTTTTTTTTTTTTAATAAAGTGTTTTAAAAAAAAAGTGTCTTGTCTTTTTTTTTTACTTTAACCCTTTGTGAACTGGTAAGGGGTCCATGTGACCCCTTATACCAGTTCACAGGGCTCGGGGGTCTGGCAAGTCACCTGCGCTAGCGGGTGGCTTGCCATTAACCCCTGGCCCCCCAAATTACCTGCCTCCCCAAAGCCCAGGGGGGGGCAGAAGAGCCGTGGCCCTAGGCTATGGCTGCTTGTAGCCGCAGGGCCAGGGGCTACTAAAGCTGGCCCCTGCGCCCTGTTCTACAAGCCCCCATAGCTGGTCACAGGCTGGTTACGCTGGGTAGGGGGGACCTCACGCCATTTTTTTTTTGGATTTTTAAGGGTTTTAACCCTTAAAAATCCAAAAAAAAAATGGGGTCCCCCTCCCTTCGAGGGGGGACCCTATGTCATTTTTTTTTTTAAATTAACCCTTTCTTACCTGTAACCCAGTAGGTATAAAAGGCTTCCAGCAGCAGCAGGAGAGCAGAAGCCTAAGTGATCAGCGTGGGACACATGGATGGATCGGAGGTAAGTATTAAAAAAAAATATTAAAAAACATTTATTTTTTTTTAATAAAAATATTTTTAAATAAGTGTCTCTGTGTGTTTTTTTTTACTTTTAACCCTTTGTGAACTGGTAAGGGGTCCATGTGACCCCTTATACCAGTTCACAGGGCTCGGGGGTCTGGCAAGTCACCTGCGCTAGTGGGTGGCTTGCCATTAACCCCTGGCCCCCCAAATTACCTGCCTCCCCAAAGCCCAGGGGGGGGCAGAAGAGCCGTGGCCCTAGGCTATGGCTGCTTGTAGCCGCAGGGCCAGGGGCCACTAAAGCTGGCCCCTGCGCCCTGTTCTACAAGCCCCCATAGCTGGTCACAGGCTGGTTACGCTGGGTAGGGGGGACCTCACGCCATTTTTTTTTTGGATTTTTAAGGGTTTTAACCCTTAAAAATCCAAAAAAAAATGGGGTCCCCCTCCCTTCGAGGGGGGACCCTATGTCATTTTTTTTTTTAAATTAACCCTTTCTTACCTGTAACCCAGTAGGTATAAAAGGCTTCCAGCAGCAGCAGGAGAGCAGAAGCCTAAGTGATCAGCGTGGGACACATGGATGGATCGGAGGTAAGTATTAAAAAAAAATATTAAAAAACATTTATTTTTTTTTAATAAAAATATTTTTAAATAAGTGTCTCTGTGTGTTTTTTTTTACTTTTAACCCTTTGTGAACTGGTAAGGGGTCCATGTGACCCCTTATACCAGTTCACAGGGCTCGGGGGTCTGGCAAGTCACCTGCGCTAGCGGGTGGCTTGCCATTAACCCCTGGCCCCCCAAATTACCTGCCTCCCCAAAGCCCAGGGGGGGGGCAGAAGAGCCGTGGCCCTAGGCTATGACGGCTTGTAGCCGCAGGGCCAGGGGCCACTAAAGCTGGCCCCTGGCCCTGCGGCTACAAGCCGCCATAGCCTAGGGCCACAGGCTGGTTACGCTGGGTAGGGGGGACCTCACGCCATTTTTTTTTGGGATTTTTAAGGGTTTTAACCCTTAAAAATCCAAAAAAAAAATGGGGTCCCCCTCCCTTCGAGGGGGGACCCTATGTCATTTTTTTTTTAATTAACCCTTTCTTACCTGTAACCCAGTAGGTATAAAAGGCTTCCAGCAGCAGCAGGAGAGCAGAAGCCTAAGTGATCAGCGTGGGACGGAGGTAAGTATTAAAAAAAAATATTAAAAAACATTTATTTTTTTTTAATAAAAATATTTTTAAATAAGTGTGTCTGTGTGTTTTTTTTACTTTTAACCCTTTGTGAACTGGTAAGGGGTCCATGTGACCCCTTATACCAGTTCACAGGGCTCGGGGGTCTGGCAAGTCACCTGCGCTAGCGGGTGGCTTGCCATTAACCCAGAGACCCCCCATTACCTGCCTCCCAAAAAAACCTTAAAATTCCCCCAAGAAATGGTGGACCCCCCCCCCCCGTGAAGGGGGACCCCACACCAATTTTTTTTTATTTAACCCTTTATTATGTGGATAGTAGTTGTATTTTATTTGTAAATGTTATAAAGTGCTCTTTTCAGTTTATGGGATCACCTGGACAGGAACGGGGGGCTACCGATGCATATGTGGTATCATTGTAATCGGGAGAAATGGGGCTTTCACATGCAATATGGTTTTCTTTAATAAAATAAATGTTTTTGTTTAAAATAAAGGAGACAATTTAAAAAATATATATTTTTTTATTTTTTAATTTTTTAATTTTTTAAAAAATATTTAAAAAAGTAGAAAAAATACAAACAAGACATTTCATGTTAAAGCCTAAACTCTGCCACAAAAAGAAAATATGCAATTTTCTTGGAAATTCCTGCAAAAATCACAGTTAAACATCACGCAAAATGGTGAAAAATATCCTGTCAGGAGAGGGTGACAAAATCTCAAGTAGACTGGCAGTCAAAAGGTTACAGGTACCTATGCATGTTGGGTATTGTTCTGCTCGAGGGACCTTGCGCTTTCAGATTTAGCTTGTTTTTTCTTATTTGCATATTGATATTTTAAGAAAAGGTGTTTTTTATTCTGCTTTTTTATACATTTTTTTGTAAAACCCTGTGCAACCTAAGAATTCTTCGAGATATTACTTCCAGAAAGATGAGCCCACTACAACAAGCTGGGTACGCTTAGAAAGCTTAACATGTGTACTTTCAGGGAATATATGGTTTATGGGGGATATTCCAATTGTAAAGGGTTGTTTTGGTAGAAAAAGCACAAGGTGCGCACTTTGTCTGCAGAGCTAAAAATCTGAAGTAAAACTACCGCTATGCGCATGCTTTACTTTGGTGTGTTTGGCAACTCTTTCCTTGACAGAACCTATGCATGTTGGGTATCGTTCTGTTCAGGGGATGTTGCTTTTTCAGATTTTCTGTTTTTTTCTGGTTTGCATATAGGTTTTTTTAGGAAAATGTGGTTTTGATTCTGCTTTTTTATTCATTTTTAGGGAAACCCTGTGCAACCTAAGAATTCTTCGAGATATTACTTTCAGAAAGATGAGCCCACTACAACAAGCTGGGTACGCTTAGAAAGCTTAACATGTGTACTTTCAGGGAATATATGGTTTATGGGGGATATTCCAAATGTAAAGGGTTGTTTTGGTAGAAAAAGCACAAGGTGCGCAATTTGTCTGCAGAGCTGAAAATCTGAAGTAAAACTACCGCTATGCGCATGCTTTACTTTGGGGTGTTTGGCAACTCTTTCCTTGACAGAACCTATGCATGTTGGGTATCGTTCTGTTCAGGGGATGTTGCTTTTTCAGATTTTCTGTTTTTTTCTGGTTTGCATATAGGTTTTTTTAGGAAAATGTGGCTTTGATTCTGCTTTTTTATCCTTTTTTTAGGGAAACTCTTTGCAACCAAAGAATCCACTGAGGGATTACTTTCAGAAAACTATGGCCACATCAACAAGCCTGGTACACCTAGAAAGCCTGAGGTGTGTACTTCCAGAGAATATATAGTTTGTTGGGGGTATTTCAAATGTAAAGGGTTGTTTTTCTTGAAAAACTGCAAGGTGCGCATATTGCATAGCATAGTTGTATTTTATCTGAAAATCCCCTAAAGCGTTGTTTCAATTTGGGGGAGTCTCCTGGGCAGGAAAGGGTGTCTACCTATACATATGTGGTACCGCTGTAACCGGGAGAAATTGGGGTTTCACACGCAATAAGATTTTATTGACAAACTTACATTTTTTATTACAAAAAAACACTACAAATTGTAAAAAATAGTTTTTTTTTTATTTTTTTGCACAATTTTCACCCAAAAATATTGAGAATACACTTAGAAAATGACAAACAAGACATTTCATGTTAAAGCCCAGGCTCCGCTGAAAAAAACAATATATCACTTTCCTGGGAAATCCCTGGAAATCCCTTCAAAAATCACAGTTGAACATGGGGAGCGCAAAATAGGGCAAAATAATCTGGCAACAAAGGGTGACAAAATCTCAAGGTAGGCTGGCAGTTAAAGGGTTAAAGGCTCAGAACATGCAGTAGATGGTGTTAGGCTGTTTTTTTAGCTGAGCAATCTGTATGTACAGGATGTGGCTAAAATATGAGATAGGCTCTTAGTCAGGATGAACGACCTCTTGTCCAAAAATTTTTGTTTGGAATGTGTAATTTATGTAAGTATTTTCTTATTCTTTCAGGGTATTCCGGCTATCCGCTACTTCCCTGGCTGATGACGCCGTCCTTCGGCCCAGGATGCCTACACTCGGGCCCACCGGAAGACCTGGGCCGTGGTGGAGAGGGCCTTTGGCCTCTTAAAAACTCGCTTCAGGTGTTTGGACCATACCGGGGGGGCACTCCAGTATGACCCCAACAAGGTCATTGATATAATACTGGCCTGCTGTGTCCTCCACAACTTTGCAATAATGCAGCGTGTCCCCCGGTATGTGGATCTGCCCCCCTCTCCACCCAGCCAGGACCCAGAAGAGAACTACCGTGGCACACCTAGTGCCTCTGGCCAAGCTGTTCGGGCCAATTTGATAAACACCCATTTTGCCTAATTTGGTTTTCCTGTGTTTGTTGCATGTATTTTTTTATTTTTACTATCATTTGGCTTTGTGAATGCTTTTGTATTGTTTTTTGTAAAAAATAGTAATGAATTACTAAAAGATTCACACATGATCTGAGCCTCATGCATTTTTCTTGGACATGTTTGTTTAGAAAAACCTTCAGTAATCTCAAAAGAACCCAAACATTAATGCATCATCTTAGTCAACAACAGCTAAAGTCACATTCAATATATGTTATTGAAATATGACAAATTTGAGTTGGAGTTACCCCAACACCCCTGGTTGAACTTGATGGACATATGTCTTTTTTCAACCGTATTAACTATGTAACTATGTAACTATGTAAGGGCACTCGCAAACTTAATGTACATACATAGTACAACATAAATATACATTGGTGCAGACTCATGGCACCTAGCAATTGGCCACGTCCAGGAGTTTTAAAGTAACGCAATCCAGGCCGAAGTTTCAATAACAAATAAAATAAACAGACATAGGGAGCAACCATTTGCATGTCAATATTTGGCCAGTAATACATAGGGCAACATACACACCCTCTCCTGCTTGGCCACATTTGCCACAGGCACAGGTGGAAAGCAGCCATACCTATGCCACATCCACGCCTGTAAGTCAGTGGCCCACCCAAACAATAACCCCCAGGCCAAATGCAGGTCCAGTCCAATCTTTGCCATGGTTCAAGGTAGTAGTTTGCCAGCCCAGAATGTCCCCCAATCTTGCCTACAAACTGGATGAGCCAGACACATTTTCATTAGGCCCAAGCATGCAGCGTGGCAGCTTGAGCGGCAGGTTCAGTGAGGCTTTAGCTCAGGCATTGGCTAGTGGGGTATCTCAGCACTCTAATGAGCTATATGGGCGACATTCAAAATCATACAAGCAAAGCCATAAAAAAGGCAATCTTGGTAGCGCTCACCAGACAGGTCAATACAGTGGGGATGTAGAAGAAAGATGTGGAGCAGATACAGGGCAAATAGCTGTTAAAATGGGTGTTGCCCATAAAACCCTGGTGGTGGGCCTTGGAGGTGGCCCATCACCTGGGAATGTGTGGCATTCATAATCTGCCACTGTTCCAACATGAGTCTATTGCTAGTTCGACCTTCCTCGAGCATGGCTTTGAAATTATTATTTAAGGTGGCCATGTGGCTGTTGCTCATCCTAAATTCTGTCAGCATGGTGGTGAATGTATTATTTAATGTATCTAATTGTGCAGTAAGCTGCTCTGTGGTTCTTTAAGTCACCTGCCGAAATAAACGCCTGTCATGGTGCCACGCTGACTCCAGGATCAGCACGCGCCTCCCCTGGGAAACTGGTCGACTTTGCTGACTACGTCTACCAATTCCCCGGGTTTGAGCGCCTGCAGATGCTGGACCTCTAGGGTGAGCAAGAATCGCAGATGTGCTCGACAAATCCTCTGCAGCAGAGCTACCACTGGGGACTGTAGGCTCAGTCTCTGCATGCTGCCCCAGATGGGCTGGCAGCATGCGACCAGCTTCACTCTGCTGCAGACGATTTGGTGCAGTAGCAAGTTGGGACAGTGGCAGATTAGGTTCCAGGGGGGTCAGTTCTGAAGGTCCCATCAAGCTGGCATCCTCCTCCATCTCCTGGGTTTCCTCCATCAGTGTGTGGGTCTGTTGGGACATGTGCAAAAAAAGGTTTAGTTTGGGCCCTAAATATATTTGTTATGCAAATTAGTCATGTTCATTCACATGCATCAGCAGATTCATCAAAGTCCACTTACCGTATATATCTGGTCCTGGCTCCTGGCAGAGCGGAAGTTGATGGCGTGGTCAAACTGGATGAGGCTTCCACACTTGCTGAGGCTTGATGCTGGGCTGTATTTAATAAAAAGGCACGTAAACACCCAAAAATCCATTGATGATCTGGATTACTACATATGCTTCAAAAAAACACGTGGCCAAGCAGGAATGCCAACTCCCCCAACGGTCCAAGGTGACCTTCACTATGAATGTCGTTATCTGTTATATGTATGCCTCACCCTGTACATACACATTGGTCACCTTAAATAATACAAACATGCATTTACTGCATGTTATGAGGCTTCACACATCCCTAAAGGGCCATTAGGGACCCACACTGAGCTTGCAAATAGCATTTGTCTTCAGAGTATGCTGGTGGGCATTCTTCCTATGTAGACCTTTCCCTGACCCCTGAAGTGTTGTATATGATTGAGTAGAATCACATAACAGGCAGTGCTTTGCTAATATAAAGAATTTAATAGTGACCATAAATACTGTCCAAGGTCGTGTATGGGCTGCAAAATTTGAAAATGAACATTCCACAGACATTAAACACCCTGCTAAAACTGTAACCTCCCCTACAAGCCACTCCCTAGGGGCATGTGTTCATATATGCCTGTGAGCCTCATTTCACACGTTTAAAACATTTCACATACACACTAACATTACTAACCTGCAGGAATGGTAGGGATGTCCGTGTCCCGTCGGCCAGAGAGGCCCTCTAATGCCACGGGATGTATCAACGGCAGCACCATCTCCTCAGCTTGGGTAAACTGTAATTTTGTGGGGAAGCCTCCGTCAGTTTGTAAGCTGAAAAATATAGGTTTGAAAATTTAGGAAATTGTGGTCAATACAACAAGCAGACAAATGCACAACTCAAATATGTACCTGTAATTGCGCCGTTTATTTTGTTTCTTCCGTGCTGCATACTTCAGGTCGGAACTTTTGCACTGTATCTGCTCCACATCTTTAAGCTTCTCCCCCGCTGCATTGACCTGTCTGGTGAGCTCCTCCAAGATTTCTGTTTTTCTCATTTTGCTTGTAGATTTTGATTTTCGCCCATATTGCTCGTCATAATGGAGGGTGAGCCCACTTGCCAATGCAAGAGTTTGGGCCTCACCAAACCTGCCGCTCAACTGTCCTCGCCGCAAAGTCCAGCCTATTGCTTGCTGTTCGGGCTCATCTCTGTATGTAGGCAATTCGGGGGACATTCTGGGCTGGCTCTGTTGTGTTGAAATGTGGGACACGTGGCTTGAGAATGAATGGACTGGACTTGCAAATGGACTGGGGGTCCTTGCCTGGGTGGCCACAGAACTTCCAGGAGTGGATGTGGCATATGGATAGTTGGTTGCCACCTGTGCTGGTGGCAAATGTGGCAGAGGAGGAGAGGGTGTGCTTGAGGGTGTGGTGCTTCTGGCCCTGTGCCTCTTTGTGCCCTTGCCACTTGTGGTTCCATGCCCCTGGGAGGTACTTGCACGTGGCTCAGTAATTGCAGAGCTGGGTGTGCTGGGGCTTCTGGGCCTGTGGCTCTTGGTGGTTCCATGGCCATGGGTGCGTTTAACACGTGGCTCAGGAGATGCAGAGCTGGCTGGGCTGGGGCTTCTGGGCCTGTGGCTCTTGGTGGTTCCATGGCCATGGGTGCGTTTACCACGTGGCTCACGAGATGCAGAGCTGGCTGGGCTTGGGCTTCTGGGCCTGTGGCTCTTGGTGGCCTTGCCACTAGTGGTTCCATGGCCATGGGTGTGTTTAACACGTGGCTCAGGAGATGCAGAGCTGGCTGGGCTTGGGCTTATGGGCCTGTGGCTCTTGGTGGCCTTGCCACTAGTGGTTCCATGGCCATGGGTGCGTTTAACACGTGGTTTAGGAGATGCAGAGCTGGCTGGGCCTGGGCTTCTGGGCCTGTGGCTCTTGGTGGCCTTGCCACTAGTGGTTCCATGGCCATGGGTGCGTTTAACACGTGGCTCAGGAGATGCAGAGCTGGCTGGGCCTTCTGGGCCTGTGGCTCTTACTGGCCTTGCCAGTGGAGCGTGCTTTATGAAGGGATGTGCTAGGCCGGGGAGGATGTTTTCTGGGGGCTGGGGCTTCTCACCCTCTTAGTGGCCTTTCTTTCGGGCGTACCTGCCTGCTTTGTTGTTGGCTTCTTCTTAGCCTCTCCCTCCTTGGCTTTGCTGGTTGGTTTGGGTTTAGCGGACTTGGTGGGTAATGTCGCCTTGGGTTGGCCACTGTGGCTTTGCATTTCCCGCACTTTCGGAGTTGGTAGTTGGGACCGAGTGGTCGGACGTGAAGAAGGCTCCTCAGGCCGCTGTGGCCTTTTTGCTGGTGGCCTCCTTGGCTGGTTTGGCCTTACCGAGTGCTTTTTTAGCTGGCATGTTGAAACTCTCAAAGAGAATAAGCTGTGTGTCCAGGACTCTTTAAATACTAATGCCTGGGTATAAAGCTTACGTGTTCGCGTGTGTATGGCCGTTCGTCCGGCTGTGCGGAACCCGGAAACCGCTGGGGCATTACTTATCTGCCGCGGACAAGAAGAAAGATGGCTCCCACAATCTTCACCCGCCAACAACAAGAGCCGATTATGCTCGTAAGTGTATTGTAAAGACTTTGATTTGCCATCTAAATGCATGCCTAGGCCTTAAGGAAGTGCAGGAAGAAAAAGTTTGGTTTAAAAGTTTGTAAAACTCTGTGCCAAACAGGAGTGCGCACATGTGCGAATCAAGTCACTTCCATCTAGAAGGATAGTTTGAGGCTAGAAATGTGTCTGGGAATGTCATTTAGTCAACTGATCTAATTGTGCCAGATATTTGTATGCAGTTTGATCTAACAACTATGTTTATTTTGTGTTTTTTAGACGATGCTTCAGCGCAGGTACGACTACCTGCCCAACTCGTTTGAGAAGAGGAAAGTCGCCCTGGAGATCGTTTCCCGGATCCAGCAGGAGACAGACACCACCTTCACCCATACGCAGATCATGCAGCATTGGTCGGACCTGAAATGGCTCCACATGCCCCGGGTGCGGCGATTTTTCGGGCTCCATTTCCCAAGTAAGTACATAGTGATTGCATGCTAGATGTAATAATCCAGCAGGAGACAGACACCACCTTCACCCATACGCAGATCATGCAGCATTGGTCGGACCTGAAATGGCTCCACATGCCCCGAGTGTGGCGATTTTTCGGGCTCCATTTCCCAAGTAAGTACATAGTGATTGCATGCTAGATGTAAATAATACAGAAGGTAGGCCTTTATTTATAAATGCTTTGCTTTTCTAGTGTTGGAAATGGAGTACCGAATCCGACGCACCCGGAGGCGCGCAGGCCGACCAGTGCTGCATGAATCTGCAGCAGAAAGTGAAGGTGGTGGATCTCCAGGGCGACGTTCTGGCGACGTAGCCTCTGATATGTGACTCTTAATGTACCCGCACACACATACATGCTATTTAAACAAAAGCTGATTCCCTTCATCTCTTTTTCTAGATGATTTGGTAGAGGGTGAAGGATCTGGAGCAGGGACTGCAGCAGATCAGGCCCAGGAGGCACATGTAGAAGGTGGGTGATGTCACACACACATTCAAATTGTAATTTGATTAATGTTGACTCAGACATTAGAAGTGACCCTATCAGACATGTCTCCACAGCCTCAACTTCCCAGCAGAGGCAGGTCCCAAAACCGAGGGTGGTCCCCGAAGCAGACGTCGGCCACAAATTAAGTAAGTTGTAATGTCATTATTTTGAGTATGTGGGAATTGACATGATCACCAAGATACCTAAAGCCATAGTCAATGGCATTAGCATAATGACATATGCCCTCTTCCTTAGATTAATTCCTTAGCATAATGACATATGACCTCTTCCTTAGATGAATGACATATGGCGTCATGAGTTAGCTTGCAACCTAATAAACATTCCATCCTCAGCTGATAAACATGTATTTGCCAACAAATAATTTTTTTTTTCATTTTTATACAGGGAACACACGTGCCAGAGTGGCCGAAATGAGTGCAAGGGTCCTAGCGTTGGTGGCCGACATGCAGGAGCTGCACGACTCGTTGGGGACCACAGATGAAGACTAATGTTCTGGGTCCTGCCATTGTTATGTATATAGTTCTGTATTTTTTAAATTTTTACCAAAAATGTATACATTTATAAATGTTATTTTTTATACAAACACATTTTAAAAGTTGTAAATATAAAAAAATAAGTAAGTTTGGGTAAGTTTTAGGGGTGAGAAATGGAAGAAGAACATGACCGCTAAGTGATTTGGGTAAGTTTTAGGGGTGAGAAATGGAAGAAGAACAGGACCGCAAAGTGATTTGGGTAAGTTTTAGGGGTGAGAAATGGAAGAAGAACAGGACCGCAAAGTGATCTGAGTAAGTTTTAGGGGTGAGAAATGCAAGAATATATTGACCGCAAAGTGATTTGGGTAAGTTTTAGGGTTGAGAAATGGAAGAAGAACATGACCGCGAAGTGATTTGGGTAAGTTTTAGGGGTGAGAAATGGAAGAATATACTGACCGCGATGTGATTTAGGTAAGTCTTAGGGTTGAGAAATGGAAGAATATACTGACCGCGATGTGATTTAGGTAAGTTTTAGGGGTGAGAAATGAAAGAAGAACATGACCGCGAAGTGATTTGGGTAAGTTTTAGGGGTGAGAAATGGAAGAAGAACATGACTGCAAAGTGATTTGGGTAAGTTTTAGGGGTGAGAAATGGAAGAAGAACAGGACCGCAAAGTGATTTGGGTAAGTTTTAGGGGTGAGAAATGGAAGAAGAACATGACCGCGAAGTGATTTGGGTACGTTTTAGGGGTGAGAAATGGAAGAAGAACATGACCGCGAAGTGATTTGGGTACGTTTTAGGGGTGAGAAATGGAAGAAGAACAGGACCGCGATGTGATTTAGGTAAGTCTTAGGGTTGAGAAATGGAAGAACAGGACAGCGATGTGATTTAGGTAAGTTTTAGGGGTGAGAAATGCAAGAATATACTGACCGCAAAGTGATTTGGGTAAGTTTTAGGGTTGAGAAATAGAAGAACATGACCGCAAAGTGATTTGGGTAAGTTTTAGGGGTGAGAAATGGAAGAATATACTGACCGCGATGTGATTTAGGTAAGTCTTAGGGGTGAGAAATGGAAGAACAGGACCGCAAAGTGATTTGGGTAAGTTTTAGGGGTGAGAAATGGAAGAAGAACAGGACCGCAAAGTGATTTGGGTAAGTTTTAGGGGTGAGAAATGCAAGAATATACTGACCGCGAAGTGATTTAGGTAAGTTTTAGGGTTGAGAAATGGAAGAATATACTGACCGCGATGTGATTTAGGTAAGTCTTAGGGGTGAGAAATGGAAGAACAGGACCGCAAAGTGATTTGGGTAAGTTTTAGGGGTGAGAAATGGAAGAAGAACAGGACCGCAAAGTGATTTGGGTAAGTTTTAGGGGTGAGAAATGCAAGAATATACTGACCGCGAAGTGATTTAGGTAAGTTTTAGGGTTGAGAAATGGAAGAATATACTGACCGCGATGTGATTTAGGTAAGTTTTAGGGGTGAGAAATGAAAGAAGAACATGACCGCAAAGTGATTTGGGTAAGTTTTAGGGGTGAGAAATGGAAGAAGAACATGACCGCAAAGTGATTTCGGTAAGTTTTAGGGGTGAGAAATGGAAGAAGAACATGACCGCGAAGTGATTTGGGTAAGTTTTAGGGGTGAGAAATGGAAGAAGAACAGGACCGCAAAGTGATTTGGGTACGTTTCAGGGGTGAGAAATGGAAGAAGAACAGGACTGCAAAGTGATTTGGGTAAGTTTTAGGGGTGGGAAATGCAAGAATATACTGACCGCGAAGTGATTTGGGTAAGTTTTATGTTTGAGAAATGGAAGAAGAACATGACCGCAAAGTGATTTGGGTAAGTTTTAGGGGTGAGAAATGGAAGAAGAACATGACTGCAAAGTGATTTGGGTAAGTTTTAGGGGTGAGAAATGGAAGAAGAACAGGACCGCAAAGTGATTTGGGTAAGTTTTAGGGGTGAGAAATGGAAGAAGAACATGACCGCGAAGTGATTTGGGTACGTTTTAGGGGTGAGAAATGGAAGAAGAACAGGACAGCGATGTGATTTAGGTAAGTTTTAGGGGTGAGAAATGCAAGAATATACTGACCGCAAAGTGATTTGGGTAAGTTTTAGGGTTGAGAAATAGAAGAAGAACATGACCGCAAAGTGATTTGGGTAAGTTTTAGGGGTGAGAAATGGAAGAATATACTGACCGCGATGTGATTTAGGTAAGTCTTAGGGGTGAGAAAGGGAAGAACAGGACCGCAAAGTGATTTGGGTAAGTTTTAGGGGTGAGAAATGGAAGAAGAACAGGACCGCAAAGTGATTTGGGTAAGTTTTAGGGGTGAGAAATGCAAGAATATACTGACCGCGAAGTGATTTAGGTAAGTTTTAGGGTTGAGAAATGGAAGAATATACTGACCGCGATGTGATTTAGGTAAGTTTTAGGGGTGAGAAATGAAAGAAGAACATGACCGCGAAGTGATTTGGGTAAGTTTTAGGGGTGAGAAATGGAAGAAGAACATGACCGCAAAGTGATTTGGGTAAGTTTTAGGGGTGAGAAATGGAAGAAGAACATGACCGCGAAGTGATTTGGGTAAGTTTTAGGGGTGAGAAATGGAAGAAGAACAGGACCGCAAAGTGATTTGGGTACGTTTCATGGGTGAGAAATGGAAGAAGAACAGGACTGCAAAGTGATTTGGGTAAGTTTTAGGGGTGAGAAATGCAAGAATATACTGACCGCGAAGTGATTTGGGTAAGTTTTATGTTTGAGAAATGGAAGAAGAACATGACCGCAAAGTGATTTGGGTAAGTTTTAGGGGTGAGAAATGGAAGAAGAACATGACCGCCAAGTGATTTGGGTAAGTTTTAGGGGTGAGAAATGGAAGAAGAACAGGACCGCAAAGTGATTTGGGTACGTTTCAGGGGTGAGAAATGGAAGAAGAACAGGACCGCAAAGTGATTTGGGTAAGTTTTAGGGGTGAGAAATGCAAGAATATACTGACTGCGAAGTGATTTGGGTAAGTTTTATGGTTGAGAAATGGAAGAAGAACATGACCGCGAAGTTATTTGGGTAAGTTTTAGGGGTGAGAAATGGAAGAATATACTGACCGCGATGTGATTTAGGTAAGTTTTAGGGGTGAGAAATGGAAGAACATGACCGCGAAGTGATTTGGGTAAGTTTTAGGGGTGAGAAATGGAAGAAGAACATGACCGCGAAGTGATTTCGGTAAGTTTTAGGGGTGAGAAATGGAAGAACATGACCGCGAAGTGATTTGGGTAAGTTTTAGGGGTGAGAAATGGAAGAAGAACATGACCGCAAAGTGATTTGGGTAAGTTTTAGGGGTGAGAAATGGAAGAAGAACAGGACCGCAAAGTGATTTGGGTAAGTTTTAGGGGTGAGAAATGAGAAGTGATTTAGCTAAGCATTGTAGCCACATTTAGTGAACCAAATATGTAGGCAATCACATTAATGAGTTAAGTTTGTAGTGCGCAGGCGTAAGGTCGTAAGGATTTTCGTCTGGACGATTATTTATTGTAAAAGGGAAACGTAAAGGATTGGTGGGATGAGACAATGGAAAAAGGGCAAAAACGAAAGCCGACGTTGTAACATGAATAACATAAACAGAAAATGAAAGCTGGAAAATGACATTCTCGTTGGCATACGAACGGACGAAGACTTTACAGAAGGCTTGCAATGCATGCATAGAATCACTCGTACACTCATACGAGAGCGGGAAAATGTAAAAAAACAGATCGACACAAAAACAAGTCTTTTTTTTCTCTCTGAATCAACCCCATTCTTTGAAAATTTAAGGCTGGCAGACATGCCACATGAGCATTGTTTGCATACCATCACAGGAACAGATGAGTGTGACCATGTTAAGATGCCCTCTATTAACAATGGCCAATGCTCTAGTGCCTCCCTGGCCTTAAAGTGATACTGCCGGCTAAGGTAATTGTTACACCGTTGCATCCGGCTACATTTTGCACTGTCCTAAACTGTTTTCAGTTTTTCAATTGAAGCAGAAATGGCCGAGATATTGGGGGGTTTATAGTTTCAGCCAATGACATTCTCTTTTTCATCCTGTCCCCTATCCACTCAGCAGAGCGGTACAGGATTGCTGGTCCCTCCTTCCTCCACAGCCCCCTCCTCTAGATTCATCACATTGCTGTCAGTGCAGAGAGCTGATTACTATGAAGCATCATAGATTCAAAGGCTATGCCCACTTTTTTCAGAATAAATATCGATATATCAGTAATTTCTTTAGGACAGTGCCAAATTTAGCCCGATGCAATGGTGTAACAATTGTATACAGTAGCACTTTAAGGTAGTGTAAACATGTTTTTTCCTGACCCCACTCCTAGGCTGGCCATTAAGGAGGGGGGGCTTCCGCCGTACTAACCACTCCATATTGCCCAAGAAGGAGCAGCCAGGCTAGCAGTCGGTAGAGCATGAGAACCTCAGGGTTGTGGGTTCATGCTCCATGTAGGGCATTTGATTTGACATGCTTGCCGGATGTAGGGATGCCACCAGGCCAGTGTATCACAGGCACAGCCGGTCTTTCATGCCCCAGGCCGATACTGGTATTTTTTTTACTGGCAATGTTAATTGCCGGTATTCTGAGCAGGGCAGGGTGAGGCAGGCAATCTTTAACCTTGAAGCATTACATATGCTTTTATATATATGAGTAGTGGTAGGCAGAGGTGAAGGGAGATTGGCAGTTGAAATGGGAAGAGTTGTGTTTGGAAGAGCTGGAGTGGACAGGATGGAAATGCGGCGAATTGCAAGTGCAGATAGGATTCCAGCAGGCTGCTGTAGCCGTAGCCAGGGCTTAAGGAGAGGTAAGTGAGCTTGGCATTCTGGGATGTTTCACAAAGCAGGGCACCTGAACCCTTTAAGTGCCAAGCATGTAACACCTACGGGCTTGCTTGTCGGGGCCTTAAGTGCCAAGCACGTAGGTGTTACGTGCTTGACTTTCCCCCCCTGCTATTTAAAAAACAAATAAAAAAAAATACTCACCTGACCCCTCTATCGATCCGGCCGGGTCTCCTCTTTAATTTGGTGCCATCCGATCCCCCCGAGAAATCGCCCTCGCCCTCCCTATGACGTCACCCGGCAGCCGGCTTCTCTCACCCTCACCCAAGACGATCAGTCTTACCGGGTGCTCCGAGGAGAGAGGTTGGAGGGGGGAAAGGGCTGTGATCCCTGCCCCCTCCCTGCCCCCCCCAGCTGGGGGCTGGCAAGTCACCTGCGGGTAGTGGGTGACTTGCCATTAACCCCCGGCACCCCCAATTACCTGCCTCTCCAAAGCCTGGGGGGGGCCCACAGAGGGTATGTGGGCTTGTAGGCTGCAGGGTGGGGGGGGCACCAAAGCTGGCCCCTGCGCCCTGTTCTACAAGCTCCCATAGCTGGTCCTGGGCTGGTTATGATGGGTAGGGGGGACCCCATGTCATTTTTGGGGGGATTTTTAAGGGTTTTTAACCCTTAAAATTAAAAAAAAGGGGTCCCCCCTCCCGTCATTTTTTTTTAACTAACCCCTTATGCTCTGTAGCCCAGCAGCTATAAAAGGCTTCCGGCAGCAGCAGGAGAGCAGAATCCAGAGTGATCAGCATGGGACACAGTGACCCAGGATGGATAGGAGGTATTAAAAAAAAATAATAATAATAAAAATAAAAAAAAGAATAATTTTTTTTCTCCTTATGTCTGTGTTTTTTTTACACTTAACCCTTTGTGAACAGTTAAGGGATCCATGAGACCCCTATACCAGTTCACAAGGCTGGGGGCTGGCAAGTCACCTGCGGCTAGTGGGTGACTTGCCATTAACCCTTTTGTTGCCAAGCACGTAACACCTACGTGCTGGCTTGGCTGAGCCTTAAGTGCCAAGCCCGTAGGTGTTACGTGCTCGACTTTCCCCGCTGCTAGTTAAAAAAATAAAAATGAAAAATACTCACCTGACCCCTTGTTGGATCCGGCCGGGTCTCCTCTTTAATTTGGTGCCATCCGATCCCCCGTGGGGGGTCGGATGGCCCCAGGAGAGCCCCCGGAATAGGCCGCCCCCCCCCCCGATTCGGCAGCAGCAGTAAAAAAGCAGTAAAAAAAAAAAATGAAATTTGCTTACCTGTGGCCGCGCTGCCTCCCGCCGGGTCTTCTCTTCACTGGGGGGGCCTCCGATCGCCCCCCCCAGCCTCTTCGGTGGCGAGGAGAGGGCAGAAAATGCCCTCTCCCCCCACTTCCTGCATTACGACTGCTAGCCCCGACCATTGGGGGCGGGGCCAGGTGACATCATTGTGATGTCACCAGCAGCCGGCTTCTTCTGTCCAAGCCCCCGAGACTGAATCAGTCTGCTCGGTGCTTGGAGCAGAGAGCAGAGGAGGAGGAGAGGGCTGTGATGGCCCCCCCTCCCCATGCTCTCTCTTCCAAACAGCGAGCAGACTGGCAGCGGAGATCGCCGGGGAACACAGGATCGGAGGTGAGTAAAGTAAAAAAAATAAAATAATAAAGATAATTTTTTTTATGTGTCTTTTTTTTATTCCACATTTAACCCCTTGTGAACTGGTAAGGGGTCCATGTGACCCCTTATACCAGTTCACAAGGCTGGGGGGGGTGGCAAGTCATCTGCCCTAGCAGGTGACTTGCCATTAACCCCCAGCACCCCCATTACCTGCCTCCCCAAAGCCCGGGGGGGCAGAAGAGCCCGGGCCCACATAGGCTATGTGGGCTCGTAGGCTGCAGGGTGGGGGGGCCACAAAAGCTGGCCCCCCCACTCTGTGCCTACAAGCCCCCATAGCTGGTCCCGGGCTGGTTACTTTGGGTAAGGGGGACCCCACGTCATTTTTTGGGGGGATTTTTAAGGGTTTTTAACCCTTAAAAATCCAAAAAAAATGGGGTCCCCCTCCCCGGGAGGGGGGACCCTATGTCATTTTTTTTTTAATTAACCCTTTGTGTTCTGTCATCCAGCAGCTATAAAAGGCTTCCAGCAGGTGAGCAGAAGCCAGTGATTGCCGAGGGACACAGTGCTCCAGGATGGATGGGAGGTAAGTATTAAAAAAAAAAATAATAAAATAATTTTTTCTTTTTGTGTGTGGTGTGTTTTTTTTACATTTAACCCCTTGTGAACTGGTAAGGGGTCCATGACCCCTATACCAGTTCACAAGGCTGGGGGAGGTGGCAAGTCACCCGCCAGTCACAGGTGACTTGCCACCTCCCCCAGCCCTGGCACCCCCATTACCTGCTTCCCCAAAGCCCAAGGGGGGGGCAGAAGAGCCCGGGTCCACGGGCTATGCGGGCTTGTAGCCTGCAGGGCCAGGGGCCACAAAAGCTGGCCCCTGTGCCCTGTTTCTACAAGCCCTGCATAGCTGGTCCCGGGCTGGCTACTTTGGGTAAGGGGGACCCCATGTCAATTTTTTGGGGGGATTTTTAAGGGTTTTTAACCCTTAAAAATCCCCCCCAAAAAATGGGGTCCCCCCCGGGAGGGGGGACCCTATTTCATTTTTTTTCTCGATTTAACCCTTTGTAGTGTGGATGGTAGTTGTATTTTATTTGTAAATGTTATAAAATGTTATAAAGTACTTGTTTCAGTTAGGGGGGTCTCCTGGGCAGGAACGGGGGGCTATCGATAAATATGTGGTACCGTTCTAATCGGTAGAAATGGGGCTTTCACATGCAATATGCTTTTCCTTAATAAAATACTTTTTTTTTTTTTTTTAAATAAAGGAGTCAATTTTCTAAAAATGTTTTTATTTATTTATTTTTTTTACTTAATAATATTGTAAAAAACAAAATAAAATTTACAAACAAGACATTTCATGTTAAAGCCTAAACTCTGCTGCAAAAAAAATAAATATAATTTTCCTGAAAATTCCAGCAAAAATGGCGCAAAACATGGTGCAAAACATGGCGCAAAATGGGGAAAAATGACCTGTCAACAGAGGGTGACAAAATCTCAAGTAGGCTGGCAATTAAAAGGGTTAATAGTAGCTATGCATGTTGGGTATTGTTCTGTTCGGGGGACCTTGTGCTTTCAGATTTAGCTTGTTTTTTCTGGTTTGCATATTTATATTTTAGGAAAAAGTGTTTTTTATTCAGCTTTTTTATACATTTTTTAGGGAAACCCTGCGCAACCAAAGAATTCTTTGAGGGATTAATTCCAGAAAGATGAGCCCACTACAACAAGCTGGGTACGCTTAGAAAGCTTAACATGTGTACTTTCAGGGAATGTATGGTTTATGGGGGATATTCCAAATGTAAAGGGTTGTTTTGGTTGAAAAATCGCAAGGTGTGCACTTTGTCTGCAGAGCTGAAATTTTCAAGTAAAATTACTGTTACGCACATGCTTTACTTTGGGGTGTTTGGCAACTCTTCCCTTGACAGAACCTATGCATGTTGGGTGTTGTTCTGTTCGGGGAATGTTGCTTTTTCAGATTAAACTTGTTTTTCCTTGTTTGCATATAGTTTTTTTAAGGAAAATGTGGCTTTGATTCTGCTTTTTTATCCATTTTTTAGGGAAACTAAAAAAATAAAAATGAAAAATACTCACCTGACCCCTCGTTGGATCCGGCCGGGTCTCCTCTTTAATTTGGTGCCATCCGATCCCCCGTGGGGGGTCGGATGGCCCCAGGAGAGCCCCCGGAATAGGCCGCCCCCCCGATTCGGCAGCAGCAGTAAAAAAAAAAATGACATTTGCTTACCTGTGGCCGCGCTGCCTCCCGCCGGGTCTTCTCTTCACTGGGGGGGCCTCCGATCGCCCCCCCCAGCCTCTTCGGTGGCGAGGAGAGGGCAGAAAATGCCCTCTCCCCCCACTTCCTGCATCGCGACTGCTAGCCCCGACCATTGGGGGCGGGGCCAGGTGACATCATTGTGATGTCACCAGCAGCCGGCTTCTTCTGTCCAAGCCCCCAAGACTGAATCAGTCTGCTCGGTGCTTGGAGCAGAGAGCAGAGGAGGAGGAGAGGGCTGTGATGGCCCCCCCTCCCCAGGCTCTCTCTTCCAAACAGCGAGCAGACTGGCAGCGGAGATCGCCGGGGAACACAGGATCAGAGGTGAGTAAAGTAAAAAAAAATAAAATAATAAAGATAATTTTTTTTATGTGTCTTTTTTTTATTCTACATTTAACCCCTTGTGAACTGGTAAGGGGTCCATGTGACCCCTTATACCAGTTCACAAGGCTGGGGGGGGGTGGCAAGTCATCTGCCCTAGCAGGTGACTTGTCATTAACCCCCAGCACCCCCATTACCTGCCTCCCCAAAGCCCGGGGGGGCAGAAGAGCCCGGGCCCACATAGGCTATGTGGGCTCGTAGGCTGCAGGGTGGGGGGGCCACAAAAGCTGGCCCCCCCACTCTGTGCCTACAAGCCCCCATAGCTGGTCCCGGGCTGGTTACTTTGGGTAAGGGGGACCCCACGTCATTTTTTGGGGGGATTTTTAAGGGTTTTTAACCCTTAAAAATCCCAAAAAAATGGGGTCCCCCTCCCCGGGAGGGGGGACCCTATGTCATTTTTTTTTTAATTAACCCTTTGTGTTCTGTCATCCAGCAGCTATAAAAGGCTTCCAGCAGGTGAGCAGAAGCCAGTGATTGCCGAGGGACACAGTGCTCCAGGATGGATGGGAGGTAAGTATTAAAAAGAAAATAATAAAATAATTTTTACTTTTTGTGTGTGGTGTGTTTTTTTTACATTTAACCCCTTGTGAACTGGTAAGGGGTCCATGACCCCTATACCAGTTCACAAGGCTGGGGGAGGTGGCAAGTCACCTGTGACTAGCGGGTGACTTGCCATTTACCCCTGGCACCCCCATTACCTGCTTCCCCAAAGCCCAAGGGGGGGGCAGAAGAGCCCGGGCCCACGGGCTATGCAGGCTTGTAGCCTGCAGGGCCAGGGGCCACAAAAGCTGGCCCCTGTGCCCTGTTTCTACAAGCCCTGCATAGCTGGTCCCGGGCTGGCTACTTTGGGTAAGGGGGACCCCATGTCAATTTTTTGGGGGGATTTTTAAGGGGAGGGGGGACCCTATTTCATTTTTTTTCTCGATTTAACCCTTTGTAGTGTGGATGGTAGTTGTATTTTATTTGTAAATGTTATAAAATGTTATAAAGTACTTGTTTCAGTTAGGGGGGTCTCCTGGGCAGGAACGGGGGGCTACCGATAAATATGTGGTACCGTTCTAATCGGTAGAAATGGGGCTTTCACATGCAATATGCTTTTTCTTAATAAAATACTTTTTTTTTTTTTTTTTTTTAAATAAAGGAGTCAATTTTCTAAAAATGTTTTTATTTATTTATTTTTTTTTACTTAATAATATTGTAAAAAACAAAATAAAATTTACAAACAAGACATTTCATGTTAAAGCCTAAACTCTGCTGCAAAAAAAATAAATATAATTTTCCTGAAAATTCCAGCAAAAATGGCGCAAAACATGGTGCAAAACATGGCGCAAAATGGGGAAAAATGACCTGTCAACAGAGGGTGACAAAATCTCAAGTAGGCTGGCAATTAAAAGGGTTAATAGTAGCTATGCATGTTGGGTATTGTTCTGTTCGGGGGACCTTGCGCTTTCAGATTTAGCTTGTTTTTTCTGGTTTGCATATTTATATTTTAGGAAAAAGTGTTTTTTATTCAGCTTTTTTATACATTTTTTAGGGAAACCCTGCGCAACCAAAGAATTCTTTGAGGGATTAATTCCAGAAAGATGAGCCCACTACAACAAGCTGGGTACGCTTAGAAAGCTTAACATGTGTACTTTCAGGGAATGTATGGTTTATGGGGGATATTCCAAATGTAAAGGGTTGTTTTGGTTGAAAAATCGCAAGGTGTGCACTTTGTCTGCTGAAATTTTCAAGTAAAATTACCGTTACGCACATGCTTTACTTTGGGGTGTTTGGCAACTCTTCCCTTGACAGAACCTATGCATGTTGGGTGTTGTTCGGGGAATGTTGCTTTTTCAGATTAAACTTGTTTTTCCTTGTTTGCATATAGTTTTTTTAGGAAAATGTGGCTTTGATTCTGCTTTTTTATCCATTTTTTAGGGAAACTCTTTGCAACCAAAGAATTCATTGAGGAATTACTTCCAGAAAACTATGGGCACATCAACATGCCTGGTACACCTAGAAAGCTTGAGGTGTGTACTTCCAGAGAATATATAGTTTGTTGGGGGTATTTCAAATGTAAAGGGTTGTTTTTCTGGTAAAACTGCAAGGTGTGCATAGCATAGTTGTATTTTATCTGAAAATCCCCTAAAGCGCTGTTTCAGTTTGGGGGGAGTCTCCTGAGCAGGAAAGGGTGCCTACCAATACGTAGGTGGTACCGCTGTAACCGGGAGAAATTGGGATTTCCTACGCAATAAGATTTTATTGACAAACTTACATTTTTTATTACAAAAAAACCCTACAAATTGTAAAAAAATATTTATTTTTATTTTTGTTTCACATATTTCACCCAAAAATATTGAGAATACACCTAAAAATTACAAACAAGACATTTCATGTTAAAGCTCAGACTCTGAACGCTGAAAAAAACAATATATAATTTTCCTGGAAAATCCCTGGAAATCCTTTCAAAAATCACAGTTGAACATGGGGAGCGAAAAATAGTGAAACATGGTCTGGCAACAGAGAGTGGCAAAAGCTGCAGGTAGGCTGGCACTTAAAGGGTTAACCCCTGGAACCCCAATTACCTGCCTCCCCAAAGGCCAGGGGGGGCAGAAGAGCCGGGGCCACAGAAGTTATGTGGGCTTGTAGCCGGCAGGGTGGGGGGCCACCAAAGTTGGCCCCTGCACCCTGTTTAAGGGTTTTTAACCCTTTAAAATTAAAAAAAAAGTGTCCCCCCCCCCCCCCCCGGGAGGGTGGACCCTATGTCATTTTTTTAAAATAACCCCTTATGTTTATAGTGTGGAAAGTAGTTGTATTTTAATTGTAAATGTTATAAAGTGCTCTTTTCAGTTTGGGGGGTCTCCTGGGCAAGAATGGGGGGGGCTACTGATACATATGTGGTACCGTTGTAATCGGAAGAAATGGGGCTTTCACATGCAATATGGTTTTCTCTAAAAAAGTAAATGTTTTATTTAAAATAAAGGAGACAATTTTCAAAAAAAATAATTTTTCATTTTTTTTTGTTTTTTTTTTAACGCAAAAATATTTAAAAAAACAGTAGAAAAATTACAAACAAGACATTTCACGTTAAAGCCTAAATGCTGCTGCAAAAAATATATCTATAATTTTCCTGGAAATTCCTCCAAAAAATCACAGTTAAACATGGTGCAAAATGGTGAAAAATTATCTGTCAATTTTGGTGAAAAAACTTCAAATAGGCAGGCAATTAAAAGGGTTAATAGTACCTATGCATGTGGGGTATTGTTCTGCTCGGGGGACCTTGCGCTTTCATATTTAGCTTGTTTTTTCTTGTTTGCATATTGATTTTTTAAGAAAATTTGTTTTTTATTCTGCTTTTTTATAATTTTTTCGAGGGAAAACCTGTGCAATCTAAGAATTCTGGTTTGTGGGGGGTATTCCAAATGTAAAGGGTTGTTTTGGTAGAGCTGAAATTTTCAAATAAAACTACCCTTATACACATGCTTTACTTTGGGGTATTTGACAACTCTTCCCTTGACAGTAGCTATGCATGTTGGGTATTGTTATGTTCAGAGTACCTTGCTTTTTCAGATTAGGCTTGTTTTTTTGTTTTTGCATATTTTTTTTTAGGAAAATATGAGTTTGATTCTGCTTTTTTATTCTTTTTTAGTGAAACTTTGTGCAACCAAAGAATTCATTGAGGAATTACTTCCAGAAAACTGCACCCATGTTAACAAGCCTGGTACACCTAGAAAACTTGAGCAAATAGCATAGTTGTATTTTATCTGAAAATCTCCTAAAGTGCTGTTTCAGTTTGGGGGAGTCTCCTGGGCAGGAAAGGGTGTTTGCCAATACATATGTGGTACCGTTGAAACCGGGAGAAATTATGATTTCACACGCAATAAGATTTTATTGACAAACTTACTTTTTTTATTACAAAAAACACTACAAATTGTAAAAAAATATATATATTTTTTTTTTGCACATATTTCACCCCAAAATATTGAGAATACATCTACAAAATGACAAACAAGGCATTTCATGTTAAAGCCCAGACTGAAAAAAACAATATATAACTTTCCTGGGAAATCCCTTCAAAAATCACAGTTGAACATGTGGAGCGCAAAATAGTGCAAAAAGGTCTGGCAACAGAGAATGAAGAATGCTCCAGGTATGCTGGCACTTAAAGGGTTAAACCGGGTTTTGGTCCACTTTAATTGGTGCCTCACTTTCTAATCTTAGGCCAGCTGCTTGCATTGCAGGCAAGGTAAGCTCAGCTCTCCAACACCCTATACCATCACTGGTATAGAGCCTCACAATGCTGTTAAATGTTTTGCTGAAATTTTTCAGATGCATCTCCTGCAAATCAAGTAATGGGTCACCTTGGAGTGTTTACATGCAGTTTATCCAGCAGGGTGCAGCCAGTCATCAGCTGACTCATCACATGGAAGCATAATTAACATGTAACATTACCCTAATCCTCTCAACGATTATTATGTCTCGTCCGGAGCTTTGGTGACATGTGGGGATTCTTTGCTCATCTGGTTGGAGGTTCCCCTTTATGGATCAGTGAACACAATGGAGCTCTTAGCCTGGCTCTGCCATGACGTCCCAGGAAATATGTTCCTGTATCCACCACAAACAAACGACGCTCATCTATGGGAGCACCATGATTACAGCAGCTTTACGCAGCAGGGTGGGATGTTAAATCAGCATAAGTTGACTAACAAATTAATGAGGATTTCCTCCATATGTCTCCAATGTGACCATGTGGCAAATGATAAATAGCCATTAAGGTGGGACTACCCTAGATGAGGGAAGCCAGTATTGCATGAGAATTTCCATATTACCACTGGCATTATTTTGTGTCATTAGAGAACCTAAATGATTTATTTTCTTTTTAGATTATAAGAGACAAAATCACAAAAAACTTACTGATACTACCAGACAAAACTCACCTTACCCCCGAATCATCAGGTTCTGCTGCTCTCTTTAGCCAGCCCACATTTGTGCTACTGTAAGAAAGGTAAATATACCTGGTGGTTGTTTTAGGGTACAGCCCCTATATAGGGTTCATTTAGAGAGCACCTGGCTGGGACAGTAGTGGCACCATCTTGGCCTTTGGAAAATGGGACCTTCTTGCCAGTTGGGGGCCTTCAGGCTCTCACATTAGTGGACAGAGGTGAGAGGGCTGTGCTGCTGATGCAGGGCCCGAACTGTTAGGTCTCAAGCAAAGAAAGGCCTCCCTCCCTGCCTGAGTAAGGCATGTGTGGTTCAGTCTCTACCTTGTTTTTTCCGGCAGTTTATCTCCTGCCACATGGTGCAGTGGGCTGGCTCACACCTCCGATGGACACTTACTTGATACTGTTTGGATGAACTATACCATATTGCATGTTCTACTTCTTCGATAAAGAAAAGCTTCAAAAGATCTCTTTGCTGTCTGAGTGGTGTGCACCTGCTGTGAAATTCCTGTCCCCCATCCCAGGACATTGGTTACACTACGCCAGAGCCACTGCCGTGCTGATCAGAAGAATTGGCACTGCGCCAACAACAAAGACCATTTCAGGAGCTGTTTAGTGGTGACAGTGCCAAAAACCAGAGATGAAATTCCTGAAATGATTCTGGAAGACTTGCATAATTCAGTTTTGAAAATAGCCGAGGCCCTGAACATTTCAAGAGAAAAAGTCCACGGTCGTCAGGACATGAGAAAGGTGTCTTCCTAGTGGATCCTAAGATGTTTGTCAGCATATCAAAAGCCTGCCTGAGTGCGTGCATGCATTCTGGCAAATTTGCATTGTTTTCCTGTCTCTACGGTTGATGAGACGAGGATTCCAGAAGAACTTCTACAAGGTGATGACAGATGACTTTTTCTGAACTACCTACCAAAGGGGTCTACTATCACAGCCATCTATTACACTACACATTTAAAATACATTTTATCAGCACAATGCTTTTATACCTTTGGTGCTATTCTGTGGTGGAATGTGGTTGTTTAGCAGAGGCCTGAATGCACAACCAGAATTATCTGCAATAGACTTAAATGGTAACTACAAAATTTATTCTGATTCTTTAAGCCCATATCACCCTTGGCTTTGAAGAAGTTAATTAATAACCATAATAGCCTGTAGATAGCCATAGCCTTCCACCTTTACACACTGTATGTGTGTATTTATTATTATTATTATTTATTTCCTGTAACTTAATTACTTACTTCTTTGGGTCACAGAGTGGGCTGAAACATTCTTAAAGTGGAACAACACCCTCCCATGATCGCCCCGGGAATCTATAAGATTGCGGGGCACCCTGATCAGGCACCCGCTGTGTGAAACCCCCCAGAAACCCCTAAATCCCTACCTTATCCACGATCCAGCGGCACCCGCCGCCGCCTCCCACGATCCCTCTAGCAGGACGCACACCCGCGCCGGCCGTTTGTGAATGGCCGGCGCGCGCCCTGTAAGAGTGACGCGCGGGAGGCGGCGGCGGGCGCACTCTCTTGTCTGATCGGGGTGCCCCGCCGAAGTGGACCAAAACCCAGGATAGTCAAAATCCTGGGTGTTGGTCCACTTTAAGAAATAAACCTCCTCAGGCGCCTTCTTAAAGGCCTCCTCCTTAATAAAATGGCCTGATGATAAAAACCCATATAAATATTCTGGATGGCAGGAGGAGGGGGTCACTTATACACCCAGCATCAAGGAATACCCATCCAGGCTTGTTTTTTTTTTTCTAATGGAAGGAAGAGGAAATCAGGTTCTGTGTTATGATCATGCAAAAAATAGCCTAGCGTCACACAGCAGCCATCAGCTTGAACAAAATAGCTGATCTGGACTTTGTGCTGTGGGATCATTCTCCTTATTTGCCTCATCTGAAATGGACTATCACTTATTTTCTAACTGGAAGAAAACTCTGCAAAGGAACGAAAGGCCATCTCCATTTCTGTTGCAATTGAAGAGGCTGGATGCCTTGTTAGGTGCCCAAATAAAGGCATTCTATATGGATGCATTGAGTGCATTAAGTGCACCCCCCACATAGTTCATGCCCTGGTTCAGATTGAATTTGGCAAATTGTGACTTCTCATGTTGCAGCTTCCTTATGGTTAGCAAAGGGGTTATGATTAATATAAGTAATAATTATTAGAGCACAATTTGTCTGCTCACAATGTTGAGTGTGTTTTGAGCAGAATTTGAAATCTGGGGTTGAAGTGACTATCCTGTTTCTCCACATTAGCAGGGCTACTTTGAAGTTACTGCTCTGTTGGTGAAATTCCCAGTGTCATATCCTACCACACAAGTTGAAAAATGGCCAAGTACAATATTTACTGCTGCTCAGTTTTTGTGGCTGGTGGCAAATTGTGATGCTTTCCATGCCAGTGATGTAACCTTTCTAAAAGCGGCAGAGGAATGCTCCCGTCTTGACATGGTGACAACCAGTTATCCTTCTTGAAAAGATTTCATAATGCTTTTAAGGTTATGGAATACCCAGGCAGTCATTCCAGTAATGCAGTATGCTTCACACCTAACACGCAACTCTCAAGAGGCTCATCAGGTGACTTAAAGAATTTTAAATATTCCCCTGACGTTCTATTAAACTGGTAAATGTTACCATGTACCATGTTAGCAATTGTTGCAAGTATGAAAGCTGAAGTTAAAGGGTAACAAAACCCAGGATTTTAGTTATTCCAGGTTTGTTCCTTTCCCTCGTGGCATTGTGATTTGAGATTATCCTTCTTGAAACCTTTGTGAAACCCTCGACTTGCAGCATCTGCTTACCTCATCTGTGATCCCACTAAACATGAGTGGGCTATTCAATCAACATATTATGTTGTGCATATAAAAAAAACAGCATAGATCACTGAGTGAAGGGAATGGCAAGCTTCCTTACGGCCATACTTCTACGTCCATGTGTACCCATGTCAACCAGGAATTCAGATTTTTGCTGGCTGACTGACGGGGTTTGAGTGCCGGGGCTCCTTTAAATTTTGTCACAATGAAGGTAAACTGCTTATCTCTATTTATATGTGCACACTATTGGCTGTATGTCACAGATCTCTAAAGTCTCAATTTCCTCTGATGACCTGCGTCACAACTAGAGGTTCTCCATGTTATAAATGCCGAGCTGTGAGATTGCTGCGTGGGCTTGTGTCACTTCTCGGAATCATGGCGCGCTCTACATCCTCATTTGCATATAGTGAAATGTTGTTACTAATCTTGGAATGTCTGGTATCTGTTGTCCAATGACGTAGCGTCACCTCGTGCTGTAAAGAAAGAGCCACAATATATTTGTTAACACAACCACCCCTGGCAAGTTCATTGAGACCCAAATACCAATCGGACAGCTGTGCTCACAGGTCTGTAAATAAGCGAGTCACTCACCAAACAATGGCTGCGTAACCCCAGACAAACCACAGCACTGCAACTACAGAAGACACCGGCTCATAGCAACATTCTGATGGGGGCCTTTCTATAATGTATATTGTGCATATATGACCAACGTATGTCTACACACACAAAGAAATTATTGGATGCACAGTGTTTACAATCTATTAGGGTATAGAGGAAGAAACAGAAGGAGGAAGAGCTCACAAGTTATGGTATAAAGAAGGCAAAGCTTAAAGTGGACCAACACCCAGGATTTTCACTATCCTGGGTTTTGGTCCACTTCCGCGAGGCACCCCGAACATGCGCGGCCGCACATGCGCCATTCAGAAACGGCCAGCGCGGGCGTGCGCCCTGCTAGAGAAAAGCGTGAGATGCGGCCCGCGCATGCGCCATTGGAACGGGAGTAAGGTAAGGTGAATGGGGCGTCCTGGGGGGTTTCACACAGCGGGGCATCCTGATTTCGGATGCCCCTCGGGGAGGGATCTGACCGCCTTATAGATTCCCGGGTCGATCAGCCTGGGTGTTGGTCCACTTTAAATCTATTAGGGTATAACTGAGGACAAAAAAGGTGGGAAGAGCTTTCAATATATTAGGATATAATGGAAGATACAGAAGAAGGAATCTATTAGAGCAGGGGTGTCAAACTCATTTTTACCGAGGGTCTCATCAGCATTCTGGTTGCCTTCAAAGGGCCAGTTACACTAAAAAACACAAAACAAAATGCAAACAAATCTATGGTTACTGACACACAATTATTTTGCACAGGACAGATGCAGATGCTTGAATATTTTGCCCAGTGCAGACGCTGATACTGAATTATTTTGCCCAGGGCAGATGCTGATACTGAATTCTGTTGCCCAGGATAGCCACAGAATTACTTTGGTGAAGTCAGATGCAGACACAGAACTATTTTGCCCAGAATAGATGCAGACACAGAATTATTTTGCCAAGGACAAATACAGATGATGAATTATTTTTCCAAGGGCCCACCTCACCTTGCAATAGCTAGCAATAACCCCTGCAGCAAATGACGCCCCCACTGCTGTAGCAATAAGTGGGTTAGCTAGCCCCCCCCTGTGTGTTAAGAGCTGTGTTAAGAGCACAAAGACTCAGAACAGTTGCAGACACTACTCTCTTCTCCCACAGATTGGTAAAAGACAACGTGCCTGGGGGCAAGATTGCAGCTGGTACTGTGCAGTTGAGTGCAGCATACCAGTGCAACACTGCAGTCCCACAAACAAGTGTAAAGGCGTAGTGCCAGAATCAGAACCTTAAAGTGACCAGGCCGGCTACAATGGGCTCTGACCAGCTGTCTACATCTGGCACCTGTCAGAGGGCCACATAAAAAGGCTTGGAGGACCGCATCCATCCCCAAGCCTTGAGTTTGACATATGTGTATTAGAGTATAAGTTTTAGGGTATAAGGGAGGATGCAAAAGGAGAAGAGCTTACAGTCTATTAGGGAATAAGGAAGGATACAGAAGGAGAAACAGCTTACAATCTATTAGGGTATAAGGGAGGATATAGAAGGAGAAGAGTTTACATTCTAATAGGGTAATAAGGGAGAATACAGAAGGGTGAAGAGCTTACAATCTCTTAGGGTATAAGAGAAGATACAGCAAGGGTAAGAGCTTACAGTTTACTATGGTATAACTTGTTGGATGTTTGATGTAAACATTAACTAATGCTCCTATGATCTCTGCAATACTTTCTGTATTGTACTGCTGCCACCTGAGTGTACAGACGAGGAGGCAGGTGTACAGGTATCCTAATAATGAACTTACCTCAATGCTGTAAGAGATAATCTTCGTGTCTTTTGACTTCCAAATGTAAAATCTCACCGTGACTGTGGTTTTTCATGACTGCGAGTCAGGAAGTCACAGGTTATTGTCATTTATCTCTGGAATTAAGAGTGTAGATTGTGGAATGTCTGTATATTAGTTAGAATTGGGAAGGTTGAATGTTTGGATGCATTAAATACTTTAAAGGTTGAGTTTGATAACTGCCACCTGAGGTTTACTACTGAGACAGGTGAAGGTTAAAGTTGGCTTTCACATGCTGTTTCAGCATGTGAGTAGGGGAGGTTAAGATGGTAAGGGTACTTTAATCCTAGTGCCAGCTCTGTGAGAGTCAGCTGGCTTTTCCCTTTTAATAAAAAATAATAATAGAAAGTAAACAAAATAGAAACTCACCTCCACCCACGATCAATCCAGCTAGGTCTTCTCCTGACCTGGGGGGCCTCTGATCCCCCCACCCGGGCTCTTCCATCTACATGAGAGGGCCTTAAAGAGCCCCCCCCCCTTCTGATGCCACTGATACTTCCTTCAGGGAAAAAAAAAAAAATACTAAAGATTGATGCTCACCTCCGCCTGAGATGGATCCTGCTGGGTCCACTATTCACCCAGGGGGCCTCCGATCCCCCCAAGGCTCTGGCCTGTAACAGCCTGTAACAGGCCCCCGCTTCCAATGCCGCCGTCGCCTACCCTGGGAGAATGACGTCATTCCGCTCCTTCCGGCCTACTCAGATGGCAGTAATGACCTATGGAGGATGGGTGGAAGGGTAGGGGGCTCTGATCCCCTGTCCCCCCACCCCCCCTCCACAGATCATTATCGACTGTCAATTACAGCGTTGATCAGCGCCGTGGAACATCGGGGATTGTGGGGATCAAGGTGAAAAAAATGTTTTTAATAAGATAAATTTTTCTATGCTGTGTGTGTCCTAAACCAGTTTACAAGGCTTGGATGGCTGGCAAGTCTGTGGCAAGCAGTTGACCCCCCCAAAGTCCAAGGGCAGAAGAGCTCGCTGCCCGCACAGGCTATGTGATCTTGTAGCCTTCAGGGCTGGGGCCCACCGAGGCTGGCCTCCGCACCCTGGTCTACAAGCTTTGCATAGCTAGTGGTTGTGGTTATGCTTGGATAGGGGGGACCCACGCCATTTATTTTACCCGTCTTAACCCTTAAAAATAAAAAAAAAGTGTGGTGCTCACATAGAGGGGGACCTCACACCATTGTTTTAATTCAATTCCTGATTGTGTGGATAGTAGTTGTATTTTATTTGAAAATGTCATGAAGTGCTCTTTTTATTTTGGCGAAGTCTCCTGTGCAGGAACTGGGGTGATCGACATACGTGGCACTGTTGTAATCATGAGGAATAGGGCTTTTACATGCTATATGGTTTTCTGGTCTCATCTGACCAGAGCACTTTCCTCCATACATTTTGGGAGTCTCCTGCATGTCTTTCGTCAGACTGAAAACAAATCTTCCTATGTTTGCATGTAAGTAACGGCTTTTACATAAAGCCCATCTCTATGGAGTTTATGGATTATTGTGGTTGTATGGACAGATACTCCAGTCTCTGCTTGGGAATTTTGCAGTTCTTTCAGGAGTACTTTGGTCTATGTGCTGCCACTCGGATGAATGCCCTCCTTGGCCTGTTTGACAGTTTTGGTGGGCAGCCCTCTCTTGGTAGGTTTGTTGCAGTACCATGTTCTTTTCATTTGATGATAATTGATTTGATGGTGTTCCAGGATCATCAGAGATTTTGATTTTTTTTTTTATAACCCATCCCTAACTTACGTACTTCTCAACAACTCTATGCCTAAATTGTTCTCCTTGGTTTTAATGGTGGTGTTTGGTTAGTGGTGGCCCTTGCTTCATAGTGCTGGCTTCATAGCATTGGGGTGAATACATATGCACTCAATGTAAATTTTTTGTATTTTAATTCCAAAACATTTTTTATGTATATATATATATATATATATTCATTTCACTACACTAGATTAGATTATTTTAGATTATTTTGTTCAGATGCACCACACACAGTTCACATAAAAAAAAACAGTCCTGGTCCAGGCACATACTAACTTCTTATCCCCCATAAGAACAATGTAAAATAAGCCATTCCAAAGCATTTGGAAATCTCTATATGTAAATGCACTATGCATTCTAAGCAAAGTCTATTTCTTTGCTTCAATTTCTGGTCCGCGGCTGAACTGGGGGGGCGTGTTATTGCTCCGCTTAGGAGTCATGTGCGCATTCTGCTGTGGTCACAGCTGTGGAACTTGCCATGCTCACCCACAAAGGGACAGAGTAACTGTTAGACCATTTTTTGGGTGGTCCTGGAGGAATGGTATTGAAAGGAGGGCAAACTTTGAAGCCCTGCTACAACTTCTACCCAGCACTGCAGGAAACAGAGGAAAAGCACATGGGACATACATAAGGTGAGCTGCTTGCTACTATAGCCATCGGAAATAAGGCCATGTGACCGGCCAGTGACGGTTATGTTTCCTGTTCTATGGGGCTCTGCTTTGCTAGCTACCAGCTGAGAACTGGACGCATGACTGCCATCGGTGGTAAGATTTAGGAAGTTTGCAGGGGCACGATCATGGGGGAGACCCTGACAGTCTGGAGCCCCCCCCCAAAGCGGGCCGACACATATTTTATAAAATGGGTGTTAGTCCAGTTTAAATACAGGTTGTAAGGTAATAAAATAGGTAAAAATACAAAGAATATTATTC
Source organism: Gastrophryne carolinensis (assembly GCA_027917425.1). NCBI lineage: Eukaryota > Metazoa > Chordata > Amphibia > Anura > Microhylidae > Gastrophryne > Gastrophryne carolinensis. The sequence goes on along the minus strand of CM051241.1, from coordinate 85,330,246 downwards.
TTAGTATACAGTACGTCCTGCTACAGATAGATTACTTACACTTGGGTTATCCTCCGCCAGATGGCGCTGCACTGCAGAGACATGTAAAAAAACAGGCTCCTCCCGGCCCCTCAAATACCCGGGGACCTCCCACAAATCCCCAGATTTCTCTGCAGTGCTTACTGCGAAGACATGAAATTATCACTCTCTCGCAGGTGAGCGGGGCTATTAGCCTGCGGCCCTGATGGACTATTCCCACCCGTCCTTCGTGTGATGTGCCTCCCAACCTGGGCTGCGCTGGTCGGGTGAAGGTAGGCGGCACCATGCGTGCTTATGGAGCGCTGCTCCACCGCAGTCCCCCACCAAAGGGTAGGCGGTATAGGCTGATGGGGAGCCTTTATGGGATGCCCCTCCCGCATTATTGTCCCATGCCCCGGTAGCGGTGGGCCCTGTACAAAGGGCCGCCATCCTCCCTCATTCTCCCTGCAGCCTTCGGGGGGGAAAGAAGGGGGGGGGTGTGGGTGAGCGTGTATCGTGATTCATGCATATGGCCTTTTGTCAGGTTTTTTTTTTGGACTAGTATATGTGGTGTCAGCCGCCGCACTGACTTGTCTTTTTACTATTGCAAATGCCGCCACGCGCGCCTTTTCCTTCATTTGGATGTTCCGCGCCGGGCGGCGGCGTTACCTCAGACGCTTCTGCGTTCTCATTGGCTGCTTGTCGGTGGACTTCACGCTCTTCAGGGGGGCGGGGCCTGGCCTGGCGCGCCCTGCATCACGGCTCGCTCTGGCCCGCCCTTCAAGGTACTTGGCGCCATGTTGTCAGGTCGCGCGCGCGTGTGACGCCCTCGCGGGCGGCTTTATACTCATTGTAGTGTGTTTGGTTCTGACTCCCTGTCTTCTCATTGTGTCTTTCAGATGGGTGAATCCATTGGCTTCTCCCGGCCCGGTGTAATTGATAGTTGGGCCTTGTAAAATTACTCCCACTTCCCTAGCGGGTCATTGGGGCATCCAGGGTTGCTTTATAGCGTCAATCCCTACTGGCATATTGTGCCTAATAATCACCATATGGAGGCATCTCAGGATAATGTGACCAGGGTCCCCTTGGGACAAGAGCGGCTGTGTATAGCGTGTGGACAGACTCATGCTGACGCTGACAAGGCATGGGTCTGCGTACCCTGTGCTGAGCAAGCGCTGGGTTTGCAATCTGGCCTGCCAGTGGCTGCACCTCGTTTCATTACTCCCCTCAGCTTAAATCTCTCTCCTGTTGAGTTGCATACTTGTGGGGACTCTCAGCCTGATGTGTCTTCTAGACTGCCTACTGCTGAACAGATTATTGCGAGGTCTTTAGCGCGTAAGGGCCCTGGTAAGAAGCGGCACTTGACGCCTTATGTTACTGTTTTCCGTATGGGATCTCAGGAGTTTATGAATCTGTGTGGCTAGACCCCTTCTGATGAAGGAGAGCTCTTTTCTGACTCAGGCTCATCTGATGAGAGACCAAGGGGTCATGACGATTCTGGCTCTGACCCCTGGTCCCCGGATGACACTGACAGATTGACCCAGATCTTTGAGGTTCTGTCTATCTCTCTTCCTGGTGAGGCTCCCAGGCAAAAAGGGGAGCGTTTTCATACAGCAACATCACGCTTGGAATTTCTGGAGCAGGCACATTTCCATACCCTTGTGCTCAAGGAATGGGAGTGCCCCAGTAAACTTCCCGGGGTTCCAAGGGATTGGGATAGGAAGTATCCTTTTCCCCCTGAGGTGGTTAAATGTTGGTCATCTCCCCCCCCCCGAGGTGGATGTCCCGATCCTAGGGCTATCTAACACCCCTGTCATGCATTCCCCTGATTCTACTACCCTGCGGGATGCTGAGGACCGGCGCATTGACCTGCTGGCCTCCCACGCCTTTGCACGTGCGGGGATGGCGCTGCGCCCGGTCTGTGCCTCTGCCATTACTGCTATGGCCACTAGAACCCTTATCAGAAAAATGCTTGATAGTGCCCCTGATGATCTCCCTTGTGAGGTGTTTAATGCACTCTCCAGTTGTGATGTTTCTGTAAATTTTGTCACCATCCACCATGTGGATGACACCATCAGAATGTGTGCAAGAACTTCTGCCCTCGTGGTGGCTATACGCCGCTTGGTTTGGCTGCGACAGTGGGGTGCTGACAATGCTGCGAAGAAGGCCCTCACTGGGCTTCCTTTTAAGGGACTACGCCTGTTTGGGGCCCGTCTAGACCTGTTTGCTAAGAGCGGTAAGTTACCCTAGCGCAGACGGCTGTCTCGGCCCCTTCGGGGCCAGGGCCCCCCTTCACCCCCCTACCATGGTGTTAAACAACATACAGGGGTGTCCTTCGCGGGGGCTCGCGCAGATTCCTGTCACAGGAGCAGAAGACAACATCCTGGCTCCTCCCTGGGGGCTAAGCCCAAATCCTCTTCCAAGTCCCCTCAAGCATGATGGGGCGCCCTCGCCCGTCAGGGTGAGGGGACGGCTGCGGCACTTTGCTCAAGTCTGGAGGCATCACGCCTCAGACCGGTGGATTCAGGAGGTAGTGTCCTCCGGCTACAAGATAGAGTTTGCTGTGCGGCCTCCCCCAAGATTATCAGGTCCCGGATACTCCTGGCCCCTGCCTCTGCTCAGGTGTTGGCGCAGGCCGTGCAAGGCCTGCTGGGTCTGGGGGTCATTTGCAGATTTCCCTTAAAAGACAGAGGCAAGGGACTCTACACCAACCTTTTCACAGTTCCAAAAAAAGATGGGTCAGTCAGGCCCATTCTGGATTTACAGATCAAGAACAGGCATTTTTCGCATGGAAACCCTGCGCTTGGCCATCAGCTCCTTGCGCCCCGGGGGGGTTTCATGACGTCTGTGGATATCAAAGATGCTTTCCTTCACATCCCTGTGTTTTCAGGACACCAAGGTTCCTCAGATTCGCGTTGGAAGATCAACACTGCCAATTTGTGGCCTTTGCCATCTGGCCTCTCTTCAGCTCCCAGAGTGCTCACCAAGGTGCTGGCAGGGGTGATGTCTCTGATGAGGCCAAGGGGCATCCGCGTGCTGCCCTACCTGGACATTCTCATCACTTCCCAGTCTCTACATCAGGCAGAGTTGGATACTCAGCTGGTGGTGTCCATTCTGGAGTCATTTGGATGGGTGATCAACCGCCCCAAGTCCTCACTGTCACCTTCCTTGGTAACTCCATTCCTAGGAATGAATCTGGATACAGTTCAGGCAAGGATCTTCCTTCCTCAGCAGAGGGTGGACAATCTGCTTGCACAGGCTCAGTCCCTCCTAGCTTGTCCCCATCCCTCCACCAGGCAGGGGATGCAGCTGGTGGGCCTGATGGTGGCGTGCTTCGAAGCGGTCCCTTATGCTCAGTTCCACTTGGGGCTTCTGCGACTTCTCCTATTGTCTGTATGGGACATGGACCCAGCATCCCTGGACAGGGTCTGTGTGCTTTCCCCCTTGGTAAGGAGGTCCCTCTTGTGGTGGATGGACTCAAGGAACCTGTTGGGGGGCAGATCCTTCTTGCCCCTTCCTGGGAGACGGTTACCACGGATGCCAGTCTATCAGGTTGGGGGGGTTTCTGGAAGTCCCTGCGGTTCCAGGGGAGGTGGGGCCCTCAGGAGGCTCACATACCTATCAATGTCTTGAAGCTGTGAGCGATCAGGTTAGTCAGGTTAGTTCTGGCTCACTTGACATCTTCCGGGCCTGCCTGTTCAGGGGCGCTCGGACAACCTGACGGCAGTTGCCTACATCAATCATCAGGGAGGGACCCGGAGCAAGAGGGCCCTCCAGGAAGTGTCTCTGATCCTGACCTGGGTGGAGGCCAATGTTCCCTGCATATCAGCGGTATACATTCCGGGGGGGGGGGGGGGGTCCCTCTGCAACAGAGTGTTCCAATCTCTGTGTCATCGTTGGGGCAACCAGATGTGGATCTGTTTGCGTCCCGTCACAATCACAAGCTCCCGGCCTTTGTCTCCCTGTCCCAGGATCCTCTGGCCGTGACCACGGATGCTTTAGTAATGTCATGGCAAGACATTCAGTTCCTGTATGTCTTTCCTCCGTTCCCCCTGCTGAGCAGGGTTCTGCGCAAGATTGGGGGTGCCAGCAATTCTGGTGGTCCCCAGGTGGCCAAGAAGAGTGTGGTTCACAGACGTGGTGCAGATGGCAGTAGACCAGTACGTTCTGCCAGGGGTGCCAGATCTGTTCACTCAGGGCCCCTTACGCCATCCCAATTTACAAACTCTGGCTTTGACGACCTGGCTGCTGAAACCTCCATCTTGATGGAGAAAGGCTTGTCCGCCTCGGTGGTTGATACCATGGTGCAGGCTAGGAAGAAAACTTCTTCTTCATCTATTACAGGGTTTGGCGTACCTACTTTGACGGGCCCTGTCTGTTTTCTTTCAGAAGTCTTTTGCTCAGCATTCTCTGATTTAGACCTTTTTTCCAGGGGCTCGCTCAAGTGCGTTCCCCACGTAAACCTGTGGTCCCTGTTTGGGATTTGAACTTTTGTTTTGTCTGATTTGCAGGGTGCTCCCTTTGAACTTATGCAGGATTCTGCTCTGGCTGTTTTTACCTTCAGGGTTGTTTTTCTGGTAGCCATTACTTCGGTCAGGCGTGTGTCTGAGTTGGCGGCTTTTTCTATTCAGCCCCACACCTTGGGAGACACCAGGACAAGGTGGTGTTCCGCGTTAAGCCAGATTTTCTGCTTAGGGTAGTGCCTGCCTTTCATTGAATCAAGATATTTTTCTTCCTTCTTTGTGCCCTAATCCTAGCTACGCTAAGGAGAGGGTTTTGCATTCCTTGGCTGTGGTCAGGTGTTTGAAGTATTACCTGGTGGTCACTGCGTCCTTCAGGAAAACTGATGCTCTTTTTTGTGGTCCCTTCTGGGCCCAGGATGGGTTTGGCTCATGCCAAGTCTACTATCAGCAAATGGATCCGTCAGGCTGTGATTCAGGCCTATTCTGCTAAGGGGAAGAGTCCTCCCTTCGCCTTACTGCTCATTCTACTCGTGCTATTGGTGCCTCTTGGGCCTTCCAGCACCAGGCATCTGTTGAAAAAGTTTGCAAGGCCGCTACTTGGTCTTCTGTTGATACATTTTCAAAGTTTTACAAGGTTGATGTTAAAGCCTCAGCTGATGCTGTTTTTGGCCGCAAGGTTTTGCAGGCGGCAGTGGTTTAAACTGTCTGCTGTCACCTTGTTGTTGGGGGATCCCACCCTACTTTATGGACACTGCTATTGGATGTCCCAAGTGTAAGTAATCTATCTGGAGCAGGACGTACTGTATACAAAGAATAATACAATTCTGTGAAATGCTCACCTGTAGAATTGGTATTATAAGTATACAGTACGTCCTGCTCCACCCCACCCTGGTTTTTGCATTATTCTGGATCCCCTGTATGGTGATTGTTATCATTGTTATAAGTTACCAGTTTTTGGGTGGTTAAATTCTCCCAGCTTCTTGTTCACTGCTTTTCAATGCTGGGGATTTGTGGGAGGTCCCCGGGTATTTGAGGGGCCGGGAGGAGCCTGTTTTTTTTTACATGTCTCTGCAGTGCAGCGCCATCTGGTGGAGGATAACCCAAGTGTAAGTAATCTATCTGGAGCAGGACGTACTGTATACTTAAAATACCAATTCTACAGGTGAGTATTTCACAGAATTGTATTTTTGCAAGCCACTGTGCCTTCATTGGAACCATTGAAGTGGGTGTGCCACAGTGCTAGGCACCAGACCAGCCTGTAAGGATAAGCCTTGATGGCAGATTAACATGGACCCTGGTGATGGCAACAGGAGACGTGTCTGGGGGTACAACCTGAATCAATAGCCAAGAGTAGCGCTAAGGTGGTCAGATGTGGCAAGAGCTGCCATTGAACATGGTCACATATGTGTTATGGGCTAGGAACAGGAACTTGCACTGGATGTGGTCAGATGTGGTCCAGGATGGCAACCGGCTTGGCACTGTATGCGGTCAGAACTGACATAGGTTGGAAAAAGGTATTGGCTCTGGATGTGGTCAGATGTGTCATGGGCCAGCAATGTGACTTAGCATTGGACGTGGTCAGATGTGGCACAAATGTATTGGCAACTGCATGTGGTTAGATGTGGCACAGGTTTGCAACGTGGCTTGGCTTTGGGTGTGGTCAGACAAAGCAAAGCTGGGCAACAAGGCTTGGATCTGGATGTGGTCAGACATGGCATGGTTTGGCCACAAGAAAAGTAGCAGATAAAACTCAAGAACTAGGTTGGCACAGCACACACATTTACGGTTGGTCAGTGCCAATGTGGTGGCCTGTCATGTCCCAGCAAAAGGAGTGTGGAAAGGCAGTCAGTTAAGTACTTCTACATGACAATTTCATCCAGATAAAGGTAAGGAGCATCAGTTAACCTTCAATTCAAGCAAATCAAGAATATATTCTAAGCAGACAGCACGTCCTGCTCCAGACATAGTCCTTACATGTGGGTATACCTCCGCCTTCAGCGCCGTGCACTGCAGAACATGAAGAAAACAAGCTCCTCCCGGCCCTACATATTCCCGGAGGACCTCCCACAAATCCCCAGATTCTCTGCAGTGCTGAGACTGCGAAGACATGAAGTATCACTCTCTCGCAGGCGAGCGGGGCTTTACAGCCCGAGGCCCTGCGGGACTACTTCCACCCGTCCTCATTGTGAAGTAATGCCTCCCAGCCTGGGCTGCGTTGGTCGGGTGAAGGTAGGCAGCACCTAGTGTGCTTACGGAGCTAGACTCCACCGCAATCCCCCTCCATAGGGTAGGCGGTTAAGGCGTATGGTGAGCCTTCAATTGGATGCCCCTCCCGCACTAGTGCCCCTCGCCCTGTGTAGCGGTGAACCCAGAATATTGGATCACCTTCCTCCCTAGATTCCCCCGTTAGTGGGGGAAAAAAGAGGGGGGGGGGGGTCGTGTGTACGATGGCTAAACCTTGCCCTAATCACACTAGTCTTATGGTACCGGAGTCAGAGCCGCGCTCCTTTTTCAGCTTTTAGCTTTCCACAGCGCTTTCATTGCATTTACTCGGCGCGGACTTCGGCTCTATTCGATTGACGCTTGCCGTTCTATCACGGTATTCACCCTGTCAGAATTATCTGAGGTGATTTTTCCCTGACAATATCTGTCGCTTCTGATTGGCTGCGCGCCTTCGAGCTTCGCGCTCTCCGGAGGGGGGGCGTGGTTCGGTTGGCGCGTTCCGCGTCATCGCCCGCTCTGGCCCGCCCTTCGAGGTTTGCTTGGCGCCATTTCCTTCTCACATGCGCGTGGTGAAGACGGTCCTCCCCTCGCTGTTCTGTAAGTGCCCTCATGGGCGATTCCTTTCCTAGATTTGGCTTCTTCGCGCTTGGCTCTGACATCCCTGTTCCCCTTGTGTCTTTCAGACCGCGGATTTCGGCGGCTTCTCCCGGCCCGGCTTAGCATCCGGTCCAGCCTATTTTAATCAAATCACTCCCACTTCCCAGCTGGTGTTTGGGGCATCCAGGGTTGCTTTACAGCGTCAATCCCTACTGGCATATTAAATATAATAATCACCATATGGAGGCATCTCAGGATATTGTGAACGGGGTTCCTTCGGGACAAGCCCGTCTGTGTGTAGCTTGCGGGGTCACACCTAGCAGTGGTGACAATGCACGGGTCTACGTCCCTTGTGCCCAGCAGGCGCTAGTTGGCCTCCCCACCTCTTCCGAGGCTGGGCCCGCACCTCGCCTTGCTTCTCCTACTCCCCCAAGCCTGAGCCTAACCCCCAATACTAGTGGGGACTCTCATGCTGATTTGGCCACTAGACTGGCTAGCGTAGAAAATTTAATCGCTGGCTCCTTGGCGCGCAAGGCTACGGCCAAGAAGCGCCATTTGAATCCTGAAGCTACTATTCTTCCTGTAGAATCTGACGACTTACATCTGTCTAATGCACATTCCCCCTCAGAGGAAGGGGAACTGTTTTCTGACTCAGGGTCCTATGACAACGAGTCCAGGAGTCAGGATGAATCTGGTTCTGATCTTTGGTCCCAGGAAGACGTTGACAGATTACTGGCCCAGATCTTTGATGTGTTATCCCTCTCTCCCCCGCCTGCGGCTCCTCGGCAAAGAGGCGACCTGTTCCATACCGCTAGGGTGCGATTGGAGTTTCCTGAACAAACTCATTTTAATAATCTCGTCCTAAAGGAGTGGGAACATCCCAGCAAACTCCAGGGAGTCCCTAAAGTTGTGGATAAGAAGTATCCATTCCCTGCCGACCTGATCAAGTGTTGGACTTCGCCGCCCGAAGTCGATGCCCCGATCCTTGGTCTGTCCAATACCGCTATTATGCACTCCCCTGACACTACTACGCTGCGGGATCTGGAGGATCGGCGGGTTGACCAACTGGCTTGTCATGCATTTGCATTTGGGGGAGCGTCGCTCCGCCCGGTCTGCGCCTTAGCCATCACGGCGGTGGCGCTCAGGACGGTGGTTAAGACTGCTCTTGAAGGGGCGGATGATTTGCCATCTGATGCCGCCAATGCTTTGGTTACCTGTGAGACTTTTATCAATTATATCTTATCTGCATCGGACGATGCTATTAAGCTGTGCTAGATCCTCTGCTCTGGTGGTAGCCATACGCCGTGCGGTCTGGTTACGCCAGTGGGCCGCTGACAATGTCGCCAAGAAGGCTCTTACGGGGCTTCCTTTCAAAGGGCTGCGCCTGTTTGGAGAAAGGTTAGATATCTTTGCTAAAGGGGGCAAGCTGCCCCAGCGCAAGCATCAGATTCAGCCCCTTCGTGGCCCAAGCTCCCACTCGACCCCCTATCGTGGGGCTAAACAGGGAAGAGGGGTGTCCTTCGCCGGAGCTCGCACAGATTCCTGGAACAAGAACAGAGGACGCCGTCCCAGCTCTTCCTGGGGGCCAAAGCCCCTCCCAAGACCCCCCAGGCATGAAGGGGCGCCCTCGCCCGTCAGGGTGGGGGGACGTCTACAGCATTTTCAGCATGTTTGGAGATGCCTCGTCCCAGACCGGTGGATTCAGGAGGTAGTGTCCTCTGGTTACAAGAGTTTGCTGTACTGCCCCCTCCCAGGTTCGTCGGGTCCCGAATCCCACAGGATCCTGCCTCAGCTCAAGTCTTGAGGCTAGCGGTGCAGGACCTTCTAGACCTTGGGGTCATTTGCAAGGTCCCCTCAAAAGACAGGGGCGTGGGGTTTTATTCCAACCTGTTCACGGTGCCCAAAAAGGACGGGTCAGTCAGACCCATTCTGGATTTAAAAATCTTAAAAAGATTTGTGAGAAACAGACATTTTCGTATGGAAACTCTGCGCTCGGCCATTGCCTCGTTGCGCCCAGGGGACTTCATGACATCTATGGACATCAAGGACGCTTACCTGCACGTTCCGGTGTTCCCAGGGCATCAAAAGTTTCTCAGATTTGCGCTGCTGGATCAGCATTACCAGTTTGTAGCCCTGCCATTCGGTCTTACGTCGGCCCCCAGGGTATTCACCAAGGTGCTGGCAGGAGTAATGTCTCTGTTGAAACTAAAAGGCATACGAGTGTTGCCCTACCTGGACGATATACTCATCTCATCTCAGTCTCTGCAGCAGGCAGAGCTGGACACACGGTCGGTGGTGACCACCCTGGAGTCCTTCGGCTGGGTGATCAATTACCAAAAGTCCTCTCTGTCCCCCTCCTCAGTAACCCCGTTTCTGGGGATGATTCTGGATTCAGTTCAGTCAAGGATATTCCTTCCTCCACAGAAGGTGGAAGCTCTGACAACGCAGGTGAGGTCCCTGCTCTCGAGCCCTCATCCCTCCATCAGGCAGGGAATGCAGTTGGTGGGCTCGATGGTGGCAAGCTTCGAGATGGTGCCCTTTGCACAATTCCATTTGAGAACTCTGCAGCTTCACCTTCTGTCAGTTTGGAACAAGGACCCAGCGTCCTTGGACGAGATCTGGGTTCTTCCCCCCTCGGTCAGACAATCCCTGGCGTGGTGACTGGACCACGGGAACTTGACAAGGGGCAGATCCTTCCTGGCTCCCTCCTGAGAGACGGTCACAACGGATGCCAGTCTCTCGGGCTGGGGGGGATTCTGGAAGTCCCTGCGTTTCCAGGGGAGGTGGGGCCCTCAGGAGGCCCATCTACCTATCAATGTCCTGGAACTCAGGGCGGTCAGGTTGGTGCTGGAACAATTGACCCAGCACCTGGAGGGTCTGGCGATTCAGGTTCGCTCAGACAACAGGACGGCAGTGGCCTACATCAATCATCAGGGAGGAACCCGGAGCAAGGGTGCTCTCCAGGAGGTGTCTCTGATTCTAACATGGGCAGAGACCAATGTTCAATGCATCTCGGCTGTTTACATTCCGGGGGCGGAAAATCTGCTAGCAGATGCCCTGAGCAGGGGGTCGGCCCGTCAGGGGGAGTGGTCCCTCTCCAACTCGGTATTTCAGTCTCTGTGTCACCATTGGGGTGTCCCAGACGTGGATCTGTTTGCGTCCCATCACAATCACAAGCTCCCGAGCTTTGTATCCCTGTCTCAGGATCCTCTGGCTCTGGCCTCGGATGCTCTGTCAATGTCTTGGAGGGAGTTTCGGCTCCTGTATGCGTTTCCACCAATTCCCCTTCTGGGCAGAGTGCTACGCAAGATCGCTCTGGAAGGGGTACCCACCATCCTGGTGGCCCCAAGGTGGCCAAGAAGAGTGTGGTTCGCAGACGTGGTTCAAATGGCAGTAGATCAGTACGATCTACCAAGGATTCCAGACCTCCTAACTCAGGGGTCTCTACGCCATCCCAATTTACTAACTCTGGCTTTGACGGCTTGGCTATTGAGACCACCATTTTAAAGGAAAAGGGTTTGTCCGCTTCTGTAGTGGCTACCATGGTCCAAGCCAGGAAGAAGACATCTTCTGCTATATATTATAGGGTATGGCGTGCCTACATTGACTGGTGTGAATCCAGGTCTCTTCCCTGCTGGGAATTCTTAGTCTCCAGGGTGCTGGAGTTTTTACATGGTCTAGACTTAGGTCTGAAGCTTAGTACTTTGAAGGGCCAGGTTTCGGCCCTGTCTATCTTCTTTCAGAAGACCTTTGCCCAGCACTCTCTTATCAAGACTTTCTTTCAGGGGGTCACTCATGTGCGCCCCCTCGGAAACCTATGGTTCCTGTTTGGGATCTGAATTTGGTTTTGTCGGCCCTGCAGGGTCCTCTTTTTGAACCTATTCATGAAGCAGCTCTTGCTGTTCTCACGCTCAAGGTGGTCTTTCTGATAGCCATTACCTCGGTTAGACGTGTGTCGGAGTTGGCTGCCTTGTCTATTCAGCCTCACTACTTTGAGAGACACCGGGATAAGGTGGTGTTTCGCTTCAAGCCAGACTTCCTGCCGAAGGTGGTGTCTGCATTTCATTTGAATCAGGATATTGTACTTCCTTCCTTGTGCCCTAATCCTAGTAACCCTAAGGAAAGGGTTTTGCATTCCTTGGATGTGGTTAGGTGTGTCAAGTCCTACCTGGTTACCACTCAGGCCTTTAGGAAGACAGATGCTCTCTTCGTTGTGCCTCACGGGCCTAGGAAAGGTTTGGCTCCCGCCAAGTCTACCATCAGTAACTGGATTCGTCAGGCTGTGGTTCAAGCCTATACTACTAAGGGGAAGACTCCCCCATTTCGTCTTACTGCTCATTCTACTAGAGCGGTTGGGGCTTCTTGGGCTTTTCAGCACCAGGCCTCTGTGGAGCAAGTTTGCAAGGCCGCTACTTGGTCTTCGGTTCACACCTTTACAAAGTTTTACAAGGTTGATGTTAAGGCCTCAGCTGACGCTGTGTTTGGCCGCAAGGTTTTGCAGGCGGCAGTAGTTTAAACTGCTTGCTGTTGCCTTCTGTTGGGGATCCCACCCTTCCTTACGGACACTGCTATTGGATGCCCCACATGTAAGGACTATGTCTGGAGCAGGACGTGCTGTCTGCTTAGAATAATACAACTCTGTGAAGTACTCACCTGTAGAGTTGGTATTATATGCAGACAGCACGTCCTGCTCCACCCCACCCTGGTTTCACTTGTTCTGGATCCCCTGTTTGGTGATTGTTATACTTGATATTTTTTTTTGCCAGTTTTGGGTGGTTGTTTCTCCTGGCCTCTCTTTCTCACTGCTTTTCAATGCTGGGGATTTGTGGGAGGTCCTCCGGTATATGTAGGGCCGGGAGGAGCTTGTTTTCTTCATGTTCTGCAGTGCACGGCGCTGAAGGCGGAGGTATACCCACATGTAAGGACTGTCTGGAGCAGGACGTGCTGTCTGCATATAATACCAAATCTACAGGTGAGTACTTCACAGAGTTGTATTTTCTGAAGCTGTGCACAGACAACCAGCAGTGTAGTGGCTTCTGGTCTGCAAGGGAATGGAGATCCTGTGCTTGATCAAGTAAGAGGTGGGCCTGTTGCTAATACAAAGTCTATTTTGCAGGGACAGGCTTCATATGCAGGCATAGGGTCCATTTTACATTTTTATTATTTTTTTAATTACTTTTATTATTTTAAATATTTGTATAATAAAAAAACAGCTGCTCGCTCTCCAGCTATGGGATTAAACCAGAGGAATGCTTGCACTAAATATTGCTCACCTCGATAGGTACATAGCATTGTCCAGTGCTGAGTAATTTGCATTTCATGCTTTAATCGAGGCGCATCGTCTGGGGCTATTCTGAGGGGCCAAACAATGTCTGTTTCTATTTACAAGCCCCAGACTGACCATTACTCAGCAGCCCCTCTCCCCATCAGCGGCTCCCCTAGCAATAAAGCGGCTGGCAGTGCAGGGCTTGAGTCAGCCCGGGAGATAAGACAGCATGGAAGCAGCAGCTGGAGGGTGGCAGCATCATCCTTCCTGGGGTGGTCTTGCCCTGAGGAGGGAGTGTATGGTCTTAGCCCTAAAAGGCTAGGGGGCTGCCTGACAGCAGGGTGTGACAGGCCCCGGGAACATATAAATCTGGCTACATTGCCTCCCATGGCCCATAAAAAAGTTTTCACAAAACAACTTTATCACATTGTTTTGACACTCCAGCACTTTGTTCTGCACAGCCAGACCCTCCGAAGGAAGCCTTCACTGGACCCTCAGTGAGTACAACTGTGTGCTATTTGGAATATACCATATAATGAGCTATATTGATGTATCTAAAATTGGATTCTAATTATCTAATAATAGGAATATATATATATATATATATAGTCATTCAGATGTAGCAAATGTTACCTTGACACTTAACTTATTTTGAAGTCTTCTGAGCTTTTTAATGGCCTTCTATGCTGAGTTAACTAAACAAGTTTCAAATTAAATAATTATAACATGTATTTATCCTATATCTTTAGAATTACATATTTTCAGAACAATCTATCAATCGATCTATCTGTCCCAAATCTTTAGATCTATCTCTCTATCTATCCAGTATCTATTTATTTATCTATCCCATCTCTATTAAACTATTGTTTTATACATCTTTTTAAATAAAAAAAGGTACTACACCAGAAATATGTGATGCAAACTAGAATTTATATCTAATATCAATATAGCTAAAGAACTATAGACAGTATACATATATACAGTATCTATTTATGTGTCTATCTTATGCCATACCTAAACAACTATCTATATCTATAGAACTTTCTTTTTAGCTGCTTTTTTATCTTTAAATAGAAACAATGTAAAACCTATATAAAACAAACTAGAATTTAAAACTAAGTGGAAAGTTATAAGTCTATCCATCCATAGAACTAACTCATATCAATAGAATTATCTATCAATCAAAAATAAAAATATCTGTTCTAATTTTTCCCAAAATATCACCTGCACAGATGGGGGTGCATAATGTTTCCAAAACTAGAATTTAGCAGAATAGTGTATATCTATTTACTATATATATTGCATTGCATATGGGCATTATTTTTTTTTTTTGTTTTTTTATGTCTATATCAGGATATAAAGCGGTGTATCCCCAACTTGTTTTTTTCAGAGACTATAAAAGAACCATTTTTGGAGTTTTGGAGTTTTTTCCCTTAAAATCTGGAGAGCCTACCTATTTACCAATTCTCCTTTGACTGGTATTGAATAATGATTGGAGAGCTTCTTTGCCTTTTCTCTGCAACTTTCACAGTTTAGCTGAGCAGTTTAAAGCAGAACAAAATCCAGGATTTTGACTTTCCCATGTTTTGTTCTGTTCCCCGGGGGCATCGCGATTTGGGATGCCCCGCTGTGTGAAACCGGGCGATGTGGCAGCTCGCACTCCCCAACAACAATAAGAGCCGCCTGCCAAATTACTTCAGTTCAGCGGGCGGCTTTTATTGGACTCGAGTATGCACCATTGGACTAGGGAAAGGTGAGCCTGTTACAGGCTCTCCCTGATTCAGGTTTCCCCCGGGGGTAAGCAGAGGTCAGTCCTGGAATCTTTTAGACTGGTGCTGGTGGGTTTTGTTCTGCTTTAATAACACCTCATTGTTCCAGTCATGTAGCCAACACCTTACCTCCACTAGGTCCTTGTCCTTATGTTGATTATAATAATAGATTGTACCAACTGGAGCAGGGCTCGGCAGTATTTAAAGCCAGATATTTTAGTGCAAGTCATTCTAAATTGAGAAAGCAAGTTGGGAAGTAGTGATAAAGCACTGCAAATCCAGTTGGCTTGACTTACCCATTTACTTACTACAGATTTACATTTCAATAACATAATATACAACAAAAAATGCAACACAAAAAAATGAATACTGTATTACTGAACAAACACAAATTGCAAGTATAACCTTAAGGTACCTGTTGACTGAACACTGCTGGAAGCCAAGTAGGCAGTGCACTTGTTATGGTGTCTTATTAGGCTTTCCCAGTGACTGGGGTGTCACCAAACTGACCCTAGGGGCCCACCCTCCTGCCAAATCTAAATATTACCCATTTATTTTTAGGGCTCATTTCACTTTTACAATAACTTAAAATACTCCTGTTCCTACTGATTGGATTGGTTCAGTTGTGCAATCATTCTGCAAAACCGATATATATAGCATTACTGGCTTGGACCGTACACAGGCTCTAAACAAATAAACAGTTGGCAATGCTGTCCTTGTGCTCAATTGAGAAAGCACCAGGGCTGGCACCATGTAAACCAGGGTGACAAAATAAAGGGCTCATTCGGAGGTTTGAAATTCGGGGACCAGCCAGAAGATTCACCCTTTCCCCTGTGGGCCAGTGCGAGCCTGTGTTCTCCATCGGACTTCACATGACGCTTAAAGCAAATGTAGCCAATTAGCTCTCTCCGAAAGTGCCATTCTGACAAGCCGTTAAGAAAGGTGGGGCAGGAGAGCGTGCACGGCCAAAGAGAAGGGGGTTTCACACAGTGAGGCATCCAGTGTAGGATGCCTCGGGGGCAGGCTAGAGGCCAGGCCTGGAATATTTTTAGACTCATTTAGAATCTGTAAAGCCATATGCACAATGAAGAACCTAATAGCAGATTGCATTTGTTCCGAGCCTTTCTGAATACAAGCGTTGGTGGACACGTGACCCATGTGTGGCTAAATGCTGAGTGGAGAAAAGCCTGCAAAGGCCTTGGGGAATCGCAATCAAGGTGAGTATACGGGTGACCCCAGTGGGTTTCACACAGCCCGGTATCCCGTATTGGGTTGCACAGGGAATCGGCAGGCCCCGGTCCTTTTTTAACTCTTTTTATTTTCTAAATTAATTGCACAGTCTATGTCTTCTTTAACAGTTGCATGTTATTCTTGATGTATCTTCTGTTCTCACCTCCTGAAGGTTGACAATGACTAAAAATGGTAACACAGTATCTATTTTTATTTAAAAATTCAGTAGCCCAATTATTATTACTACTATTATTATTACCTTTAAGACCAAGAATACAATAAAAAGTGAGTAAAAGGGACTTAATTATTTCTTTCTTTTAGTAAATACCTCCTTAAATTGTTACATTACAACCTGTAGTTAAATGTTTTTTTTTTTCATCTGAATTGTGGTGAAGTGAAACGTATTAACACCCTTTTTTATGATCGCCTAAATGGCTTGGGCCAAACAATTACCTTCAGAAGGATTTAACTGAATGTATTATGATCTTTATTAATGCTTGCTCCCTAATACAGTACATTAAAGGAGACTGTAAAGTAGTTGTATCACATTAAAGGTTGATCGTATGGCACATGTTCTCTTTTTGGCAGCCTGAGGAGCTTTACCCATGGGAAGGCAAAACAGAACCCCTCCAGACTTTAGTAGGCATTTATGGCTAATCCTGATTTGGGAAGCCCCTCCAGTTAATTGAAAAAATCAATTTTTGTCAAGTTTTTGGCATTCTGCCTTATTGTTTTCCTCTTTTGAGATGTATAATAAACATTTGTGTTAGGATTGTGCCTGTGATTTACTTATCGTTTCCAAGTTTTTCATATTCCTGTGGCTCTGTGTTGCTACAGTGGGAACGGCTTTCCTGCCCCTACGGAAAGCCTTTATTACAGTTTCTGACTACAAATTCCATAACCCTTCCATTTTAAGTGAACTCATCAAATTCTTTTGCAGTAATGACTTCCCCAGATGTCAATGCTGCCAGTAGCCCTTTAGCTAATATAACACTAAATTGTTATTCACCCCCATCAGAAGTCGCTGAATTAGAGTAAGAGGGATTGATCCTGGGATTTCAGGAGTGTGGGGTGTCCTCTCTGCCCTAGCCATTCAAATTATTCACAAGCCAGAGTCAGGAAATCTCTGCCAGGTATACTAAACACAATACTTTGGTGTACGTTGCTAAGAGAAAACAAAGAAAAAAAAAAAAGATAAGCCCAGCTCCTTGAGGTCATAATTTTGGCACACAATAATGGACACTTAAAAATGTAATCGAAACTGCAATTACTCTTTAAAGATCCTTAGAAAACCCAAAATGATAGGGAGCAAGAACAGTAGTGTACAAGTATTCAAGTAGGGTGGAGGTCTGCTTTAAGAAAGGACATAATGAAAAATCATATTGCTGATACTCCACCGGATGGAGTGTTAGCACTGCGTGACCTCTGTGCAGGAGTGACAGCCAGCTCATGTGAGCAGCATGAAGTCACACGGATAGCGGGGGATGCTGTTGGCCATAGGACATAAATCTTGTGTGGGAGAATATTTGGGGATGGCAATGACATGAAGTCAAAAATCAGGAAAGGACATTATGGTGGCTCATTCCCCCCGCACCCCCCCACCCCGGGGCATCAGCTTACATACAAGACATGAGCTCCACTACAAGGTTGCACTGGAATATACCGGAGCCACTTTACATTCTGCACCACCACTTACTTTCATTAAGCCTGAATGTTCGACTAACAAATACATTATTAGTATGATGATTTGTAACAAAATATTTTTTATGTTGAGGTATCCAAACCTCCAGCACAATTGCAACGGGGCACTACATGTACTATGACATCACTGTGCTGAAGGGCTGCAATTAGCAATATCTGGGCTACATGTAGCCAATAAGTCACGTCTATCCATGTTGATCCAACTGCATCACTGTAACATAAAAGACCACCCTTAAAACTCCTCAGACACCTGCTTTAAAAAAACCCAATGACATACCCTTACAACTTTACTATCTGAGGGCCTACCACGTTAATATTCTTAGTATACAGTACGTCCTGCTCCAGATATAGTACTTACTATCGAGTATTACTCCGCCAGATGGCGCTGGACTGCAGAGACATCGAAAATAGGCTCCTCCCGGCCCCTCAAATACCCAGGGACTTCCCACAAATCCCCAGATTTTCTCTGCAGTCTGGACTGCGAAGGACAAGAATTGGCTCTCTACTCGCAGGTGAGCGGGGCTATTAGCCTGCGGCCCTGTAGGACTATTCCCACCCGTTCCATTAGTAATATGCCTCCCAGCCTTGGCTGCGCTGGTCGGGTGATGGTAGGCAGCACCGCTGTTAGGTGCTTAGGAGCGCTGCTCCACCGCAATCCCCCACCAAAGGGTAGGCGGTTCAGGCTTATGATGAGCCTCTATGGGATGCCCCTCCCGCACTATTGCCCCTGCCTATCGGTGGGCCCTATTTTAAGTGGATGCTGTCCTCCCTCATTCTCCTTGTAGCCTTCGGGGGGAAGGGGGGGTGTCGGTGTGTATGCTATGTATTTACATGTATTAGCCTTATGCTTGATTTCACTCTGCTTTGTGTCAGCCGCCGCGCTGACTTGCTTTACTATGTCTGTATTTAAAATTGCCACCGCCGGCGCTACCTCAGGCGCCGGCGTGCCGTCATTGGCTGCTTGTCACGTGTTGGCTTTGCGCTCTTCGGGGGGGGCGGGGCCCGTCTATGGCGCGTTCCGCGTCATTGCTGGTGCCGGCCCACCCCTCGAGGTATACTGACGCCATTTTTGTCTGCTTGGCCGGCTTATGCGTGACGGACCTCTACCTACCGCGGACCGCAAGTGCCCTCGCGGGCGGCTTTATTATCACCTTTTTATTACTGTCTGCTTACGGCCCCCTTTATTATGTCTTTCAGGCGGGCGAATCCATTGGCTTCTCCCAGCCCTCTATTAGTTGGTTAACTTGTGAGGCCTAGTGTAATTACTCCCACTTCCCTAGCGGGTTATTGGAGCATCCAGAGTTGCTGTATAGCGTTAATCCCTATCGGCCTATAGTGCCGCTATAATCACCATATGGATGCATCTCAGGATAATGTGACCGGGGTTCCTTTGGGACAAGCCTGGCTGTGTGTAGCGTGTGGGGAGTCTCATGTTGACGCTGACAAGGCGCGGGTCTGTGTACCATGTGCTGATCAGGTGCTTGCGCTGCAATCTGGCCTTCCAGTGGCTGGGCCTTCACCTACCCCCCCAAGCTTAAATCTCACTCCTACTGAGTTGCATACAAGTGGGGATTCTCAACCTGATGTGTCTTCTAGACTGGCTACTGTTGAGAAGTTGATTGCTAATACCTTGGCGCGTAAGGCCCCTGCTAAAAAGCGGCACTTAACACCTAATGTCACTCTTTTCCCTATGGAAACTGAGGAGTTTTGGAATCTTTGTGGCTATACCCCTTCGGATGAAGGGGAGCTTTTCTCTGACTCAGGGTCATCTGATGAGAGGCCAAGGGGTCATGACGATTCTGGCTCTGACCCCTGGGCCCCGGATGACACTGACAGATTGTGCTGACCCAGATTTTTGAGGTTCTGTCCATTTCTCCCCCTGTTGCGGCTCCCAGGCAAAGGGGGGAACTTTTCCATACCACTAAGTCACGTTTGGAATTCCCCGAGCAAGCACATTTCAATAACCTTGTGCTCAAGGAATGGGAGCGCCCCAGTAGACTTCCCGGGTTACCTAAAATTTGGGATAGGAAGTATCCCTTTCCTGCTGACGTGTGTTGGTCATCCCCTCCTGAGGTGGATGCCCCGGTCCTAGGGCTATCTAACACCTCTGTCATGCATTCCCCTCACTCTACTACCCTGCGGGATGCTGAGGACCGGCGCATTGACCAGCTGGCATCCCATGCTTTTGCAAGTGCGGGGACGGCACTGTGCCCGGTCTGTGCCTCTGCCATTACCGCTGTGGCCACTAGGACCCTGATCAGAAGTATACTTGATAGTGCCCCTGATGATTTGCCTTGTGAGGTGTTTAATGCACTCTCCAGTTGTGATAATTTTGTAAATTTTGTCCTCTCTGCCTTGGATGACACCATTAGAATGTGTGCCAGGACATCTGCCCTTGTGGTGGCTATACGCCGCTCGGTCTGACCACGCCAGTGAGCTGCTGACAACGCTGCCAAGAAGGCCCTCACTGGGTTTCCCTTCAAAGGACTACGCCTGTTTGGGGACCGCCTGGACCTTTTTGCTAAGGGAGGCAGGTTACCCCAAAGCAGGCGGCAGTCTCGGCCCTTTCGGGGTCAGGGCTCCTTCCCCTACCGTGGTGCTAGACAAGGGAGGGGGGGTTCCTTAACTGGGGCCCGGGAGATTTCTGGGGTGGGGGCAGAGGACGTGGACGTCCTGGCTCCTCCTGGGGTCCCAAGGCTAAATCCTCTCCCAAGCCCCCTCAGGCATGATGGGGCACCCTCACCCATCCGGGTGGGGGGAAGGCTTCAGCACTTCGCTCACGTCAGGAGGCTTCATGTCTCAGACCGGTGGATTCAGGAGGTAGTTTCCTGTTTAGGAGGTAGTACATCCCGGGGGTGGAAAATCTCCTGGCAGCCTCTCGCCAGGGAGAATGGTCTCTATGCAGCAGGGAGTTCCAATCTCTGTGTCACCGTTGGGGCCAACCAGATGTGGATCTGTTTGCGTCTCGTCACAATCACAAGCTACCGGCCTTTGTCTCCCTGTCCCAGGATCCTCTGGCCTTGACCACGGATGCTCTAGCAATGTCATGGCAGGACTTTCAGTTTCTGTATGTTTTCCCTCCATTCCCCCTGCTGGGCAGGGTTCTGCACAAGATTGCTCTGGAAGGGGTGCCAGCAATTCTGGTGGCCTCCAGGTGGCCAAGAAGAGTGTGGTTCGCAGACGTGGTGCTGCTGGCAGTAGATCAACTCTGCCCATGGTGCCAGATCTGCTCACTCAGGGCTCATTACGCCATCCCAATTTACAAACTCTGGCTTTGACGGCCTGGCTGCTGAAACCTCCATCTTGATGGAGAAGGGGCTGTCTTCCTCGGTTGTGGATACCTTGATAAAGGCTAGGAAGAAGTCTTCTTCTTCTATTTATTGCAGGGTTTGGCGTGCCTACATTGACTGGTGTGAGTCTAAGTCTCTTACCTGTCGTGTGTTCTCTATTCCCAGGATTCTGGAGTTCCTACAGCATGGGTTGGAGATGGGGCTCCAACTTAGTACTGGCTGTTTTCTTCCAGAAGTCCTTTGCTCAGCATTCTCTGATTAGGACTTTTTTCCAGGGGGTGACTCATGTGCATCCCCCACTTAAGCCTATGATGCCTGCTTGGGATTTGAACTTGGTTTTGTCAGCCTTGCAGGGTGCTCCTTTTGAAACTGTGCAGGATGCTTCCCTGGCCATTCTTACTCTCAAGGTTGTCTTTCTGGTGGCTATCACCTCTGTTAGGCGCTGTCCATTCAGCCCCCCTACTATGAGAGACACCAGGACAAGGTGGTGTTTCGCTTCAAGCCAGATTTTCTGCCTAAGGTAGTGTCTGCTTTTCATTTGAATCAGGATATTGTTCTTCCTTCTTTGTGCCCTAATCCTAGTAATGCTAAGGAGAGGGTTTTGCATTCTTTGGATGTGGTTAGGTGTCTGAAGTACTATCTGGTGGCTACAGCACCTTTCAGAAAAACTGATGCTCTTTTTGTGGTCCCTTCTGGTCCTAGGAAGGGTTTGGTTCCTGCCAAGTCTACTATCAGCAAATGGATCCGTCAGGCTGTGATTCAGGCCTATTCTGCTAAGGGGAAGAATCCTCCCTTCCGCCTTACTGCTCATTCTACTCGTGCTATTGGTACTTCTTGGGCCTTTCAGCACCAGGCTTCTGTTGAACAAGTTTGCAAGGCTGCTACTTGGTCTTCTGTTCATACCTTTTCAAAGTTTTACAAGGTTGATGTTAGGGCCTCAGCTGATGCTGCTTTTGGCCGAAAAGTTCCGCACACGGCAGTGGTTTAAACTGTCTGCGGTTAACTTTGGGGATCCCACCCTACTTTATGGACACTGCTATTGGATGTCCCGATAGTAAGTACTATATCTGGAGCAGGACGTACTGTATACTAAGAATAATACAATTCTGTGATTACTCACCTGTAGAATTGGTATTATGAGTATACAGTACGTCCTGCTCCACCCCACTCTTGGTTTTGCATTATCTTGGATCTCCTGTATGGTGTTTGTTATCATTGTTATAGTTACTAGTTTGGGTTGTTTTAATTCTGAGGGGCCGGGAGGAGCCTATTTTCGATGTCTCTGCAGTCCAGCGCCATCGCAGAGTAATACCCGATAGTAAGTATTATATCTGGAGCAGGACGTACTGTATACTCATAATACCAATTCTACAGGTGAGTAATCACAGAATTGTATTTTTCGTAGCCTCCAATATCCCCTTGTTGCCCTCATAACATCATCTAAGGGCCCCCTGTTACTGCACTGGACACCCCTTATAACAGTAGTATATAGCTAAATTCATCTAGCGTAATGGGTACTGATGAAGCCTTCTTCGGCGAAACTAGTATACCCCACTAGATGACAACAGCAAAAGAACAAGACTGTACGCCAGATAATTAGCATTTAAGACCATCCTACATTGTTTTTAATCTATATGGGTATACAATTATTGTTTTGTATGTCACCTACATAAGTAGGGCATTTATAATGTATTGTCTATTTTATAAGTGAAATGAAATAAAAAATGGGTTTGTTATACACACCTTGCACATAAGGCACTTTGAATTATAGTTATACACCATCCCCTCGATTCAAAGAGCAAAAGTTAATTGATTTCGGATCGAGAATCGTAAGTTTGGGTGGGTGTTAGTCATTTTTTCCTGTTTTTTTGGCCATTTACGACTCGCACGAGCCTACGTTCGTATGCGTATATGCTCTTACGATCATCGCAAGTTCGTTCCTAAATTTTAGGATCAAAACGTAAAACTTAGGATCAAATCCTAAAACTTAGGATGAAAACGTAAAACTTAGGATAATTGGATGTGTTTCGGTGTGATTCAGAGAACAGTTTTCAAACATCTAAATACGTTTTAAAAGAAAGCCACTGCCGACACCTTTTAGCAGTCGTATTGCTGTTCTTGAACAGGTTTTTTGGCTATGTGGAGGAGTCTGCGCGTCTTGAGCTGCAATGAACTGCATATATCAGCATGGCCGAGCCCATAAATTGTATTGCAATGCATACCTGATTCATGTATGCCTTATAAAAGCATTTTAATGTGGACCTTAATTAGTCCTTTGCATGTAAACCTTTATTTGGCAATATATTTGCGTTAATTAAAGAAACTTATGTCCTTTGTTATTTATTTTTAAATTGATGTACTAGAATAATATTTTTAGATTGCATTTATTGGTGTAGTTGTTTACCTTTGCTTTGTTTAATTATTTAAGCACATCTTTGGTCAGATGCATCACACTTACTGAGGAGAGGAGAGCGGGATAAAGTGCAGGATCTGGATTACTGCTGTATTTTGCACAGACACAGCAGAGCTGGGGGCACGGAAAGGTCAGAAATCAAAGAATCCAGAGCAACACAGTCACAAGGCCCTTTCTGTTTGCAGGCTGCCCGATAATACCTGAGCCGCCATCTTGCCTGTTTCTAGGCTCATAACATGCAGAAGTTGCTGGGTGTTTTTTAATATTTGAGAGCAATCTGTATGTAGAGGGTGTGGGTAACCACACCAAAAATTTAAAGTTGTACCATTTGAAGCCAAAATATAAAAATTAAATCCACAAGTAAAAAATGCTAGTAAAGTAAAAATTAAACAAAGTTAGATTTACTTAGGCAAATGCATTCATTAATGGTTGGTTACTGCAAAATGAATGAAATAAAGAAAAATAAAAGACCAAATATTTAGAATGCACTTTAATGAGGTAAGTTTGTAGTGCGGAGCCGCAAGATCAGAAGGATTTACGTCCAGACAAAAAAGGAAAAAGGGCAAAACCAATGTTGCAACCTGAGAAATGAAACGGAAAAATCAGGATGGAAACTGACATAGGTCTGATTCCCGAACTGCCATACGAACGGACGTATATTTTAGGATAGAAACGTATTTGCTTATTGAATCACTCGCAAGTTCATACGAACGCACGAGCGGACGTGAAAAATAGGATGATCGTGACCCAAATCCAAGCTGTTACATGTTTCTTTGAATCAACCCACATATCATGGCGTGGTGATTACTATTGAACCCCCTTTTGGCCAATTTTGGCAACAGGGAAGTCAGTCCAAAAACTCCCCTGTAGCAAACATATTTCTCTAACAGTGATAGGGGGTCAACTTATCAACCAGCCTGATAATATTTCTAACTCTAACATCTTTTCAACAATATTCTTACTAGGTTAACGGTGGGTCGGGTTATTTCCCAGACTTGAACCATACATGGTACAAACCTGGGAATATCAATACTACTACCACCCCTTATAACACCCAGTAACCCATCCATCAACACCATTCTGTGTAGCCTTCCATATCATCCTGTTGTCTTATCACTTTTAGGGGTCAACATATCTACCATCCAGAACAGCTTTAATACAGCCCAGTGACCCACCAGTGCAACCCGATTATCTAAAGACCCAGTGTATCACCCTCACCATGACCTCATAACACTATGATGCTCTCACTATTTGCATACCAGCCACCGTAAGCTCTTCTGCCTTTTGTATCCTCCCTTATACCCCGATATACTGTAACCCCCATACCTCATCCTAATAGATTCACCTATGTAAAAGATTGTAAATTCTTCCACCTTTTGTATCCTCCCTTATATCCCAATACATTTCAAGCCCCTCATACGTCTTTTATATTCTAATAGTTTGTAAGCTATTTCACCTTTTGTGTGCTCCCATATATCCTAATAAAGTGTAATCTCTTCGCCATCTGTATCCTCCCTTATACCCTAATAGATTGTAAGCTCTGTTCCCTCTGTATCCTCCCTTATACCCTAATAGATTGTAAGCTCTTCTCCCTTCTGTATCCTCCCTTATACCCTAATAGATAGTAAGCTCTTCTCCCTTCTGTATCCTCCCTTATACCCTAATAGATAGTAAGCTCTTCTCCTTCCGTATCCTCCCTTATACCCTAATAGATTGTAACCCCCATACTTCTCAATCTAATAGATTGTAAGCTTTTTCACCTATGTAAAATATTGTAAATTCTCCCACCTTCTGTATCTTCCCTGTAAGCTCTTCTCTTTCTGTATCATCCCTTATACCCTAATAGATTGTAAGCTCTTCTCCTTCTGTATCTTCCCTTATACCCTAATAGATTGTAAGCTCTTCTGTATCCTCCCTTACACCCTAATAGATTGTAAGCTCTCCCTCCTTCTGTTTTCTACCTTATACCCCAATAGACTGTAAGCTCTTCATCCTTCTGTATCCTCCCTTATACCCTAATAGACTGTAAGCTCTTCCTCTTCTGTGTCCTTCCTTATACCCTAATGGATTGTAAGCTCTTCCTCCTTCTGTATTCTTTCTTATACCCTAATAGATTGTAAGCCATTCCTCCTTCTGTAGTCTCCCTTATAACCTAATAACTCGTGAGCTCTTTCCATACTCTTGGCTAAAAGCACTGAGCATGTTGTGCACGGGTACACCCCTGCTTATGGGGGTCACTGGCAGAACAGGTAATCTCACCCTTCGTCATGCAACCCTAAACTAAATAAAAAAAATAAAAAGTTTTTGCATCCTGCATTACAACCGATTGGTCATGTGGGTGTCTGCGTGATGACTCTGCAGTTGCTAAATAAGCCTTATGGTTATCGGTGGGAGATGTGGTGCTGAGGTCACTGCTGGATTCTATTAAATTTTCAATGTTGTCAGTCATTCCAGATTTTATCTTGTGTGTGATCTCATGACATAATTAAAACCCAGACCTGAATGATGTCATCCTTCTCTTGCAGGCAATATGCATCTTATAAACGACTTTGCCAAAATCGTGTTGATCCTTTGCGGACTGTCTCTCTTCTCCGGATTCGAAGGGAAGCCTGTCACGTGAGTGTTGCCATCAGTATTCTTTAAAGTGGACCAACACCCAGGATTTTGACTATCCTGGGTTTTGGTCCACTTAGGTGGGGCACCCCGATCGGGGGTGCACCGCTGTGTGAAACAAGCAGAGCGCGTCCGCCGCCGCCACCCGCGCGTCCCTCTTACAGGGAGCGGACCCGCGCCGGCCATTCACAAATGGCCGTCGCGGGAGCGCGCCCTGCTAGAGGGATGCGTGGGAGGCGGCGGCGGACGCGCATACGCCGCTGGTGCGTGGAAAAGGTAGGATTGTGGGCTTCCTGGGGGGTTTCACCCCGCGGGACATCCCGATTTCGGATGCCCCGCGGGGAGGGATCTGGTCGGCCCGGGAATCTTATAGATTCCCGGGCCGATCTCCCCTGGGTGTTGGTCCACTTTAATAACAATCCCGAATCACTACCAGAAATATCTGGGCCTCATGTAACCCAAATTTCAGCACTCTCCTCCCCAATGTATGAGTTCTGGGAGGAAGCTGATTACCTGCTGAGGTGTGCTAGGAGTTCTCTGCTCTGGTGTGTAGAGATATACAGGGGTGTCGAAGGCCCAAATGATGGCAGCTCGAGCAGCTGGCTGGGCATCCCTGCTATAGATGAATGTAGGAGCAAATTACCTTATAAAAAGAAATCAGGGAGGAAAGTTCAATATATATGCAGCTTTGAATTTTTGTCCTTAAAAAGAAGACCTAAAGCCTTGTAACCCATCTCTAGAGTCTAAGAGACTCCAGAGGCAGGTTACAGGGTGGCCTTGGGGCATCCCAATTTAGGATGCCATGGTATGTAGAGCCGCATGCTTTGCTGTATACGTATATCGATCCTGCAGTACCCAACAGTCTGCACCTTTTTCTGGCTAAGCAAGTCATTGCCCTGCACCTAGCGACATGTCTCTTCCTCCGGCTGCATGCACTCGATGGCAGCCATTCAAGTCATGGCATGTCTGCTCCCTATGGCTGTGAGCACCTACCAGCAGCCAGTTATGCCTGCCTGGCACAGGGAGCGGGAAGTGTAGGGTGGCAGAGGAGGCCCACGCTTGCATAGTGAGAGCACGGTAAAACCCTGGAGATTCCAGGAGTCGTTCTCAAGACGGAGGATGGCCTGTAAAGTGGACCAAAACCAATCCTATTTCAACAGAAAGCAGAGAAACTCCTAAGTAGGTTTGTCAGATTCTTCATGTATTAATAACCAAAGTGCACCTTAAAGTGGACCTAAACCCACCATGGAGTCTGAGACTCCAGAGCAGGCATACTCCTTCCCCCACTGGGGCATCTAGCTATGTAAAACCCTCCGGGTCGCCCAGTAAACTCACCAATCCAATGGCGCATGCACAAGCCCGTATCAGGCCTTTGTGCATGGCCGGTGTCGGCACGTACCCTGTTATAGGTTAGCAGGGATGTGGCTGCCGGTGCACTCGGGCCCTCTCGCCTGTCCTCGGCTAGACCGTTAGATGATCCTTAGACAAGTGGGCAGGAGCGGATTCGAAAGTGCTGATTGGACGAGAGGCCGCGCATGCAACATAAGACCAGGGAAAGGTGTGTTAGACTGGGAGACCTAGGGGGTTTCACACAGTGGGGCATCCCGGATCGTGGGGGTCCCAGGGCAGGATCAAAATCCTGGGTTTTGGTCTATTTTAAAGCCCTTGTCCCCCCTTTCCCCTTGTCTGCCCTACATGAGCCCTGCATTAGAAATACTCTCCTTATCCTAACAGGGCTCCACCCAATGGGGATCTGGAAACAGCAACTGTGATAGGAGGTGCATCATATGGTCTCCTTCCATACAGTACTCTGTGAGGAAAAGGTGGGGCAGCAGGAGTAGGTGTGTGGGAGACCTTGCAGCCCTGGTTCTTTTTAATTCTGCAGCCGTCAGTGTTGTCAGACAGCAAACAAGAACATTACATTCTACCACTTCCCCACTCTATTCAGATTATTATTTCAGTACAAATGAGTGATGGTGTGGTCTGCTTTAAAGGTGTGATTCGGTAGGGCGTGTTGCTGCAGTCGGTCCTATGAATCACTGGTGACCAACTACCCAACACCCCCTTGGGGGGCAAAGTAGTAAGGGATTCCTCTGAACTCTGATACCTCCAAGGGGATTTCACATTCCCTCCATTCTTCAGATGCCCCACTCATTACATGCACCATTGCCTTTATCAAGTCTGCTGTTTGAAGTATTACGTTTCGCTGTGTCTGGCGTTGTCTACCGCACATGATGAGCGAAACAGGCGCATTCCTGCAAAATACACTCAAGACATCCAGCAGCGACAGTCAGGATATCCTAAGTGAGCAGCACTGCTCCTACTGGGCAAAGAAATGCATTACACCGTGACAAGTCCTTTTAGTCAAAA
Organism: Gastrophryne carolinensis; assembly: GCA_027917425.1. Lineage (NCBI taxonomy): Eukaryota > Metazoa > Chordata > Amphibia > Anura > Microhylidae > Gastrophryne > Gastrophryne carolinensis. Next base: position 85,302,314 of record CM051241.1, on the reverse strand, counting down.
GCAGATTGTTCTTTATTTAAAACGGACCAACCATGTTCTATCGAGGGTTACATTTTAGGAAAAAATCCCTCTTAGACTGAATGATAACTGTTTTTTTACAAAACCTTTATGACGACCCACGGACAAAACCAAGTTCAAGTCCCAAACAGGGACCATAGGTTTACGTGGGGGACGCACATGAGTGACCCCTGAAAGAAGGTATTAACCAAGGGATGCTGAGCAAAAGACTTCTGAAAGAAGACAGACAGGGCAGAAACCTGACCCTTCAGAGTACTGAGTTTTAGACCCAACTCCAAACCATGCTGTAAAAACTCCATGGGGACTAAGAACTCCCTACAGGGGAGAGACCTAGACTCACACCAATCAATGTAGGTACGCCATACCCTATAATAGATGGCAGAAGAAGTCTTCTTCCTAGCCTGCACCATGGTATCCACCACCGAGGCAGACAAGCCTTTCTCCATCAAGATGGAGGTTTCAGCAGCCAGGCCGTCAAAGCCAAAGTTTGTAAATTGGGATGGCGTAAGGAGCCCTGAGTGAGCAGATCTGGCACCAAGGGCAGAGCGTACTGATCTACTGCCAGCTGTACCACGTCTGCGAGCCACACTCTTCTTGGCCACCTGGGGGCCACCAGAATCACTGGCACCCCTTCCAGAGCAATCTTGCGCAGGACCCTGCCCAACAGGGGGGACGGAGGAAAGACATACAGGACCCAAAATTCCTTCCATGACATTGACAGAGCATCTGTGGCCAAGGCCAGAGGATCCTGAGCCAGGGAGACAAAGGCCGGGAGCTTGTGATTGTGACGGGATGCGAACAGATCCACATCCGGTAGACCCCAACGGTGACACAGGGACTGGAATACCCTGTTGCAGAGGGACCACTACCCCTGACGGGAAGTCCCCCTGCTCAGAGAGTCTGCCAGTAGATTCTCTGCCCCCGGGATATACACAGCCGAAATGCATTGAACATTGGCCTCCGCCCATGTCAGAATCCGCGACACTTCCTGGAGGGCACCTCTGCTCCGGGTCCTTCCCTGATGGTTGATGTAGGCAACCGCCGTCCTGTTGTCTGAGCGCACCTGCACAGACATTCCCTGCAGGTGATCGGTCAACTGCTCCAGTACCAACCTGATTGCCCGTAGTTCCAGAATGTTGATGGGTAAGTGGGCCTCCTGAGGGCCCCACCTCCCCTGGAACCGCAGGGACTTCCAGAATCCCCCCCAACCTGACAGACTGGCATCCGTGGTGACCGTCTCCCAGGAGGGGGCCAGAAAGGACCTGCCCTTTAGTAAGTTCTTGTGGTCCAGCCACCACGAGAGGGACCCTCTGACCAAGGGGGGAAGCACACAAACCCCGTCCAAGGACATGGGGTCCTTGTCCCATACTGACAGAAGGTGAAGCTGCAGAGGCCTCAAATGGAACTGAGCAAAAGGCACCGCCTCGAAGCTCGCCACCATTAGGCCCACCAGCTGCATTCCCTTCATCTTGTGGGGGGCCGCACAGCAAACTCTATCTTGTAACCAGAGGACACTACCTCCTGAATCCACCGGTCTGAGACTTGGCGCCTCCAGACGTGCGCGAAGTGCTGTAGCCGTCCCCCCACCCTGACGGGCGAGGGCGCCCCATCATGCCTGAGAGGTCTTGGGAGGGGCTTTGGGTTTGGACCCCTAGGAGGAGCCAGGACGTCATCCTCTGCTCCTATGCCAGGAATCTGCGCAAGCCCCCGCGAAGGACACCCCTTTCCCCTGCTTAGCGCCTCGGTAGGGGACTGAAAGGGGGCCCTGGCTCAGAAAGGGCCGGGACTGCCGCCTGCGCTGGGGTAACTTACCTCCTTTAGCAAAGAGGTCTAGGCGGCCCCAAACAGGTGTAGCCCCTTAAATGGAAGCCCAGTAAGGGCTTTCTTAGCAGCATTGTCAGCAGCCCACTGGCGCAGCCATACCGCGCGGCGTATAGCTACCGCCAAGGCGGAAGATCTGGCACACATCCTAATAGCATCATCCGATACAGACAGGATAAAGTTCACAAACACATCACAGTTAGACAGTGCATTAATCGTATCAGGTGGCAATTCGTCTGGACCATCAAGTGCATTCCTGACCATGGCCCTGAGCGCCACCAAAGTAATGGCCAAGGCGCAGACCGGGCGCAACGCCGCCCCCCCAAATGCAAAGGCATGGCATTGGTCAATGCTCTGGTCCTCAGAGTCCCGCAGCGTAGTAGTGTCGGGAGAGTGCATAATAGATCATATATAAATAGAAAAGAAAAAACCCTGTTAAGCACCACCGCAAATAATCCAAGTTTAGGGGAAACAGAGTGTGCAAAACCTGTAACTTAAATTGACACTACAATACACAAGAAAAATTTCTGTGGCTCCAGCCATCCACAGACCAAACACAGTTATTCAGAAAGCACCACTCTCACCCCAAAGAAATCAATCAATAATACCAACTGATCTAAATATTCATATGTTTAATTCATCAGTAGTATTTACTTAAAAACACACATTAAGACAGTACAACACAGATACATACACATATTAAAAAACATATATACAAAGCCAAACTCAGCAGGAGTATCCTACAAAACACATGACACCCATACTATCCAAAATATCCCTCCTAATAAACAATCTCTATCACAAGATTAAAGTGCCAATCTGAAAAGTGACCAGTGCAAAGTATGATCCATATACATATACAAAGAACAAAACTTAATCAAAATAAATTCACCTCAATGTAAATTGTGATCACCTCCTGCTGAGAGAGCATATAACCACCCACGCGTTCTGTGACTAAGTGTCACTTTCTCAAGGTGCCATGATGTGATGTAGCCTGCGCCCCTGCTCTTATAGTGGAGGAGACGGAAACACACACGCACGGATATGCACTAGAGTGCATAATAGAGGTGTTAGACAGCCCCAGAATAGGAGCATCGACCTCGGCGGGCGATGACCAGCACTTGACCATATCAGCAGGAAAAGGATACTTCCTGTCCAAACTCTTAGGAATCCCGGGAAGTCTACTGGGATGTTCCCACTCCTTAAGCACGAGGTTATTGAAATGGGTTTGCTCAGGAAATTCCAATCGAGCCTTAGCAGTATGAAATAGCTCACCCCTTTGCCTGGGAGCCACAACAGGGGAAGAGATGGACAAAACCTCAAAAATCTGAACCAGCAGTTTGTCAGTATCATCCGGGGTCCAGTGATCAGAGCCAGAATCGTCATGACCCCTTGACTTCTCGTCAGATGACCAGAGAACAGCTGGGTCAGAGAACAGCTCCTCTTCGTCCGAGGGGGTATAGCCATATAGAGGCAACAACTCATCAGCCTCTGTAGGGAAAAGAGTGGCATCAGGGGTTAAGTGCCGCTTTTTTTGCGGTGGCCTTACGCGTTAAAGTATTAGCAAGCAATTTTTCAACACTGGCCAGTCTAGCAGCCACATCAGGATGAGAATCCCCGCTTGTATTGGGGGTTAGACTCAGGCTTGGGGGAGTAGGTGAAGTGAGGCAAGGTGCAGGCCCAGCCACCGGGGGGGCGGGAAGTACCATTAGCGCCTGCTGTGCACAAGGAACACAGACCCGTGCATTGTCACCGCTGATAGGTGAGACCCCACAAGCTACACACAGCCGGGCTTGTCCCGAAGGAACCCCGGTCACAATATCCTGGGATGCCTCCATATGGTGATTAATAGGCACAATAGGCCAGTAGGGATTGACGCTGAAGCTACCCTGGATGCCCCAATGAACCGCAGGGAAGTGGGAGTAATTATACTAGGCCCAACTGGCAATTACACCGGGCCGGGAGAAGCCACTGGATTCAACCGTCTGAAAGACATAATGAGAATAAGGGGTGTCAGAACCATGTCATAGTAAGCAAGGAGAATAAAAATCGCCCGCAAGGGCACTTACAGACCAACGAAAGGAGAGGGACCGTTACCACGCGCGCGCGCGACTACACCTCAAACAGGTGCCAAGCGAACCTCGAAGGGCGGGCCAGATGCGGAGCGCGCCAAGCCAGGTCCCCGCCCCCCCCGAAGAGCGCAAAGCTCTAAGACAGCCGTCAATGTTGTCATGAGGAGCGAAGTGTATGACACACTTAGAATAGATGACTTGCCAAGGATGACGCCGCAGCGTCTGAGGCGACGCCGCCGCCCGGCGCAGCACATCCATGAAGGAAAAATGGCGCGTGCGGCAGTTACACAAGTAAAAAAGTCAATACAGCGTCTGACGCCACATATACAAGTCCAGGACATTACTAAGGCCGTAAGAATGTAATCACAATACACTGGGACCAAACACACCCCCCCCCCTTTCTTCCCCCCCCCCGAGCTACGAGGGGAACGAGGGAGGATGGCGACCCTTTGTACAGGGTCCACCGCTACACGGGGCATGGGCAATAATGCGGGAGGGGCATCCCCTAGAGGCTCACCATCAGCTTAAACCGCTTACCCTTTGGTGGGGGACTGCGGTGGAGCATGGCTCCATAAGCACGCATGGTGCTGCCTACCTTCACCCGACCAGCGCAGCCCAGGCTGGGAGGCACATTACAAGGAGGACGGGTGGGAGTAGTCCAACAGGGCCGCAGGCTTTGATAGCCCCGCTCACCTGCGAGAGAGTGATACTTCATGTCTTTGCAGTCGGCACTGCAGAGAAATCTGGGGATTTGTGGGAGGCCCACGGGTATTTGAGGGGCCAGGAGGAGCCTGTTTTACATGTCTCTGCAGTGCAGCGCCATCTGGCGGAGGATAACCCAAGTGTAAGTAATCTATCTGGAGCAGGACGTACTGTATACTAAGAATACTAAGCAAGCCTTGCCCCCACTGTGCAGTCTCTGTCAGGACTGAGACTTTGGGCCCTCGGGGGGTTTGAGGAGCAAACTACCCTTTCTCTGAGGCCCAGTCTGTGTCCAACGTTTTTTTTTTTTTTGCTCGTTTTGGCTACCCTGGGACTGCCTTATGGTGGTTTTGCCTCTAATATTAGTGACTCTTAAAACTTCCTCTTCTTATTTGGAAATGTCTTACCTGCTTTGCTATAACAAGTCAGAATGGTGTCTATGGGGTCTTCACCAAATAGGAGATTACAATGAAATGGAATGCCGCACAACTTGGCCTTGGAAACCAGATCACCAGACCATATCTTAGGCCAAAGAGCTCTTCTGGCACAGGCGAATGGGGAAGTAGAATTAGCTGTGGCTCTGATGGTCTCCTCTAAAGCATGAGCTAGGAAAGAAATGGCTCTTAAAAGGGTAGGTAAAGTATCTAAGATACTTTCTTTAGAAGTGTCATTCTCCAGATAACCCTTAAGGTTATTGAGCCAGGTTTCAACACTTCTGATAACACCATCTGCTGCCAGAACATGTTTGAATGTAAGTGATGCAGCATCCCAAGCCCTTTTTAGGATGCCTTCTATCCTGCGATTCATTGGATCACGCAATGCCCCCATATCTTTAAAGCTTAAATCTGCTGCTCTGGACATCGGACCCAGTGGAGCATCTAATTTTGGACATTTGTTCCAAGGTTCCATGTTGTGCTCCTGAAAAGGGAACTTTCTTTTGAGCGAGCTTGGCCTACATTTTTTTTCTGGGTGTTCCCATTCAGACTTAATAATATTCTTAAGTGCTGACTGAACAGGGAATGATTTGGATTTTTCTCCAAAAATGTCTTATACATAGTATCCTGCACGGATAAGGGCTTATTCTTACACTTAAGCCTCTATGTCTCGTAAATGTCATCTAATAACCCTGCCAATTCCTCTGGTAAGGGCCCTGAGGGACCGTAGGCCCCCTTGCTCTTCTTAACCTGTATAGCCTCATTAATAGAGTTTCTGGAAGAGAGTTCACCTTCACTCTCCTCCACTATTTCCTATCCTATTTCAACATAAACAGGTTCAAAACCGAGACTATTGGTGGCAGGTATAGATGTAGTAAGAGATACTGGTGGTCTAGGACCCTGAATTAGTTCTCCTGACTGAGGAGTGAATGCGCCAGCAGCGGATGCCCCTGGGTGCAACCCAGAAGGACTATAAACCTTGAATATTGAGGCAATCTCACTCCTCATTGCTAAGATCTTCCTGTGCATAGCTGAAATCTCTTCTCCGTTTCTTAGCTGAAGGCAGGATTTGCAGCGTCTAATGGGTTTAGGATCCTTGAGCTTCTCTTTTTGTTCTTATTTTTACTTTTGGTGGATTAGGCTAAAGGAAAATTACAATAACAAAGTTATAGTTATGTATACATACCCCCTTGCAGCATAAGGTGCAAAGAAAAAAAATCAGGATTCATTACATTACCAGCTTCTCCTGAGGCATTTTTCATGAGGTTCTAGGGCTAGAAGATATACTGCCTGCACCTGGATTCTTCTGCCCAAGTCTTACATTATTGGGCTAGGAATGGAGGCCTGATGCTGCTGTGGGCTGCTGGGCCGGATCGCTGCCAACGCTGCTCCGTTACTGATCTCTCCAGCCACTGCAATGGCTGGGGAGCAAGTGCTGCCTACACTTTTGGGTCGCCCACGTGTAGAGGCCGCGGCCGGAAGGGACATCAGAGTACCGCTGGGTCAGTGGCCGCAAGTCTCCATCCGCTTTCCTAGACTCCTGGAGCAGAAAACAAAAAAAAAATTGGCTGCAGCCTACTGTCCAGTGGTTCCTTAGGGAGGAAACACAAAGATGAGATGGAGAGGAAGGGGTGAGGTTTTAACCTCTGTTCAGTTTGAGTTTCCTCCCAGGGGGGTTGAGCCTCTCCATGGGTCGTAAATGAAGGATGAAGGGAAGAAAAATAACCCCTCTTAATGTCCTGGTAATGAATTGGATAAAAATACAAATGATTTTGGCTTCAAAGTAAACACTTTCAAAACAAAGTGGGAACAAAATCCACAACAATGCTCTATCACCATGATTAAACTACTCATAGAGCAGCAAGATAAACAAATTAAGGAAATAGAACAACAATACAAAGACAACTGCCAGGACCTACAACACACTAACTGGGCTCAATACGAAAAACGAAATACACAAATCACTAAAGAAATAGCACAATTAAACAAGGAAGTCTGGGAGAACAAAACAAGAAAGTTTGAGAGAGATCTATTAGCCTACCAGAAGGTACAGCATACAGATGGAATAAAACAACAGGTTACAGGGGGACCACGGGAAACTATAATAAATACAAGCACAGAGAGGGACCCCCATCCACATTTAGGGACAGACAACAACAGAGACCAGGACAAACCAAAAGGTACCCACGGTCACAAACAGAGGGGGAACCAAGATACACAGAAGCAAAGAAAACATACCCACCACAGGACCAACAGTATAGTGAAACCTCATCAGAGGATAGTTTTTTAGGAGTAGATACAAATCCACTACAACCCCCACTGTCACAACAGTCAAAACGATCCACAAGAAGTCAAGCTCAATCTCACCACAAATAGAGGAGGGGACAAACCAAATAGTCAATCTAGCACATTCCCTTGACAAAAGATCAGGAGATGGTCCTCAAATTCGGCCTGAACTTTTGCCCACAAATCAACATGAACAAATTTGAAGCAATAAAGGACCCGCACCTCTTTGCGAGAAGGGTCCTATTAAAATACCAATATAAAGACAAAACAAAACCGGACACCATGGTAACACTGAGCCAGGAAGACCAACCCACTTTGGACCTATTACACGAATTAGAATCTAATCCTACAGCAACACAAAGTCCAACAATAGAACCCAATGCACCTAGGCCCAAAACATTCAGGAAACCCTCAACATATTTCCCCCCCTTCACCTGAATGCCCGTGTAAAAACTTTTGTTAACTTGGTAACATACGATATTGAGAAGATAACCACTAAGGGTCAAAGACCAAATAACATAACAACATCCATGAAGACAGCATTACAACAGTTAGAACAAAACACAGACATAACGATAAAATCAGCAGACAAAGGGGGGAATACGGTCATCATGACCAAAACACAATATGAAAAGATGTGCCTAAAGATACTCAACAATAGGGATTGGTATCATAAGATACCAATGACTCAATTAGCCAAAGACCAAGAAGAATACAACACACTGATTGACCATACCCTACAGAAGGGAATAATTAGCAAACAGAATTCCTAAAAATTGACAAACCCACCATTCAAACTTTCTACTCTCTACCTATAATTCACAAATCACAGACAGACCCACCAGGGAGACCGATAGTATCAGGGATAGGATCACTTACCAGTAGAGCCAGCGAATACATAGACACCCACTTACAACCTTACGTACAAGCCCTCCCATCATACATAAGAGACACACCCCATCTACTACAGACAATAGAGGACATCCCATTACCAACAGGAACTCTCATAGCAACCCTTGATGTTGAAGCACTGTATTCAAGCATACCCCACCATTTGGGACTGAGAGCAGTTAAATCACTCCTCGACCAACTGGACATCAACCAGTATGAGCACAGCAGCTTCTTAATAAAACTTTTACAATTCATACTAACCCACAACAACTTCCTATTTAATAGAAACCTTTACCATCAAGCACAAGGGACTGCTATCTGGACCACCTGTGCACCCACCTATGCCAATTTATATCTGGGCTGGTGGGAGAACAATCTGTACCAGGATGAGTCCCTGACACCACACCTAACCAGGGTCCTCTCCTGGTACAGATACATAGACGACATACTAATATTCTGGCAGGGAACAGAATCAGAAAAACATTCCACAACATCCTAAACCAGAACCCATATAACCTTAAGTTCACACTTGGTTACAATATAAAGGAGATTTCGTTTCTGGACTTAAAAATTGGCATAGACCAAGAGGGAAACATCTATACTAATTTTTATCGGAAACCAACCGCGGCTAATAACATACTGAGGGCCACTAGCTCACACCCCAGCCCATTGAAACGCAGCATCCCGTATGGGGAGTACCTACGGGCAAGACGCAATTGCTCCCTAGACGCAGACTTCCAACAAGCCGCAAGGGGGATCCGAGAAAGACTCTTACAAAGGGACTACTCAAGGAAACTACTGAAACAGGCCTACAAGAAAGCGACAATAAGGGATAGACAAACTATACTCTTTCCCAAACCCAAACCCACAGGTTCCACTATACCTCACCTACCATTCATACTAACATTTACAAAACAACACCAACAAATCAAACAGTACAGAGGCACTGGCACATATTAACACATGACCCAGACTTAACGGACTTAATCCCAAAAGAACTTATATTAGTATTTAGAAGAGCCAAATCCATAAAAGACTATTTGGTAAGGAGCCATTACAATGGACAAACCTCCAAAGAATGTTGCAAGACAAGGGACTTTTCAGATGCGAAAGCTGCAGTACATGCAGATACATACAACAAGGAAAAGAAATGATTCTCCCGAATGGAACAAAAAGGGTAGCCAGACATTTCACCAATTGCAATACCTCCAATGTAATTTACCTGATAACATGTCCATGCCAGAATTTCTACGTAGGCAAAACAAACAGGAAACTTAAAAACAGAATTTATGAACACGACACCCATAGGAAGACATTTTTTCCTCAAGCACGCATCAAATCCCAACAACATCAGATTTCAGGTACTTGACAGACTACACGACAACCAAAGGGGAGGTGATATACAGAAACGCACAATGCAAATAGAAACAATGTGGATAACAAGACTTAAGGCAACCAGACCACCAGGACTCAATGAGACATGCATTTTCACCCCATTCCTCTGACATTAATTAAATAACCCACATATAACTACCACTACCTAGTGAACTCACTCCCACGAATCCAAAACAAAAAACATTACCATACATAACTACCTTCCACTACCTTTCCCTAGTGAACTCACTCCCAAAAGCCAACAAAATAAGACCTGCCCCGAACAAACGCAAAAATAAAGTGAAAATAGTTCCAAACACTACAAAGTTCCAACACAACAAGTATTTAGCAACATTACAGAAGGTTCCCATTCCTTAAAAAAAATTTAAACCCTAAACCCTAAACACAAAATTGCAGCAAGTAATAACAAGGACGAAGTACCCGAACATGATTCAATTCAATTTAATCGGGTACAAACAGGAAAGGCATTTGACCAGGCAAATAGAGCGCACAACACATATAGCGCTCAGTTTCTCCCCTCCTTAAATATATGCTACAAGCGGGAGTGCCAAAAACGAGACACAATCCCCAACAAGAAACGCACCCCAGCAGCACACGGAGCATGCTAACCAGCAAAATGGCGTCGCCCAACAGAGTGACACAAAAACATCATTACGCAAACGGAACGGACGCCGCCACCGGGCGGGGCCGGCGGACCAGAAGAGCGTCACGCGCACCTCCGAGCCTCTGCCAACCGAATAACAGGAGGCTCACAGGGAGAACATCACTGAGAGCCTTAGCATACGGCTCCCAGCACACGCCTCCAACACCGGCCCCGAAGTGCGCAGCACGCCACTGAGGCGGAAACAACGCAGGCACACCAGAGATCACTCCAGCTGCACACCACCCTCCCGAGGGAGGGTGCCGGACGACGAGCGCACCCACACACTGATATCCAAAAGTAAGTTTAACTTTGAACTATTATCATTAGTATCTACAGGGGAAACCTATATATCCCCATTAAGGGGCTAACCCAGCCCTATAGCTACCACACAAACCAGGACATTGGGGGAACTAACTGTTGGAATCCTTTCATACAGATTAAACAATAAAGAGGAACCAAAGGGAGACCTTACATTTCCAAGCAGCCACATGCAAAAAACTGTACCAGCAGAAAACATGTAAGTACCCACAAGAATCATGCTAACAACATACTCTATAGTAATATCAATTCCCATTGAATAAATCGCCAATTGAAACAATTGAAATACTTTTACACAGATTAAGTAATAAAGAGGACCCAAAGGGAGACCCTACACCTCCAAGCAGCTATATGCTAAAAAACTGTATCAGTAGAAAAATATGTGAGTACCCATAAGAATCATGGCTTAACAACATGCTGTGTAGCAAATCAAACGCTATTAACATACTACCCCACGACACATACAGGTTTTAGGTCCGCACACTGATGAAGCCTTCAGGTGAAACGCGTCTGTGACGGATCCAAAATTGAACTTTCTACAAACCTGAGAGGGCTTGCTACAAACAACCCAAAAAATGTGCTATAAACCGAAGGGTCCACATTCTCTACAGAAACAAATTTCACTTGCTACAAACCGAAAAGGGTAAACCTTGCTACAAACAACAACCCAAAACTTGCTACAAACTTGAGGATCCACTTAAGGATCCAGGGTATTTCCCCACAGGGGCAACTCCCGAAAGACGTTTCTTTCTTTTAAAAGTGATGTGTTAAGAAATTTTTTGCACTATTGAGTTTTTGTATATAGGTAAAATATGTGTGAAATGTATAGTTAAATGCTGCACTGTAAATATCCTCATTGCACTTTATTGTATAAATAAAACCACTTGTTAATATAACAACACAGTTATTCATACAAAGGTGTGTGGAGTAAGGTACCACAGAGCCAAAACACCCCAGGAGGAAACAGTGGAATGCTCAACCCCCCTCAACCACTGCACCAGTACTCCAGAAGGGGTACTAAATACCAACCCACCACCTCAGAGTTTGGAACTACAAACAGTGATATAACTGTCCCCCCCCCCGAACAGATCCCCTAGACCCAAAACCTAATAGGCACAATGTGAGCAGAATCTCCCTTAGGACTCACAAAAACAATGAGAGTGGGAGAGGATCCAATATAAATTTTAAACAGGTAGAGTGGTAAAGGATCTCCTATACTCGAGAATAATGTGAAAAGGGCAAAAGGATCCTTACGTAACCCTAAATGAATAGGCATAGTGCAAGCTGCCTCCCTAGGACCCCAGAGTGCTAGACTACTAGTCAATTCCCCCAGATATTAGGCGAACTATGAGTGGCTGTCTCCCCAGTGGTAAAGGATCTCCTATACCCCGGGATAATGTGGAATTGGCAAGACCAGGGGTATGTATACTACAGGTTGAGAGACAGTGATCTAGGCAATATATTATTTGGCAAAGGATCACTTCATAACCCCAAATGAAAAGGCAGATTTCAATCAGATATCCCCGGCCAGAAATTCAGGGCAGTATCTAGGGGAGGGCGAACAGGGTGGGCAGAGGATCATCTGCACCATGGAATATTGTGGAAAGGGCAACAGGATCCTACTATGACCTGAAATGAAAATTCAGAGTGCCAGAAGAATCCCAAGACCAGGCTTGGACTGGTCCACTGGGTTACCAGGGAATCATTTCAGGGCCTTTATCACCAAAACCTGAACTATGTATAGCTTTTTTGTGGGATCTCAAGTGCACACACACAGACAATACAGTTTGGCATAATGTGTCTGTGCATGGGCCCTGAATATAAACCAGTGGTACTTGCATCTAAGAGCAGAATGGCCCAAGATCAACAATTATTAGAGGAAATGGCAGAGGATATTATAGACCCCAGATTAATTGATAGAGGGCAAGAGGTTCTCCCCACGACCCTAAATAAACAGGCAGAGTTCAAGCAGATACCCCAGACCCCAAACTAATAGCATGGGTGCCTCCCTCCCCAGATCCCAACAGGCAGTGAGTGCAAGTGGATCCCAGAGTAAAGATGTTTGTGTCAGTAAGAAGAGACAAGCCAGGTTATAGGAAGCTGCGGGATTAAACTGGCACAAAGGAAAAGGGGTAGTAAGATGTCCAGTTGCAGGGATGAGTTACACCGGTATTGTACTGGTTGGTACCTTGAATGTTGCCATGGTGATAACTCAAATGTATTCTTTACAGGAGGCGAGCGGTCAGCGAGATGCAGTTGATGCACAATTACGGCAGCTTCAGACACACACTCCAGAGACAGGAGTGGCTCCAGATGAAGATCCAGAACCTGTACCTGGCCTCCGCCAGCACCCCGCAGGAGTCCACCCCCAAAATGGCGGAAACCAGGCCGCAAAAGCCTCACAAAGAGGGCAAGTCAGCAGAGAGAAAGAACAAGCCTGCCCCCCATCAGAATCAGCGGACGGTTGTGAAGAAGGGGCACAGACACAATGCCAAGACCCATGCAGATGGCGGGTTTAAACCTGATTTTCAGTGACACCAACTGCCGCAACATATACCCAACTGTGGCTTCCATTAGACTATAAGCTCTGCAGGAACAGTCCATATATCCTGGCAGACTTATATAGATGTAGAGCGAGAAGAAGCATGTAACTATTACTCATACCTGTACACCACATCGCCTAGAGCAGTGGTTCTCAACCTTTTTTCTGCCAAGCACCCCCTAGCGACAGGAAGTTACTACCAAGTACCCCCAAGGAGATCATAATAAGTAGGTCACAGGCATCAAAACACTTTGAAAAGAAGAATAAACAATGTTTTGCTGGTAAAATAATATACCAGACCTGTCAGGCACCCTGTGTAGGTGCACCCCTGAACTACTCAAGAGTACCCCCTGGGGTAAATGCACTGCAGGTTTGGAAACATAGAGAATAGAAACCAAATTTAGGATTATAGAATTCTTATATGTGCCATATGGCCGCCACTGTCTAGAGACAAGTAACAAATAAAAAACTATACATACTTTTGCCCCCCCCCCCCCATTGGAAAGTTTTAAAACATGGGAGACGAAGGGAAGAGCTGCAGTGTACGAAAGGAGAGTATAGATTATATTTAAACTTGGATCTCTTAAAGGGAACCTATCAGTAGAGAAACATCCCATTACTGCCCCACCAGCTGTAACACTTACTCATATTCAGATTTGCCAATTACAGACAATCATATTTCTTCTTTTTTAAACTGTAAAACAAAGCAGAACTACATATTGGTGCTGAGTTTCATCGCTGATGCTTCATGTGACCACCAGCAACCAATGACCCTAAGGTTGGGAGGACCATCCAACATCTAGGTTTGCTTTAAAGGACCACTCCAGCCCCTTCCTGCAAAATAAAAATAAGCCCCGGCAAAAAGCATTAAAGCACATTTAGTAAAAGTAAAAAAAAACCTTAACCCCAAATCCAGCGTTGTCACGGGTCCACCGACTTCTTCCCGGATGTCCCGCCCAGCCGCTGGGAGCAGACGCTCTCTGCATCGTGCGCTCCCGCCTGCCCATTCAGGTGTGTGAGCAGTCTCACTTTTTTGGTTACAAATAAGATCTCACCTAGTCCTGGAATCCAGTGCTTGTCCCAGGCGCAATGTTGGCATCGCTCGATTTGTGCATGTGTATGTTTGCCACTCCATTTTTATGGGAGCGGGGGATGCTGCTCTGTGCAAGCTCACTGCAGCCCAGCAAAGTGACTGATGGACAGAGCTTAAGTCAGGACCAGGTGAGTTATGTTTTTTTTTTAACTCCTTGTCCTGCCTGTCCAGTGCTTGTGGGGGGCATATTAAATTACAATATAGACACCTTAAAGTGGACCAAAGCTCAGCTATAGTGTCTAAAGGACTCCAGGGCCAAGTAACAGCTTCTTCCTGGGGAATCTCAATTTGGAATGCCCTACTCTGTGAAACCCCCTTGGTCAAGTGTATACTTACCTCAGAATTTGATCACACTAAATGGCTGGTGGCAGTGCAGATCGGCCTGCAAGAGGCGTCCGAATATCGATTCTATTTAGAACTCGATGTGTGATGGGGAGTTCTGATTAGACCAGAGCCTGCACATGTGCTGTAGGAGCGCATAGGGGCATTCCAAATCAAGATGCCCCTGCAAAGCAGACCAAAACCCAGAAAGTGAAATTCCTCGGTTTTAATCTGCTTTAATGTGGAACAAAACCCAATGAGGCCATACCTGTAATTTTGGGCTGTACTCGCGCTCCAGACCATTCACATAGACTATGTGGAGGGTTATACACAGTGGGGGCACAAACAAAACCCAGGATAGTTGTATCTGTAACAAGAAAAATAGAAATTGGATTTATTCTAACGATTGCAAAAAAAAAAAAAAATTAGCTGCATGTGTGGGGGGCAGTAATGTTGGTGGGATAGCTACCCTTGTCCCCTAGAGGCGTTTCAAGTAGGAAAATCACAGGCGCATGTGCGAGGCACTCAAACGTCTCACCAAGCCTATGTCATGTGACTGGACAGAGCTCCTCCTTTTTCTCACGCTTCATAATGCACTTTTATTGTATTTATTTTGTATTCCATACATGGGTGAGCATAACCATGAAGTGAAATTCCTTGGTTTTGATCTGCTTTAAAGTGGAACAAAACTCAATGAGGCCATCCCTGTAATAAAAAAAAAACGTAATGCCCCACTGTATGAACCCCCCACCCGGGGCGCCGCAAAACTCACCTCTTCTGCTGGTTGACTCTGCGCTGTAAATATTCGGAAGTGAAAGGCGCCGCATCCCCAGCGCGTCCGATGCTGGAAATGCATCCCGTCTCGCTCTTGATTGGTGTGAACAGAGCCGTTTGCCAAACATGAAATATGCACGGCACACCAAGCATGCACCATAGGACCAACAATTTTTTTTTGGGGGGGGGGGGGGGGTGCACAGTGGAGCATCACAAATCAAAATCCTGGGTTTTGTTTCACTTTCAGTAAATACTGCAGCCTTTGAAGTGGACCAGAATTTCAGGGTTGATTCCTTAGCCCTGTAAAATGCAAATCGCAACTGGGATCCCTGATCTATGCATCCTGCAGCTTAGGCGCGCTCTGACGCTCGGTCATTCAGGCAGGGGTGGGTACAAGCATGTCAGCCACAAGGAGACCAGGGATAGAGATTGGACATGCAAGCCCACTCTGTATTTCCCCCTGGTTACAGGAAGCCGCATGATTGGCAGATATACAATGAATGAGGAAGGTGGATGACTTGACTATAGTGCTGATTAAAGCGGACCAAAACCCACATTTTTAACCTTCATCCCCTAAATTGCTCCACCTGTACAGAGGACTATTTGCCAATTTGTACTGTTCCTGCTTCAATCTAATCTGATATCACTCTGTCTGTTTAGCTGTAAAGCTCCGTCTCCTCCATTCATTGCCACCGTTGTGTGTGGCAATGATGTAATTGCCACACCTATGCAATGACTGATCTCCTGTCATCTTACAGAGAGGGACACCCAAAATTCCATTCATTTCAGGATGATTCGAAAAGTGAAAATAAATATTTCTAGTTCTACAACCTAAGAAGGGAGTATAGGCCGGGCAGTGGGTTTTGGTCCACTTTAATTCCCAGGAGCAGCTAGGTACAATCTGACAGGTGAAACATGTATGCAAGAAAATCGTGTATTTCTCTGTCTACCGTCACCTTCCCTTTAAATAATTGTTTGTAAAAAACATTTTTATAGCGTGGGATCATACAAAACTCTATTACATTCCTTTCTTTATCAAGTGACTGGTGAGCAAGATGTGACAAGTATCTAAATGGAATTTTATTTTTGGGTTTTGACAATTTTTAAAAAAAAATTTTTTTGGTTGGCTATCGGGTATTTATGGTGCCCACACATGTATTGATT
This sequence comes from Gastrophryne carolinensis, assembly GCA_027917425.1. Classification (NCBI taxonomy): domain Eukaryota; kingdom Metazoa; phylum Chordata; class Amphibia; order Anura; family Microhylidae; genus Gastrophryne; species Gastrophryne carolinensis. Next base: position 85,285,840 of record CM051241.1, on the reverse strand, counting down.
TTCTTTTTGATTGATCGCAAAAAACGAAATGCTATTGTTTTTTCTTTCCAGGCCAAGGGTTACATTAGCTGCTTTCCGCTCTCCCCATGCTGGCTGTCGGAGGTGGCATCATTCATTTAGCCATAATTCAGCCTGATGTATATTTCTTCCTAGTGAACTCTTTACCATCTGCTAGGCCTCCTGAACAGTTGTGGTTGTGACTCATCTGTGCAAGTCAATCTCTCTTTTAGATTCCAAAATCTTCACAAAAGATTTTGTTCCTCTTTTAAGCGGCACAAAACCCAGGGCAGCCAGCCCTGGCCTTTAAAAGAACCCACTGGCCTCCCCCAGGTCAACTCAAATCGGGATGCCCCGCTGTGTGAAACCTCCCAGATTGCTGTTATCCGCTTACCTTCCCCAGCCCAGCGGCACATGCGCAGACTCTCGTACATTCAGAGCCATATCCTGTGATGTAATCCGGCTCTGATTGTTTTAAATATGCAGCAAAAGCGGCTGCATCCCCTGTGTTTTTGGGCTGGACTCGCGCTCCCACCATTCATATAGGCTGGGGTGATCTAGGGGGGGTTACACAGTGGGGGCACGAACAAAACCCGGGATAATCAAAAATATCTTAACAAGAAAAATAGAAATTGGATTTATTCTAATGATTGCAAAAAAAAAAAAGTTGCTGCATGTGTGGGGGGCAGTAATAACGGTGGGGTAGCTGCCCTTTTCCCCTAGAGCCGTTTCAGGTAGGAAAATCACAGGCGCATGTTCGAGGCACTCACCGAACTTGTCACCAAGCCTATGTCATGTGACTGGACAGAGCTCCTCTTTCTTGTGCGTCGTAATGCACTTTAATTATATTTATTTTGTATTCTGTACATGGCAGAGCATAACTTATTGTTTTGATACAGTTTTGTAATAAAGTTGATATTTGTTATTAAATAGAAGCAACCTTACTTTCCATAGAGTCTCTTTATTGCCATTTAAAGCGGACCTTCACTCTGAATAAGAGTCTATCTTATATGTTTCCCCCACCCTGTACATACAGACTGTCCACATTAAAAATCATCCTACCTGCATCTACTGCATGTTATGAGCTTATGGAAGCCGCCATCTTATCAGGCAGCCTGCAAACAGGAAGTGCCCCCTGACTGTGCTGCTCTGCATTCTGGGACTGCTGACTGTTACCTGACCCCAGCTCTGCTCTGTCTGAGCAAAGCACAGCTATAACCCGCCCCCCTGTACCTTATCCCACTCTCTTCTCCTCAGTAAGTGTGATGCTTCTGAGTCAAGATGGCGGCGCCCGTATCCTAAATTCCTGAACAGAGTTGCAGCCCAGTGGGGGAAAGAATAATAAGTTAGTGACTAAAAACGTAAAATATATTAATTTTAGATGCTGGGGAACCGTTTTTTAAGAGTTTGGGCTTTTCATTAAATCACGCTGAAGGTCCGGTTTAAGTCTTCATGAATACTCCCCCTGCCCCTCCCTTTATTCTTATAAATAAAAAATCTAATGTACACTCACCCAGGTAGAAGATTCTTACCTTTTAGCTACAGGGCTTCATCCGATGAGATCTGGAAACTGCAGTACACTGCAGCGGAGGAGGTGTAAACTGCAGATTCCTGTCTCTAGTGAACAGAAAAACCCAATGGGAAAAGGTTTCTCCACTCAAAGTGTCAATGGCAGGACATCTGCCACACGCTGCACCCCACCCTGCATCCCGATCCTACCAACCCACCGCAAGCTGCACCCCAATCCCACAACCAGCATGTTTTACACCACAATTCTACTTATCGGCCCTACCCTGATCCCACTGAACTGCCACATTCTGCACCCTGAAGCCACGAGCCCTTCAGTACTACCAACCATCACTCGTTGCCCCCCGATCCCAGCAACCATCACTCACTGCCCCTGATCCCAGCAACCATCACTCACTGCCCCTGATCCCAGCAACCATCACTCACTGCCCCTGATCCCAGCAACCATCACTCACTGCACCCGATCCCAACAACCATCACTCACTGTACCCTGATCCCACCAACCACCACTCACTGTCCCCAGTCCCACCAACCAATACTGACTGCATCCTGATTCCACCAAACATCACTTACTGCCTCCGATCCCACCAACCACCACTCACTATGCCAATCCCACCAACCACCACTCACTGTGCCAATCCCACCAACCACCTTTCACTGCCCCCCCAATCCCACCAACCACCACTCATTGCTCCCGATCCCACCAACCATCTTTCCCTGCCCCCCATCCCACCACTCACTGTCCCCCAATCCCACCAACCACTACTGAATGCATCCTGATCCCACCAAACATCACTTACTGCCTCCGATCCCACCAACCACCACTCACTGTGCCAGTCCCACCAACCACCACTCACTGTGCCCAATCCCACCACTCACTGCCCCCCGATCCCACCAACCACCTTTCACTGCCCCCCGATCCCACCAACCACCTTTCACTGCCCCCCGATCCCACTAATCACCACTAACTGTAATCAATCCCAGCAACCACCACTCACTGCCCCCCCGATCCTACCAAACACCACTCACTGCACCTGATCCCACCAAACACTGCCCACCTGATTCCACCAACCACTACTCACTGCCCCCCCGATCAATTACTGCACCCAATCCCACCAACCTCCACCACTTACTGCACCCTGATACCACCAGTCCATCACTCAATGCTCCTGATCCCACCAAACACTGCCCACCCGATTCCACCAACCACCACTCTGTGCCCCCCGATCCCACTAATCACCACTCACTGTAATCAATCCCAGCAACCACCAGTCACTGCACCCTGATCCTACAAAACACCACTCACTGCACCCGATCCCACCAAACACTGCCCACCTGATTCCACCAACCACCACTCACTACCCCCCCGATCCAACCAAACATCAATTACTGCACCCAATCCCACCAACCACCACCACTTACTGCACCCTGATCCCACCAGCCCATCACTCACTGCTCCGGCTCCCACCACCACTTACTGCATCCTGATCCCACCAGCCCATCACTCACTGCTCCCGCTCCCACCACCACTTACTGCATCCTGATCCCACCAGCCCATCACTCACTGCTCCCGCTCCCACCACCACTTACTGCATCCTGATCCCACCAGCCCATCACTCACTGCACCCGATCCCACCAAACACTGCCCACCTGATTCCACCAACCACTGCCCCCCGATCCAACCAAACATCAATCCATCCCACCAACCACCACCATTTACTGCACCCTGATCCCACCAGCCCATCACTCACTGCTCCCGCTCCCAGGGCCGGATTATGAGGGGGGCGCAAGGGGCTTGAGTCCTAGGGCCTCCACCACTTGCCCTGCAAAGGGGGCCTCCACCAACCTTTGATTTATGGTCTGGTCCAGGAGGCTTTTCAGTCTTTGGTCTGATGAAGCTATCGGAGGCAGTGGGGCCCCCCCTGCACAAGCCTTTTATTTTTTGGCAAACCGGCCCCCAAAGCAAACGCAGGGCAGGACAGAGAGTCTAGAGTAGCAAAGCCGCTGTCATCAACGTTACAGTGATGGGTGCGTGCAGAGCTGTCAGTCGGTGGCCGATCACTGCACATAAGACACCAAGCACAGCCGCTGGCAGCTCAATGCAGGGAACTGTTTTCTGTTGGACCAGCCGAGTGGCTACCCCGCCAAGAATGGCAAAGCAGGAGTTCCCGAGCAGCACGTACCCACACAAGGGACTCAATCTAACGTTCCAGGAAGTAGACGGGTGCCAGACAATCACCAATCACTTACTTGGCTGGACTATTATTTTGAAGTAAAGAAAAAACCCGTATCACCAGATTTTGTGCCCAGGGGCCTCCACCACACTTAATCCAGCCCATCCCACCAACCACCACCGCTTACTGCACCCCGATCCCACCAACCACTAGTTGTGGACTAGGGCCAAAAGTCAACCTAGATTTTACCAGCCAGTGGCATCTCTGAAGCTTCCTGGCAAGTCAACCAGTGTGCTCTGAGGCTAAATCATTAGAGGGAAGAGGCTAAGGGTTGCTTTGGTGAGGGGGAGGCAGTCAAAGAGGAAGTGTTAGTAAAGGTAGCAGCCCAACTGGTCCCGAAGCAGTGTGGCTCACAGGGCATTTTCCCAGGTCTCCCTATGGCCAGTCTGCCTCTGCCACTCACAACACCCACCCCCCAAGCGGCACCCAATCGAGATTGTCGAACTGACAGCAGACTACAAGAGACCATTGAATATTCCGCTGCTCTCTCCGCCCATAGGGGAACACTCCCCTCCTGCGGTCTCTGTCCCGCCCCTAGTTTACAGGTCACCTGGTCAGGCTTGTTTCCTGTCACGTGATGGTGACGTCGGAGTTGATTTCTTTACCCCAATAGGATCTACCGGCCGCTGTGGATTGAGTATCGGAGAAATTCCGGTGAGCGGAGATACCGGGGACATGTAAGAATGGCGGGAAGCGGCGCTGTGAGGAAAAGGGAAGGAGGCGAGCGCTGTCATGGCGGCGCTACGGGGGCTCCGGGCCTGGCTGCAGGGGGCGCCGCTCTGCTTCCCTGTTTTGAATTTTGAAGTGTGTGTGTGTCTGTCTATCTGTCTGGGGGACTGTCTGTGTGTCTGACTGGGGGGGGGGGGACTGTGTGTGTCTGACTGGGGGGGGACTGTGTGTGTGTGTCTGACTGGGGGGGGGGGGGACTGTGTGTGTGTCTGACTGTGGGGGGGGGGACTGTGTGTGTGTGTCTGACTGGGGGGGGGGACTGTGTGTGTGTCTGACTGGGGGGGGGACTGTGTGTGTGTCTGACGGGGGGGGGGACTGTGTGTGTGTCTGACTGGGGGGGGGACTGTGTGTGTCTGACTGGGGGGGGGGACTGTGTGTGTTCTGACTGGGGGGGGGGACTGTGTGTGTGTCTGACTGGGGGGGGGGACTGTGTGTGTGTCTGACTGGGGGGGGGGGACTGTGTGTGTGTCTGACTGGGGGGGGGGGACTGTGTGTGTGTCTGACTGGGGGGGGGGGGACTGTGTGTGTGTCTGACTGGGGGGGGGGACTGTGTGTGTGTCTGACTGGGGGGGGGGACTGTGTGTGTGTCTGACTGGGGGGGGGGGGACTGTGTGTGTGTCTGACTGGGGGGGGGGACTGTGTGTGTGTCTGACTGGGGGGGGGGACTGTGTGTGTGTCTGACTGGGGGGGGGGGACTGTGTGTGTGTCTGACTGGGGGGGTGGGGACTGTGTGTGTGTCTGACTGGGGTGGGGACTGTGTGTGTGTCTGACTGGGGGGGGACTGTGTGTGTGTCTGACTGGGGGGGGGACTGTGTGTGTGTCTGACTGGGGTGGGGACTGTGTGTGTGTCTGGCTGTGGGGGGGGGGGACTGTGTGTGTGTCTGGCTGTGGGGGGGGGGCTGTGTGTGTCTGACTGGGGGGGGGGGACTGTGTGTGTGTCTGACTGGGGTGGGGACTGTGTGTGTGTCTGACTGGGGGGGGGGCTGTGTGTGTGTCTGACTGGGGGGGGGGACTGTGTGTGTGTCTGACTGGGGTGGGGACTGTGTGTGTGTCTGGCTGTGGGGGGGGGGGGACTGTGTGTGTGTCTGGCTGTGGGGGGGGGACTGTGTGTGTGTCTGACTGGGGGGGGGGACTGTGTGTGTCTGACTGGGGGGGGGACTGTGTGTGTGTCTGACTGGGGGGGGGGGCTGTGTGTGTGTCTGACTGGGGGGGGGGACTGTGTGTGTGTCTGACTGGGTGGGGACTGTGTGTGTGTCTGGCTGTGGGGGGGGGGGGACTGCGTGTGTGTCTGGCTGTGGGGGGGGGACTGTGTGTGTGTCTGACTGGGGGGGGGACTGTGTGTGTCTGACTGGGGGGGGGACTGTGTGTGTGTCTGACTGGGGGGGGGGGGCTGTGTGTGTGTCTGACTGGGGGGGGGGCTGTGTGTGTCTGTCTGACTGGGGGGGGGTGTGTGTGTGTCTGACTGGGGGGGGGCTGTGTGTGTCTGATTGGGGGGGGGGGGCTGTGTGTGTATGACCGGGGGGGTGGGTTGTGTGTGTGTCTGTCTGACGGGGGGGGGGGGGGCTGTGTGTCTGTCTGACTGGGGGGGGGGGGGGCTGTGTGTCTCTGTCTGACTGGGGGGGGGCTGTGTGTGTCTGTCTGACTGGGGGGGGGGACTGTGTGTGTGTCTGACTGGGGGGGCTGTGTGTGTCTGATTGGGGGGGGGGGCTGTGTGTGTCTGATTGGGGGGGGGGGGGCTGTGTGTGTATGACCGGGGGGGTGGGTTGTGTGTGTGTCTGTCTGACGGGGGGGGGGGGGCTGTGTGTCTGTCTGACTGGGGGGGGGGCTGTGTGTGTCTGTCTGACTGGGGGGGGGGCTGTGTGTGTCTGTCTGACTGGGGGGGGGGGCTGTGTGTGTCTGTCTGACTGGGGGGGGGCTGTGTGTGTCTGTCTGACTGGGGGGGGGGACTGTGTGTGTGTCTGACTGGGGGGGCTGTGTGTTTCTGACTGGGGGGGGGGACTGTGTGTGTGACTGACTGGAAGGGGCAGGGCTGTGTGTGTGATTGACTGGACGGGGGGTACTGTGTGTGTGTGTGTCTGACTGGGGGAGGGGGGGGCTGTGTGTCTGTCTGACTGGGGGGGGCTGTGTGTGTCTGTCTGACTGGGGGGGGGGCTGTGTGTGTCTGTCTGACTGGGGGGGGGACTGTGTGTGTGTCTGACTGGGGGGGCTGTGTGTTTCTGACTGGGGGGGGGGACTGTGTGTGTGACTGACTGGAAGGGGCAGGGCTGTGTGTGTGATTGAATGGACGGGGGGAACTGTGTGTGTGTGTGTCTGACTGGGGGGGAGACTGTGTGTGTGTCTGACTGGGGGGGAGACTGTGTGTGTGTGTCTGACTGGGGGGGAGACTGTGTGTGTGTGTCTGACTGGGGGGGAGACTGTGTGTGTGTGTGTCTGACTGGGGGGGAGACTGTGTGTGTGTGTGTCTGACTGGGGGGGAGACTGTGTGTGTGTGTGTCTGACTGGGGGGGAGACTGTGTGTGTGTCTGACTGGGGGGGAGACTGTGTGTGTGTGTCTGACTGGGGGGGAGACTGTGTGTGTGTGTCTGACTGGGGGGGAGACTGTGTGTGTCTGACTGGGGGGGAGACTGTGTGTGTCTGACTGGGGGGGGGGGAGACTGTGTGTGTGTGTCTGACTGGGGGGGGGAGACTGTGTGTGTGTGTCTGACTGGGGGGGGGAGACTGTGTGTGTGTGTGTCTGACTGGGGGGGGGGAGACTGTGTGTGTGTCTGACTGGGGGGGGGGAGACTGTGTGTGTGTCTGACTGGGGGGGGGGACTGTGTGTGTGTCTGACTGGGGGGGGGACTGTGTGTGTGTGTCTGACTGGGGGGGGGACTGTGTGTGTGTCTGACTGGGGGAGGGGGGCTGCGTGTGTGTGTCTGACTGGGGGGGGGGGGGGGAATGTGTGTGTCTGACTGGGGGGGGGAATGTGTGTGTCTGACTGGGGGGGGACTGTGTGTGACTGACTGACTGACTGACTGATTGACTGGACGGGGCAGGACTGTGTGTGTGAGACTGATTGACTGGACGGGGCAGGACTGTGTGTGCCTGATTGACTGGACGGGGCAGGACTGTGTGTGCCTGATTGACTGGACGGGGCAGGACTGTGTGTGCCTGATTGACTGGACGGGGCAGGACTGTGTGTGCCTGATTGACTGGACGGGGCAGGACTGTGTGTGCCTGATTGACTGGACGGGGCAGGACTGTGTGTGCCTGACTGGACGGGGCAGGACTGTGTGTGACTGACTGGACGGGGCAGGACTGTGTGTGACTGACTGGACGGGGCAGGACTGTGTGTGACTGACTGGACGGGGCAGGACTGTGTGTGACTGACTGGACGGGGCAGGACTGTGTGTGACTGACTGGACGGGGCAGGACTGTGTGTGTGACTGACTGGACGGGGCAGGACTGTGTGTGTGACTGACTGGACGGGGCAGGACTGTGTGTGTGACTGACTGGACGGGGCAGGACTGTGTGTGTGACTGACTGGACGGGGCAGGACTGTGTGTGTGACTGACTGGACGGGGCAGGACTGTGTGTGACTGACTGGACGGGGCAGGACTGTGTGACTGACTGGACGGGGCAGGACTGTGTGTGACTGACTGGACGGGGCAGGACTGAGTGTGTGTGTGTGAGTGACTCTTCTTAACAGTGGGATTCCAGGGCTAACCCACTCCACCATCCACACAAGTGGCCGCACACTTGAAATCAAATTAATTCAATTTATTAATGAATTGTACATACTACACAAATCGACATACACAATATACATACATTACACTATAAAACCATATATAAAAAACAAGTAGGGAGGAACTCCAGGGCTAACCAAATTAGATATTATTAATTATCTTTACACCAAATTAAATAATCATAATATAGGCAGACGCTTGTAGGATAAAGTGCTTAGTGCATGTGCAATTATCATTTAATCAACAGCTTAAAAAAGTGAACACAGTAATTGTGTTAAATTAAATAATTAAAATGTGCAACTAGCAATGTGCAAATATATATATATATATATATATATATATATATATATATATATATATATATATTTATACAGCAATAGCAATAAAAGTCATCAATTTGACATGTAATGAACTAAACCCAATGTCCTCCCCACTAACTTCACCGACGCGCTGCATGGTCCTCCCACCACTTCGTCTGGGTGTGTGTGTGTGACTGACTGGACGGGGCAGGGCTGTGTGTGACTGACTGGACGGGGCAGGGCTGTGTGTGACTGACTGGACGGGGCAGGGCTGTGTGTGACTGACTGGACGGGGCAGGGCTGTGTGACTGACTGGACGGGGCAGGGCTGTGTGTGACTGACTGGACGGGGCAGGGCTGTGTGTGACTGACTGGACGGGGCAGGGCTGTGTGTGACTGACTGGACGGGGCAGGGCTGTTGTGACTGACTGGACGGGCAGGGCTGTGTGACTGGACGGGGCAGGGCTGTGTGACTGGACGGGGCAGGGCTGTGTGACTGGACGGGGCAGGGCTGTGTGACTGGACGGGGCAGGGCTGTGTGACTGGACGGGGCAGGGCTGTGTGACTGGACGGGGCAGGGCTGTGTGACTGGACGGGGCAGGGCTGTGTGACTGGACGGGGCAGGGCTGTGTGACTGGACGGGGCAGGGCTGTGTGTGACTGACTGGACGGGGCAGGGCTGTGTGTGACTGACTGGACGGGGCAGGGCTGTGTGTGACTGACTGGACGGGGCAGGGCTGTGTGTGACTGACTGGACGGGGCAGGGCTGTGTGTGACTGACTGGACGGGGCAGGGCTGTGTGTGACTGACTGGACGGGGCAGGGCTGTGTGTGACTGACTGGACGGGGCAGGGCTGTGTGTGACTGACTGGACGGGGCAGGGCTGTGTGTGACTGACTGGACGGGGCAGGGCTGTGTGTGACTGACTGGACGGGGCAGGGCTGTGTGTGACTGACTGGACGGGGCAGGGCTGTGTGACTGGACGGGGCAGGGCTGTGTGACTGGACGGGGCAGGGCTGTGTGTGACTGACTGGACGGGGCAGGGCTGTGTGACTGGACGGGGCAGGGCTGTGTGTGACTGACTGGACGGGGCAGGGCTGTGTGACTGACTGGACGGGGCAGGGCTGTGTGTGACTGACTGGACGGGGCAGGGCTGTGTGTGACTGACTGGACGGGGCAGGGCTGTGTGTGACTGACTGGACGGGGCAGGGCTGTGTGTGACTGACTGGACGGGGCAGGGCTGTGTGTGACTGACTGGACGGGGCAGGGCTGTGTGTGACTGACTGGACGGGGCAGGGCTGTGTGACTGACTGGACGGGGCAGGGCTGTGTGACTGACTGGACGGGGCAGGACTGTGTGACTGACTGGACGGGGCAGGACTGACTGTGTGACTGACTGGACGGGGCAGGACTGTGTGTGTGACTGACTGGACGGGGCAGGGACTGTGTGTGTGACTGACTGGACGGGGCAGGACTGTGTGTGTGACTGACTGGACGGGGCAGGGCTGTGTGTGTGACTGACTGGACGGGGCAGGGCTGTGTGTGTGACTGACTGGACGGGGCAGGGCTGTGTGTGTGACTGACTGGACGGGGCAGGGCTGTGTGTGACTGACTGGACGGGGCAGGGCTGTGTGACTGACTGGACGGGGCAGGGCTGTGTGTGACTGACTGGACGGGGCAGGGCTGTGTGTGACTGACTGGACGGGGCAGGGCTGTGTGTGACTGACTGGACGGGGCAGGGCTGTGTGTGACTGACTGGACGGGGCAGGGCTGTGTGTGACTGACTGGACGGGGCAGGGCTGTGTGTGACTGACTGGACGGGGCAGGGCTGTGTGTGACTGACTGGACGGGGCAGGGCTGTGTGTGACTGACTGGACGGGGCAGGGCTGTGTGTGACTGACTGGACGGGGCAGGGCTGTGTGTGACTGACTGGACGGGGCAGGGCTGTGTGTGACTGACTGGACGGGGCAGGGCTGTGTGTGACTGACTGGACGGGGCAGGGCTGTGTGTGACTGACTGGACGGGGCAGGGCTGTGTGTGACTGACTGGACGGGGCAGGGCTGTGTGTGACTGACTGGACGGGGCAGGGCTGTGTGTGACTGACTGGACGGGGCAGGGCTGTGTGTGACTGACTGGACGGGGCAGGGCTGTGTGTGACTGACTGGACGGGGCAGGGCTGTGTGTGACTGACTGGACGGGGCAGGACTGTGTGACTGACTGGACGGGGCAGGACTGTGTGACTGACTGGACGGGGCAGGACTGTGTGACTGACTGGACGGGGCAGGACTGTGTGACTGACTGGACGGGGCAGGACTGTGTGACTGACTGGACGGGGCAGGACTGTGTGTGTGACTGACTGGACGGGGCAGGACTGTGTGTGTGACTGACTGGACAGGACTGTGTGTGTGACTGACTGGACAGGACTGTGTGTGTGACTGACTGGACAGGACTGTGTGTGTGACTGACTGGACAGGACTGTGTGTGTGACTGACTGGACAGGACTGTGTGTGTGACTGACGGGGCAGGACTGTGTGTGTGACTGACTGGACGGGGCAGGACTGTGTGTGTGACTGACTGGACGGGGCAGGACTGTGTGTGTGACTGACTGGACGGGGAGGACTGTGTGTGTGTCTGACTGGACGGGGAGGACTGTGTGTGTCTGTGTGTGTCTGACTGGACGGGGAGGACTGTGTGTGTCTGTGTGTGTCTGACTGGACGGGGAGGACTGTGTGTGTGTCTGACTGGACGGGGAGGACTGTGTGTGTGACTGACTGGACGGGGAGGACTGTGTGTGTGACTGACTGGACGGGGAGGACTGTGTGTGTGACTGACTGGACGGGGAGGACTGTGTGTGTGACTGACTGGACGGGGAGGACTGTGTGTGTGACTGACTGGACGGGGAGGACTGTGTGTGTCTGACTGGACGGGGGAGGACTGTGTGTGTCTGACTGGACGGGGAGGACTGTGTGTGTCTGACTGGACGGGAGGACTGTGTGTGTCTGACTGGACGGGGAGGACTGTGTGTGTCTGACTGGACGGGGAGGACTGTGTGTGTCTGACTGGACGGGGAGGACTGTGTGTGTCTGTGTGTGTCTGACTGGACGGGGAGGACTGTGTGTGTGTGACTGACTGGACGGGGAGGACTGTGTGTGTGTGACTGACTGGACGGGGAGGACTGTGTGTGTCTGACTGGACGGGGAGGACTGTGTGTGTCTGACTGGACGGGGAGGACTGTGTGTGTCTGACTGGACGGGGAGGACTGTGTGTGTCTGACTGGACGGGGAGGACTGTGTGTGTCTGACTGGACGGGGAGGACTGTGTGTGTCTGACTGGACGGGGAGGACTGTGTGTGTCTGACTGGACGGGGAGGACTGTGTGTGACTGACTGGACGGGCAGGACTCTGTGTGTGACTGGGGGGGTTGTATTGGGTTGTGTAATGTGAGGCTGTACATATACCGGGTGTAGCTGGGGGAGGTTACGTAATTTGAGGCTGTGCCTATGCAGGGTGGGCAGTTTGAGGCTGTGCCTATGCAGGGTGGGCAGTTTGAGGCTGTGCCTATGCAGGGTGGGCAGTTTGAGGCTGTGCCCATACAGGGTGGGCAGTTTGAGGCTGTGCCCATACAGGGTGGGCAGTTTGAGGCTGTGCCCATACAGGGTGGGCAGTTTGAGGCTGTGCCCATACAGGGTGGGCAGTTTGAGGCTGTGCCCATACAGGGTGGGCAGTTTGAGGCTGTGCCCATACAGGGTGGGCAGTTTGAGGCTGTGCCTATACAGGGTGGGCAGTTTGATGCTGTATAATGTGTGGCTGTACATATACAAGTTGTATAGGGGTGTTTAGTGTGAAGCTGTACATATACAGGTTGTATAGGGGTGTGTGCTTATGCAGACGGCTGTTGGGAAGTTATTCTGTTTCCTGGCAATTTCCAAAACACAAAGCCAAAGATGCGGTGTGCCGCCCATCACCCTGTGATCTTATTGTAGTACCTTGGACCCACTGCTGTTTTGCTCAGGACAGGGGATGTGCATCTGCCAGGGGAAGCCATTGATGAAGTTGCTTAATTTAAACCGGACCTTCAGCGTGATTTAATGAAAAGCCCAAACTCTTAAAAAACTGTTCCCCAGCATCTAAAATTAATATATTTTGCATTTTTAGTCACTAACTTATTATTCTTTCCCCCACTGGGCTGCAACTCTGTTCAGGAATTTAGGATATGGGCGCCGCCATCTTGACTCAGAAGCATCACACTTACTAAGGAGAGGAGAGTGGGATAAGGTACAGTGGGGCGTGTTATAGCTGTGCTTTGCTCAGACAGAGCAGAGCTGGGGTCAGGTAAAGGTCAGCAGTCCCAGAATGCAGAGCAGCACACTCAGGAGGCACTTCCTGTTTGCAGGCTGCCTGATAAGATGGCGGCTTCCATAAGCCGCCATCTTGGATGTTTAAAGGCTCATAACATGCAGTAGATGCAGGTAGGATGATTTTTAATGTGAACAATCTGTATGTACAGGGTGTGGGAAACATATAAGATAGACTCTTATTCAGAGTGAAGGTCCGCTTTAATGACAGCTGCTTTTACGCAACTGCTACACTGTTTATAACTTGCCAACCATTACTACGTTTGTGGGAGGCTTCTCTGTTTTTACATTCATGTAATGTTTCCTTTCCCAATCTCACCAAGTCACCTGTCATGAAGCTACAAATCCCAGCATGCCCTGCCTTGAATTTTGGGGTGAGAAGGAAAGATCAGCATGGAATGAATGATGAGCAGCTTGCATGATATGCAGAACGTAGTTTAGAATAAGAGGATTTGATTGTCACTGTGAGCTCTATCCCCTAACCCGTGTCTCCATAGACAGCGCATGAACTTGCTGAGCTATATGCATGTGCCGTGGGATCCTCAGTGAAGTCCGTCCGAAATCGGGATACAACAAAATCATCAGTTGGTTCTCTTTAAAGTGGACCAACACCCTCCAAAATAACTTAACTCTATTCACTGTAATGTAAAAAGACACTTACCTTTTGATGACTGTTGGAGCCGTCTGTCCCTCGCTGAGCCTGTAATCTCAATAATTCATCACCGGAAGTCCTGCCCTCCGTTGATTTTCATCTTGTCCATCAGGCTTGTCCGTTCATTTGCATATTTTGTGCTCTTCCTTGTTCTCGCGCTGCTTCTGTTTCTTCTTCTCTTCTCATGACGTCATCCGGGGGGCGTGGCCTCTCGCTGCTCTCGGGAGCGAGCATGACTCCCCATGGTGGAAGCGGGGAGGCTGGCTGCGCTGTCAGCGGGCGACGGAAGCCGGCTTCCGCAACCTGCTGACAGCGCAGCCAGCCTCCCCGCTTCCACCATGCTGTGTGTAGATTAAGCTTACCCTAACTGCCAACAGAGGGAGGAGGCGCTGAGGCATAAAACAGAAGACACTGCACACACATGGCTAATTAATATTCACTGCACAGGGTCCAGCAGGCTCCAATCATCACCAGCCATGTCACAGACTGAAGACCAATCAGGGCATTTAAGTCTAGAGCTTTTCGGTCTTCTTTAGGGTTCCATTTATTTTGAACAAATTTGCTGTTGACTTAAAGTGGACCAACACCCAGGATTTTGACTATCCTGGGTCTTGTTCCACTTCGGTGGGGCACCCCCGATCGGGGTGCCCCGCTGTGTGAAACCCCCCCGAACCCCCCGAACTCACCTCTCCCCGCGCTGACGGACAAGCGGCTCCTCCGCCGCCGCCTCCCGCGCGTCCCTCTTGACGCGCGCGTGCCCGCGCCAGCCATTCACAGACGGCCGGCGCGGGCGTGCGCACGTCCAGAGGGAGGCGGCCGCCGCTGAAGGTAAGGAGTTTGGGGTGTTTGGGGGGGTTTCACCCCGCGGGACATCCCGATCTCGGATGCCCCGCGGGGAGGGAGGTGATCGGCCCGGGAATCTTGTAGATTCCCGGGCCGATCACCCGTGGGTGTTGGTCCACTTTAACCAGTGATTGTTGCATGTGTGGCCAGCATTGAGGCGGGAGCAGGGAGGCATCTACCGGTGAAGTGGTCCGCACTGCTTTCGGCTGCCGATAGTCCGGATCACAGGGCTGCATTTGCCGGTGGAGAAAAAAAGGCAAAAAGCCAGCTCACCCCTCTCAACGTTGCAGGCACGGACAGGGAGATCCCAGGCAATCTTTCTTAGAGAATAGCGATCACAGTGTGTAGTCCAGCCTTACATTAAAACTTACCATTTAATTCATCCATTAAAAGATAGCCCATAAGTGGAAATAGTGTAGGTCCAAGTTAAGATAAGAAGTGGCCCAAACACAGCAACATGGGCCAAACACCCGTAACGCGTTTCAAGCCTCTTGGGCTCTTAATCATACAGTCTGATTTAATATAAGGCTGGACTACACACTGTGATTGCATTTGCCGGTGGAGAGAAGAGCAGGTGAGCTTATCTCGCACCAACAACTTGACTGTGGGATTGGGTTTTTATATAAGCTGGACTCATATATGTGGCAAAGTGGCTGCTGTTATGCAAAATAGAATCTGTCTGTTACTGATTACCAGAGTGGGGTGCAATTTACTAAACTTGTTTTTTTGAATTTTAGTCTGCTTTAAATGCAGGTGGGCCTGATTTTGATCCCCCTCCCACCCCATCCAGCTAGATAATATCAACACTCACTTTAAATGAGTCAACCCTCAATTTAAGCAGATCAAAACCCACAAAAAAATGTAGAATGCAACACCACCTGGGATATTTACTCTCCCGTGTGGTAATCCTCTCCAGTGGGGCACTTCGATCTTTGTATACCTCACAGTTTAACTCCCTGTAAAAACTCGACTTTACAATGATCCCACGGCACATGAGTGGTCTGTCAGCCAAGCAACTGTATGCACTCCATTCATTTTTACTAAGCCAATCTGCTAGGGAGAAGAATGGTGCTTGGGCGCTGATGGCTGCTCTAGTGCAGGTACACGCTCCAGAGGTGACCAGTGAAGTGGCTGTGGCACCAGTATACGAGGCAATTGTGGGGGTATCTCACAGCAGGACATACCAAAGCAGGATGACTCAAATCTGCCTCCCTGGAGGCTTTTAGATGTTCTATAAAGTGGACCTAAACCAGGATTTAGACCATGTCCGGCTTTTGTATGTTTTGCTGGAGCACCTTGTTGTAAAGGCACTGGAGACTGCCGATAGGACCTGATTGACATGGTTCATGATCTGCCGAGGTGGTTAGAGCCAGGATGCCAGACTTGGAACGGTCATCGAGGGACAAAAGGTAAGTATATAGTGTTTTTTTTTTTTTTTTTTTTATTGCCTGGACAATTGCTGTAAAGCTGACTTGCACCTCTTGTGGGCCCGCTGTGGGTTCCTGCAATACAATTTACCTATGCATTGATAATTATAGTGGTGCATGTAAATTACTTGACAGCTTTAGTTGGGGTGGTGGGGGGGGGGATGAAGGACCAGCTAGAATAAAAGAAGCTATTGAATGTCATGCAGCCATGATAACTCACACACAAAGTGAAAAGTGATGGGACTCATCCAGTAACTAAAGACTGAAGCAGCAGAAACAACTGGTGCTTCCTTTCTCTGAACTTTGCCAAGTGAGCTCATGATAAATAAAGTGGAGGAGCCAAAATGATGGGTGCCCCCTGTAGTTAAGCTCCTGATCAATCCTTTTGTCTAAAGTAAATTTTTTTTGCCCAAGGTAAAATCAATTTAAAGGAAAAAGAATACTAGATTTTAGGGAGAGTTGGACTGCCAGTCCCCTGATAGGTGCGGCTTCCTGTGTATGCAAGGAGAAGAGGCGCCTGCTCTCCGCTGGGGTTTGAGGTTTGGAGAGCAGCATAGCTATGGCAGCGTTGGTTGTTTATAAGAGGAACAGTCTTGGAAATCCACCAGTGCCGGCTGAAGTTGTTTGCATTCAATCGCCAGAGCTCAGACTTGGCAGCAGATGTCGACTGCTGGTAACCAATCGGGCATTGTCCTGCCTTCGCCATTATAGATTTTTTTTCTTTTAACAGCATTGTGTATCATTCCAGTTACCTCCGTGAGGCAGACATTAATATTGAAGCTGGGCTGCCGCCTGAGCACTGCCAATGCTTTGTCTTATATAGGATATTATTTGTTGCTTTTCTTAAAGGGGCCCATACATGCGAGCATTTATACTGCAAGAGGTCACACGGCTCCCTCTTTAGCAGGCTGGATATGTCCAAACTCATGAGGAATAGGGTTGATTCAGCACCATAATATTTTTGCTCATATTTTTTTTTTGGAGAAAATGTTTTTTCTCATGATTATTTTTCCCTCGGTGCAATTCAGCAACATATCTAGCTGTGCACATTTTTGCACAGATGGGGCGGTGTAGAGGTAACCAAGATTCCTAGGGGCAGCGTGTTGACCTGTGACCAGGATTCCTAGGGACAGTGTTTTCATGCCTATTACTAGGGGCAGTGTGTTGATCCCTATAACTTGGATTCCTTGGGACAGTGTGTTGATCCCTATAACCAGGATTCCTAGGGGCAGTGTGTTGATCCCTTTGACCAGGATACAAAGGGGCTGTGTGTTTGGTCCCTATGACCAGGATTCATAGGGGCTGTGTGTTTGGTCCCTATGACCAGGATTCATAGGGGCTGTGTGTTGATCCCTATGACCAGGATTCATAGGGGCTGTGTGTTGATCCCTATGACCAGGATTCATAGGGGCTGTGTGTTGATCCCTATGACCAGGATTCATAGGGGCTGTGTGTTGATCCCTATGACCAGGATTCATAGGGGCTGTGTGTTGATCCCTATGACCAGGATACAAAGGGGCTGTGTGTTGATCCCTATGACCAGGATTCATAGGGGCTGTGTGTTGATCCCTATGACCAGGATTCATAGGGGCTGTGTGTTGATCCCTATGACCAGGATTCATAGGGGCTGTGTGTTGATCCCTATGACCAGGATTCATAGGGGCTGTGTGTTGATCCCTATGACCAGGATTCGTAGGGGCTGTGTGTTGATCCCTATGACCAGGATACAAAGGGGCTGTGTGTTGATCCCTATGACCAGGATACAAAGGGGCTGTGTGTTGATCCCTATGACCAGGATTCATAGGGGCTGTGTGTTGATCCCTATGACCAGGATTCATAGGGGCTGTGTGTTGATCCCTATGACCAGGATTCATAGGGGCTGTGTGTTGATCCCTATGACCAGGATTCATAGGGGCTGTGTGTTGATCCCTATGACCAGGATACAAAGGGGCTGTGTGTTGATCCCTATGACCAGGATTCGTAGGGGCTGTGTGTTGATCCCTATGACCAGGATACAAAGGGGCTGTGTGTTGATCCCTATGACCAGGATACAAAGGGGCCGTGTGTTGATCCCTATGACCAGGATTCCTAAGGGGCCGTGTGTTGATTCCTAAGGGGCCGTGTGTTGATTCCTAAGGGGCCGTGTGTTGATTCCTAAGGGGCCGTGTGTTGATTCCTAAGGGGCCGTGTGTTGATTCCTAAGGGGCCGTGTGTTGATTCCTAAGGGGCCGTGTGTTGATTCCTAAGGGGCCGTGTGTTGATTCCGAGGGGGCCGTGTGTTGATTCCGAGGGGGCCGTGTGTTGATTCCGAGGGGGCCGTGTGTTGATTCCGAGGGGGCCGTGTGTTGATTCCGAGGGGGCCGTGTGTTGATTCCGAGGGGGCCGTGTGTTGATTCCGAGGGGGCCGTGTGTTGATTCCGAGGGGGCCGTGTGTTGATTCCGAGGGGGCCGTGTGTTGATTCCGAGGGGGCCGTGTGTTGATTCCGAGGGGGCCGTGTGTTGATTCCGAGGGGGCCGTGTGTTGATTCCGAGGGGGCCGTGTGTTGATTCCGAGGGGGCCGTGTGTTGATTCCGAGGGGGCCGTGTGTTGATTCCGAGGGGGCCGTGTGTTGATTCCGAGGGGGCCGTGTGTTGATTCCGAGGGGGCCGTGTGTTGATTCCGAGGGGGCCGTGTGTTGATTCCGAGGGGGCCGTGTGTTGATTCCGAGGGGGCCGTGTGTTGATTCCGAGGGGGCCGTGTGTTGATTCCGAGGGGGCCGTGTGTTGATTCCGAGGGGGCCGTGTGTTGATTCCGAGGGGGCCGTGTGTTGATTCCGAGGGGGCCGTGTGTTGATTCCGAGGGGGCCGTGTGTTGATTCCGAGGGGGCCGTGTGTTGATTCCGAGGGGGCCGTGTGTTGATTCCGAGGGGGCCGTGTGTTGATTCCGAGGGGGCCGTGTGTTGATTCCGAGGGGGCCGTGTGTTGATGCCCATGACCAGGATTCCGAGGGGGACGTGTGTTGATGCCCATGACCAGGATTCCGAGGGGGACGTGTGTTGATGCCCATGACCAGGATTCCGAGGGGGACGTGTGTTGATGCCCATGACCAGGATTCCGAGGGGGACGTGTGTTGATGCCCATGACCAGGATTCCGAGGGGGACGTGTGTTGATGCCCATGACCAGGATTCCGAGGGGGACGTGTGTTGATGCCCATGACCAGGATTCCGAGGGGGGACGTGTGTGATGCCCATGACCAGGATTCCGAGGGGGACGTGTGTTGATCTGTGTCCGGGACCCCTACAGAGCAGTGTGTTGATTCCTATCCAGGGTTACTAGGGGGCAGTCTGATCTGTGACTAGGATTCCTAGGGGCAGTGTGTTGAGGATTACCCACACCTCTGTCATGGAAAAATGCAAAAATGGCTGCTGGAATGCAAAACACAATCAGATGGTGGTTATACACCCCCATAGGAGGGTTTTAAATACCCCGGGTGCATGGTGTATGTGTGGCTTCAGTGCATCGTCTAGTTGTCTGCCTGCTGGATAATCACATTACTGGAAAGAGGTAATAGGTTTACGCTGTTGCAGGTGCTCCGATTCCCTGCGGAGCGCCTCGGTTACACGATGGAGCTAGCGGGCAGGAATGTTGTGTAACGAGAAGATCTCTATTCATTCAGGCAGATTGTTTTTCACAATCTTTCAAAAAATTGAACTAAACAAACCCACTACTGAAGAGTAGCAATGCTGCCCATACACGTCACAAGCGCTGGGTTAATTTTACTGCAGATTTTTTTTCTCCCTTTTGCCTTTTAAAAAGCAGGATACACTTTTGGGGTCAGGATGCCCTCCACTTGGGGCATTTCTTTTTCAACTTCTACTTTAAGTGGATTAAAATGACAACATTTTTTACTCTGCTTTACATGGACTGACCAGTGCAAAATCCAGTGCTGGGGACACCTGAGTTTTTTCTATTCAATGATCTTCCCGTTTTTGTCTGCTGAGCAAGAACTCTTGTGAGAATTGTGGGGCGTCTTCTCTGCCTGAAGAGTATTTCTGAGCTTGTGCATGATGTGTAATTTTATATAGAGAGGGATCATGCCTCTTGGCCCCTGTGGGGAGAAGGATCGGCATGGATGCAGATGGTCAAGAAGGCTTTCTAGGAAAGCATTAAAGTATCCTGAGTTCTAGGAAAGGCATTGGACGCTCCACCTCAGAAGCCTGCGATTGGTGGTTGCCAGGGGGAATAGGTCCTGAAAGACTTTAGCCTGAACTGAGAAACCTGAGCCTGACTGGTGACTAAAACAGTGACAGGCACCTGTGTTACTCTCTGTGACTTTCCCTCTGGCCCAAATTTAAAATTTTCATGGTGCACTCTTGTATTCTCAAAGGAGGTGTCGGAGTTACTCTTTAATTTTTGAGCACTCTGATGACTCGTGCTAAGATCAAGGTCCGTTGTACATCTGGAACTCAGACTGCCAAAGCAACCCAACGCACTTAGGATAAATAATCTGACGTCACTTTCAGTTTGCAAATTTGTAAAGGAAGTGTAAGCCATTATGCAATCAAAATATAGCAGCCAAACCGCATGCCTTTTATTTGATTGGGCTTACATTCCAATTTAAAGGAATGTGTCAAATGTTGTTACACTAATGAGCATCCTTAAAAATAGAGTTTTCATTAATTGTAGGTCCATCCTTGAAACAACGGAAATCGGACATTATGGAGTCCTAGATTCTGATATCAGAGACACCAGGCATGGGGTCCAACTGACCTTGCTTCCAGTCAAACAGTAAACGTGGAAAGTGTCACACAAAATGCAGATCTATTTTTACACAACCAGTGGGCCCCATTGGAAAAGCTCTGGTGGATTCTTAGTAATGGGAGTGGCCAGTGAAGGAAGAGAGGACTATACTGTGTTTAGGTTGTCAAGACTGAATAGGAGGCTCCTCTCGTCACCACAGTTGGGTTACTGTGACACCCATGTTCGTTCTCTCTCTGGGTTTTTGGTCTATGTCACTGGGGCATTCTGACTTGCTCTTCTTTGTAAATCCCCCTGGGATCACCTGTATACTTGCCGTGCAGGCTCTCCTCCAATGGTTGTTCTATGCCATGCATACTGGTTTTGTACCTTTCTGATGAGGAGGTCCTGATTTGGGATGCTCTGCTGTGTTTATTCCCATGACACACATGCACAAGCTGCTCAGACTGCTCAGATTTTCTTTTGCCGCAAGGAAATTTGAATGAAGTGAGTGCCATCGTCCACCTGGTGCGGATGTGCTAGGTATGCTGGAGAAGCGTCTGTGGTGTGGACTTGTGGAAGAGGTGAGTGGATTGGAGGTTTCACACAGCAAGACATTCCAATTAGGGATGCCCCATAAAGAGGTAGACCTACCCCCCCTCAAGAGTCCAGGGGGGTGTTGCTATGCACAGCATAGAGCTCTGACTACAAGGGGCACAGTCTCATCCTGGTCTTGCTGAAGCATGTGGCCATCTGAATGACTGGGTATCCAAGATGCCGGGGGATGTGGCCAGCGCATGTGCCATGGGATCACTGGCAAGGTGAGTATACAGGCAGTCCCAGGGGGTTCCACACAGTGTGGCATACTGATTTGACAACCAATATGGGTTTTGGTCTACTTTATGTAAACTTCCTGAAGTTCCAGAAATAGAACATCTATATGCTAAAAGTTTGCTGACTGCAAGAATATGTGCCATTGACACCCAAGGCTTCTTTTCTGGATGATCACACCATTTAGTCACCTGGAAGAAAGTCGGGCTGTATCTTACCCACGCCCCCCTCCCCCCCCTTCCCCAGCAAAAAGTACACCAGGCCGCTTTAAACTTGCTCCCAGGAATTAGAAGATAGACCTCCAGTCTTAATTTGACCATCAGTACAGTGCATCACCCCTGTTTCTCACTTGGTACAGGGGACAACATAAATCACTACATAACTATGGCAAGCATGCCTCCTCCACCAATATGAGGTGCATGGCACTACTGTGTGCAGCATTTCCCTGTGGCCCATATTTGTAAGAACAGCGAGAGGAAGTTTCTCTGTACTGCTGGGGTTTTCCCCAGGATGCTTTGGGTCAAAGGCTTACTTTCAGCTTAAAAATCCCTGGGTGGCTTTTAAGTGCGCTTGAGAACTGGCCCCAGTTTTCTGTTAGATAAATGGTATCTCTCCGAAGGGGTCATGGTCAGCATGAAGAATATTAAATGGGTTCTCACCCTTACTTGCAATTCCCTATGTTTTAAAGCTGACCTAAACACTTCTGGTAACTCTGTGAGGTATGGTCCAGGCCCTCAAGGACCCTAATCCCCCTACTCCTGCGCCTCCCATGACCCCCCCCCCCCCTCAAATTACAACCAGCAGATTCATCATTCTCCCTTTGTGGGGCATCCTGATTTGGCATGCCCCGCTGTGCTCATCTTTTTCCTTATGGTGTTCTGTTGTGGACGTAACACAGCTGCACACTGCACTGCTTCACACTTGTTTTTGGCTGGTGTACATGTGCGTGATTCTTTCCTGTCCCCCAGTCATAGTGAGCTCTGCTAGGAAAAGGGGAGTATCTGGGCTCATTTATAGCATAGGGGTGTAGGGAAAGTTAGCTTAGTTTATTGTCCCTATGGACCCGGACACTCCCAGTAACTTATGCAACTTTCCTTTGTTTATTTCCTGAATGCTGATTGGCCCTGGTGATGCCTATGGCTTTTCTGTTAGATGTACTGTATTTCCATGTCTGGGTCATGGACAACATGGAGACTATAAAACCTTTGTCTGGAGATGTGCTTTAAAGTTCCCCTCAAATCCTTCTGGGAGACAGTCCTGGTCCACAAGGATCCTAATCCCATGAGTCACAAATTTTAAGAGATGCTCACCTTTTCCTTGTTTAGGTCTGTTTGCTGTGCTAGTGTGCCACTCTTTCTTGTCCCTCAGTCAGATGGAGTTCTGCTAGGAAAAGGTGAGTTCACCAAAGGCATGAAATTGGCGTCCCTCTGGACTCCAAACCCTCCTTGGCATCTGCGGTTGTCCTATCCCCTAGTCAGATGGAGATCTGCTAGGAAAATGTGTGTATCTCTCTAATGCTGGGCTCACCAATGGTATTGGGGGGAGGGTGGGTGAGGATGGATCAGTTTAGTGTCTCTCTGGACCCCAACCCTCCCTGGTTTCAGAGTGGCTTTGCGATTTTTTTTTTTTTTTTTTTTTTTTTTTTGTGTGATTGGCTTGTTGCGTTGGATCCCATGGGGCTGTGGTGGTGGTCTGTGAAGCCGGTCACATGACCTGTCATCCCACATGGCCGGTGTTGTGCTGATCCATGGTGTGCTGTGTTTACAGGTCATGTGTGCTGGCCGCGGAGGGATGTGAGGAAGCTGCTGGGAGTGGCATGGCAGGACGTCCTCATCCGTACGACAGCAACTCCAGCGATCCAGAGAACTGGGATCGGAAACTGTGCAACAGGCCCCGCAAACTCTACAAACACTCCAGGTAAGTGCCAGGCTGGTGGCCACATGTCTTGCTCTGCTTGGCTTCCAAGCATGGATCTGGAAGGGAAGGAGATCTCTGCTGCATGACTTTCATTGTTGTGACTGGTAATGTTTAACTCTGCTCCTGTCATTACCCTTGAGTAACCCCCCCCCCCCCCCCCCCACACACACACACACACACACACACACACACACACACACACACACACACACACACACACACACACACACTCTGCTGGAATACAAGTGTCTGGTACAAATGCGCAAGGTCAAGGCTGGACAAGCGTTTAATCTGTCAATTGCCTGTATTCTATGAAACTACAAACATTCTAGATATGATTTCCTCTATTATTACACCTCCAGGGTGAGTGTCGGCTTTTCCAGATTCCCTGTGTGTATAGCATTAACTGGTCACTCCCTCAGCTATTCTTTTAGTAAAAAAAGAAAAAACTGAGTTTTGTTCCACTTTATCAGGTTTTGATCCTTGCAGCTGGGGACCCTGATTTGGGATGGCCCAGTGGGGGCGTGTTTGAGCTCTCGTCCAACCGGCATGCTCGGCTAGCCGGCAGCAGCGAAGCCGAGCTCATCTGCAGTCGCATCCCCGCTAGCCTCTAACAGGGTGCATGCCCGTGCAGGCCATTCGTAAATGTTGCCTGTTAAGGTATAGTTTAGTGCTGGCGTGGCCCGCGCATGCTCTGTTGGATCAGGAAAAAGGTAGGTTTTACAGGGGACTTGTTGGTGGGGGGGAGGGGTTCACACAGCCTGGAATCAAGGTGCCCTGGGGGCAAAGAATAATGCTGCCCCTCTTAAAGTGGACCAACACCCAGGATTTTCACTATCCTGGGTGTTAGTCCACTTCCCCGGGGCACCCCGATCGGGGCCCCGCTGTGTGAAACCCCCCAGAAAGCCCCTAAAATCTTAACTTATCGGCGACGGACAAGTGCCGGATAAGCCGCTGCTGCCTCTCGCGCATCCCTCTTACAGGGTGCGCGCCCGCGTCGGCCATTCATAAACGGCCGGCGCGGGTGCGCGCCCTGCTAGAGGGACGCGCGGGAGGCGGCGGCTTATCCGGCGCTTGTCCGTCGCCGATAAGGTACATTTTTAGGGGCTTTCTGGGGGTTTCACACAGCGGGGCATTCCGATTTCGGATGCCCCGTGGGGAGGGAGCTAAGATTCCCGGGCTGATCAGGGATGAGGTGTTGGTCCAGACCTTGTGCCATTTTCCAGATTCTCTGCATCTACAGTAATGATTGGTCTTTTCCTAAACTATTGCTCCACCTCCAAGATGAGCGTTGCCTTATTCTTAGTATACAGTAGGTCCTGCTCCAGATATAATACTTACACTTGGGTTATCCCCCGCCAGATGGTGCTGCACTGCAGAGACATGGAAAAACAGGCTCCTCCCGGCCCTTCAAATACCCAGGGACCTCCCACAAATTCCCTGATTTCTCTGCAGTGCTGACTGCGAAGACATGATGTATCACTCTCTCGCAGGTGAGCGGGGCTATTACAGCCTGCGGCCCTGTTGGACTATTCCCACCCATCCTCCTTGTGTGATGTGCCTCTCAGCCTGGGCTGCGCTGGTCGGGTGAAGGTAGGCAGCACCATGCGTGCTTAACGGGAGCCATGCTCCACCGCAGTCCCCCACCAAAGGGTAGGCGTTGTTTTTTTTTTTTATTTAGGGCTGATGGTGAGCCTCTAGGGGATGCCCCTCCCGCACTATTACCCCATGCCTCGTGTAGCGGTGGGCCCTGTACAAAGGGTCGCCATCCTCCCTCATTACCCCCCGTAGCCCGGGGGGGAACGAAAGGGGGGGGGGGGGTGTGTGTGTAGTGGTCTAGTGTATGTTTTACACGTTATGGCCTTAGTCTTGCCCCGGACTAGTATTCCTGGGGTCAGAGCCGCGCTGTTTGTTCTTTACTGTGTAATTGTCGCCACCACGCGCACTTCTTCCTTTGCTGGATGTGCTGCGCCGGGCGGCGACGTCGCCTCAGACGCTGCGGCGTCTTCATTGGCAAATATTCACTTCGCTCCTCATAACAGTTTGTAACTACTCCAGAGCTTCGCGCTCTTCGGGGGGACGGGGACCTAGGTTGGCACGCTCCACGTCACTGCCCGCTCTGGCCCCCCCCCCCCCTCGAGGTTCGCTTTGGCTCCATTTTGATGCTGGTCGCACACACGCATGGTAGCGGTTCTCCTCCTCCCTTGGTCTGTAAGTGCCCTCGCGGGGGCGATTTTCATGATCCTTGTTTACTGCGCATGGTTCTGACACCCTTTATTCCCATTATGTCTTTCAGACTGGTGAACACCATTGGCTTCTCCCGGCCCGGTGTAAAATTATAGCGGGCCTTGTAATATTCTCCCACTTCCATAGCGGGTCTTTGTGGCATCCAGGGTTACTTACAGTGTAAATCCCTACTGGCATATTGTGCCTTGATTAATCACCATATGGAGGCATCTCAGAATTATGTGACCGGGGGTCCCTCTGGGGCAAGACCGGCGGTGTATAGCGTGTGGACAACCCCATGCTGACAGGGCACGGGTCTGCGTACCCTGTGCCGAGCAAGCCCTGGCCCTGCAATCTGGTCGGCCAGTGGCTACACCTAGCTTCAATTCACCTATCTCCCCAGGCTTAAATCTCTCTCCTGCTGAGTCGCCTACAAGTGGGGAATTGCAGCCTGCAGGCCCTTCCAGACTGCCTATGGCTGAACGGATTATTGCTAGGTTGTCAGAGCGAATGGGCCCTGGTAGAAAGCGGCACCTGTCGCCCCATGTTTTTGTATGCTCTATGAGAATTGAGGGGTTTGCTACCCCGTGTGACTATACCCCTTCTGATGAAGGGGAGTGGTTCTCTGACTCAGGCTCTTCTGATGAGAGGCCGAGGGGTCATGACGATTCTGGCCCGGAATACTGGGGCCAGTGTGAGACTGACAACCTGTTGATTAAGGTCTTTCAGGCACTGTCTATCTCTCCCCGGTCAGGTCCCCAAGCCTAGAGGGGAGCGTTTCCATACTGCGGCTGCACGTTTGGAATTTTTAGAGCAGGCTCATTTCCATGCCCTTGTGCTCAAAGAATGGGAATGCCCCAGTAAACTTCCAGGGGACTGGGATAGGAAATACCCTTTTCCCCCTGAGGTGGTTAATTGCTGGTCATCACCCCCTGTGGTGGATGCGCCGATCATAGGGGTCCCTAACCCCCCCCCCCCCCTTTATTACAACCCCTGCTTATAGTACCCTTCGGGATGCTGAGGACCGGCGCATTGAGCTGCTGGCCTCCCATGCCTTTTCTTGTGCCGGGACGGCGCTGCGCCCGGTCTGTGCCGCAGCCATTACTGCAGTGGCCGCTAGAACCCTCATCAAAAAATTGCTCGATCATCACCCCGAGGATCTCCCCTGGGAGGTGTTTAATGCACTCTCCAATTGTGCTGTATTTGTAAAGTTTATTATATTAGCGCTAGATGACGCGATTAGAATGTGTGCGGTGGCTATTCGTCACTTGGTCTGGCTGCGACAGTGGGGTGCTGATGATGCTACTAAAAAGACTGTTACTGGGTTCCCCTTCAGAGGGCAACGCCTATTTGGGGCTCGTCTCGCCCTGTTCGGTAAAAAGGGCAAATCACCTCTCCGCAGACAGCCGTCTCGGCCCCCTCGAGGCAGGAGCACCCCTCCTCCCCCTTACCTTAGTGTTAAACAGGAACCAGGGGTGTCTTTCCGGATTTTTGGGGCAGACTCCTGCCCCACAAACAGCAGTCAACGCTCTGGCCCCTCCGGCAGGGCTAAGCCCAAATCTTCCACCAAACCCCCTCAAGCATGATGGGGTGCCCTCGCCCTGCTGGGTGAGGGGATGGCTGCAGCACCTTGCTCTTATCAGGAGGCATCTCGCCTCATTCTGGTGGATTCAGGAGGTTGTGTCCTCCAGATACAGGATAGCGTTTGCTGCACGGCCTTCCCCAGTTTTTATCAGGTCCCAGGTACTCCTGGTCCCTGCCCCTGTTCAGTTGCTGGCACAGGCCATGCTAGGCCTGCAAGGTCTGAGGGTCTCTTGCAGATTGGCCGTAATAGGTAGAGGCAAGGGCCGCTATACTACCTTCCACAGCCCCCCAAAGGATGGGTCGGGTGGCCCATTCTGGATTCACAGCAATTCTCTAATTACAGGCAGTTTCCCGCATGGAAACTCTTGAGTTGGGCCATCAGCACCTTGCGCCCAGTGGGCGTCTTGCCGTCTGGGAAACTCTTCAATGCTTATGTTTTCATTCCTGTGCCCTCAGATCTCTGAGGCACTCCAGGTTCGTGTTGGAAGTCCAACACTGTTAATTGTGGCCCTGTTATTTGGCCTCCAACTCCCAGAGTGTTCAGGTGCTGTCGATGGTGATGTCCCTGATGAGACCAAGGGACGTCCGCGCGATGTCTACCCGGACGCCCTTCCTCACTTCCCTGTCTCTGCGTCAGGATAGTTGGATACCTGGCTGGTGGGTCCATTGGGAGTCATTTGGATGGGTGTTCAATCACCTCGAGTCCTCGCTGTTCCCTAAAGTGGTAACTCCATTAATAGGAATAATTCTGGATTAGGTTCAAACCAGATTCTCCCCCTCTCAGCAATTAGGTGGGCATTCTGGTCTCATGGGCCCAGTCCCTCACTACTATCCCGGTTTCTTAACACCTGGCAGGGATGCAACTGGTGGGCCCGTTGTTAACTTGCTCGGCAGGAGCCCGAGTAGCTAAAGAGGTCCCTTATGCTCAGTTCCCCTTGAGCCCGTCTGCGACTTCTATTGGTAACATAGGACGGGGATCCAGCATCCCTGGAGCAGGTCCTGTTGGCCTTCCCACCTGTATGACGTTTTTCTCTTGAAAGTGGATGAACTCAAGGGACCTGTCTGGGGGCAGTTCCTCCTTGCCCCTTTCTGGAAACGGCCACCATGGATGCCAACCTTGTAGGTTGAAGGGGATGGTTTCTTCCGAAACCCCCTGCGATTCTGGTGTTGGTGGGGCCCTTAGAGGGTCCTTACGCCTATTGAAGTCTAAACAGTGAGCGTTTTTCAGTTGACTCTTCTCGCTTGACCGCTCCCCTTCTGGAATTGCCAGGCTGGGGGTGCTCGGTCCGTCTGACGACAGAGGTACTACATTAACCATTGGAAGGGGCCTGGAGCTGGCGGACCTTCCAGGGACTGTCTATGTTCCCTTCTGGGCGGAGACAATGCTCCCTGCATGTTAGTGATATTAGCTCCGGCGAAGCCCCTCTGCGACAGGATGTGCTAATCCCCGTGTCGTTATGGAGTCCAACCAGTCGTGGATCTGTTGGGTTCTGTCGCCTTCACAGGCTATCGGCCTTTCTTTCCCTGTCCCAGGATCCTATGTCAGTGGTCTGGGTGCCTTTAGTACCGTCTTGACAGGACGTTTGGTTCTGTATGTCCTTCTCCATTCCCTCTGCTAGGCAGTGTTATGCGGAAGATTACTCTGGTAAGGGGACCAGTGATTCTTGTGGCCCCCAGTTGACCTAGTATAGTGTGGTTGCAGACATGGTACTGTGGTCCGTAGTTCTGCACCTTGCCAGGAGTGCCAGTTGATCACTCAGGGCCCCTTTGTCACTATAATTCATTGTCCCTGGCCTAGTCGATCTGACTGCTGAAACATACATCTTGATGGAGACAAGTTTTAGCTGTCTCGGTGTTTTGTGACTATGGGAAGGCTAGGAGTAAGCCTCTTCCTCGTCTTCTATTGTTGTAGGGTATGGCAGTCTAGTTCTCGTTCTCGGTTCCCAGGTTTCCAGTATGGCTTTCAGCATGAATTGGAGTTGGTTCCCCAGCTCAGTTCTCTGATGGGTCAGGCTCTGCCCTGTCCACCTTGCCTTAGCAGTCTCTGGTTCAGTCTTCCTTGGTTAAGACTTCCTTCAGGGGGTGCTCAGGTGCGTCCTCCATGTACTCCTATGGTCCCTGTTGGGATTGAAATTGAATTCATTCCGTCTGCTTGCAGGATTGTCCCTTGGTCCTATTCAGGACGCTGTCTGGATGTCCTTACCCTCAAGGTTGTCCTTCTGGTAACTGTTACCTTGGTCAGGCGTGTGTTAGCGGGCGGTTCGGTCTACCTAGCCCTCATTCCTTGAGATACACCAGGATAAGGTGGAGTTCCGCCTGAAGCCGGATTCTCTACATCTGAAGGTGTCTTATGTTCAATTATTCGAGATATTGTTTTCCACGGCTATCCCCCTTCCCAGCGACGCTGAGGAAGTGGTTCTGCATTCCTTATACAGGTGTTGGCAGTTTTTTCCTTGGTAGTCACTGTGTCCTTTAGGGGAACTGAGGGTTCCTTGGGGTTTGTGGCCATTACATCCTGAATGTGCCCGATCTCGTCTGCTCTCGGGAGTTGAGCGGTTTGGTCCTGGTTGTTACCTTAATGGATGTTACTCCTGGTACCTTGTTTCGGCCTTTGGCTTCTGCCAAATTTATTAGCGATTGGATTGTCAGGCTGTTACTCAGGCCTATTCAGGCAAGGGGAAGAATCTCCCTTGTTGCCTTGATTCCTTTTCTACGCATGCCTCTTGGGCTTTTCAGCACCGGTTTTGCTGTTGAACTGGTTGGTTAGGCCACTAACGTTGGCCTTATGCTCATACCCTTTGCAAGGTTTTTACAATGTTGATGTTAGGGCCTCAGCTCATGCTGTCTTGGCCTTATGGTTCTGCAGGTGACAGTGCTTTAAACTGTCTGCTGCTGTCGTTTTTTGTTGGGAATCCCACCCTACTTTATGGGCACTGCTTTTGGATGCCCCAAGTGTAAGTATTATATCTGGAGCAGGACGTACTGTATACTAAGAATAATACAATTCTGTGAAATACTCACCTGTAGAATTGATATTATTTGTATACAGTACGTCCTGCTCCACCCCACCCTGGTTTTGCATTTTTCTGGATCCCCTGTATGGTGATTATTATCTTTGCTATAGTTACCAGTTGTTCTGGGTGGTTTTAAATTCTCCCGGCTTCTTGTTCACTGCTTTTCAATGCTGGGGATTTGTGGGAGGTCCCTGGGTATTTGAAGGGCCGGGAGGAGCCTGTTTTTCCATGTCTCTGCAGTGCAGCGCCATCTGGCGGAGCATAACCCAAGTATAAGTATGATATCTGGAGCAGGACGTACTGTATACAAATAATATCAATTCTACAGTTGAGTATTTCACAGAATTGTATTATTTAGATTCCTTTTTTTCAGTAGTGATTGGTCACTCCCTCAGCTGTTGTTACACCTTCAGAATGGGCGTTGGCTTTTCCAGATTCCCTGTGTGTACAGTAATAGTCACTCACTCTGCTTTCATCACACCTCCCAGATAGGATGTCTGCTTTTCCAGATGTGTACAGTGTGAGCCATACACACCCTCAGCTATTGTTAAACTTCCAGGGTGAACATTAGCTTTTCTGGATTCTCTGTTTTTACAGTGATGACCCGAGCTCTGGAAAAGCTGATGTGCACCTTAGAAGTGTAGTGTCTGGGAATCTGGAAAAGCAGACACCCAACCTGGAGGGAGTGTCTGGTCATGGCTGTACACATAGGGATTCTGGAAAAGCTGTTGTGCACCATGGAAGTGTAAAAATATATCCAATTTCCTGTGGGTACGATGATGACTGGTCACTTTCTCTGCTATTTATTGCACCTCTATCTTGGGGTGCTACCTTTCAAGATTCCTTGTGTTTACTGTAATGACGGATTCAAAAAGCAACATGCTTGCACAGTGTAAAATAATCAAACTATGTTCATACCCATGTAACCTCCAATATCAATGAACAAACTTTAATAGACACCAAATACAAGGCACCAAGGGAAGTAAAAGCTATACCCTCAATATTCAATTCCATAAGACAATTCCACATAAATGACACCAGAAATAATATCAATTAAAATGGTAATATCCCACATACAAGAGGAAGGTTGAGGAACAGGGAGGCAACAATATATGGACTAAAAAGAATATATACATAAAAATGAAATATGACAACATATATGCATATAAATAATACACACGGATAAAATATACACCGCAACTCCAGGGAGTGCAAAAAAAATATGAACCCGCAGGCGCACAATCACCATAATATGTGTGGACCCGATCTAAGATGCGCATCTATTGTGTATCCCTAAATGAGGAACACATGGCTGCTGAGGTGGTCGGGTGGAAGCAGTACTGTTTATCTGGGATCCATGTGAGGTGGCGGTGGGGTCTGGCGCTCGCAATTGCATGGTTCAGCTTGGAAGTCTATGGTGTTGGGTTCTTCCTACTCTTGCAGTATTTTGATACACTTGCACTTTTTGTATCTATACTTTGCATATTACTGATGTCTTTGCTTGGGATTTGATTTTTTAT
Organism: Gastrophryne carolinensis; assembly: GCA_027917425.1. NCBI lineage: Eukaryota > Metazoa > Chordata > Amphibia > Anura > Microhylidae > Gastrophryne > Gastrophryne carolinensis. The sequence continues at coordinate 85,254,245 of CM051241.1, read as the reverse complement.
TCCAAGTGTTTGTTTTTTTTTTTTTTTTTACCTATTTGGGGATACACAGTAGATCCGGATCTTAGAAAGGGTCCACACATAGCGTGGTGACTGTGTGTCTGCAGGTTCAAATCTTTGCTGCACTCCCTGGATTTGCTGTGCATCTTCTATCCATGTATATTATTTATATGCATATGTTATTTCATTTTCATGTATATTTTCTTTTTAGTCCATATATGGTTGCCTCCCTGATCATTAAACTTCCTCTTGTATGTGAGATGTTACCATTTTAATTGATTTTATATGTGGCATTGTCCTATGGAATATTGAAGAGGTAGGAACTAAAGGAAATATTGGGGACATAGCTTTTGCTTCCCTTGGTGCCTTGATTTTGGTCCATTAGTCCATTAAAATTTCTGTAATGGCTGATCACTCCCTCCAGTTTACACCTCCAGAATGGGTGTCACCTGACTAGTGATGGCCAGCTTTCCAGATTCTTTGTGTGTACCTTGATGACCTGTCACTCCCTCTGCCAATGTTGCACATCCAGGAAGAGGTCCTTTTCCATTTTCTGATTCCCTTTGTGTACATTGATGACCGTCACTCCCTCAATTTGCGCCTCCAGGACGGCCATTAACTTTTCCAGATTCAGCAATGATTGGTCTCTTCCTCTTCCACTTCCACAATTTTTTTGTTTAAAATGTACCGTAATTTATAAGTTTTGCATCAGCAAATAAGAAGAGCACCAAAGGTGCTAAACAGTGTCTATAGACCACTTCCTGCTATTGTTACACCTACAGCATGGGTGCTACCTTCTCCATGGGTGCTACCTTCTCCAGATTCCTTGTATTTACTGTAATGACCTGGCTCTACCTTTTTATTTTTTTTTTATTTTTTTTACACCTTCAGTTATGGTCATTACCTTTTCTAGATTCTTTGTGTGTACAGTGATGACTGCTCCCCCTTTACACACACAAAAAGTTCCTCCGTTTTGGATAAACGGCTGGCGCTCCGGTTCAGTGGCTGAAAGGCGCTGAAGGTGGCTGAAATGTAATGCGAACTCCCCACGCTCTTCGATGTGTAACCTACACTGCGCTTTCCTGCTTACCGAGCTGCGATCAATACTGCCTTCCGCCCCCCCCCTCCCCTCATAGTCTGGTCTCTCCATCAGTCTTGCCGTACAATAAAAATGCAGCCTTAAGCGAGTGGTGGGATGAATAGATCTTAAAGGGTGCCCTCATCTGAAGGTGGCCTAGGAACAGGAGCATGGAGCTGCTAGAGGGAGGCGAGTCATCTCTAAACTTGTCTTGCACCTCTAAACTTTCAGGGGCCTTAAATCGTTAATACGGTGAAATAATTTGACATCGGACCATTTTTCTCCACAAGGTCATCAATAAATTAGAGGTTAGACAAAACCCATAGAGCAACATTGAGACCTTGGAGAGGCCAATGAATCATTTATTCATGCTGATCTATAGATTAAACGAGGGACAAATGAGGACATCGAGAGATTAGAACATAGGAACAGCCCCTCTTAAAGAGGAACGTCCTGAATTGGGATGCCACACTGTGTAAAACCCCCCTGAAGCTCTGATACACTCCTCTTCTACCGGAGCCCTCGCCGTGTCTCTGCGCTGCAGCCGCATCCCCGCTTGCTCCTAGTCATGTGCAAGCCACGGCTAGAAGGTGATTAGGGAATGCGGCTGGCGGCACACTCGGTTCCACTTGGTGCCGCTTAGCGTCCAAGCTGGAGCCGAGTGGCGAAGGGAAGGTGTTCCTCTTTAACCCTTTAAGTGCCAGCCTTCCTAGAATTTTTGTCACCCTTTGTTGCCAGACCACTTTTCACTATTTTGCTCTACATATGTTCAACTTTGATTTTTGAAGGGATTTTTTGGGATTTTCCAGGAAAATTAGATATTTTTTTTTAAGCAGAGTCTGAGCTTCAGCATGAAATGTCTTGTTTGGCCTTTTTTAGTGTATTCTCAATACTTTTGGGTGAATTGTGTGCAAAGAAAAAAAAAAAAAATTCTATTTTTTGCAATTTGTAGTGTTTTTTTATAATAAAAAATGTAAGTTTGTCAATAAAATCTTATTGCGTGTGAAACCCCAATTTCTCCCGGTTACAGCGGTACCACATATGTATTGGTGGACACCCTTTCCTGCCCAGGAGACTCCCTCAAACTGAAACAGAGCTTTAGGAGATTTTCAGATAAAAAACGCTATGCGCACCTTGCAGATTTTCCAGAAAAACAACCCTTTACATTTGAAATACCCCCCACAAATATTCTATGGATTCTATATTCTCTGGAAGTACACGCCTCAAGCTTTCTAGGCATACCAGGCTTGTTTATGTGGGTGTAGTTTTGTGGGAGTAATCCCTCAATCAATTCTTTGGTTGCACAAAGAAGAATCAAAGCCACATTTTCCTTAAAAAAAAAAAAAAAAAAAAAAAAAAAAAGAAAACATATATGCAAACAAAAAAAAAAAAAATATATATATTTTTAGACGATTGTCTCCTTTATTTTAAATAAAACATTTTGTTTTATTATTGAAAACCGTGTTGCATTTGAAAGCCCCATTTCTCCCGATTACAACGGTACCACATATGTATCGGTAGCTCCCCATTCTTGCCCAGGAGACCCCCCAAACTGAAAAGAGCACTTTATAACATTTACTTCAAAAAGACTACTATCCACACTATAAACATAAGGGGTTAATTAAAAAAAAAAATTACATAGGGTCCCCCCTCCTGGGCGGGGGGGGGGGGGGGGGCATTTTTTTGAATTTTAAAAGTTAAAAAACCCCCAAAAAATGACGTGGGGTCCCCCTTACCCATCATAACCAGCCCGGGACCAGCTATGGGGGCTTGTAGGAACAGGGCGAAGGGGCCAGTTTTGGTGGCCCCCCGCCCTGCCGGCTACTATCTCCGTGGGCCGGGCTTTTCTGCCCCCCCTGGGCTTTGAGGAGGCAGGTAAATGGGGGGCCGGGGGTTAATGGCAAGTCACCCGCTAGCCGCAGGTGACTTGCCAGCCCCCAGCCTTGTGAACTGGTATAGGGGTCTCATGGATCCCTTACCAGTTCGCAAAGGGTGAAGTGTAAAAAAACCACACAAACACATGGAGAAAAAAATATTTCACTTGTTTTTTTTTTTATTTTTTATTTTTTTTTACTTAGCTCCCATCCATCCCTGGGCACTGTGTCCCACGCTGATCACTCTGGCTTCTGCTCTCCTGCTGCTGCTGGAAGCCTTTTATAGCTGCTGGACAAGCATAAGGGGTTAATAAAAAAAAAAAAAAAAACACATAGGGTCCCCCCTCCCGGGGGGGGGGGGGGGGGGGGCATTTTTTTTTGAATTGTTAGGGTTAGGCTAACCCTTAAAAATCCAAATAAAAATGACGTAGGGTCCCCCCCTACCCGTCATAACCAGCCCGGGACCAGCTATGGGGGCTTGTAGGAACAGGGCGCAAGGGACAGCTTTTGTGGCCCCCCACCCTGCAGCCTACAAGCCCACATACCCTGCGTGGGCCCGGGCTCTTCTGCCCCCCTCCCCCTGGGCTTTGGGGAGGCAGGTAATTGGGGTGCCGGGGGTTAATGGCAAGTCACCCGCTAGTTGCAGATGACTTGTCAGCCCCCAGCCTTGTGAACTGGTACAGGGGTCTCATGGACCCCTTACCAGTTCACAAGGTGTTAACAGTAAAAATAACACACACACACACACACACACACACACACACACACACACACACACACACACACACTAGAAAAAATGACATGTATTTATTTTTTTTCTACTCACCTCCGATGTCCTGATCCTGTCCCATGATGTCTCCGATGACAGCTGCTGGAGATCGGTGGAGGAGAGCTGGTAACCTCCTCCTCCGATCTCCGACAGCGACTGAGCTTCTCGGGTCCCAGCTGCTGGGTGACAGGTGCCGGGTCACTGATGACTAGCAGGGGCTAGCAGCCGCGAACCAGGAAGTGAGTGAGAGGCTGATTTCTCGCCCTCTCCTCACCACGGAAGAGCCCGGGGGGGCGACCGGAGGCCCCCCGGTGAAGAGGAGACCCCGCGAGAGGGATCGCAGCTACAGGTAAGTAAATGTGGTGTTTTTTTTTTTTTTTTAACAGTTTATTGTGCCAGCGGCGGAAGGGGGGGCACTATTTCGGGCGCCCTCCTAAAGACAGAAGAGCCCCGGGGGGGGGGGGGGGGGCGGATGCCCCCCGGGTGAAGAGAAGACCCGGCCTAATCTAACGAGGGGTCAGGTGAGTTTTAACTTTTATATTTTTTATTCTGTGGGGGTTTAAAGTCAGCTACGTGAGTCTCGCGTAGCTGGCACTTAAGTGGAGTAGAGGCTGCTACGTGAGACGCGCGTAGCTGGCACTAGAAAGGTTAAAGAGACTGTCCAGTCAAAATCTTGTGGTTTATAGGAGCAGCCATGATAGTATTACCTGTGGCTGCTGCCCTATTGAGATGTATCAGACAAAGCACCCTCCCTCTCAGTAGAAGTCAATAGGGTGGCAGATGCAGTAACCCTATCATGACTGCTCCCATGAACCACAGGGGTTTAGACTGGACTGTCCCTTTTTTAAATTGGACATTTTAAAGAGAAAGTCCACCCATCATAATGGCATTTGGCTTTGTACAAGCAACTTTCCCTCAGAAGGTCGGAGTAAATTCTAATCATGGGGCGGGGCTAAATGAGTCATGGGTGGGGCTGAAAGGAGTGTGCTGTGCATTGAAACCTAACGTGCAGCTTTTACAGCATGTCAGCCTTTTTGGTTTTCTACAAGCAGATCTTTTTACTAATATTACTATGTCTCAGGCTGTTACAGACTACAAGTGCAGGCAAGCCCTGCCTACTAAATGGTTATAGGCTGCTATATCCTGTGGTGTTGGGAAAGCAAGGAGCATAGCCTGTAATATATTGCTTTGTTGGGTGTTTTGGAGACCCAGGTAGCGGGGAAGCTGCTGTATAGGCCAAGTGTATAGCCCTTTCCTGCCTGTCTTTCCTATACTGTTGTGGAACTGCAAGCACCAGCATGCCTTGCCATGCTTTCCTAATGGGACTTTGAGAGGCTACTGTGCAATTCTGCAGTCCTGGAAGTAGGAAGTCTTCTCTTATGGAACTACAAGCACCAGCGCGCCATTTGATCTCAATTCTGGCTATGACAACTGGGCTGAGCTTGAGGATTGTTATGACTGGCATGAAGAAACCTGCATCTCTCTAATCTGTGTTAATAAACTCTAACTGTATTGCACAGGGCTTGAACTCCTGGCCCCTGTGCCCATAGTTCATTCATTACAATACTGTGCTAAATATCCACACAAACTATTCCTTCTAATGAGAACTTGCAGGGGTTGAGCTTAGGTTCTCCAGCCTATCAAGCATGAGGGGACAGGAGAGATGTGTTCGCACCTCTTTGGAGTTTTTTCAAATAAATTCACTGGTCTCGCTGCCATTTCTGAGCCGAATTCTGCTGTGAGATATGGACTCTCTGGATGGTTTGCATCCAAATTGAAACCTTCTGAGCAAATGTAACTTTTAAAAAGTTTTCCAAGGTTCTTCTTTTAAGAACTCTTTAAAGACTATTTATGACACCACTGTTTGACGCCATTATTTGTACATAAATTAAGGCAAGCTCATCCTTCCTGAAGCTATCTAGGGGAGCCTGCTGAAATGCTTATTAAAATCAGGGACTCATAGTTAACATATATTGCAATACATATAAAATCTGTACAACCACAACAACGTAGTCCGGAAGATATATAAACTGGGCACTGGTATCTTGATAGCCTTGTCTTTATATCTTAGCAGTGCAACCACACCAAGGCAGTCCTGTCTATAGATCTTATTAGCACTGCAACCACACCAAGGTAGTTGCTTATATAGGCTATAGAAGCTGGGTAACTGTATTAAAGTAGTCCCTTCTCTAGGCTATATCAGCTAGGCAGCTGTGCCAAGGTAGTCCCTTTTACAGGCTATATAAGCTGGGAAACCACACCAAGGAAGCCTATGTTATTTAAGCAGGCTATATAAGCTGGAACAAGAAATTCTCATATATAGGTTAAGTTAGCTGGACAACCGCACCAGAGGTAGTCCGTCTTCAGACTATGTAGATAATCCTAGCTCTAGATTATATAAACTGGACAAATGCACTTAGTCCCCTCTATAGGATATATAAGCTGGGCATCCATGCCAAGGTTGTCCCATCTACAGGCTATATAAACTAGGCAATATAAACTAGGCAACAACACCACAGAAGCCTATATGCTATATAAGCAGGCTTTTTAGGCTATATAAGCTGGGCAGCCGTGCCAAGGGCATCTAGTATGTGGACTACAGTAAAACATGGGCAACCACGCCATGGTAGTCTCATCAATAGACATAATTAGGGTAACCACACCAAGGTAGTCCGATCTATAGACAATATAGGCTAGGCAGCAGTGCCAAGGTGTAGTCCTATCGATAAGACTATATAAGTGAGGCAACCACACCAAGAAAATCCCATATAGACACTATAAGCTGGGCAACAGTGCCAAGGTAGTCCTGTCTATAGACTATATAAGCTGCTCAAGTGTGCCAATATAATACTGTCTATATGCTATATGAGCTGAGCAACCACACAAGCATAGTCCTGTTTTCTGACTATTTAACAATGCTATGGTAATACTATCTGCATACAATGGGGGCGAATGGGGCAACCACTCTATAGATAGAACTTCCGTGGCATGGTTTCCGGACTTATATATGTATTGCAATATATAGTAACAGAGTCCCTAGATACACTTCAAAACATTGTAAGTGTGCAGAGTGTTAAATTTGATGTTAGCCCTATGTGTGTCTAAATTTGACCATAGAAATGGCACCCATCTGAACACCCAGTAAGGCAGTCAGTCGAGTGGTCACATTGAATAAGGCTTTAGGAAGCTTGGTAGTTGGTTTGTTCATTCTGTCAGAGGCTAAACTGATTCTTAACCCTTCTGCCAGAAAATCTTGTGAAATGTAATAGTATTGTCACATGTATGGGCTCAACTTTTGTTTGATCCATTCATGGAATTTCCTCAGAACTAGGAAAAATTGTTTACCGTACGTTCGATCGTGCATAACCTAAATGGTGAGTGACAAATTCCTTGTCACTTTCTGGTATCCGCTGTTGATTTTATGGTTAACTATGGTTGAATGACTAAAGTGCATTTTGGGACCATGAAGGGTGGTTTAACTATCCGTTTAAGATTTTAATATTGGAATTAGATGTTCTAAAGTGGCTTTAAAGTCCAAAATGAGTTTGGCACCACCTATAAAGCGAACCTTAACCCACCCTGACTGCTCTGTTCCAGGAAGGGTCCTGTTCCATAGGTAGATTAAACTGCCCTAACCTGCATTAGAAATTACCCTAAGCTTCATTCAGTGGAGCATAGGCGATGACCGCACACGCACCTTTACCAATAAGAGATGTACTTCACTGCACTGTGTATCTGTTTCCGGTCCTACGTCATACAGCACTCCATGTCCAATTTAATAGTGATGCCCGGGACCTCTGTTGAAAGGCACCCAAAGCACCTATAACTACCCTCCACTGTACTCACCAGAGGTGTGTTCAATGCTCCACTGTTGACTAGTAGGGTTTGCAAACCCCACTGACCACAGGCAGTCATATGTAATGAAAGAATGTGGCCCTGGGGATTAATCCTGCCCAGTTTTTGGCTTTTAGCAGACCTCCAACTGGATGGTATCTCTGTTTAGGATTTCCAGTAGAGCAGGGATGCTCTTTAATGTTTGAGGCCCACATCCTGTCTGCAGCGGTAACGGTAAATATATTGAGCAGAGTCCAAGAGTGTCATCCCTGTTTTGGGCTTTTACTGATGACATCATGCAAACATAGATGATCATTCTCCATCACTGAGGTGTAGTTGGGGTTTCCTGCCCCCCCATCAGATGGAGCTCTGTAAAGGAAAACTGCGCCTCTCTTTGAAGGGACATTCCAGACTAAGGGTTAAATTAGCCTGCTTTCTGATCTCCCCATCCTAGCTGTCAGCCTGCATTATATTTCTCAATAACTCCCAGTGAACTCCCTCCCCTGTGCATGGCCTCCTCAGCAGCGGAGGATAACCTTTCCATGCATGTTTAAATGTCAGGGTCACCTCGGAGCTCAATTCATTTTGGGGACCCTGAATAAAAGAGTCTGCAGGAGAGAGCAAGTTCTACAGAGTTTATCAGAGAATGCAAAGTGCTGGTGAGCGAAATATGCAGCCCCTGACCGCTAACATTAGGCAGGCAGAAATTACGGTATTCTAATTTAATACTTTGCCTGGAATGTCCCTTTTTAATGCAGGGCTTGCTGATGGCATGAGGGGGTAAGATTAGTTTCTTGTCCTTGGTCCCCTGGCACCGAGTGGATTTGGACAATATGATCGCAATATCCTGTCATTGTCTGCACCCGAGCGAGCACACCCTGAGTTCATGTTGGGGGGTGATCCGGCTGTTTGCCGGCAGCGCTACCTGTGACTGCCTCTTATGAATGACAAAGATTAGTGTCATTCTTTCGAGTAATTTTCTGGGACCGTGCCAGCTGATCTATCGAGTTCATCCGGAAAATCTTGTTAGACGGCGAGTAGCTGGAACCCGTCCCCTCCTCTCCGTAGTCTGCCTGTCACCGTGGGGGCATCCAATCGTAGGCGGCTGCCAAGGACTGCTCACACAAAGCAGCGAGAACAGGGCGGTTTGGCTGGAGACGTCAGACCGATCGTGTCTGAATCACGGTGTGAAAATGATTGGGATTAATCGGGCAGAGCTGGAGGCTCCTGATTAGCCACTGAGCCGCACGAGAGAGACTGGAGCTAAATAAAGGACGAAAGAAAAAAAAAAAAAGACAACCGGCGATTATTATTTGGGGGGGGGAGGGGGGGGGGACTGCTGCGGCAAATTGACAATATGCAGAAGTTTTTGAGGAATGCACGACGATGGTGACCTGGCTTCTACAGCGCTATTGTCTTGGGTGTCCGGCTTCCTTTGTGCTCTCATGTCAAAGGTCTTCCAGTGCGTGAGTGCTCCGTGCACGAGGTGTGTATCCCTCCCCAGCCTCCGCTTCCCTTGCCTGTCAGCTGTCCAAACAACCCCCCCATGCTACCGATTGTGCGTCTTTTGTCTCCCAATTAGATCGGCGAGCCACAGCCTCCCTCTTTGTTCTGATCTTCGTCTGCTTAATCGGACTTGTCTGGTTTCTGGCTCACTCCCAGAGCCTTACCTGATGTACACTGCCGGCATGGAAACTTGCATAGTGCGGGGGTATACATTTGTAGATGGTTTAATTTTTTTTCTTTCGGTTTACGGTGTCACATATTTAAAATGACGGATGTTCTGCCGAGCTTACATGCCATACAGTCGGTACACCTGCTACAGGCTGCCGGCTTGGGGACTTGCATTGTACAGGGGTGCGCTTTGTAGTTAGCTTCAATTGTTGGGTTATTGTTTCATTTGTGTGTTTGTGGCGGTGCATATTTAAAGTGACAGGTGTTCTGCTGGGCATACACACACCGTACAGTCTAACCAGCACTGTCATCATACAGTTTAACCTGCACAGTCGCCATACAGTTTGACCTAAATGGTTGCCTTGCAGTCTTCCATGTAGCTTGTACATGGTGCACAATTTAAACATCGTAAATCTTAGTCGCGCTACAGTGTCACTTGTACACTCCAATAGAATGTAACCTGTGAATTTAAAAGCAATGTCGCCTGTACAATCCCCTACAGCACATGTCAAACTCAAGGCCCGGGGGCCAGATGCAGCCCTCCAAGCCTTTTTATGTTCCCTCTGACAGCTGCCAGATGGCCTGGCACTGCTTCCAGCCTACGAGTCTTTCCAAGGCTGGTGGCACTCGCAGCATAATAATTCTGCGTCTGCACCCCCCCCCTGGGCAAAATATTTCAGTGCCCGTTTGCATCGGTTCGGGGGGCAAAATAGTTTTGGTTTCTGTATGGTTATACATTCGAATGATCGGGTCTGCATTTTGCTTCGCATTTGTTACTAACCGGCCCTTTGAAGACAAGAGGAATGCTGATGTGGCCCTTGGTGAAAATAAGTTTGACACCCCTGCCCTATAGTGTTTCCTGCACATTCCTTTTACTATGTCACCTGTTACCAGTACACAGCAATACTGTACAGTGTAACCTGTGCTCTCCAATACTGTACAGTGCAACCTGTGCTTCCCTCTGTCTCCAACACTGTACAGCTTAACCTGTGCGCTCCAGTGCTGTGCAGCATTACATGTGCATAATCAGAAGCAGAGAGGCATCCAACAGAATTCTACTTTCTGTATCTCTTATTCCCTATTAAATTTTATGTCCCTACTTCTGTGTCCTCCCTCCCTAACCAAGGCTGAACTAGCACCCCCCCCCCCACCATTTTGTCCAGCTCACCTGAGGAGATGTTATATATATATATATATATATATATATATATCTATATTTTTTTTTCTTCTAAAATACTATATACTTCTCTTTGGCTGCACTTTTATTTCTTATTGCTAAAAGGATTCCATGCTTCCCTGTACCCTAATAGATTAGCTCTCACTTCTTCTGTATCCTTCCTAGAAGGCTGTAAGCATTGTATACCCTTGACATCCAGCACCAAAAAAAAGTTGCCTTGGGGCTCTAGTCATGCATTCGTCCACCCCTGGCCACAATCGATTTAGTGATAAGGTTTAAAAACCTGCAGCACATACCCAGCAGAGGTCAGCAGAGAGACCTGTAGCCTTCACACTGTTCACCAGTTGGACCTTCTCCACGCATTGTTTTCTGACCATTCACCTAGTGTTACTATACTGCCTATTGGATTCCTGCTGTGGCCATATCTTCACTAGTTTGTATTCAAATCTTCATACTTGATTCTATTTTAAAGCGGACCTTCAACATCATTTAATGAAAAGCCCAAACCCTTAAACTATTCCTCAACATCTAAAATTAATTTATCTAACGCTTTTAGTAACTTGCTATTTATTCTTTCCCCCACTGGCCTGCAACTCTGTTCAGCACTTTAGGCTACGGGCACCGCCATCTTGGCTCAGTAGCCTCACATACTGAGAAAAGAGTGGGATAAAGGGCAGGGGGTGGGCTTATAGCTGTGCTTTGCACAGACAGAGCAGAGCTGGGGTCAGGAAAAGGTCAGTAAAGGGGGTGGGAGTAGCTCCATCACTATTATTTATACAACATTATCATTATTATTCAGGGCCTGGGAACCAATTTACCGCCCAGTTTAACCCTCTCATCTAAGTATTGAGCACCAAACATGTCTAGCTATGTGGAAAGACTTTGGTTGCATATATCTGCAGATACATGTGGAAGCCACACCGCCCGACAAGGCACTCTGTGTTTAGTGTGGTCCCTACTCTACTTATTTTTGAGTCCCCAAAGTTGGGACATGCAATGCAGTCAGAGCTACTCACTTGGGAAGCTGCCAGCCTCCCTTTAGAACACTCCTCAGGGAGAGATCCATATTGACTGAATCCCTCCCTGTGTGTGCTCATTGCAATTCAAACTGAGTAAAGGGGTTGGGAGTAGCTCCATCACTATTATTTATACAAAATTATTATCATTATTATTATTATCAGGAAAAGGTCAACAATCCCAGCATGCAGAGCGGCACAGTCGGAAGACACTTCCTGTTTGCAGGCAGCCTGACACTCCATGGGCCACATCTTGGATGTTTGAAGGCTCATAAAATGCAGTAGATGCAGGTAGAATGATTTTTGATGTGAGAAATCTGTATGTACAGGATGTGGAGGAAACGTACAAGATAGACTGTTATTCAGGGTGAAGGTACGGTTTAATTTAAAGGTTTAGTGAGAAATGTGTTGTAGTTGCCCCTGGGCGGTCGTAGGAAACATAATACAGGTAGTAGTGTTTAAGAATGTGATGTGTCTGCTGCTCCCATCAGAGGTCTCTGCTTCGCTTGATGTTCCCTGGATTAGCCCGTATACCTTGTAGCAGACTGGTCAGTTGACCTTGCTGCCTTGTCACCCATGTCCACTCCTGGCTTTTTTTCTGTTAAATCTTTTGTCTGCCCTTGGCTTTACCTGGTACCGGGAGAAGCCACAACTCTTCTGCAGTGCACTGCGCCACCTTGTGGCGGAATACCCAGATGTAATGACTTTGTGAAGCAGGCCGTGACATGCATGGCAAATGCAATTCTACAGGTGAGTACTCACAGAATTGTCTTTTTATGCATGGTCCCTTAAAATACACACGCTTCTGTTTCAGGGCTCATTAAAAAAGCGTTTCAGACACCTTTTTCAGTGAAATGTTGTAACAGCGCAGGTTAATAGTCTTTGGCAACGCAGCCGCAAAACACATATAACGCAGTGTGCTTGTTGCGTTTACGTTGCTGTAGACTTTACCATTTAATTATGCAAAAAATGTTATTCTTTTAAAAAAACGTATTTCTAATGCATAAAAATGCTTGCAACGGAGAGCTGTGAACAGAGCCTTAGGGTTAATTTTTTTTACAGCTGATTTAATTGATTTCTTGTCTTGTGTTTATTTTCCCACCAGCACTCCATCCCGTGGCACTAGATCGGGAAGCAGCCACGCAAAAATGAGCCTTCATGGTGCCAGCGGCGGTCACGAGCGATCCCGGGATAGACGGCGCTCCAGTGATCGGTCTCGGGATTCATCCCATGAGAGAGGAGAGAGCCAACTGACCCCGTGCATCCGCAATGTCACTTCGCCCACCAGACAGCATCAGATTGGTAGGTGTCTCACGTTTTTTTCTGAATACTGATCACAGTCTGACTTGTTCACCTGTTCACGGAATGTAATTGACGTCCCCTCATGCAGAACACCCGCACGTTTGTCTGTAAAGACTCTCGTTGATACAGGTCATGGTATATCTGTAAGTCAAAGCAACTGGGCTTACTGTATTATTCTAAGTATACAGCACGTCCTGCTCCAGATATGATTCCTTACGGTTGGGTTTACCTCCGCCAGATGGCGCTGGACTGCAGAGACAGCAAAAAAAGGGGCCCCTCCCGGATCTCTTATATCCCCGATCGGGGTGCCCCGCGGAAGTGGACCAACACCCAGGATAATGAAAATCCTGGGTGTTGGTTCACTTTAACAGCCCGTGGCCCTGTAGGACTATTCCCACCCGTTCCATTTCTCTAAACTGCCTCCCAGCCTTGGCTGCCCTGGTCGGGTGATGGTAGCCAGCACCGCTGCCAGGTGCTTTAGGAGCGCTGCTCCAACCGCAATCCCCCACCAAAGGGTAGGCGGTGCAGGCTTATGGTGAGCCTTAATTGGGATGCCCCTTCCGCCCCTCTCCCCCTGCCCCAGTTCTCGGTGGGTCTCTGTTTTAGATGACCGCCGCTCTCCCCGGTCGTTCTCAGGGCTCCGGACCCTGGTCAGCACTATCATTCTCCCTGGATTTGCTGGTGTGCTTTTTTTGTATTTGCCGCCGCTGAGGCGCGCGCCTGGTGGCGTTCCGCAGTCACCTCAGGAGCTGCTGCGCTGGTATTTGCTGTTGTGTGACTTTGCGCTCTTCGGGGGGGCGGAGTCTCTTGGTTGGCGCGTTCCGCGTCACCTTCCCCGCGGTCCGCCCCTTGAGGTACTCTCGGCGCCATTTTGGTCCCTCGTACTGCGTGATTGGTGTCTTTCCTCCGCGGTCCATGAGTGCATCGGCGGGCTTATCTTTTATCTTGATGTTTATTGCTGTACGCTTATGGGTGTCTTGCTTATGTCTTTCAGGCGGGAAAAACTGTAATGAAGGTTTCTCCCGGTCCTACCCCCTCTATTAGTTTCACAAACTTTATTAGAGGCTGCTTGCTGAAATCCTCCCACTTCCTTGGCGGACTATTGGGGCATCCCGGGTTGCTTTTATAGCGTAATCCCTATTGGCCATCTGTGCCACTGTAATCACCATATGGAGGCTTCCCAGGATATTGGGCTCGCGGTTCCTTCGGGACAAGCCCGGCTATGTGTGGCGTGCGGGGTATCCCCTATAAGTGACAATGTACGGGTCTGTGTGCCCTGCGCTCAGCAGGTGCTTGCGCTACATTCTGGGTTACCGGTGGCTGGGCCTGCGCCCTCTATGGCCTCGCCTACCCCTCCACGCTTGCACTTGACTCCCAGTGAGCTAAATACCAGTGGGGAGTCTCAACCTGATGTGTCTTCTAGATTGGCTAGCATTGAGAAGTTGATTGCTAATACTACGGCCCGTAAGGCCTCTGATAAGAGGTGGCATTTGGCGCCTGGCGTGTCTATTTTTCCTATGGAGGCAGAGGAATTCTTTGATCTGGCTGGTTATACCCCCCTTGAAGAGGGGGAATTGTTCTCAGACTCAGTCATCTGATGAGCAATCTAAGGGTTATGCTGATTCTGACTCTGACCCATGGGATTCAGATGACACTGATAGACTTTTGGCCTTTCTATCTCCCTTCCTGCTGCGGCTCCCAGGCAGCAGGGGGAATTTCATACCGCTAAGCCGCAGTTAGAGTTCCCCAAGCAGTCCCCAGGCGTACCTAAGAGATGGGATAAGAGATATCCATTTCCCGTCGAGGTGGTTAAATGTTGGTCAGCCCCCCCGGAAGTGGATGCTCTGGGGTTGTCTAACACCTCTGTTGTACATTCTCCTGATTCTACTACCCTGAAGGATGGTGAGGACCGGCGCATTGATCAGCTGGCTTCCCATGCCTTTGCCTGTGCTGGGACTGCTCTGCGCCCTGTCTGTGCTTCTGCCATCACGGCTGTGGCTGTCAAGACTCAAGAATGTGTTGGATGGTGCCCCTGACAATTCTAGTGCAGAGTTCCGGGCCCTTTCGCATTGTGAGGTTTTTATGGCTTATATCCTTTCTGCCTTGGATGATACCATTAGGATGTGTGGTAGAGCCTCTGCTTTGGCGGTGGCTATACGCCGCTCGGTTTGGCTGCGCCAGTGGACAGCTTACAACGCTGCCAAGAAGGCTCTAACTGGGCTGCGTTTATTTGGTGATCGCTTGGATCTGTTTGCTAAGGGTGGCAGGCTGCCTCAACATAAGACAGTCCCGGCCCTTTCGGGGGTCAGGTTCCTTTCATCCCTCCTACTGTGGCTCCTGGTCGGGGAGAGGGGTTTCCTTTGCAGGGCACAGGGGGGACTTCTGGGGAAAAGGTAGAGGACGTTCCCGTCCGGGATCCTCCTGGGGTGCCAAGCCTAAGTCTTCTCCCAAGCCCCCTCAGCATGAAGGGGCGCCCTCACCCACCTGGGTGGGGGGACGGCTGAGGCTCTTCGCTTATGTCTGGAAGCAACATGTCTCAGACCGGTGGATTCAGGAGGCAGTGTCCTCCGGTTACAAGATAGGGTTCGCTGCCTGGCCGCCTCCAAGATTCATCAGGACCAGGATGCCTCAAAACCCCCTGGCAGCTCAGGCCCTGGTCCTTGCGGTGCAAAGTCTTCTGGAGATGGGGGTCATCTGTCAGGTCCCTTTGTCAGAAAGGGGCCGGGGTTCTTACTCCAATCTTTTCACGGTACCCAAGAGGGATGGTTCTATCAGGCCCATCCTGGACTTAAAGCTTCTCAACAAATTTTCAAACCCAGGCGCTTTCGCATGGAGACACTGCGCTCAGTGGTCAGCTTGTTGCGCCCGGGGGACCTTATGACCTCTATAGACATCAAGGACGCTTACCTTCATGTTCCAGTCTTTCAGGGGCATCAGAGATTCCTCAGGTTCGCACTGGAGGATCAGCACTACCAATTTGTGGCACTGCCCTTCGGTCTCACTTCAGCTCCCAGAGTTTTCACCAAGGTGCTGGCGGGATGGCTCTGCTCAGATCTCTGGGTATTCGCATTCTTCCCTATCTGGACGACCTTCTCATTACTTCAGTCTCTCCAGCAAGCAGAGCTGGAAACCCAGAGGGTGGTGACCATTCTGGAATCATTCGGCGGGGTGATCATTCATCCCAAATCTTCCCTGTCACCCTCCCTGGTGGCATCCTTTCTGGGCATGAATCTGGATATGGTTCAGGCCAGGATTTTTCTTCCTCAGCAGAAGGTGGATGCCCTGCAAGCACAAGTTCAGTTTCTTCTGTCTTGCCCTCATCCCTCCATCCGGCAGGGGATGCAGCTGGTGGGGCTGATGGTGTCCTGCTTCGAGGCAGTTCTCTATGCACAGTTCCACATGAGACCTCTTCAGCTCCACCTCTTGTCAGTTTGGGTCCCTCTTGTGGTGGCTGGACTCAAGGAACCTGGTGGGGGGCAGATCCTTTCTGTCCCCCTGCTGGGAGACAGTCACCATGGATGCCAGTCTGACGTGTTGGGGGGGTTTCTGGAAATCCCTAAAATTTCGGGGGCTTTGGGGACCCCAGGAGGCCCATGCCCCTATCAACGTCCTGGAACTAAGGGCGGTCAGGTTGGTTCTGGCCTACTTGACTCCACACCTTCGGGGCCGTCCGGTCCAAGTACGTTCGGACAACAAGATGGCGGTTGCCTACATCAATCATCAGGGGGGGACCCGGAGCAAGGGTGCCCTCGAGGAAGTGTCCAAGATCCTGTCCTGGGCCGAGGACAATGTTCCCTACATCTCTCAGCTATGTATATTCTGGGGGTAGAGAATCTGGAGGCGGACTTTCTGAGCAGGGGGACTTCTCGACTGGGAGAATGGTCCCTCAGCAACGGAGTGTTTCACTCCCTGTGTCGCGTTGGGGGCTGCCGGACGTGGATCTGTATTCTAAGTGTGCCATACACTCCACTTCGATCTTCATGACATGTGGGTAATCTCCAGTAGAGGGCGAACTTCTGCAGAGATGACTATTCAAAAAAGAAAGCCCCTCCCGGTCCATATATACCTGGGACCTCCCACAAATTTCCGAATTTCCCAGTTCCTTCTCTGCAGGGAAGGCGACAAGACAGAAGATGAAGACTTCTTTACTTACAGGTAAGCCGGGCTCGCGCCCGGCCGTTTATTGTCCCTATTGCTGCCAGGACCCTTTCTAAATTGCCCCTATTTGAGCCTCCCAGCTTAGGCTGCGGGTCCTGGTGAAGGTAGGCAGCACCCTATGGGTGCGGAAGGAGCACTGCTCCACCGTGAGACCTCACTATGGGGTAGGCGGTTATCCAGGTTTTGGTGATCCTGGTGTGGGATGCCATGTCCCTCTATGCTTATGGCCGGATTCTGGCAGGGTTCCCCCCCTTCTGGGTCCCTTACTCCCCTCCAGGGTGGGGGGGGGGGGTTGCCTGGCCGTTAATTGGGTTTCGTTCTCATATGCCCCTGTGTGTGCGAGTTTCACTGTGTGTGTGTGTGTGACTGACAGGATGTTTTTCACTTCTGGGACCATATCTGGTGCTTTGATTTAGCCTGGGGTAGCTTCTCCCCCTCAGGCTGTGTTCAGGCAGGGAGGGGGCTCGGTGCGGCTGCGGTAGCCCCGCCCCCTTTGGCGCAATTCTGTAGCTCACTCCTTGGGATCCGCGTTGCTGGGAGGGGGGACGTGGCCTGGCGAGCGCGCGTTCTGCGCTGGCCCGCCCTCCCCCTTCTCTTCCTGTCTTTCTGCATGAGGCACTTCTCGGGGGCCATTTTGGATGCTGTTGCTGAGCTGCGCTCCTGGTGGTAAGGGCCGGATGGCCACTTCCTTAGCTTATGTGGGGGCCCCTCTCTAGCGGGGAACCCCCAGTGATTTGCGGGCATGTTTGTGTGTATTTGTTTTTGGTTACGCATGTCTGGAGCTGATATATATATATATATTTTATATATGTATGTGTTATTGCCTTATGTTGCCTGTTTGTGTGTCACAGATTGCTTTGTATTTATGCATATTAAGGGGTTCCTCCTGGTCCCGGGGTCCTTAGAGTAAAATTGATCACCTCAAATCCTCCCACCGGGACTTTTAAGGGGCATCCCGGGTTGCTTAGGCATAAATCACCATATGGAGGCTCCGCAGGATACTGGGCTCGGGCTCCCTCTGGGACAATCCGGGCCATGTGTGGGGTATCCCTTACGGGGGAGAATGTGCTGATCTGGATGCCATGCGCACAAAAGGCCATAATGCGGCAGTCTGGTACCCAGCCTTCTGGGTCGGCTCCTCCCGCTTCATCGCCTTCCCCTCCCCGCCTTATCTGTAAAAAGAGACATTTGTCGTCGGCCCAGCCCTTGTGGGATGTTGACGACGATTCCGTTGATTTGTCAGATTATTCCCCGTTAGAGGAGGGGGAATTGTATGAGGAAACAGAGGCTGACTATGTTCAGTCTGGGGATGCCGATGTCGGGCAGGCGCTGGGGGATGCCGTAGATACGGCCACTATTTTGTCACATCTATTGGAGGTGTTGGATATTGAACCGCCTGAGGCGCCCCCTCTCAAGAAGGGGGAGTTCCGTCTGGAATTCCCTACCCAGGGTCACTTTGATGCGCTGATCCTTAGAGAATGGGAGAGGCCCAGTCAGCTTCCTGGTATTCCTCAGGGATGGGATAAGAAGTATCCTTTCCCGGTGGAAGCGGTTAAGCGCTGTTCTTCTCCTCCCGAGGTCGACGCGCCAGTTTTAGGTTTGACCAACTCTTCTGTGCTGAACACCCCTGACGCCACTTCCCTTAAGGATGGCGAGGATAAGCGCCTTGATCAGATGGCGTGCCACGCATTTGCCAGCGTGGGCTCGGCCCTGCGGCCTGTTTGTGCATCTGCCCTGGTGTCGCTTGCTACCAGGTCTCTTATCAGGGACTGGCTGAATAATGCTCAATTTGATCCAGCTTGCGCTGAGTTCGCTACACTAAGAGATGTGAATTGTTCATGGATTTTGTCATGGCTGCTATGGAAAATTCTATTGTCGTGTGTAGTAGGACTTCAGCCTTACTGGTGGCTATGCGCAGATCGGTCTGGCTCCGCCAGTGGACGGCGGACGTTGGGGCCAAGAAGTCGCTCACAGCTCTTCCCTTCTTGGGTACGCTGCTGTTTGGAGATAAATTGGATGCTGTTGCTAAAGGAGGTAAGTTACCTCAGTGGAAGAAACGGCGCCGCCCCTTTCGGGGGGCTGGCTCGTTCACTCCTTCCTTTCGAGGGGCCAGAGCGGCTAGGGGTTTGGCCTTCTCGGGTGTCAGGAGCTCGTCCTGGAACAGGGGCAGAGGTCGGGCACGTCCCGCAGGTGCCTGGGGTCCCAAGCCTGCCATTTAAACCGGCTCAGCAATGAAGGGGCGCCCTCACCCGCAAGGGTGGGGGACGGCTGCGGCTCTTCTTCCAGGTCTGGGTCCGGGAGGTCACAGACAATTGGATCTTGGAAGTGGGCTCCTCCGGGTACAAACTGGAGTTCGAGTACTGGCTGCCCCCAAGATTCTTAAGGTCTCGGGTGCCCTCAGACCCAGGGGCTCCTGTTAGCAGTGAAAAACCTTCTGGACATGGGGGTTATATGCCCGGTGCCTCCGTCGGAGAGAGGCAGGGGTTACTACTCCAACCTTTTCACGGTTCCCAAAAAGGAGGGTTCGGTGAGACCCATTCTAGATCTCAAGGTTCTCAACAGGTTTATCAGAGCCAAAAAGTTCCGCATGGAGATTCTGCGCTCGGCTATCAATTCCCTTCGCCAAGGGAATTTTATGACATCCATAGACATCAAGGATGCGTATCTGCATGTTCCGATTTTTGAAGCACATTAGAGATTCCTCCGGTGGAGGATCAACATTTTCAGTTTGTAGCTCTTCCCTTCGGACTGACCTCGGCGCCGAGGGTCTTCACCAAGGTCTTGGCGGGAATAATGGCTCTGCTCAGAGCTCAGGGCATTCGCATTGTGCCTTATCTGGACGACCTGTTGATCTCAGCTTCTTCCCTCCGTCAGGCGGAGCTGGACACCCACCAGGTGGTGTCGCCCCTGGAGCGGTTCGGGTGGGTGATCAACTGCCCTAAGTCTTCTCTCTCTCCGTCTCGTGTGATTTCATTTCTGGGCATGAATCTGGATACCATTCTGGCCAGAGTGTTTCTGCCCCAGACCAAGGTGCAGGGGATTCAGGGTCTGATCCGCCTTCTTCTGGCCAATCCTTGTCCCTCTATCCGACAGGGGGTGAAACTGGTGGGCTTGATGGTATCCTCCTTCGAGGCGGTACCGTTTGCACAGTTTCACATGAGATCTCTTCAACTTCACCTATTGACGTATTGGGACAGGTGTCCGCAGTCATTGGATCAACCTTTCAGGATGTCTCCCAGGGTTCGGCAGTCCCTTCGGTGGTGGCTGGAATCGAGCAAACTGTTGAAGGGCAGATCCTTTCTGGTCCCTTGTTGGGAGATGGTTACCACGGATGCCAGCCTGTCGGGCTGGGGAGGTTATTGGAAAAGTCATCAGTTCAGCTGGGTGTGGATTCCTCAGGAGGCTCACACCCCCATCAATGTCTTGGAGCTCAGAGCCATCCGACTGGTTCTGGCTCGGCTGACCTCACATTTACAGGGTCTACCGGTTCAGGTTCGTTCAGACAACCGAACAGCGGTAGCTTACATCAATCACCAAGGAGGGACTCGCAGAAGGAGTGCCCTCAGGGAAGTCTCTCTGATCCTGCACTGGGCGGAGAGCAATGTTCCTTGCATTTCGGCAGTCTACATTCCGGGAGTGGAGAACACGGAGGCGGATTCCCTGAGGAAGGGATCCTCTCGCCAAGGAGAGTGGTCTCTCAATCCCAAGGTTTTTCTGGATATTCTAAGCATACAGCACGTCCTGCTCCCAAATAGTAATAACATGTGGGCAATCCTCCACCTCAGGCGCCGTGCACTGCAGACATGTAGAAAACAAGCTCCTCCCGGCCCTACATATACCGAAGGACCTCCCACAAATCCCCAGATTTCTCTGCAGTGCTGGAACTGCGAAGACATGAAGTATCACGCTCTCGCAGGCGAGCGGGCCTTACGGCCCAAGGTCCTGTAGGACTATTTCCACCCGTCCTCTTCAGAAGAAATATGCCTCCCAGCCTAGGCTGCGCGGGTCGGGTGAAGGTAGGCAGCACCTGGTGTGCTGAACAGAGCCATGCTCCACCGCAATCCCCCCTCCATAGGGTAGGCGGTCAGGCCGATGGTGAGCCTCTAGTGGA
This sequence comes from Gastrophryne carolinensis, assembly GCA_027917425.1. Lineage (NCBI taxonomy): Eukaryota > Metazoa > Chordata > Amphibia > Anura > Microhylidae > Gastrophryne > Gastrophryne carolinensis. Next base: position 85,233,255 of record CM051241.1, on the reverse strand, counting down.
TGCCCCTCCCGCAGTCTTGCCCGTGCCCCTCACAGACTTAGTCCATGGACACCGTCCGCTTCCCCTCTCTTCCTCCCGTAACTCGGGGGAAAAGAAGGGGGGGGGGGGTATGTGTGGCAGCCCTAGTGTTAACTTTGCTTTTATACCTTGGTTCCTTATTTCTTGGGGTCAGTGTCGCGTCTCGCTATACAGCACGAGCTGTCTTTTTCATTAACAATCTGCTAGTTCGGCAGCATCATTCCAGCGTGTCAGTTTTTTAGAGGTATGCTTATTCTCCGCTGTTCTACGTTTTGCTGTTGGTTAAGAGCTTCGCGCTCTTTGGGGGAGGCGGAGACTCGGCATGACGCGCCTCGCGTCACAGCCCGGCCTGGTCCACCCCTCGAGGTCCGCTGGCGCCATTTTCTATATCTTCGCGCGTGTGGTGTGGTTCGCCTCCTTCCTTGGTCATGTAAGTGCCCTCCGGGGCGGCATGGTTCTATGTGTTTCAGAACTGCGCATGGCACTGACTCCACCCCTCTTGTCCCATTATGTCTTTCAGTATACTTGTAAAGAACCAGCACTCAATTGAGTGAGTGCTGGTTCTTTACAAGTATACTGGTATTTGCGGTGTCTCCGCGAACCGTGCACCCGCCTGATACAAGGGTAAGAGTGCGGCTGTACCTGGAACGTTTTCTGGCCATTATGTCTTTCAGACGCCAAGACTTCGTTGCCTTCCCCCGGCCTATCATATATTACAGCGGGTCCACCTTACAAATTCTCCCACATTACTAGCGGGTTTTGGGGCATCCAGGGTTGCCTATTGCATAAATCCCTGCGTTCATACTGCTTAATCACCGTATGGAGGCATTTCAGAATTATGTAACCGGGGTCCCTCCGGGACGTGACCGGCTGTGTGCAGTGTGTGGCCAGCCCCTGGCTGAGGCTGACATGGCACAGGTCTGCGGACAGTGTGCAGAACAGGTAGGTTTACTAACAGAGGAACCTCCCTTCCTTACTCCCGTCTCCCCGCTCCCAAATATCACTCATGATGAGTCCCACTCGAGCGGGGATGACCTGCAATCAGTGCCGCGCGTGTTGCCCACGGCGGAGCAGGTGCTTTCGGGATTGGCGGAGCGTATGGGCCCTGGCAAAAAGCGGTCCCTGACGCCTCCTGGCTCCCCGGTTCCTGACGATACCGATGACTCTGCTGATATGCAGGACCCTGACCCTTCTGAGGAAGGTGAGCTATTCTCAGATTCTGGCTCCTCGCATGGGATGCCCGGGGGCTGTGATGATTCTGAGCCCGGTTCCTGGGGTCTGTGTGACACACATGAAATCCTTATTAAGATTTTTGAGGTTTTGTCAATCTCCCCGCCTGGGGAGATCCCCAAGCCTAAGAGGGAGAGTTTCCACACAGCGCTGCCGCGCTTGGAGTTCCTAGAACAGGAACATTTCCAGAATCTTATATCCCAAGAATGGGAATCGCCTTGTAAGCTTAAAGGGGTTCCAGGGGTCTGGGAATGGAAGTACCCTTTCCCTCCTGATGTGGTTAATTTATGGTCAGCTCCCCTGGTGGTGGACGCACCGGTTATAGGGGTTACAAACCCCCCTTTTATGACTGCTCCTTTTTACCATACCTTTCGGGATGCCAAGGACTGGCGCATTGACAGACTGGCTTCACACGCCTTCTCGTGTGCTGGGACGGCCCTGCGCCCGGTTTGGGCTTACGGCCATCACTGCGGTGGCCGCCAGGACTCTTGTCAGAAAAATACTAGATCACCGCCCTGAGGACCTCCCTTGGGGGGTGTTTAATGCGCTATCAGACTGTGAAGCGTTTGTGAAGTTTATTCTATCAGCACTAGATGACACCATTAAGATGTGTGCTAGAACCCCAGCCCTTGCGGTAGCTATTCGCCGCCTGGTCTGGCTGCGACAGTGGGGTGCTGACGATGCTACGAAAAAAGCTCTCACTTGCCTTCCCTTCAGAGGACGGCGGTTATTTGGGGCCCGCTTGGACCTTTTTGGTAAAAAGAGTAAAGCACCCTTGCGCAGAAGGCCGCTCCGGCCTCCACGAGGCAGAGTCACCCCTCCACCTCCCTATGTTAGTGTCAAACGCGAATCTGAGGTGTGCTTCCAACTGTTCGGTGTGGATTTCCACCATGGGGCGGGCAGGCAGCGCCCTGGGCCTTCCGGCAGGACTAAATCCAAATCTGCCAAGACCTCTTAAGCATGAAGGGGCGCCCTCGCCCGTCTGGGCGAGGGGACTGTTGCAGCGGCTGTCTCACATCCAGGAATATACCTTCTCCTTCTGGTGGTTCCGGGATGTAACCCCCCTGGACACAGGATGGGTTTTTGCTGGGCGGTCCCCCTCAGTGATTGTCAGGGTGCTTTTAGTCCCTGCTTTTCCTTCTGAAATTGGCGCAGGCCGGACTGGCCTACAGTGTTTGGACCTACTTACTGATTGCTCTTAATGGTATGGCGCTATGGCCTCTATATTATCCTTCCTCCCCCCTCAACAGTGTATGGTAGTCTGGGCCGCGTTGGCCTATGGCAGGCTTGGCAATTCTACCTTCACAGGTAGTCCCTATATGACACCTCTGTCTTGGGTCACGGGCTCCCTGCGCGGGGGGGGAGGGGGCTTTCGGCCTCTTGTGAAGTACTAGATCTTCCTAGTTCCCTTGGGTCTGCTGGACTCCAAGACTATTTCTAGGTAGTGTCGCAGGACCAACCCGGCGGATTGAGGCATTAATTGGGGCCTCTCTTTCGTTCCCAGGCTACTCGCCATGGCGAGACTGGGGGTGATGTTTCTGACACGCCTGAGGGGGGGGGCGTCTGCATTAGGACCTACCGGGTCGTCTTCCTTACTTCCCAGCCTCTGCATCAGGCCGAGGGAATTGGTCGGCCGGCAGTGTACCCTGGGAGCTACTGGATGGTTGCTCAGTCACCTCAATCCCTCATAGTCCCTTGTCCGCTATCCCCCATTCCTGGGATTCGGTTCAGGCTTGAAGCCTTCTCCTCTGGCAATAAGGGGACTCCTGGTTACGGGGGCTCTGCTCCACTTTACTGGCGCCTTACCTTCACCAGGTGGGATGGCAACTGGTAGGCCTGTTGGCGGCACATCAAAGTGATGTCACTTACATACCGAGACCTTGGGCTCTTCGGTGCAGTAGGTTATTGAGCTTACATATGTCCCAGCACCCTGGTGCTTGGTCTGTGCTCATGCCCCCTTGGTAGGATGCTTCCTCTTGAGCTGCCCATATTTAAGGGCCCCGTCAGGGGGTACCCCCCCTTCCTTACTAGCATCTTCCAGTGTATGGTCACCCTGGGTACCAAGTCTCGCGGGTTGGCGGGGGAAGGGAAAATTCTTCCACGATCCCCGTGGTTTCTAGGTAAGGGTCCCCTAGAGGGTCCATCTTACCTGCTGGTTTTGTTTAAACGGTGTGCCCCCCGTTGACTCTATATGGCTGGACTTCTCCCCCTTTAGGATCGGTCGGTTGGTTGGGGGACTCCTGGTCTATTGAATGACAATGGCCTGTTTTACTACTGGTCTACAGATTGTGGCAGGATGCTCCCTCTGGAGGGTCTCTGATCCTGCCTTGGGCGGGGGTCTACTCACCCTGCTTCTCAGCGGTATTCGCTTCACTGGATGCCCTTAGCGGCAGGTTATGCTATCCTGGTGTCGCCCGGGGAGCCTAGCTTGGCTCTGTGGGGTCTATCTCCTAACACAGGGGCTTTGCCCTTGTTTTCTACTGTCCCAGGATATTCTAACTCTGGTCATGGGGGCTGAGTATTTTAGGCATAGACTTGTTATTGCATATGCCTTCTCCTCATCACCCTACTTGTGGGTTCTGCGCACGGTTGGCCTGATAGAGAGTCCCGTGAGATGGATGGCCTGGGTGGCCTTGGGACCTGTGGTTCGCAGATGCCTCTGCTGAAGTCTGCTGACATGTGCGCTCTCTTTCAGGAGTGCGGTTCGGCCCTTGTCAGGCCCCTTCCTTGTCCCAATATAAGGTCTCCTGTCTGGGGATTGACAGCTGATTCATTCACCCCTTGGTGACGGGCCTTATCTTCTGGGTGGCTTAGTATGATGGGGGGCTGGAAGCTAGCTCCTCAGCTTCCCCTTCCTCCGTCTATGGGGGTTTTTTGTGGTAACCCATATTGATTGGCATGAGCCTTGGTCTCTTACCTGTTAGACCCTCTCGGTTCCCAGGACCTTTAAATTCATTACAACGTAAATTGGGGTTGGCTCCCCATCCGGGGACACTGAAGGTGCAGGTTCTGTCCTGACCTTTCCTGCAGGAGTCTGGTTCTGTCGCCCTCGCAGGAATTTCTTTTGGGGATTGCTTAACTGCATCTCCCAAGTGGTTCCATGGTTCCTGTAGGGATCAATTTTCATTTTTTACCCTGCGGACTTCCTGGGGATTTTTGCTGGATGCTGTTTGAGCTGCCCTGTAGTCCAGCTCGCTTCTCTGGGGCCTCCTGACTCCGTCAGACATGTTCCTGTGATGATGGATCTGGTTACTTAACCCTGGTTCGATATATATACAAGTATACACGGCTACAGGCACCCCTATGCCTGGATGTCCTTCTGGATGTCCCCTGATTCTGAATGAAGCCTTAGCTTCCTGATAATTAGGGGTCTGTATTCCCGCCTGGGTCGGGTGATCTGTTCTGTTTCCCTTAGGGGGTGTTACAGGTTTTGCCACAAGGCTTCCTTGCCTGTGAGCTAGTTGGGTCATTACACTGACCTATGTTCCCTTTCAGGGGAAAGAATCTTCCCTTTTGCTGTTTACTCCGTTATATTGGTGCTTGGGTACCGCTGGCCCTTCAGCACCAGGGTTTTTTCTGTTGATTCAGTTGCTAGACTTATGGGCCTGTCTCTGTTCATTCCTTCATGGCCTTGTTATGAGACTGACGTTAGAGCCTTGCTCATGTCATGCCTGTTGCAAGTTGCAGGTGACGGCGCCTTTACTGTCTGCTGTGCCTTTTTTTTTCCTGGGGATCCCATCCTGCTTATGGACACTGCTATTGGATGTTCCACATGTTATTACTATTCGGGAGCAGGACGTGCTGTATGCTTAGAATAATACAACTCTGTGAAGTACTCACCTGTAGAGTTGATATTATACGCACACAGCACGTCCTGCTCCACCCCACCCTGGTTTTACTTGTTCTGGATCCCCTGTATGGTGATTGTTATCATTAGATATTATTACCAGTTCTTCTGGGTGGTTTGTTCCTTCCGGCTTCTCTTCTCACTGCTGGGGATTTGTGGGAGGTCCTTCGGTATATGTAGGGCCGGGAGGAGCTTGTTTTCTACATGTCTGCAGTGCACGGCGCCTGAGGCGGAGGATTGCCCACATGTTATTACTATTCGGGAGCAGGACGTGCTGTATGCGTATAATATCAACTCTACAGGTGAGTACTTCACAGAGTTGTATTTTTTGTCGCAAGTGGGGGACTCCGGAGGTGGATCTCTTTGCCTCGAGGCACAATCACAAACTTCCGGCCTTTGTGTCTCTTTCTCAGGATCCTCTATCTTTGGCAGTGGATGCCTTGTCCCTTGCTTGGAAGGAGCTGGGTTTTCTGTACCTGTTTCCGCCCGTCTCCATGCTGGGCAAGGTAGTTTACAAACTGGTTCTAGAAGGGGCACCAGTGATTCTGGTGGCTCCAAGGTGGCCACGAAGGGTTTGGTACGCAGACGTGGTAAGGATGGCTGTAGATCAGTACCGGCTTCCCTTGTTGCCGGATCTGCTATCTCAGTGTCATCTACTTTACCCCAATTTACAAACGCTGGCTTTGACGGCTTGGCTGCTGAAACCTTCATTTTGAAAGAGGGTTTGTCTGAGGCTGTTGTTCAGACCTTGATTAGGGCTAGGAAGCGGTCCTCTTCTGGCATTTACTATAGGACTTGGAGGTCCTATATTGATTGGTGTGAGGCTAGGGCCTTGCCTTGCAGGGTGTTTTCGATACCCAGGATTTTGGAGTTTCTTCAGCATAATCTAGATCTTGGGTTCCAGCTTAGTACTTTGAAAGGACAGGCTTCTGCTCTGTCGGTTTTCTTCCACAGGTCTTTTGCCTTACACCCGCTGGTTAAGACCTTTTTCCAAGGGGTCGCGCATGTGCGGCCCTCTCGGAAGGCTGTGGTTCCTGTTTAGGATTTGAATTTGGTTCTTTCGGCTCTGCAGGGTCTTCCTTTTAGCCGCTACAGGATATTGCTCTTTCGGTTCTTACTCAGAAGGTTGCTTTCTTGGTGGCTATTACCTCTGCTCGACGTGTCTCTGAGTTGGCAGCTCTGTTGATTCAGGCCCCTTACTTTGAGAGACACCAGGATAAGGTGGTTTTTCGTTTTAAGCTGGATTGCCTTCCTAAGGTGGTGTCTGCTTTCCACCTCAATCAGGATATTGTTCTCCCTTTCTTGTGTCCTAAGCCTAACAATGACAAGGAGAGGGTTCTCCACAATTTGGATGTTGTTCGCTGTGTGAAGTACTATTTGGTGACTACTTCTTCCTTCCGCAAGACGGACGCTTTTTTCGTGGTGCCCTGCGGGCCCAGGAAAGGTTTGGCGCCTTCTAAGTCTACGATTAGCAAATGGATTCGTCAGGCCATTGTTGGGGCCTATTCTGCTAAGGGGGGGGGGGGGGGGGACTCCTCCTTTTAGGGTCACTGCGCACTCTACTCGTGCGGTTGGTGCGTCCTGGGCTTTTCAGCACCAGGCTTCTGTTGAACAAGTTTGTTAGGCTGCTACTTGGTCTTCCGTTCATACTTTTTCCAAGTTTTACAAGGTTGATGTGCGGGCTTGAGCGGATGCTGTTTTTGGCCGCAAGGTTCTGCAAGCTGCAGTGGTTTGAGTTGGTACATTCTTTACTGTTTATGGTTCCCACCCATGACGGACACTGCTATTGGATGTCCCACATGTCATGAAGATCGAAGTGGAGTGTATGGCACACTTAGAATAATACCGTTTTGTGAGTACTCACCTTTAAAACGGGTATTATGAGTGTGCTATACACTCCACTGCCCCCACCCCTTTTTTCAGGTATTCTGGGGCTTTTATATGGTGAACCATTGGTTTTGATTGTTAAGGTTATAATTGGTTCTTCCTGGTCCCCTTACTGCTTTTTTACACTGGGAAATTGGTGGGAGGTCCCAGGTATATATGGACCGGGAGGGGCTTTTTTTTTTGCATATTCATCTCTGCAGAAGTTCGCCCTCTACTGGAGATTACCCACATGTCATGAAGATCGTAGTGGAGTGTATGGCACACTCATAATACTGTTTTAAAGGTGAGTACTCACAAAACAGTATTTTTGCGTCTCGCCACAATTGAAAGCTCCCAGTCTTTGTCTCTCTGTCCCAGGACCCTCTGGCTCTGGCGGTGGATGCTCTGACCCTGTCTTGGCAGGGCTTCCATCCCCTGTATGTCTTCCCGCCATTCCCCCTGTTGGGCAGGGTTCTGCACAAGTTGGTTCAGGAAAGGGTACCAGCAATTCTGGTGGCCCCCCGTTGGCCAAGACAGGTGTGGTTTGCAGACATTGTGCAGTTGGCAGTAGACCCCTTCGCCCTGCCCCTGGACCCAGACCTTCTCACTCATTGGCGGCTACGACATCCCAATTTACAAACGCTGGCTTTGACAGCCTGGCTGCTGAAACCTCCATCTTGATGGGAAAAGGGGCTGTCTGCTGCTGTGGTTTACACCTTGATCAGGCCTAGAAAGAAGTCTTCTTCCTCCATTTACTATAGGATTTGGCGGGCCTACATTGACTGGTGTGAGTCCAAGTCCCTTCCCTGTCGCTTGTTTTCCATCCCCAGGATTCTGGAGTTCCTTCAACATGGTTCGGATCTGGGCCTTCAGCTTAGCACTCTGAAGGGTCAGGTTTCCGCCTTGGCTGTTTTCTTCCAGAGGTCTTTTGCTCAACATCATCTGGTCAAGACCTTCTTCCAGGGGGTTACTCACGTGCGTCCCCCTCGTAAGCCTATGTTACCAGTCTGGGATTTGAACTTGGTCTTGTCTGCTCTTCAGGGTTCTCCCTTTGAACCCGTGCATGAGGCTGCTTTGTCTATTCTCACTCTTAAGGTTGTCTTTTTGGTGGCTATCACCTCTGTTAGGCGTGTTTCGGAGTTGGTGGCGCTTTCCTTCCATGCCCACTACTTTGAGAGACACAGGACAAGGTGGTGTTTCGCTTTAAGCCAGATTTTCTGCCTAAAGTGGTTTCAGCCTTTCATCTCAATCAGGACATTGTACTTCCGTCCTTGTGCCCTAATCCTGGTAACTCAAAGGAGAGGGCTTTGCATTCCTTGGATGTGGTCAGGAATTTGAAGTTCTGGTCTTTTGTCCATACCTTTTCCAAGTTTTACAAGGTTGATGTTCGGGCCTCAGCTGATGCTGTTTTTGGCCGCAAGGTTCTGCAGGCAGCAGTGGTTCAAACCAGGGTCGGTAAGCCAATGTTCCGTCTAACATGGGTCTTAGATTGATAGAATATAAAATATATCTATAAATAATATTTTACGCTTCTTATGAAAGCTTCATTAATTATACAATATTATTTAGAGAATGTCTTTCTTATGCTGGAGTTGACACATTTCTACCGACTCCACAGCCCTGTTTTTTAAACTGCGCGTTGTTGCCTTTTAGAGGATCCCACCCTATCTTACGGACACTGCTATTGGATGTCCCAACCATATGGAATCATATCTAGAGCAGGACGTGCTGTATACTTAGAATAATACAATTCTGTGATTACTCACCTGTAGAATTGGTATTATGAGTATACAGTACTGCTCCAACCCACCCTGGTTTCTTTATCCTTGGATCCTCTTTATGGTGATTGTTATACTTGTTGAAGTTATTTAGTTGATCTTTTAGCTTCTCCCTGTTCTCTTTGACTGCTTTTCAATACTGGGGAATTGTGGGAGGTCCCGGGTATATAAGGGACCGGGAGGGGCCTCTTTTTTGCTGTCTCTGCAGTCCAACACCATCCGTTAGGAATCATATCTGGAGCAGGACGTGCTGTATACTCATAATACCAATTCTACAGGGGAGTAATCACAGAATTGTATTATTCCAAGTATGTCACACACCCCGCTTCCAATATTCATGACATATGGGTTATAACCAGTAGAGGGCGAACTTCTGCAGATATGAACTTCTGCAGATATGACAGGAAAAAAAGGAGCCCCTCCCGGTCCATAAATACCTGGGACCTCCCACACATTACCCAGTATTCGTCTCTGCAGGATGGCGAGCAAGTCAGAAGATGGCTGTGTTTCTTCCTTGCAGGTAAGCCGGGTCTTCACCCGGCCAATTTGTTCTATTTCTGCCCCGACTTTTTTTGATTTAAACCATGTTTTGCCTCCCAGCTTTGGCTGTATGTCCGGGCAAGGGTAGCCAACACCTTAGAGGTGTATCTAGGGAGCCATGCTCCCCCGTGAGACCCCGGATTAAGGGGTAGGCGGTATCCAGGTTGGTGATCCTGGGTTGGTATGCCCCGTCCCTGTTTGTTCCCTTCCACTCCTTAGTGTGCGATTTCCCCCCCCCTTCCGGGTCTCCCTGTCCCCCTCTACAACGGGGGGGGGGGGTGCCTTCCTTCCTCTTAAACTTCTTTATTGTTGGTATGCATGTGTGTGTGGGTGCTCGCTCATTACTCGTGTGGGGCGTTTTTTGTGTGTGCGGGCCTCCGGCCGCATGTGGAAGCCATTTACTAGGTGAGCTTCTCCTCCTCAGGTTGCTCGGGCAGGGGGCTCGGCCGGGCGCTTGGTGCATTCGCCACGGCCCGCCCCCTCTGCCTATGGCGCCATAGCGGAGCCCAGCTATTGCTGGGATCCACGTCTCTCGCTCTACTAGGGGATGGGGGCGGTGCCAGGTGCAGCGTGATCCGCGCTGGCCCGTCCTTCTTCTCCCTCTCTCTCACATGACTCCTCGCTGGCTGGATGCCATTGCACGGCCGTGAGTGCCCTGTTGGGCCCCCCTTTGCTTGTCTTATGTGCGCGGCCTGCCCCATTTTAGCGCGTTGGGGCTGGCCTGCCCATTCCCTTATATTGGATAATTTTTCCTTATTGATGGTTATATACGTTATGTTCATTTATATGTACAGTTGTCTGCATGTGTGCCTTCTTATGGGTCCTTTCACATTGTGTCTTTCAGGAGGACTCCCTATCAATCAAAATAAAAGGGGGTTCTCCCGGTCCTAGGGTCCCTCGGAGATTAAATTTGGGGTCCTACAAATCCTCCCACTAGGGACTTAAAGGGGCATCCCGGGTAGCTCAAGCAGCGTAATTCCCTCTGGTCATTGCGACTACCTTTAAAATCACCATATGGAGGCTCCCCAGGATATCGGGCTCCCTTCGGGACAATCCCGGCTGTGTGTGGGTTGTGGGGTATCCCTTACAGTGGATAATGTACCGATTTGTATACTATGTGCTCAGCAGGCCATAACGCGGCAGGCGTCTGGGTCAGTGCCGCCGGCCTCATCACCTACTCCACCCCGCCTTATCACCTACTCCACCCCGCCTTGTCTGTACCCCATGTGACACTGTCATTAGCGGGGAGTTGCAGTCTGATGTATGTGCTAGATTGGCCAACATTGAGAAATTGATTTCTAGCTCTGTGGCCAGAAAGGCCCCAGCTAAGAGAAGACACCTGTCTCTGGCCGCGCCGGCTCTGGATTTTGATGAGTATGATTCCCTTGACTGGTCGATTATTCCCCGCTTGAGGATGGGGAATTGTTTGCGGATTCTGATGTTGAGGATCAGCAGTTTTTTGATGCTGGGCAGGCGCAGGGGGATGCCGTGGATACCCCCAGAGTCCTGGCCCATTTATTTAATGTGCTGGTTATTTCTCCTCCTGCGGAATCCCCTCCGCAGAAGGGGAAGTTCTTTGGGACCTCGAAGCCTCGCTTGGAGTTTCCAAATCAGAATCATTTTGAAAGCTTAATTCTTAAGGAATGGGAGAGACCTAGCCGGCTCCCTGGTGTTCCTCAGGAGTGGGATAGGAAGTATCCCTTCCCGGTGGACGCGGTGAAGCGCTGGTCGTCCCCTCCCGAGGTCGATGCGCCCGTTCTGGGATTGTCCAACACCTCTGTTGTGCATTCTCCAGACGCCACCACCCTTAAAGATGGTGAGGACAAACACATTGATCAGATGGCTTGCCATGCCTTTGCTAGTGTGGGTTCAGCCTTGCGGCCTGTTTGTGCCTCGGCGCTCACGGCGGTGGCTACCAGGTCTGTGATTGGGGACCTGTTGAGTGGTTCCCAGCTTAACCCGGCCAGTGATGATTTCACAGCCCTGAAGCGGTGTGAATTGTTCATGACTTTTGTTTTAACCGCATTAGATGACACAATTTGTATGTGTAGTAGAACCTCGGCGTTGCTGGTGGCTATTCGCCGATTGGTTTGGTTGCGCCAGTGGGCGGCTGACATTGCGGCTAAGAAATCACTTACAGGGCTACCCTTCCTGGGTATGCGGCTGTTTGGAGATAAACTGGATTCAGTAGCGAAAGGAGGAATGTTACCACAACGTAAGAAGCAGCTTCGCTCCTTTCGGGGGGGGGGGGGCAGGCTCCTTTAATCCTTCCTTTCGAGGTGCCAGAGCAGGCAGAGGTTTTGCCTACTCTGGCTCCAGAGGCGATTCCTGGAATAGAGACAGAGGACATGCTCGTCCAGGGGTTCCAAGGCCAAGCCTGCTGCCAAGTCAGCTCAGCATTGAGGGGGCGCCCTCACCCTTGCGGGTGGGGGGACGGCTGCGGCACTTCTTCCAGGTCGGGGCTTAGGTCTCGGACAAGTGGATCTTGGAATTGGTGTCTTCCAGGTCCAAACTGGAGTTCGAGTACTGGCCCCCTCCCAGATTCCTCAGATCTCGGGTCCCCTCGGACCCCCAGGCTGCGCAGGGGCTCCTGGTGGCAGTGCAAAATCTTCTGGACATGAAGTCATATGCACGGTGCCTTTAGCAGAGAGAGGCCGGGGCTATTATTCCAACCTCTTCACGGTGCCCAAAAGAGATGGATTCATAAGACCCATTCTGGATTTGAAGCCTCTCAACAGGTTCATCAGAACCAAGAAGTTCCGCATGGAGACTTTGCGCTCAGCCATCCTTTCTCTTCGTCAGGGGGACTTCATGACGTCCATAGACATCAAGGATGCTTACCTTCATATACCGATCTTCCCAGGACACCAGAGATTTCTCAGGTTTGTGGTGGGAGATCAGCATTTTCAGTTTGTGGCCCTCCTGTTCGGACTGAACTTGGCACCAAGGGTTTTCACTAAGGTGCTGGCGGGTATAATGGCCCTTCTCAGAGCCCAGGGCATTCGCATTGTGCCGTATCTGGACGACCTCCTCGTTACGGCATCCTCTCTCAGGCAGGCGGAGCTAGACACCAGGACGGTGGTGTCAACGCTGGAGAGGTTCGGCTGGGTGATCAACTACCCCAAGTCTTCTCTCTCCCCGTCAAGGGAGATTGCCTTTCTGGACATGAATCTGGATACCATTCAGTCCAGGGTGTTCCTGCCTCAGTCGAAGGTGTAGATGGTACAAGATCTGATACGTCTTCTTCTGTCCAGCCCTTGGCCGTCTATCCGACTAGGGATGAGACTGGTGGGTTTGATGGTGGCTTCCTTCGAGGCAGTTCCCTTTGCTCAGGTCCACATGAGGTCGCTCCAGCTCCATCTACTGTCGGCTTGGGACAGATGTCCGCTGTCATTGGATCAGTCATTTCTGATGTCCCCCTTGTTCGGCAGCCTCTTCTGTGGTGGCTGGAACCAAGGAATCTTCTGAAGGGCAGGTCTTTTCTGACCCCTTGTTGGGAGACGGTCACCACGTATGCCAGCCTGTCGGGGGGGGGGGGGGGGTTTCTGGAAGGAACATCAGTTCCAGGGGCTGCGGGGTCCTCGGGAGGCCCACACCCCCATCATTGCTTTGGAGCTGAGAGCTATTTGGTTGGTACTGTCGCTTTCACTTTTCACATGTCTTTATTCTTGTGTCAGCCGCTGCGCGCTGGCTTTTGCTTTTGAATTTACCGCCGCCGCGCGCTGGCTTGGGTCCCCCCTATGGCGGCGGCACTACCTCAGGCGCTGGTGCGCCATCATTGGCTGTTGGGGCTTCGCGCTCTTCAGGGGGGGTGGGGCCCGTCTTTGGCGCGTTCCGTGTCATCGCTATTACGGGCTCGCCCCTCGAGGTATACCGACGCCATCTTGTCTGACTATGCGCGACGGACTCCTACCTACCGCGGTCCGTAAGTGCCCTTGCGGGCGACTTTATCTGCTTCACTTTTGTTATGATGTACTTCAGGTCTTGTCTGCTTATGTCTTTCAGGTGGGACGAACCCTTCTTGGCTTCTCCCGGCCCTGTTTTTAGTATATTACTTGTAGGCCTTGTAAAAATTATACTCCCACGTCCCTAGCGGGTTATTGGGGCATCCAGGGTTGCTATATAGCGTTATTCCCTATCGGCGTATAGCGCCGCTATAATCACCATATGGAGGCATCCCAGGATAATGTTACCGGGGTCCCTTCGAGACAAGACCGGCTGTGTGTAGCGTGTGGGCAGCCTCATGCTGACGCTGACAAGGCGCGGGTCTGTGTACCCTGTGCTGAGCTGGTGCTTGCTTTGCAATCTGGCCTGCCAGTGGCTGCACCTCGTTTCACTTCACCTACTACCCCAAGCTTAAATCTCACTCCTGCTGAGTTGCATACTAGTGGGGATTCTCAGCCTGATGTGTCTTCTAGACTGGCTACTGTTGAACAGATTATTGCGAAGTCTTTAGCGCGTAAGGCCCCTGCTAAGAAGCGGCACTTGACGCCTAATGTTACTGTTTTCCCTATGGGAACTGAGGAGTTTTGGAATCTGTGTGGCTATACCCCGTCTGATGTAGGGGAGCTCTTTTCTGATTCAGGCTCATCTGATGAGAGACCAAGGGGTCATGACGATTCTGGCTCTGACCCCTGGGCCCCGGATGACCCAGATTTTTGAGGTTCTGTCTATCTCTCTTCCTGTTGAGGCTCCCAGGCAAAGAGGGGAGCTTTTCCATACAGCAAGATCACGTTTGGAATTTCCAGAGCAGGCACATTTCCATAACCTTGTGCTCAAGGATTGGGAGCGCCCCAGTAAACTTCCCAGGGTTCCAAAGAGTTGGGATAAGAAATATCCCTTTCCTGCTGAGGTGGTTAAATGTTGGTCATCCCCTCCCCCCCGAGGTGGATGCCCCGATCCTAGGGCTATCTAACACCTCTGTCATGCATTCCCCTGATTCTACTACCCTGCGGGATGCCGAAGACCGGCGTATTGATCAGCTGGCATCCCACGCCTTTGCATGTGCGGGGACAGCGCTGCGCCTGGTCTGTGACATTACTGCTGTGGCCACTAGAACCCTTATCAGAAATATGCTCGATAGTGCCCCTGATGATTTGCCTTGTGAGGTGTTTAATGCACTCTCCAGTTGTGATGTTTTTGTAAATTTTGTCCTATCAGCATTGGATGACACCATCAGAATGTGTGCCAAAACTTCTGCCCTCGTGGTTTGGCTCTGCCGCTCGGTTTGGCTGCTGTGGGCAGTGAGCCAAGCAGTGGGCTGCTGACAACGCTGCCAAGAAGGCCCTCACTGGTTTTCCCTTTAAAGGACTGCGTCTGGAGACCGCCTGGACCTTTTTGCTAAGGGAGGCAGGTTACCCCAGCGCAGGCAGCAACCTCGGCCCTTTTCGGGGTCAGGGTTCCTTCTCCTCCCCTTACCGCGGTGCAAGACAGGGAAGGGGGGTGTCTTTCCCTGGGGCCCGGGGAGATTTCTGGGGTAGAGGCAGATGACGTGGACGTCCTGGCTCCTCCTGGGGTCCCAAAGCTAAAGCCTCTCCCAAGCCCCTCAGGCATGATGGACGCCCTCACCCATCCGGGTGGGGGGACGGCTGCAGCACTTCGCTCACGTCTGGAGGCTTCATGTCTCAGACCGGTGGATTCAGGAGGTAGTGTCCTCCGGTTACAAGTTGGAGTTTGCTGCTGATTCATCAGATCCCGGATTCCTCAGGACCCTGTGTCAGCTCAGGAGCTAGTGCAAGCAGTGCAAGGCCTCCTGGAGCTGGGGGTCATCTGCTAGGTCCCTTTAAGAGAAAAAGGCAAGGGCTTTTATTCCAACCTATTCACAGTACCCAAAAAGGATGGTTCTGTCAGGCCCATCCTGGACTTAAAGATTCTCAACAAGTTTGTCAGGGGCAGGCGCTTTCGCATGGAGACTCTGCGCTCTGCCATCAGTTCCCTGCGCCAAGGGGATTTCATGACTTCTGTGGACATCAAAGATGCTTACCTTCATATTCCTGTGTTCCCAGGTCATCAAAGGTTCCTCAGGTTCGCTCTGATGGATCAACACTACCAATTTGTGGCCTTGCCCTTCGGCCTCACTTCAGCTCCCAGGGTGTTCACCAAGGTGCTGGCTGGCGTGATGTCTCTGCTCAGATGTCAGGATGTCCGCGTGCTTCCCTATCTGCAAGAATGAGGGTGCACCACTAATTACCAAATACATGTATGTGATTAAATATGGTGTGCTCACTAGAGAATTCAAACCATAGCAACACAGCGGACATGCAACAAAGCACACCTATCTCTAAATAAGGAGCACCACAAGCCATATATAGAAGTTAATATATATACAATCTTTATTAGTACAAAAGTGCACACACAAAGCTAAAAACAATCAAGGACAAACAAGTTAAAAACAACCATGCTTGATCAGTCTCCAATAATATCAGACACCCTAACGGGTATATCCATATAATCCATACCCCATGTATAATAAGCCCACTAAGTCTACCCCATATATAATCCAATGTGCCAGCACAGAACTAAACCTAAAAATCCTGAAACTATCAAAACTAAACCCACCAATGTGCTACCAATAAAGTGCTATAGTGCAACACAATAATCAATGTAAATAAATAAATAAATACACAGTGAAAGAATATACCGGTATCAAAATTTGTAATACTAAGAAAATATATTGCACAAAATCTAAATCCAAACAGTCTATAAAGATTGCCACCCAATGTGATCCCAAACAATAGCAATTACCATGATGCATAGATAAACCAAGTACTAATAACCAAATTCCCAGAATAGCTATCGCATAAGGGGCACCATGAGGTATAAGATGAATGATAAATTGATCAAAAGCAGGTAAAATCCACCGCGCCCGCGGCCCCCATGCCGCTTCATAGGGTGCTTCCCTATCTGGACGACATCCTCATCACTTCCCAGTCTCCACATCAGGCAGAGTTGGATACTCAGCTGGTGGTGTCCATTCTGGAGTCATTTGGATGGGTGATCAACCACCCCAAGTCCTCACTGTCCCCTTCCTTGGTAACTCCATTCCTAGGAATGATTCTGGATACAGTTCAGGCAAGGATCTTCCTTCCTCAGCAGAAGGTGGACAGTCTGATTGCACAGGCTCAGTACCTCCTAGCTTGTCCCCATCCCTCCATCAGGCAGGGGATGCAGCTGGTGGGCCTGATGGTGGCGTGCTTCGAAGCGGTCCCTTATGCTCAGTTCCACTTGAGGCCTCTGCAACTTCACCTATTGTCTGTATGGGACAAGGACCCAGCGTCCCTGGACAGGGTCTGTGTGCTCTCCCCCCTGGTCAGGAGGTCCCTCTTGTGGTGGATGGACTCAAGGAACCTGTTGGGGGGGCAGATCCTTTCTTGCCCCTTCCTGGGAGATGGTCACCACGGATGCCAGTCTGTCAGGTTGGGGGGGTTTCTGGAAGTCCCTGCAGTTCCAGGGGAGGTGGGGCCCTCAGGAGGCCCACACACCTATCAATGTCTTGGAGCTGAGAGCGATCAGGTTAGTTCTGGCTCGCTTGACTACTCATCTTCAGGGCCTGCCTGTTCAGGTGTGCTTGGACAACCAGACGGTAGTTGCCTACATCAATCATCAGGGAGGGACCTGGAGCAAGGGGGCCCTCCAGGAAGCGTCTCTGATCCTGACTTGGGGCGAGGCCAATGTCCCCTGCATTTCAGCTGTGTACATCCCGGGGCTGGAAAATCACCTGGCGGACCCTCTGAGCAGGGGGACCTCTCGCCAGGGAGAATGGTCCCTATGCAGGATGTGGATCTGTTTGCGTCCCGACACAATCCCAAGCTGCCAGCTTTTGTCTCTGTCCAGGGATCCTTTGGCCCTGACCTCGGATGCGCTAGCAATGTCATGGCAGGACTTTCAGTTCCTGTATGTCTTCCCCCCCCAATTCCCCTGCTGGGCAGGGTTCTGCGCAAGATTGCTCTGAAAGGGGTGCCAGCAATTCTGGTGGCCAAGAAGAGTGTGGTTCGCAGACGTGGTACAGCTGGCAGTAGATCAATATGCTCTGCCCTTGGTGCCAGATCTGATCACTCACTACGCCATCCCAATTTACAAACTCTGGCTTTGATGGCTTGGCTGCTGAAACCTCCATCTTGATGGAGAAGGGGCTGTCTTCCTCAGTTGTGGATATTTTGATTAAAGCTAGGAAGAAGTCTTCCTCTTCCATTTATTACAGGGTTTGGCGTGCCTACATTGACTGGTGTGAGTCTAGGTCTCTTCCCTGTCGTGTGTTCTCTATTCCCAGGATTCTGGAGTTCCTGCAGCATGGGTTGGAGATGGGGCTCCAACTCAGTACCCTGAAGGGTCAGGTGTCTGCCCTGGCTATTTTTTTCCAGATGTCCTTTGCTCAGCACCCTCTGATCAGGACTTTCTTCCAGGGGGTCACTCATGTAAACCTATGGTGCCTGTTTGGGATTTGAACTTGGTTCTGTCAGCCTTGCAGGGTGCTCCCTTTGAACCTGTGCAGGATGCTGCCTTGGCCATTCTTACGCTCAAGGTTGTGTTTCTGGTGGCTATCACTTCTGTCAGGCGTGTGTCTGAGTTGGCAGCGCTGTCCATTACCCCTACTATGAGAGGCACCAGGACAAGGTGGTGTTTCGTTTCAAACCTGATTTTCTGCCTAAGGTAGTGTCTGCCTTTCATTTGAATCAGGATATTGTTCTTCCTTCTTTGTGCCCTAATCCTAGCAATGCTAAGGAGAGGATTTTGCACTCTTTGGATGTGGTTAGGTGTCTGAAGTACAGTCTGATGCTCTTTTTGTGGTCCCTTCTGGTCCTAGGAAGGGTTTGGCTCCTGCCAAGTCTACTATCAGCAAGTGGATTCGTCAGGCTGTGATTCAGGCCTACTCTGCTAAGGGGAAGAATCCTCCCTTACGCCTTACTGCTCATTCCACTCGTGCTATTGGTGCCTCTTGGGCTTTTCAGCACCAGGCTTCTGTTGAACAAGTTTGCAAGGCCGCTACTTGGTCTTCTGTTCATACCTTTTCAAAGTTTTACAAGGTTGATGTTAGGGCCTCAGCTGATGCTGTTTTTGGCCGCAGGGTTCTGCAGGCGGCAGTGGTTTAAACTGCCTGCTGCTGATTTTTCTTGGGGATCCCACCCTACTTTATGGACACTGCTATTGGATGTCCTAACTGTAAGTATTAGATTTGGAGCAGGACGTACTGTATACTAAGAATAATACAATTCTGTGATTACTCACCTGTAGAATTGGTATTATGAGTATACAGTACGTCCTGCTCCAACCCGCCCTTGGTTTGCATTTTCTTGGA
This sequence comes from Gastrophryne carolinensis, assembly GCA_027917425.1. Taxonomy (NCBI): domain Eukaryota; kingdom Metazoa; phylum Chordata; class Amphibia; order Anura; family Microhylidae; genus Gastrophryne; species Gastrophryne carolinensis. The sequence goes on along the minus strand of CM051241.1, from coordinate 85,214,681 downwards.
TCCCCTGTATGGTGATTATCATTGTTATAGTTGATAGTTTGGATTGTTTAATGCTCCCGGCTTCTCCTTAACTGCTTTTCAATGCTGGGGATTTGTGGGAGGTCCCTGGGTATTTGAGGGGCCGGGAGGAGCCTATTGATGTCTCTGCAGTCCAGCGCCATCTGGCGGAGTATATCCCAACTGTAAGTATTAGATTTGGAGCAGGACGTACTGTATACTCATAATACCAATTCTACAGGTGAGTAATCACAGAATTGTATTTTTCCAGGGGGTCACTCATGTGCGGCCCCCTAGAAAGCCCTTGTTGCCCATTTGGGATTTGAATTTGGTTCTGTCGGCCCTCCAGGGGCCTCCCTTTGAGCCGATGCAGGATGTTGCACTTTCTATGCTTACACAAAAGATTGCCTTTTTGGTGGCTATTACCTCTGTTCGACGTGTCTCTGAGTTGGCGGCTCTTTCCATTCAAGCCCCTTACTTTGAGAGACACCAGGACAAGGTGTTTTTTTTTTTTTTAAGCCAGATTTCCTTCCTAAGGTGGTTTCTGCCTTCCATCTCAATCAGGATGTGGTTCTCCCTTCCTTGTGTCCTAAGCCTAGCAATGACAAGGAGATGGTCCTGCATTCTTTGGATGTGGTTCGTTGTGTGAAGTACTATTTGGTGGCTACTTCTTCCTTTCGTAAGACGGACGCCTTGTTCGTGGTGCCCTTCGGGCCCCGGAAAGGTTTGGCGCCTGCCAAGTCTACCATTAGTAAATGGATACGTCAGGCCATTGTTGGGGCCTATACTGCCAAGGGAAGGGTTCCCCTTTTTCAGATCACTGCTCATTCTACTCGTGCTGTTGGGGCTGGGCTTTTCAGCATCAGGCCTCTGTTGACAAGTTTGTAAGGCTGCTACTTTGTCTTCTGTTCATACTTTTTCCAAGTTTTATAAGGTTGATGTGCGGGCCTCAGCGGATGCTGTTTTTGGCCGCAAGGTTCTGCAAGCTGCAGTGGTTTAAATTTGTGCTTTGTTGCCTTTTCTTTTTGGGGATCCCCACCCATGTTGGACACTGCTATTGGATGTCCTATATGTCATGAATATTGGAAGCGGGGTGTGTGACATACTTGGAATAATACCATTTTGTGATTACTCACCTGTAAAATGGGTATTATAAGTATGTACAAAGTGGGGGGGGTGGCAGCCGCTCAGACCATTAGAATACAAAAGTCTTAAAGGGGCCACAGCACTCAAACCAGTTAGCTTGCTGACCAGCCTACAATCTGTTTAGAGACAGATTGTAGGCTGGTCAGCAAGCTAACTGGTTTGAGTGCTGTGGCCCCTTTAAGACTTTTGTATTATACGTATGTCACACACCCCGCTTCATCCCGCCCTTATTGTATTCTGGATCCTTTATATGGTGAGCCTTTTATTGTTAAGATTTTTAGATTTGGTTCTTCTGGTCCCCTTACTGCTTTCCTATACTGCGTAATGTGTGGGAGGTCCCAGGTATTTATGGACCGGGAGGGGCTCCTTTTTTTCCTGTCATCTCTACAGAGGTTCACCCTCTACTGGTTATAACCCATATGTCATGAATATTGGAAGCGGGGTGTGTGACATACTTATAATACCCATTTTACAGGTGAGTAATCACAAAATGGTATTTTTTTAATACCTTTTTGTTTTTTGCATGCTCTCTCAGTTCACAGTTAAATGACTAGTGAAATGTCTGTAAGAAAAGTCCCGGAACAGAACCCAGTATTTTCACCATCTTGGGTTTAGTTTGTTCTGGTGTGCCCATTGTGTGTATCCCTGGGATTATCCATAAACTTGCGTGTTCCATTCAGATTAACGGCGCATAGAGTGAAATGTGTCATGGGAAATCTGAATGAAGCGTGCTACTGCAGGGTTGCCCGTGTTGGCCATTCAGAAAGGATCGCTCCTAGCCATATGTATGCTGGCTGTGAGTGAGCTTTCCCTAAAGTGATCCTCCATTATGGACCAATGGCTGCATTGCCCCTGCACAGCGTATCCCCTCTTAAAAGGTGATGTAGATTGCAACAGAGCATGGGGGGGAAATCTGCCAGAGGGGGAAATGTGTGTGTCTCTGCTCTACTTTCTTCTTTTATTCCCCACTGTAGTGTGTTGCCTTTTAGCCTGCCTCTGATATTTCTATGACAGCTACATATAGAATTGGCTAGCTTCCGGTTTGTACCTAAAGGTGATGAAGAGAAATTGGATGCCATGTTTCCACCAGTGCCCCTGTATGATCTACCACACTCTGCAACACATCAAACAGTAGCTTTTGGAATAGTGTGCTTTGGGCCTAAATGGCCCCCTCCTGCTTTTTTTTTTTTTATAGAGCCCTTAGGAATGCCTATAATGGATTGTGCAGATTCCCAGAAGCCTTGAGCGGTCACTTACTGTAAAAGGCTGTTTATTTTGCCTCATGTTTAATTTTTGCTCCTGGTTATTTGGTAATCCTTCTGGAAGTGGCTTTAATGTATGGGTAGTGAGTAAATAGAGGTGCAGGCTTCTGGCTTGACTTTCGCTAATTGGATTGAAGATGGCAGATTTTCATCAATCAATGGGGATTGAGCTGCTCTTGTGGGTTCAGGATCTTACTACATGGGCATCGCCTATAAGAGCCTTTACCTGCTGCCAGGTAAGTATTATGCTTGGTACGTTAAACCCTTACCTATTCCAGTACCGTGTCGTGTCGTCCTCCCACTGCACTGAAAGGAGGACAAAAAGCACCCTGCTGGGACGGGTAAGATGGGGAGAGAGCAAGGTGGAGTGGTGGAATTGTACAGTTAGAATGTATCTAATTGGACATTTTCCTGAGGTTACCAACTTCATTACCAGAATGTTTCTTCTCCTTCATTAGTTGGCCATTTTTTTCCTTTTGGGAATGGGCAAATAACTATCTTCATTTCTTTTGTGTCATTAGATTAAGGGGCAGTCGTGGCCTAGAGGACAGTAATTGGTCTGTAACCAGAGGGTTGCAGGTTAGATTCCCAGCCAGGACATGTATCGGTTGCTGTTGAGGCAAATAAAATAAAGGTGGTGTTGACAGTTTGTATGTGTAGAGCAGTGTCGCTGGAAAACTTAAAAAATATAGGTTCTGTATCTCTGTCTTCACCATTTGTATATACAGAAGAGGGTTGTTGCTGGAAAGCTCTAAGAATGTAGAAATAGTCTTATACTGAATAAGTCTCTTTGTAGTACAAAATCTTTAGAGTCAAACATCATGTTAGAGCAGTGATGCACAACCTGCTGCCCACACTGCCTCAAGTTGCGCCCCCAGCACCCCTAGGGAGTTGGCAAGCTGAGTTTACCTTGCCTGCAATGCAAGCAGCTGGCCTTTAGAAGACAATGCACAACTAAAAACAGAAAGTGGGTGGTGGGTGACCCAATGTGAGTTGTTTGTGTGTCTGGAGATGCTTATGTAGACTCTTCCTATCTCTGGACAGCTCACCTTCTTTTACCTCTTTCTGCCTTACATGGGCTCACTTTACCTCTTTTTATCTCTGCCTACTCACCTATTCCTCACGTGTCCCACCTTACCTCTGCTCATCTCACCTTTGTCCGTCACTTCTCACCTCACCCCTGTGCCCTTCAGTTTACCTCTTCCCACTTAACTCTTCTAATCTCCATCCTGCCCACCCCAGCTCTTTCAAACACAACTCTTCTCAACTCTGCCAACCCCCCTCTAATCCTCTCACCTCTGCTCACCATCTCCTCTTACCTCTGCCATTTCACCTCGTCCTGTCTCACCTCTACTCACCTTTTACATGCATACTCCATGTCTGCAGGCAAAGTTAGGGTTAAAACACATGTCTCATCTTCACTGCTTCTTCCAGGGGAGAGATGTACGATAATTTGATACCATGTACGTGTTTGTTTTACATTATGTCAGCAGCACATATAACACATTGTATCAAATGGCAGCTGTGCATGGTCAGGAGAAATTGCTACTACTGTCATTCAGGAGGAGTATTTGTATGCAGTGGGGGCTTCAGAATGCGTGCTCGAAAAATGTACATGTATATATTGCACATTAATGTGACTTATGTGCAGATTAGTGAGATTAGACATATTGTAACAAAAACTAAGAAGCTAATGGTGTAAGAAATGATCAAACCCCTTAAAATAATAGTCAGTTTTCATGGACTTTTTCTAGGATTCTAGCACTATCAGGAGGGATAGACAATCCACTTACCTGACCCCTGCTCACGCGACCACTGGTCGTTCTATCGCAGCTCCGGATTGAGAAGCTTGAAAATGTTCTTCCTGGTTCTGGCTGGTGAGCATGACCTGTGTATGGCCAGCTCCCATTAAAACAATGGGTTCTAACACCCCTCTGGCACTGCCTAAATTTCGGTGCACCAGGGTCAGGTGAAAGTCCTTCCTTGTTCATGCTCCCAGGGCGCATGTCTGGGCATTCTGCATCCCCAAACCCCCTCAACTTAATGCACCCACCCCCACCGGGGGATGAGCCAGCTCAGGGCGTCCTGGCAATCAATTCATTCAGAATAGATTGCCGGGCATTAATAGGCATCACAATCTATGCTGATTGGAGTGTGTGGGCATGTGCTGCTGAGATGGTAGAGTGAGACAAGAATCCGGCAGTTCTTTGGGTTTTCCCATACAGAAGCAGGACGTGAGGCTTTATCATAAGAAAAACTCCAGGGCCAAAAGGGGGATTGGGTCGGCACAATCAACTGGAGTCTTATCACTGGATGATGTAATATCTGCTTCCTCTTTTGTGCACCCTTGCGGTGTGGAAAGGAAAGTTGTGTATTTAGGGTTTTCATCCCTGATTTCACTCTGACATGACAACAACCCTGTGACTTTCTTTTTTTAGATCGAGAGAGAGAATACTGCTCCTCCCGGCCGAGCAGCCCTCGCCCCCAGAAGACCTCCCCCAATGGCTCTAGTAGCAGCGTTGGGCTCAGCAGCCGGAACAGCAGCCAGTCCAGCTCCGAAGGGAACTGTAAGGTGGCCGGAGAGATGGTGTTCATCTATGATACGGTGAAGGAAGGTACTCGGAGCATCCGCACCTCGGAGAGGGTCACGCTCATAGTAGACAACACCAGATTTGTGGTAGATCCATCAATTTTCACCGCACAGCCAAACACCATGTTGGGCAGGTTTGTAGTTGTGCTGCTGTTCTCTTGTATTTCAGTGTGTTGGCAACAAAGGATTAAATGAGGGAGAGGGGTTTATCCAATTCCCCGTAAAGAAGTCCCGTCTCCCGTACATGATGTGCAGTCAGGAGACCACAATCCTTTTTATCCAGGGCACATGAGGTAGGGATGGGGATGTAGTTTGTTCACATACAGGCATTATATATGGGCATATATTTTGCTCTCCAGAGCACATGGTTTAGGTGGACATAAGATGCCGGGCTGGGTACACAATTGGCTTCCATACAGGTAACATAGTTTAGGTGGACATAAGATGTAGGACTGGGTACACAGTTGGCTTCCATACAGACCACATGGTTTAGGCAGGCATAAGATGTAGAGCTGGGGACACAGTTGGCTTTCTATATAGGCCACATGGTTTAGGCAGGCATAAGATGTAGAGCTGGGGACATGGTTGGCTTCCATACAGGGTTCATGGTTTAGGTGGGCATAAGATGTAGGGCTGGACACACAGTTGGCTTCCATACAGGCCACATGGTTTAGGCACGCATAAAATGTAGAGCTGGGGATGCAGTTGCCTTCCATACAGGGTTCATGGTTTAGGTGGGCATAAGATGTAGCGCTGGGAACAGATTTGGCTTTCATAAAGGGTACATAATTTAGGCAGGCATAAGATTTAGGGTTGGGCTCACAGTTGGCTTCCATACAGGGTACATGGTTTAGGTAGGCTTAAAGTGGGCCAAAACCCAGGATTTTGACCATCCTGGGTTTTGGTCCACTCCCCCGCTGTTGCCAACATCTCGCACTTCCCTCTAACAGGCACGCGCCCTGCTAGAGGGATAGCAGGGCTGCGGCCTGCATTGGACCGGAATTCAGGTTAAGTGTAGCTGGCGACCTGGGGGGGGTTTCACACAGCGGGGCATCCGATTTTGGATGCCCCACGGGAAGGGGATGGATCGGCCCGGGAATCTTATAGATTCCCAGGCCGATCCAGCAGGGTTTTGGTCCACTTTAAGATGTAGGGCTGGGGACACTGCGTCCATATGGTGTACATGCTGTCAGATCAGCACACATTTGTTTGAAGACAGAATACATGGTGATGGGGTGGTGACACAGTCTGCTCCCATACAGAGCACATAGTAGAAGCTAAGAGAATGGTTGTTCCCATACAGGTTACATGTTGTATGACTAGGAGCATGGTCATTCCCATACAAGATATATAAGGTTTGATTCAACATGTTAGTATTTTTCTTCTGATCCATTCCAGACCCTCCTTACACTTGGATTACTTCCTTGCCGATGGGTGTGCCTGCAAGACAAAAAAGGTGTGTCCTCTCCCGGCCCATAAATAGCAGCTGCCTCCAAATCAACACCAGTTTCATTCTTGCAGTTGAGCTGACTGTGAAGGATTGGCAGCAAGCGGGGGAGTGCACCCTGTCGGCTTCCTGCACAGCCTTATTCCCACGGATCCCCCAGACCCATTTTGCCTCCCACAGCTCTGCTTTTCAGGGGTCCGTGAAGGTAAGGTGAAGCGCTGGGGTCTTGGGGTGCTTGCAGAGTGTATACGCTCTGGGCTGCAGGCTTTCTTTAAAGAGCACGCCAGCCGCAGGTTTTTCTCTGGTGTACCTGCTGAGGAACTGTGTTTATTTTATACAACCCATCCTTCTTCCCACATGTTTTAGGTTATTTAAAAAAAATATATATATATATATTTTTCAAATTTCGCGCCTTCAGCTTTAAGGGGGTGTTTTTTTTGTTGGTGACACGTTGGGGGCGGAAGTGCAATTGCGGCTTTCTGGTCCTTCATTCGCGCTCTCTCCGGCATGAAAGGAGGATGAGAGCGCGCGCGCGCTCCGCCACCGAGACCTCCGCTGAATACCCCTGCATGGGAGAGGTAGGTGGCAGCGGACCCCCGTACATACGCGGCCATATGCCTGGCTCCCCCGCAGTCCACGCTGCGGCTTCTTTCTGCCCCGGACTTAGCAGTGGCTACTAGACCCTGCTGCTGCATCTCGCTCTAGCCCTGGGGGTTCTATGGGTCTCTTGTGTTTAGGCCGCTCTAGGCGTCGCGGTGGGGCAGGTGCACCCGAGGGGGCCCCTAAAGTATTAACCCCTGCTACACCATGTTTTCTCCTTGGGTCTTGACGGAGGCATCGGGAGATAGTGAGTCGGGCATCCCACTTAAGCAGGGCAGGCTCTGCCGTTTTATGTAAGCAGGATCCCCGGGTGTTTTCAGCACGGTTTGTTCCGCTTGCGCCATAATAGGGTGGTTGCTCCTCCATCCAGTCCAGCAATAAATTTGGTTTCTTCTGTACCTCAGCATCCTCAAGTAGCCCCTAGAGAAGGGGAAGGCAGTGAAGCGCAGGCGGATATGGCACACAGGTTGGATAACCTGGAAAGACAGCTCTCTTTGGTCGTCCCTAAAAAGGCCGCCAATAAGAGGAGGCATTTGGAGCCTGCTTATGAGGAAGAGGATTTATTTGCCTCTTTTGGTTTTGAGGAGGAAGAAGAGATTATTGATTAACCACGCTCAGAAGGTGAGGTACGCTCCGGTGGGGAGGACAGTAATTCTATCTTATATTCCAAGCATGTCACACACCCCGCTTCCACTATTCATGTCATATGGGTTATGTTCCAGTAGAGGGCGAACTTCTGCAGAGATGAAAGCAAAAAAGAAGCCCCTCCCGGTCCATAAATGCCTGGGACCTCCCACACACTCCCCAGTTCTTTCTCTGCAGGACGGCGAGCAAGTCAGAAGATGTCTGCTTCTCTTCCTTGCAGGTAAGCCAGGTTTACACCCGGCCATGTTGTGCTCTATTTCTGCCCGGACCTTTATGCATTAAGCCCATTTCTAGCCTCCCAGGCTTGGCTGCAGGTCCGGGTGATGGTAGCCTTCACCTTAATAGGTGTTTAGGGAGCCATGCTCCCCCGTGAGACCCCATACAGGGGGGTAGGCGGCATCCGGGTTGGTGATCCCGGTTTGGGATGCCCTCTCCCCATTTAATTCCCTTACACCCCTTTGGTGAGGGATTCTCCCCCTTCCGGGTCCCCCTTGTTACCCTCCAGCGAGGGGGGATGGCATTGTTGTTCTATTTTTTACTATATATATATATATATATATATATATATATATATATATATATATATATATATATATATATAATATGTGTGTGTGCTTGATTGATTCACGTTGCGCTGTGCGCTCTGCCTGCACTCTGGGGAGCTTCTTCCCATCAGGCTGATTCTGTGAGGGGGCGGGGCCGGGCGCTTGCGCGTTGCCGTGGCCCGCCCCCTTCTGTTGGTGCCATTGAGGACCCACCCCATTGCTGGGAACAGCATTACAGGACTCGGAGGGAAGGGGGCGGGGCCGGGCGCGGCACGCGATCTGCGCTGGCCCGCCCCTTCTTCTCCCTCCCTCTCTCTTTCTCATACGCTGCTGGCTGAATAGGACGCCATTCCTGCGGTGGGTGAGTGCCCTGCTGGGCTCCCCCCTCTTCTTGCTATACTTGGCCATTATGCATCAGTCGCCGCTTGGGGCAGTGCTGGCCTCCCTGCTATAGTTGTTTCTGATGACATGTATATTCTAAGTATACAGTACGTCCTGCTCCAGATATAATACTTACACTTGGGTTATCCTCCGCCAGATGGCGCTGTGCACTGCAGACATGCAAAAACAGGTTCCTCCCGGCCCTTCATATACCCAGGGACCTCCCACAAATCCCCCAGATTTCTCTGCAGTGCTGACTGCGAAGACATGAAGTATCACTCTCTCGCAGGTGAGCGGGGCTATTACAGCCTGCAGCCCTGTTGGACTATTCCCACCCGTCCTCCCTGTGATGTGCCTCCCAGCCTGGGCTGCGCTGGTCGGGTGAAGGTAGGCAGCACCATGCGTGCTTAACGGAGCCATGCTCCACCGCAGTCCCCCACCAAAGGGTAGGCGGTTTAGGCTGATGGTGAGCCTCTAGTGGATGTCCCTCCCGCATTATTGCCCCATGCCCCGTGTAGCGGTGGACCCTGTGTAAAGGGTCGCCATCCTCCCTCGTTTCCCCCCGTATTCGGGGGAAAAGAACGGGGGGGGGGGGTGTGTGTGGCGGTCTCAGTGTACTGTATTGTCACGCTTATGGCCGTAGTTTTGCCCTTGACCGGCAACTGGGTGTCAGAGCCACGCTGCTTGCTCTTTTTATTTGGCCGCCGCCGGCTTTGCCTTCTCATTTTTTAATTAAAATTTACTGTGCTGGGTGGCGTCGTCGTCAGACTACGAGTATCCATTAGCAGATGCTTTTAACTAGCATATCCTATGCTTGGCTTGTCAAGCCTGGACGGCTGCCTCAGAGCTTCGCGCTCTTTGGGGGAGGCGGGGACCCGGCGTGGCGCGCTCCGCGTCACGCTCAGATTGGGCCCGCCCTTCGAGGTTCAGTTGGTGCCATTTTGTTGCTCTTCGCGTGCGTGTTTGCGGTACTTCTCCTCCCCAGGTTGGTAAGTGCCCTTGCGGGCGATTTCATTAGTATTTTTTTATGCTGCGCATGGCCCTGACACCTCTTATTCCCCTTCTGTCTTTCAGACGTCAAAGACTCTGGTGGCTTCTCCTGGCCTAACGGCGGGCTTACAAAATTCTCCCACATTCCTAGCGGGTCTTTGGGACATCCAGGGTTGCTTATTGCGTAAATCCCTACTGGCATATTTTGCATTGATAATCACCATATGGAGGCATCTCAGAATTATGTGACCGGGGTCCGGGACAAGACCGGCTGTGTACAGCGTGTGGACTGCCCCATGCTGATGCGGACAGAGCACGGGTCTGCGGACCCTGTGCTGAACAAGTACTGGCCCTGCAGTCAGGGTTGCCAGTGGCTGCGCCTCGTTTCAATACACCTGTCTCCCCGTGCTTAAATCTCACTCCTGATGAGTCGCACTCGAGCGGGTATGACCAGCAAGTCGTGCCGCGCAGACTGCCTACGGCTGGTCAGGTGATTTCAAGGTTGGCAGAGCGCTTGGGCCCTGGTAAGAAGCGGTCCCTGACTCCTCCGGTTTCGCCCATTCCTTCTGAAACTGAGGAGTTCACTGCTGAGCAGGGTTTTGCTCTTTCTGATGGTGAACTGTTCTCTGACTCAAGCTCATCTGACGAGGGGCCGAGGAGCCATGATGATACGGGCCCCGGTTCCTGGGGCCTGTGTGACACCTATGAATTACTGCTAAAGATCTTCGAGGTCTTGTCTATCTCTCTCCCTGGTGACGCTCCCAGGCCTAGAAGGGAGAGTTTCCATACAGCGACGCCGCGCTTGGAATTTCTGGAGCAGGATCACTTCCAGGCTCTTGTACTCAAAGAATGGGAATGCCCTAGTAAACTTCCAGGGGACTGGGATTGGAAATACCCTTTTCCCCCTGATGTGGTTAACTGTTGGTCATCACCTCCCGTGGTGGATGCACCGATTATTGGGGTTCTTAACCCCCCTTTTATTGCAGCCCCTACTTATCGTACCCTTCGGGATGCTGAGGACCGGCGCATTGATAGGCTGGCTTCCCACGTCTTTTCTTGTGCAGGGACGGCTCTGCGCCCGCTCTGTGCCGCGGCCATCGCCTCAGGATCTCCCCTGGGAGGTGTTTAATGCACTCTCCAGTTGTGATGTATTTGTAAGATTTATCCTTTTAGCGCTGGATGACTCCATTAGGATGTGCGCAAGAACATCCGCCCTTGCGGTAGCTATACGCCGCCTGGTCTGGCTGCGACAGTGGGGTGTTGACAATGCTACAAAAAAGACTCTTACTGGGCTTCCCTTTAGAGGGCGACGCCTGTTCGGGGCCCATCTGGACCTGTTTGGAAAAAAGGGCAAAACACCCCTTCGCAGAAGGCGGTCTCGGCCTTCTCGGGGCAGGGGCACCCCTCCACCCCCCTATGTTAGTGTCAAACCCGAACCAGGGGTGTCCTTCCAGCTTTTTGGTGTAGATTCCTGCCCCATGAGTGGCAGACAACGCCCTGGCTCCTCCGGCAGGACTAAGTCCAAAACCCCCCAAGCATGATGGGGCGCCTTCGCCCGCCTGGCCGAGGGGATGGCCGCAGCACCTTGCTCCTATCAGGAGGCGTCATGCCTCGTTCTGATGGATTCAGGAGGAAGTTTCCTCTGGATGCAGGATAGTGTCTGCTGGGCGGCCCCTTCCCGAGATTGTCAGGATGCTTCTGGTCCCTGCCTCTCTTCTGGTGTTGGCGCAGGCCACGCGCGGCCTGCGAGGTCGGGGGTCACTTGCAGGTTGCCCTTAACAGGCAGAGGCAGGGGCCTCTACATCAACCTTTCCACATTCCCCCAAAGGGATGAGGCACTCTGCCCATTATGGCCTTCCATAGGTGCGGCAATTTACATTCACAGGCAGTTTCTGCATGGTTTCTCTGAGTTGGGCCGCCAGTGCCCTGTGTCCAGGGACCTCTTGCCGTCTGTGGAGATCTAAGATGCTTATTTCATTGCCACTGTGTCTTCTGGACACCGAGGATCTTACGGGTTAGTGTTGGAGGTCCAACACTGCTGATTGTGGCCTTGTTATCTGGCCCCTCTTCTGCTCCCAGAGTGATCGCCAAGGCGATGACGGGGGTGATGTCTCTGATGAGACCAAGGGGGCGTCCGCGCAAGGAACTGCCTGGTCGTCCTTCTTTGCTTCCCAATCTCTACGTCAGGCCGAGTTTGTTACTCGGCTGGTGGTGTCCTTTGGGAGTCTTTGGATGGGTGCTCAATCACCTCAATTCCTCATTGTCCCCTTATTTGGTATGTCCATTCCTAGGGTTGAACTTGGATTCGGTTCAGGCAGGAACCTGCTTCCTTGACTATAAAGTGGACAATCTGGTTACATGGGCTCGGTCCCTCTTTGCTGTTCCCGTCTCTTCACCAGGCTGGATTGCAGCTGGTGGGCCTGTTGGTGGCTGCTCAGAGGTTGTCCCTTATGTACAGTGCCCTTGGGCTCTTCTGCAACTTATATTGTACATGCTGGACTGGGTTCCAGCTTCCCGGGAGCTGGGTCTATGTACCCTTCCACCTTGGTACAGTGGTTCCCCTTGAGACTGTTGTACTCAAGGAACCAGTCAGGGGGGAACCCCCTTCCTTGCGTCTTCCTGTAGATGGATACCAAATCTATCAGGTTGACGGAGAGGGGATTCTTTCTTCTAAAATCCCCTGTGGTTCCGGGGGAGGTGGGACCTTTTAGGGGTCCATTCACCTATCTATTTTTGAAGCGGTAGGCTTTCAGGTTGGCTCTATCTCGCTGGACTTTTCCTTTGCGGGATCTGTCTATTTGGGGGCTCCTTGGTCTGTCTGACGACAGTGGCCTGTATTAATTATCTGTGTGGACTCGGAGCAGGATGATCCTCCAGGAAGGTATCTGACCCTGATCTGGGTGGAGGACATCGTTCTCTGCATATCTGCGATATTCGCTCCAGTGGATGTCCTTCCGCGACAGGATGTGCAAATTCTTGTGTCCTTGTGATCCATCTAGGGTGGATCTTTTTGGGCCCCATCACTATCATAGGTTCTAGGCCCTTGTTTCCCTGTCTCAGATTGTTCTGACCTTGGTCATGAGGCTTTGTAACTTTATGGCTGGACATTCTGTTCTGTATGTCTTATCTTCATTCACCCTGCTAGGCGGGGTTCTGCGCAAGTTGGCTCTGGAAGGGGGAACCAGTGATACTGGTGGCCTAGTGGAGTGTGGTTGCAGATGTGGTACTGAAGACAGCGGACCTGTACGTTCTGTCAGGAGTGCCGATCTGCTCACTCAGGCCCCCTTTTTCTATTTCACCCCAATCTACAGACTCTGGTTTGGATGGCCTGATTGTTGATTCATCCACCTTGATGGTGATGGGCTTATCTTCTGGGTGACTGTGACATCTGGAAGCCTAGGAGGTGGCGGCTTCTTCTTCTTCAGTCTATTGTGGGGTATTGCATACCCATACTGGCGCTCTCTGTTCCCAGGGTTCTAGAGTTATTACAGCATGGGTTGGAGTTGGCTCTCCTACTCGGTACTCTGGAGTTTCAGGTTCTGCCCTGTCCGCCTTCCTATAGAAGTCTTTGCTCAGTTTTTGCCTTGGTTAAGCATTCTTCGGGGATTGCTCAGGTGCATCCCCCACGTAGTTCTAGGGTCCCTGTTGGGATTTGAAGTTTATTCTGTTTGCCTTGTGGGGTGTTTCCCTTTGGCCCTATTCCGGATGCTGTCTGACTGTTCTTATCCACAAAGTTGTCCTTCTGGGGGCTGTTACTGCAGTCAGACGTGTGCCTGAGCGGGCGGCTCTGTTAAGCTAGCCCCCGTTCTTTGATATATACACCAAGATGAGGTGGTGATCCGCTTTACGCCGGACCTTCTGCCTAAGGTGGTGTCTTAGGCTCATGTATTTAAGACCTTGTCTTTCTTTCTGTCTGTGCTTTATTCCTAGTAACGCTGAGGCAAGGGGATCTACTTTTCCTCAACAGGTGCTGGAATTTTATTCTAAGTATACAGTACGTCCTGCTCCAGATATAATACTTACACTTGGGTTATCCTCCGCCAGATGGCGCTGTGCACTGCAGACATGCAAAAACAGGCTCCTCCCGGCCCCTCATACACCCGGGGACCTCCCACAAATCCCCAGATTTCTCTGCAGTGCTGACTGCGAAGACATGAAGTATCACTCTCTCGCAGGTGAGCAGGGCTATTACAGCCTGCGGCCCTGTTGGACTATTCCCACCCGTCCTTGATGTGATGTTCCTCCCCTGGGCTGCTCTGGTCGGGTGAAGGTAGGCAGCACCATGCGTGCTTAACGGAGCCATGCTCCACCGCAGTCCCCCACCAAAGGGTAGGCGGTTTAGGCTGATGGTGAGCCTCTAGTGGATGCCCCTCCCGCATTATTGTCCCGTGCCCCGTGTAGCGGTGGGCCCTATCCAAAGGGTCGCCATCCTCCCTCGTTCCCCCCCTCCGTAGCTCGGGGGGGGGGGAAGAAAGGGGGGGTGTGTGTGTGGCGGTCTCAAGTGTACTGTGATTACACGATTATGGCCTTAGTATTGTCCTTGACTTGTAACTTGGTGTCAGAGCCGCGCTGTTTGCCTTTTTATTGTGTATCTGCCGCCACCGCGCTCATCTCTTTCCTTTATTGGATGTGCTGCGCCGGGCGGCGGCGTCTCCATTGGCAAAATCATCTATTCTATGTGTGTCATACACTTTGCTTCTCTTGACAATATTGACTACTGTCTTAGAGCTTTGCGCTCTTCGGGGGGGCGGGGACCTGGTTTGGCGCACTCCGCGTCTCGGCCCGCTCTGGCCCGCCCTTCGAGGTTCACTTGGCACCATTTTGATGCTAGTCGCGCGTGCGCACACGTGGTAACGGCCCTCCTCCTCCCTTGGTCTGTAAGTGCCCTCGCGGGCGATTTTCATGATTCTATATTACTGCGCATGGCTCTGACACCCTTTATTCCCATTATGTCTTTCAGACGGCTGAATCTAGTGGCTTCCCCGGCCCGGGTTAAAGTGGACCAACACCCAGGATTTTGACTATCCTGGGTTTTGGTCCACTTCGGTGGGGCACCCCGATCGGGGGTGCCCCGCTGTCTGAAACCCCCCAGAAAGCCCCAAAAAACTCACCTCTCCCCGCTCCCACGTGACCGCGCCAGCCAATCACAGCGCTCAGAGCCGCTGTGGTATGCGCGTCCAAGGCCGCCTGGACGCGCATACCAGCTCAGCTGGCTCTGAGTGCTGGAGGCCGCGTCTCGCGCTTCCCTCTAACAGGGAGCGCGCCTGCACCGGCCATTCACAAACGGCCGGCGCGGGTGCGCGCCCTGCTAGAGAGAAGCGCGGGACGCGGCCGCGGCTCGCGCATGCGCCGATGGAACGGGGCTGAGGTAAGGTTTGTGGGCCTCCTGGTGGGATCTGATCGGTCCGGGAATCTTATAGATTTCCAGGCCGATCCCCCCCGGGTGTTGGTCCACTTTAAATTATAGCGGGCCTTGTAAAATTCTCCCACCTTCCTAGCGGGTCTTTGGGGCATCCAGGGTTGCCTATTGCATAAATCCCTGCTGGCATATTGTGCCTAGATAATCACCATATGGAGGCATTTCAGAATTATATGACCGGGGTCCCTCTGGGACAAGACCGGCTGTGTATAGCGTGTGGTCAACCCCATACTGATGCTGACAGGGCACGGGTCTGCACACCATGTGCCGAGCAAGCACTGGCCCTGCAATCAGGCTTGCCAGTGGCTGCACCTCGTTTCAATACACCTATTTCCCCATGCTTAGAGGACCAACACCCAGGGGTGATCGGCCCGGAAATCTATAAGATTCCCGGGCCGATCACCTCCCACCCCGCGGGACATCCGAGATCGGGATGTCCCGCGGGGTGAAACCCCCCAGAAACCCCAAAAACCTCTTACCTGATCCGCCGCCGCCGCCTCCCGCGCGCGCCCGAGCCGGCCCTCTGAATGGCCGGCGGGGGGCGCGCGCGCCGAGTGACGCGCGGGAGGCGGCGGCGGCTTGGACGTTCCTGATCCCCGCCTGGACGTTGGCGGGGATTGGCTGCGGCGTTCACGTGGGAGCGTTGAGAGGTGAGTTTTTTGGGGTTTCTGGGGGGTTTCACACAGCGGGGCACCCCCGATCGGGGTGCCCCGCCGAAGTGGACCAAAACCCAGGATAGTCAAAATCCTGGGTGTTGGTCCACTTTAAATCTCACTCCTGCTGAGTCGCATACAAGTGGGGATTTGCAGCCTGCTGTGTCTTCCAGACTGCCTACGGCTGATCAGATTATTGCGAGGTTGTCAGGGCGCAGGGGCCCTGGTAAGAAGAGGCCCTTGATGCCTCCTGTTTTCTGTTTGTCCTATGGGAAATGAGGAGTTCACTACTCCGCGTGCCTATACCCCTTCTGATGAAGGAGAGCTGGTCTCTGACTCAGGCTGATGAGAGGCCGAGGAGTCATGACAATTCTGGCCCTGAATACCTGGCCCAGTGTGAGATTTGTTGATTAAGGTCTTTAAGGTCCTGTCTATCTCTCTCCCTGGTGAGGCCTCCAAGCCGAGAGGGGAGCGTTTCCATACAGCGACAGCGCGCTTGGAATTTCTAGAGCAGGCTCGTTTCCATGCTCTTGTACTCAAGGAATGGGATCTCCCCAGTAAATTCCAGGGGTCCCCGGGGAACTGGGTTTGGAAAAACCCTTTTCCCCCTGAGGTGGTCAATTGTTAGTCATCACCCCCTGTAGTGGATGCGCCGATCGTAGGGGTTCCTTACCCCCCCTTTATTACAGCCCCTGCTTATAGTACCCTTCGGGATGCCGAGGACCGGCGCATTGATCTGTGGCCTCCCATGCCTTTTCTTGTGCAGGGACGGCGCTGCGCCCGGTCTGTGTGCCGCGGTCATTACTGCAGTGGCCGCTAGAACCCTCATCAGAAAGATGCTTGATCATCACCCTGAGGATCTCCCTTGGGATGTGTTTAATGCACTCTCCAGTTGTGATGTATTTGTATAATTTATCCTATTAGCACTGGATGACACCATTAGAATGTGTGCAAGGACTTCTGCCCTTGTGACTATACGTCGCTAGGTTTGGCTGCGACAGTGGGGTGCTGACGATGCTGCTAAGAAGACTCTTACTGGGCTTCCCTTTAGAGGGCAACGCCTGTTTGGGGCCCGTCTGGACCTGTTTGGTAAAAAAGGGCAAATCACCCCAACGTAGGCGGCAGTCATGGCCCCTCGGGGCAGGGTAACCCCTCCCCCTCCCTACCATAGTGTAAAACAAGAACCAGGCTGTCCTTCCTGGGGGCTCGTGCAGACTCCTGCCCCAGGAGCGGCAGACAAATGCCCTGGCCCCTCTGGCGGGGCTAAGCCTAAATCTTCCACCAAAATCCCCTCAAGCATGATGGGGCGCCCTCGCCCAGCTGGGGGGGATGGGGGGGGGACGGCTGCGGCACCTTGCTCATGCCAGGAGGTATCACGCCTCAGACTGGTGGATTCAGGAGGTAGTGCCCTCCGGCTACTAGATAGTTTGCTGTGCGGCCTCCCCCAAGATTTTATTAGCTGGTGTGTGTGTGTGTGCATGTGCTTATGGCCACATATCTTGTGTCTTTCAGGAGGACTCCCTGTGCCTTGCTTAAAAGGGGGTTCTCCCGGTCCTAGGGTCCCTAGCTGTAATTTGGGGCACTTATAAATCCTCCCACTCGGGACTTAAAGGGGCATCCCTGGTTGCTTACCAGCATAATTCCCTCTGGTCATTGCGACTACCTTAAAATCACCATATGGAGGCTCCACAGGATACCGGGCTTGGGCTCCCTTCAGGCAATCCCGGCTATGTGTGGGTTGTGGGGTACCCCTTACGGGGGAAAATGTACTAATTTGCATACCATGTGCGCAACAGGCCATTACGCGGCAGTCTGGATCCCAGGCGTCTGGGTCCGTGCCTCCCGTCTCATCTCCTACTCCTCTCCGCATCATCCGTACCCCATGTGACACTGTCATTAGTGGAGAGTCGCACTCGGATGTATGTGCTAGGCTGGCCAACCTCGAGAAAATTATTTCTAGCTCAGTGGGCAGAAAGGCCCCTGCTAAGAAAAGGCATCTGTCACCAGCTACGCCGGTAATTGATTTTGATGATTATGACTCCCCTGACTGGGCTGATTATTCCCCGCTCGAGGAGGAATCTGAGACTGAGGAACTGCAGTTCTTTGATTTGGATGCCGGGCAGTCGCTGGGGGATGCTGTGGATACTCCCAGGGTCCTGACCCATCTCTCAGAGGTTCTGGGTATTTCCCCACCAGCGGAGGCCCCTCCGAAGAAGGGGGGATTCTTTGGGTTCTCTAAGCCCTGCTTGGAGTTTCCAAGTCAGGATCATTTTGACAGCATGATTCTTAAAGAATGGGAGAAGTCGAGTCGCCTTCATGGTGTTCCTCAGGGATGGGATAGAAAGTATCCCTTTCCGGTGGACGTGGTGAAGCGCTGGTCTTCCCCTCCCGAGGTTGATGCACCCATCTTAGGACTGTCCAACACCTCTGTTGTACATACTCCTGACGCCACTACCCTTAAGGATTGCGAGGACACGCGCATTGATCAGATGGCTTGCCATGCCTTTGCCAGTGTGGGTTCAGCCTTGCGTCCTGTCTGTGCATCGGCACTCGTGGCTGTGGCTACCAGGTTGGAGATCAGGGACATGTTAAATGGGTCCCAGCTCAACCCGGACAGCGTTGAATTCACAGCCCTTAAGAGGTGTGAATTGTTCATGAATTTTGTTTTGTCGGCTATGGACGACACTATTACCATGTGTAGTAGAACTTCGGCTCTGTTGGTGGCCATGCGCCGATCGGTCTGGCTGCGCCAGTGGGCGGCTGACATTGCGGCAAAGAAATCACAGCTCTGCCCTTCCTGGGAACGCGGCTGTTTGGAGACAAATTGGATTCTGTGGCGAAAGGTGGAAAGCTACCTCAGCGCTCAGCGTAAGAAGCAGCATTGCTCCTTTCGGGGGGAAAGCTCCTTCAGTCCTTCCTTTCTCGGCGCCAGAGGGGGCAGAGGTCTTGCCTACTCTGGCTTCCAAGCCCGCTGCCAAGCCAGCAATGAGGCGGCACCCTCACCCTTACGGGTGGGGGGGGACGGCTGCGGCTCTTCGAACTCCAGTTTGTACCCAGACGAGACCACTTCCAATATCCACTTGTCCGTAACCTCCTGGGCCCAGACCTGGAGTTGGAGTACCGGCCTCCTCCCAGATTACTAAGGTCCCGGGTGCCTTCGCATCCTCGGGCGGCGCAGGGGCTCCTGTCGGCTGTAAAGAACCTCCTGGACATGGCGGTCATATGCCCGGTGCCTCTTTCAGAGAGAGGCCGGGGCTATTATTCCAACCTTTTCAGTTCCCAAAAGGGATGGCTCCGTAAGACCCATTCTGGATTTGAAGCTTCTCAACAGGTTCATCAGAACCAAGAGGTTCTGCATGGAGACTTTGCGCTCAGCCATCAGTTCCCTTCGTCAGGGGGATTTCATGACGTCCATAGACATCAAGGATGCTTACTTTCATGTACCAATTTTCCCAGCATACAAGAGATTCCTCAGGTTTGTGGTCGGAGATCAGCATTTTCAGTTTGTGGCCCTCCCGTTCGGGCTGACCTCGGCACCGAGGGTGTTTGCCAAGGTTCTGGCAGGCATTATGGCCCTGCTTAGAGCCCAGGGCATTCGCATTGTGCCATATCTGGACGACCTGCTCATTACAGCTTCCTCCCTCTGCCAGGCGGAGCTGGACACCAGGACGGTGGTGACGACGCTGGAGAGGTTCGGATGGGTGATCAACCACACCAAGTCTTCTCTCTCCCCATCCGGGGAGATTTCCTTTCTGGGCATGAATCTGGAGACCAGTCAGGCCAGAGTGTTCCTACCTCAACCAAAGGTGCAGCGGGTTCAGGATCTGATACGTGTCCTCCTGACCAACCCTCGCCCTTCTATTCGGCTAGGGATGACTCTGGTAGGTTTGCTGGTGGCCTCCTTCGAGGCAGTCCCTTTTGCTCAATTCCACATGAGGTCGCTACAACTCCATCTATTGCTGAAATGGGACAGATGTCCACAGTCCTTGGATCAGTCATTTCCGATGTCTCCCAGGGTTCGGCAGTCCCTTCAGTGGTGACTGGAATCAAGCAATCTGATGAGGGGCAGATCGTTCCTAGCCCCTTGTTGGGAGACGGTTACCACGGATGCCAGCCTGTCGGGCTGGGGAGGTTTCTGGAAGGATCATCAGTTCCAGGGGTTGTGGGGTCCTCAGGAGGCTCACACCCCCATCAATGTCTTGGAGCTCAGAGCTATCCGCTTGGTCGCGTCTGGCACTTCTCCTACAGGGTTTACCGGTTCAGGTTCGATCAGACAATCGTACTGCGGTAGCTTACATCAATCACCAAGGAGGGACTCGCAGCAGGAGTGCCCTCAGGGAAGTCTCTCTGATTCTGACATGGGCGGGGAGCAATGTTCCTTGCATCTCGGCAGTATACATTCCGGGAGTGGAGAACACAGAGGCGGACTCCCTGAGCAGGGGATTCTCTTGCCGAGGGGAATGGTCTCTCAACCACATGGTGTTTCGGCCCTGTGTCACAAGTGGGGGACTCCGGAGGTGGATCTCTTTGCCTCTCGGCACAATCACAAGCACCCAACCTTTGTATCCCTGTCTCAGAATCCTCTGGCCCTGGCAGTGGATGCCTTGTCCCTTGCCTGGAGGCATCTGGGGTTTCTGTACCCGTTTCCCCCCTTCTCCATGGTAGGCAAGGTAGTGCGCAAGCTGGCTCTAGAGGGGGCACCAGCAATTCTGGTGGCCCCAAGGTGGCCAAGACAGGTTTGGTTCGCAGACGTCGTAAGATTAGCGGTAGATCAGTACAGGCTGCCCCTGTCTCTGGATCTGATCTCTCAGGGTCACCTACGTTACTCCAATTTACAAACGCTTGCTTTGACGGCGTGGCTGCTGAAACCTTCATCCTGAGGGAGGAAGGTTTGTCTGAGGCGGTTATTCAAACCTTGATTAGAGCTAGGAAGAGGTCTTCCTCTACCATTTACTATAGGACTTGGCGGTCCAATATTGACTGGTGTGAGGCTAGGGCCTTACTTTGCAGGGTGTTTTCGATTCCTAGGATTTTGGAGTTTCTACAACACGGTCTGGATCTGGGGTTCCAGCTCAGTACTTTGAAGGGTCAGGTTTCTGCCCTGGCTGTCTTTTTTTCAAATGTCTTTTGCTTTGCATCATCTGGTCAAGACTTTTTTCCAAGGGGTCACTCATGTTCGGCCCCCTAGAAAGCCTTTGGTTCCCGTTTGGGACCTAAATTTGGTTCTCTCAGCCCTCCAGGGGTCTCCTTTTGAGCCGGTGCAGGATGTGGCACTTTCTGTGCTCACTCAAAAGGTTGCCTTTTTGGTGGCTATTACCTCTGT
This sequence comes from Gastrophryne carolinensis, assembly GCA_027917425.1. NCBI lineage: Eukaryota > Metazoa > Chordata > Amphibia > Anura > Microhylidae > Gastrophryne > Gastrophryne carolinensis. Next base: position 85,193,683 of record CM051241.1, on the reverse strand, counting down.
TCAGCGTGTCTCTGAGTTGGTGGCTCTGTCTATTCAGGCCCCTTACTTTGATAGACACCAGGATAATGGGTATTATAAGTATTTCGCACACCCCGCTTCATTCCGCCCTTTTGTAATCTGGATCCTTTATATGGTGAACCTTTTATTGTTAAGAATGTTGTTTTTTTTTTAGCTCTTCCTGGTCCCCTTACTGCTGTCATATACTGGGGAATGTGTGGGAGGTCCCAGGTATTTATGGACCGGGAGGGGCTTCTTTTTTGCTTTCATCTCTGCAGAAGTTTTCCCTCTACTGGACCATAACCCATATGTCATGAATAGTGGAAGCGGGGTGTGTGACATACTTATAATACCCATTTTAAAGGTGAGTAATCACAAAATGGTATTTTTCCTCTGATGAAGATCCCTTACTCTCAAACGAAACAGAGAGTTTACTTTTTTCTGTGGTCGAAACTTTAAACATTACCCCTCCTAAATTGGTGAAGAGGGGGAAGGGTGACCTGTTTAGGCCCGTGAGACAGAGGCAGGTGTTTCTGGAGCAGTCGCATTTCTCCAGGATGGTGTTAAAGGAATGTGAAACTCCTAACAAGTTGCCTGCTGTCCCTAGGATCCTAGATTCAAGGTATCCTTTTCCGGCTGATATGATAAAGTTATGGTCATTTCCACCAGAGGTGGACTCGCCTCAGGCCTGTCCAATACTACTATCATGCCGTCTGCTACTAACGCTTCTTTAAGAGATCCCACAGAGAGATGAATGGATCAGCTGGCCAGTTAAAGGCAGATGCCCTGAGAGCCTCTGTTGGGCATCTTCTTCAGAAAGGGGTAATTTGTCAGGAACCGTTTCAGGAAGAAGGTCAGGGGTTTTACTCCAACCTGTTTACGATTCCCAAGAAGGATGGGTCGGTGCGTCCTATTTTAGACCTAAAGGGTCTCAACAAGTTTATCCGGGTGAAACATTTCCGCATGGAAACTTCGAGATCAGCAGTAAGATCGATTCAACCCGGAGGTCTTATGACCACAGTAGACATAAGGGACGCGTTTCTTCACATCCCGATTTTTCCAGGGCATCAGAAATTTTTAAGGTTTGCTCTGGAAGGCCAACATTTCCAGTTTGTGGCGCTTCCTTTCGGGATATCCTCGGCTCCAAGGGTGTTCACCAAGGTTTTGGCAGGTCTCATGGCCATCCTGAGGAGCCAGGGGATGTGCATAATCCCATACCTTGACGATCTTTTGATCTCTGCTCTGTCCCTTCAGGAGATCAAGGAAGACACGCAGACTGTATTGTCAACCCTAGAAGAGTTTGGCTGGGTGATCAATTATCCAAAGTCGCATATCCCCCCCCCCCCCCCCCATCGCCAGTAAGGGCTTTTTTGGGAATGACTCTGGACACAGTCCAGGTCAGAGTTTTTCTGCCAGAGCAGAAGGCTCTGCGGCTCTGGAGCCAGATAGAGAACTTACTGGCTTGTCAGCAGCCAACTATTCGGCTAGGGATGAGACTAGTAGGCTTTATGGTGGCCTGCTTCTAAGTGCCCTTTGCCCAGTTTCACATGAGGCCTCTTCAGTTAAATCTGTTGGGATCGAGCTCGCATTTTCTGGATCAGTCGTTTGTTCTGACTCCCTCAGCCAGGCAATCTCTCCTGTGGTGGTTGGATCCTCTACACCTATCGGTAGGCAGGTTCTTTCTGACACCTCAGTGGCAAGTCGTTTCCACGGATGCCAGTCTTACAGGCTGGGGGGGCATCTGGCAGACCCAGAAGATCCAGGGGCAGTGGGGTCCTAAGGAGAATCCGCTTCCCATAAATATCTTGGAGTTAAGAGCAGTCTGGCTAGTGCTCCAGCATCTGACCTCCAGTTTAAAGGGGCAGGCTGTCCAGGTCCAGTCAGACAATCGGACGGCGGTAGCCTATATCTACCATCAGGGGGGTACTCGGAGCAAGAGTGCCCTAAGGGAAGTAAGCCGGATTCTGGTTTGGGCAGAGGAGAATGTTTCCTGCATCTCGGCGGTTTACATCCCGTGGGTAGAGAACCAGGAGGCAGACTCCTTGAGCAGGGGGTCGCTGCGTCGGGGAGAATGGTCTCTCATTCAGAAGATCTTTCAAGCCCTTTGCCTTTGCTGGGGTTGGCCAGAGGTGGATCTCTTTGCGTCCAGACACAATCACAAACGGCCGAGGTTTATGTCTTTCGAGAGACCCTCTGGCCATAGCAACGGACGCTCTAACAACCCCATGGACAAGGTTCAATCTCCTGTATGCATTTCCCCCGCTCCCACTCCTGGGTCGTGTACTAAGGAAGGTAGCTCAGGAGGGGGTACCAACCATCCTGTTGGCCAAGGAGAAGCTGGTTTTCAGACATAGTAAGGATGTCAGTAGACCATTGGCACCTGCCAGTCAATCCAGAGCTTCTCACACAGGGGGTTCTTCGGCACCCGAATTTACAGATGCTGGCTTTGAAGGCCTGGCTATTGAAACCTCGATCTTGACAGAGAGGGGTTTATCGGCCAAGGTTATTCATACCATGATTCAGGCCCGGAAGAAGACATCTTCCAAGATATACTACAGGGTCTGGCGGGCCTTGTGAGTCAATTGTGTGAAATTTTCATGCAGAAAATATTCGTTTCTAGAATTCCTGCAGAATGGTTTAGAGCTGGGTCTCCAATTAAGCACCCTCAAGGGGCCTTTTTTCGTCCTTCTCCATTTTTTTTTTCCAGAAGTCTATCGTTACTAATAGACTCATTAGAACTTTTTTTCAGGGAGTAACTCATGTCCGACCACCGCGCAAACCTATTTTGCCAGTGTGGGATTTAAATCTGGTGCTATCTGCTCTCCAGGGTGCTCTCTTTGAACGTTTGACGCTCCATTGAGCATTTTGACGCTCAAGGTGATATTCTTGGTGGCAATCACCTCTGTGTGGCGAGTTTCTGAATTAGCCGCTTTAAGTATAAAGTCTCCTTATTTTGAGTTATACAGAGACAAGGTAGTTTTTCTACCTAAGGTTGTTTTTGATTTTTTTCACCTTAATGAGGAGGTAATTCTACCTTCTTTATGCCCAGTTCCGGCTAATGCTAAGGAAAGGGCTTTTCATTCTTTGGATGTAGTCAGAGCCATAAGATATTACATGGCGGCTACAGAATCCTTCCGGAAGTCGGATTTTCTTTTTGTTATATCAGAAGGCGCTAGAAAGGGGCTCCCACCTGCTAAATCCATTGTTCAGTAAGTGGATTAGACAGGCAGTGGTAAGAGCTTACTCGGCCAAGGGGAAGGAACCCCCTTTTCAGATCACGGCCCATTCCACTAGGGCCATTGGTGCTTCCTGGGCTTTTCAGCATCAGGCTTTGGTGGAACAGGTTTGTAAAGCTGCCGTGTTTGGGGTTTTTTCCTTTCCGTTGTCTAGGGGGTATCCTCCAGTTCACATCTATAACCAGCCGTAGTGTTGGTGGTGCAGATGTGGAACCTTTTGGCTACTCCAAGACACAGAGGGGAAGGGTCCTCTAAGTCACTTACTGGGAAGGATTGAATTACAGATCATATAGAAATTACAAAGGCGTACTGTATTTTAGTTATAAAACATTTCCATTTAATTCTCTTTTCATTCGTACAAAAAAGAAAAAGTATTCAATTTATACTTATTCATAAGAAGGAGTATATTGTCTTTGCAATACATACAGTTCTATTGTGCAGTAATTCAATTGTTAGGTTAGATACCCTTTCTAGGGTTCTGTGGACTTTTGATTATTTTGGGGCCTATCATGCCCTCAGCCTGTAGCAAGGCTTTTCTGGTCTGTCTGTGTGGACCTCTTGCACAGATGCGTTTCGCTCTTTTGCTTCTTCAGTGTGTGGGTCCTTGTAATCTGGTTGTGATGTATTGTTACAGGGTGAGATTATTTATAACGATAATACATATTGCTGGGTATATCAACATGAATATAGACTTACATTTCCTTATCCTTATCCGTAGTCAGATGCATATATTTGCAGTTTGTTGTGCTTGGCAGCATTCGGTTCAGCGTTTTGAGCTTTGGTTGCAGCGGTTCCTCCCAGCACCTTTGGTCGGTTAATCAAGATATTACCTTAGAACTGGTGTGAGACAGGAAGTGTGAGTGGCATGATTTGTAGTGGTGAACTTTTCTGTTGTGATTATGTGTTATATATGTATATATATGTTTTATACATATATATAATATACATATTAGATACAATAATTATGCATGACCCTCCTGGTATGTTTAAGCTATGAAGTCATTCCTAGGTGTTTATTTGTATTGTGCTGTCCAAGCTTGTAATTGTAGCTTGGATGTTCGTTCAGGTTAGTACAAAAATGTCCTGTGATTCAGGCCAACGTGGCGCTCTTTGATTATTAGAGATACGGGGTATTAATAGTTAGCGCTGCTGGTCTAGTATATAGTTGTGTCCTGGTTCCCCTAGTAATGCAGCTCACCTTTCTATTGAAGGTGTATCATCCCTTAATACGTGGGGTGGTATTTCCTGCTGGTCTCTTTTTAGCGTATGTTAGATGTTGCTTACCTTCCTCTTAAGTATGTGTGTTCCCTGTAGCCATGGAGCCGGCACCCCCTGATCAGCAGGGGGCGTTTCTGCAGAGTTTTTTTGCGGTGTCCCTTTGGTACCTCTGCTGCTGTCAGCCGTCTCGCTATATGTGCCGTCCCGCTCGGTGGCGTGTGTGTTCTGCTGGTTGCTGCTAGTACGTGTGTCCTCTGTAGAAGTACGGGGCCGTCACTTGCAGGGTGGGCGGGGTTTCCGTCGCCCGCGCTCCCTGCTGGATCCCTGATTGGGTGTCGTTTCAGGGGCGGAAGTGCGTGTAGCGCACTGTCACCTGGGCGGCCCCGTCCGGTCATTGGCTAGGTGGGGTGTCAATCATTATTGCTGCTGTTCCACATCTGTACCACCAACACTACGGCTGGTTATAGATGTGAACTGGAGGATACCCCCTAGACAACGGAAAGGAAAAAACCCCAAACATAGTCTATAGTGCCCAAGAGGCCAAACCTCTACACTACTGGGACCAAGAATACAGTTGGAGCACCCACTCCACCATAGTTCTCCCCTGTCTTCCCCCCCTTGTAAAGCTGCCACCTGGTCTTCGGTTCATACATTTACCAAATTTTACAAGGTAGATGTTAGGGCCTCAGCTGACGCTGTGGTTGGTCGAAAGATTCTTCAGGCGGTAGTGAAATAAACTACCTGCTGTTCCGCGCTGGGGATCCCGCACATAGATGGCACTGCTTTTGGAGAAACCAAGTGTAAGGAGGGTCTGCAATTCTGTGAAACTCACCACTCAGACCCTCCGGCCCACCCTTTTTGGGTCATGATCTATCTTTTGATGCTTTTTTGATGGTGTTTAGTCCATTTATTATTTCATTGGCATTAAAAATAAATAAATAAATAAGAGAAAGTATATTTTGAGATAATTCAAGCGGAGTTCGGTGTGAGGTAACATGGTCTCCTATAAGGGGGCCTGCCTCTGGTTATATGATTTACTGCTTTTTAAGTACTGGTGTTGATTTGGAGGCAGCTGCTACTTATGGGCCGGGAGGGGCCACACCTTTTTTGTCTTGCAGTCACACCCTTTGGGCAAGGAAGTAATCCCAAGTGTAAGGAGGGTCTGGAATGGATCCCCAGAAAAAACAATTCTACAGGTGAGTTTCACAGAATTGTGTTTTTTTTTTTTTACTCACCATTTTTGGTGAGTAGACAGTTTTTTCCTTAGTGCAATTCAGCGTCATATTTAGCTGTGCAAGGGTTTAAAGTGGCCCAACACCCGTACAGGTGTTGGTGCCGTGGCTATAAGACACGAATGCTTGAATGCTGGAGCCCCCCCCCCCAGTAAAGCTTACCTTAATCATGAATCTCCACTGGAAATCCAGCGCCGTGATTGGCCACACAGCGGCCAGAACAATGGCACGTGAGCGCCTTGCAGCCAATCGCTGCACTGGATGCCCAATGGTGGCTCGTGGTTAAGGTAAGGTTTACATGGGGGGGGGGGGGTTTGTGTACGTGGGTCTCCAGCATTCTGAATGCCCCCCCAGACTATCTTATAGCCGCCATACCAACACACACGCCGACAACTTTTATTAAAAAACATTGCGCGGCTAAATATGGTGCTGAATTTCAGAGTATAAATACCATGAGGAAAAGGAGCTTACTCACAAAGAAAGTGGGTAAACAAAATATGGTGCAGAATCGATGCTATAGTGTAGGATTAGCTGTCACAGACGGTTCTCATACAAGATGTATAGTATAGGTTTAAGGGCACAGGCAGTTCCCATACAGAATACTTATTGTAGTGTTAGGATACATGGTCCATCCCATATATATAGTTTAGGGTTAATGGTCGGTTCTCCAACCGTCTCCTCAAGCCACAAACAGACCACGTTTTGTGGATTTCTACACAGACTCACAGGTAAAGTAATTAGTGTAAGAACAGAGAACAAATATCTGGCTATGTGAAGACACAACCTGACCTGGCCATTGAGGAAGGGGTTTGACACCCCTGCCCTATAGGATTCATAGCAACTGCCCCCATGCTGTAGGGTTGGAGGCGCACAGTCTGTCATACAGGATGCATAGTGTAGAGTCTGTAAGCCAAGTGTCGCCCGTGTCGTCATCTTGACATCTCCATTGTGCTGATGTTTCGCTCCTTGTTACAGGATGTTTGGATCGGGCAGGGAACACAATTTCACACGCCCCAATGACAAAGGAGAGTACGAGGTGGCGGAGGGGATCAGCTCCACAGTCTTCCGGGCCATCCTGGTGAGTTGTGTGTGTACGCGCGCGCCTGTCTACTTTGAGGTCTCCAAAACCTGCCTTTGGGTGTTTCCAGAAATCAATCTAACACTGTCTGATGTCTGTGGAGTAGCTTTGGGCTGGTCAAGTTTGGTGATTTGTTTGAGAAAATTGCTACTTTGCTTCCTTAGACACACAGACAAATCAAACCCCATGTCTTGGGGGGGGGGGGGGGGTTCTAGATGCTTTATGGGGTGTTGGGGGTTTGGACACACATTGATTTTTGCAAAATGAAACCCAGCACAGTCTTTCCCGACAGAATAAAACTTCACTTTTACTGTGTATATTAAAAATTGTATCAAAAATAGTGCTTACATGGGGACGAATCGTCCTGTTACCTGGACCCACGGCGCATTTCAAGAACCAGTACCCCCTTTTTGAAGCACTTGAAAAAGCAGTACTGGTCCCCGAAACACGTTGGGACCGGGGAACAGGATGATTTGTCTGATTCGGGACATGCCAGCTGTTCCATTCTGTGCACTTAGTTGTTTCCTGTGGCTTTTCTTTCATACGATTTGGGGCTGCATTTAACCCTCTCTATGCTGGTGTTGGACACATTGGTTTTGATCTGATCAGATTAAGAGAAATAGTCAAACAAATCTAAATATCTAGAATTTGCACCGCGCTAAGAACTAATAGTAAATTTTCGTAAAGTTTCCTTAAAATTTCTTGTATATCAGGACAATTTTTTCAGTTATTAAAACTTTGCTACAACGTGTAAAAAACTTTTCATTCATAAAAAGTCCCAAACAGAAAGTGTAAGTAGCAGACACGGAGCAAACCCGGCACTGTATAATGTAGCCAGAGAAAACAGTCTTTAAAATGTAGATTAAGAACTTGTCCCACGGTGCATGCACTTCACAACAAGGTGGTCAAATTACTTGTGCCCATCACCTCCACTCATATGCGCTTACCAGATGGCTGAATTAGACACGCCTTGAACCAATTAATATTTCATAGAAGGTTCCCAATACTTGAATATTTCAGCTCACCGATTATGCACCGCAGCTCCTGCCCCGAGTGCCCCTGGGGCGTGTCTAATTCAGCCATCTGGTAAGCGCATATGAGTGGAGGTGATGGGCACAAGTAATTTGACCACCTTGTTGTGAAGTGCATGCACCGTGGGACAAGTTCTTAATCTACATTTTAAAGACTGTTTTCTCTGGCTACATTATACAGTGCCGGGTTTGCTCCGTGTCTGCTACTTACACAAACAAATCTAAAAACAATACTTTACTTGTTTCTCAACCTGATTAGATGTAAATCGGGTCAGTTGTACATGTAGAGACCCGTTCAACCAACTAAATGTTCGTTTTTTTAGTCTGTGTGTGTGTACTGCAGAACATTTGTCTTTCGTTCAATCTTGCTTTATATTTCCTTATGAACTATAGTGGACTCAATTTTTCATTCAGAATGTGAATGTCCTTAGTTTAACTCGTTGAGGCAGCTGTCTATGAGGAGTCAACAGAAGGGAGCAATAAATGCTGGTGAATGAAGATGTGGCCCCTGACATTCAGCATTAAAAGATACTGAAGGCAAAGGTAATTGGTACACCATTGCGTTGGGCTACATGTGGCACTGTCCTAAACTGTTTTTAGTTTGTAAAGTGGACCAAACCACAGGATTTTGAATATTCTGGGTTTTGGTCCTTGCCCCCACATCACCGCGATTGTGGGTGGCCCATGAATTTCACAGGTCACCTGAACTGACTCTCTTTTCCCCAGTCCGTTGGCACATGCACAAACTCCCGTCCAGTCAGTGCGCTAAACTGCGCTGACATGTTCTCGGCTTAGCTTGTCTAAGGAGCGAAGTATAGGTAGCACTGCATCCCCGCTACCCTCTAACAGGGAGCATGCCTGTGCCAACCATTCACAAATGCTTGGCGTGGGCACGCGTCCTGCTAAAGGGATAGTGGGAATGCGGCGCTGCTCGCATGTGCTGCTCATATAACGGGCGACCTGGGGGGTTTCACACAGCGGGGCATCCCGATTTTGGTTGCCCCGGAGGGAGGGAATCAAGCAGCCCAGAATCTTATAAATTCCCAGGCCGATGTCCATTGGTTTTGGTCCACTTTAAATTGAAGCAGAAATTATCAAGATATTGGGATTTACAGGTTCAACCAGTGATATTCTCTTTTTCATCCTGCCCCCCCAATCGGCTTAGGAGAGCGGGACAGGATTGATAGTCCTTCCCTCCTTCATCACATTGCTGTCAGTGCAGAGAGCGGATTATGATGCAGCATCACATGATCCACATTCACTTATTCGAAGTATACAGCACGTCCTGTTCCAGAAGATTCCTTACACATATATAATACATCCACAAGATGGCGCTGGTCTGCAGAAAACAGCTTGTGGCTCCTCCTGGCCCCATATAAGCCATGGACCTCCCTCAAATTCCCCAGTTCTTATCTGCAGTCTGGGCTGCCAAGAATAGAAGATGGCTCTTTATGCTGCGCTGGTGAGCGGGGCTATTAGCCTGCGGCCCTGTAGGACTATTCCCACCCGTTCTGAACCCACTGCCTCCCAGCTTAGGCTGAACTGGTTCGGGTGAAGGTAGGCAGCACCGGGGTCAGGTGCTAAGGAGCGCTGCTCCAACCGCAGTCCCTGTCTTAAAGGGTAGGCGGTATGAGCCTTATGGGATATCCCTCCTGCTCTCTGGGGTCCCCCTTTACCCCCTGTCCCCTTAGTTGGGCCCCTTCCTTTAGGTTGGCTGCTGCTCCCCCGCCTCGCTCTCCCTGGGGGGGGGGGGGGGTATGTGTGCTGCGGCAGGGTTGTAGAATTGCTTTCTCTTCGATCCGCTTCATGTGTTTCGTACTTAATGCCACTGCTGCGCGCTTGTACTGCGCTCCGCGGACGCCGGCTCAATCACGTGGGCGCGTTTCGCTCTCTTCGGGGGGAGGGGGGCGGGCCTTGCGGATTACGTTTTCCGCATCACTTCTCCGCAGCCCGCCCCTCGAAGTATATGCGGGCGCCATTTTGATTCTTACCGCGGTCCGTAAGTGCCCCTGTGGGGTGGCCTTTTTTGTGTTTGATTTATTTTAATTGTTTGCTTATGGGGATGTCTGCTTATGTCTTTCAGGCGGGTCAAACTTTTTGTGGTTTCTCACGGTCCTTTCCCCTTGGTTTAGTGCTAATCCTATATTGGAGGGCTATTGTACTTTTATATCTCCCACTTCCCTAGCGGGCTCTTGGGGCATCCCGGGTAACTATATTTAGCGTTAATCCTATATTGGCCTGCGGTGCCACATTAATCACCATATGGAGGCTTCTCAGGATAATGTGCTTGGGGTTCCTTCGGGACAAGCCCGGCTGTGTATTGCGTGTGGGGTATCCCCTATAAGTGATGTCAGGGTGTGTGTACCCTGCGCCCAGCAGGTGCTTGCGCTGCAGTCTGGGTTACCTGTGGCTGGGCCTGCACCCCCTCTGGCTTCGCCTACCCCTCCCTTACATCTGACTCCTAGTGAGGTGCATACCAGTGGGGAGTCTCAACCTGACTTTTGCTGCACGGGTGGCCAGCATTGAAAAGCATATTGCTGGGTCTGCCCCGCGTAAGGCTTCTGCTAAGAAGAGGCATTTATCACCCGTTGTTTTTCTCTTTCCAATAGAAGCCGAGGAAATTGAATTTGACATTACCGGTTATACTACCCTGGAGGGGGGGGGGGGGGGGGGAGAATTATTTTCTGATTCAGAATCATCTGAGGAACAGCCTAAGGTTTATGGTGATATCGGGTCTGGGGCTGACCCATGGTCCTCAGATGACACTGACAGGCTTTTGGCTCATATTTTTGAAGTGCTCTGTATTTCCCCTCCTGCCGTGGCCCCGCAGCAGCAGGGTGAGCTTTTTCATACGGCTAGACCACGCTTGGAGTTTCCTGAACAAACTCACTTTAATAATCTGGTGCTCAAAGAATGGGAACGGCCTAGCAAGCTTCCTGGGGTGCCAAAGAGTTGGGATAAGAGGTATCCCTTTCCTGCTGAGGTGGTTAAGCGTTGGTCATGTCCTCCCGAAGTGGATGCACCTGTTCTGGGGCTGTCCAATACTTCCGTCATGCATTCCCCTGACACTACTACTCTGAAGGATGGTGAGGGGCGGCGTGCCTGTGTGGGGACGGCGCTGCGCCCGGTTTGTGCCTCTGCCATTACAGCTGTTGCTATTAAAGGCCTGCTCAAAAGTCTCTTAGATGGGGCCTCTGATGACGTGGGAGGAGAAGTGTACGGTTCCTGCTTTGCTATGAATTTTTTGCATATGTTCTGTCTGCTATGGATGATACCATTAGAATGTGTGGGAGGACATCTGCTCTGCTGGTGGCTATACGCCGCTCTGTCTGGCTGCGTCAGTAGGTAGCTGATAACGCTGCTAAGAAGGCTCTCACTGGCTTTCCCTTTAAAGGGTTGCACCTCTTTGGTGAACGCTTGGACTTGTTTGCCTGGATTTAAAGCGTCTCAAAAAGTTTGTCAGATTCAAACATTTTCGCATTGGAGACTCTGCGTTCAGCTGTCAATTCACTGCGCCCGGGCGCCTTCATGACATCTATAGATATCAAGGATGCTTACCTTCACGTACCAATCTTTCCAGGTCATCAAAAATTTCTAAGGTTCGCTCTGGGAGATCAGCACTATCCGTTTGTAGCCTTGCCTTTCAGTCTCACCTCGGCTCCCAGGGTTTTCACCAAGGTACTGGCGGGAGTAATGGCTCTGCTGAGATCTCAGGGCATTTGCATCCTTCCTTACTTGGACGACATTCTCATCACTTCTCAGTCCTTCCAGCAGGCAGAGCTGGATACCCAGTGGGTGGTGCCTGCACTGGAGTCCTTCGGCTGGGTGATCAACCACCCCAAGTCTTCCCTGTCATTGGTGAGGTCCTTTCTGGGCATGACTCTGGATACATCTCAGGTCAAGATCCTTCTCCCTCAGCAGAAGGTGGAGTGTCTTCAAGCTCAGGCCCAGCTTCTTCTGTCTTGCCCTCATCCCTCCATCCAGCAGGGGATGCAGCTGGTGGGCCTGATGGTGTCTTGCTTCGAGGCGGTTCCATACGCTCAGTTTCATATGAGACCTCTTCAACTTCACCTCTTGTCAGTATGGGATCGGGACCCTGTGTCCCTGGATCAGGTGTTTGTTCTGTCCCCTCTGGCCAGGCGGTCTCTCTCGTGGTGGCTGGACTCAAGGGACCTGTTGGTGGGCAGATCCTTTCTGACCCCTTGCTGGGAGACAGTCACCACAGATGCCAGTCTGACAGGTTGGGGGGGGGGGCTTCTGGAAATCCCTGCAATTCCAGGGTCAGTGGGGTCCTCAGGAGGCCCACACTCCTATCAACATTCTGAAACTAAGGGCGATTTAAGGTTGGTTCTCGCTCAATTGACTCCACACCTTTGGGGTCGGGCTGTTCTGGTCCGCTCAGACAACCAGACAGCGGTTGCCTACATCAATCATCAGGGAGGGACCCGGAGCAAGAGGGCCCTCAAGGAAGTGTCCTTGATTCTGTCATGGGCAGAGGAGAATGCCCCCTGTCTCTCAGCTGTGTACATCCTGGGGGTGGAGAATCTGGAAGCAGATTCCCTCAACAAGGGGATGTCTCGTCTGGGGGAGTGGTCCCTCAGCAGCAGGGTGTTTCACTCCCTGTGCCACCGTTGGGGTTGGCCGGATGTGGATCTGTTTGCGTCCCGTCACAATCGCAAGCTTCCAGTATTTGTTTCTCTTTCCCAGGACCCTCTGGCCTTGGCCATGGATGCGCTAGCAATGTCTTGGAAGAGCTTTCAGCTCTTTTATGTGTTTCCTCCATTCCCTCTGCTGGGCAGGGTGCTGCGCAAGATCTCCCAGGAAGGGGTGCCAACCATTTTGGTGGCCCCCTGTTGGCCAAGAAGAGTGTGGTTCGCAGACATCGTGCAGTTGGCAGTAGATCAGTATGTCCTGCCCAAGGTTCCGGACCTGCTCACTCAAGGACAGCTACGCCATCCCAATTTACAAACGCTTGCTTTAACGGCCTGGCTGCTGAAACCTCCATCTTGATGGAAAAAGGGCTGCCTGCCTCTGTTGTTAGTACCATGATTCAGGCTAGGAAGAAGTCCTTGTCATCTATCTACTATAGGGTATGGCATACTTACATTGCCTGGTGTGAGTCTAGGTCGCTTCCCTGTCGGGTGTTTTCTATCCCCAAGATTCTGGAATTCCTGCAACATGGTTTGGATTTGGGTCTTCAACTTCGTACCCTCAAAGGTCATGTCTCAGCCTTGGCTATTTTCTTCCAAAGATCTTTTGCCAACCATCGTCTGGTTAAGACCTTATTCTAAGCAGACAGCACGTCCTGCTCCAGACATAGTCCTTACATGTGGGTATACCTCCGCCTTCAGCGCCGTGCACTGCAGAATCATGAAGAAAACAAGCTCCTCCCGGCCCTACATATACACCCACAAATCCCCCCAGATTCCTCTGCAGTGCTGAAACTGCGAAGATATGAAGTATCACGCTCTCGCAGGCGTGCTCTTTGTGAGTAACATGCCTCCCAGCCTGGGCTGCGTTGGTTGGGTGAAGGTAGGCAGCACCTAGTGTGCTTACGGAGCCATGCTCCACCGCAATCCCCATCCATGGGGTAGGCGGTTTAGGCTAATGGTGAGCCTCATAGTGGATGCCCCTCCCGCACCTTGCCCCATGTAGCGGTGAACCCCGAGTGCTGGGTCACCTTTTTCCTTAGTTCCCCCCCGTCAGTGGGGGGAAAAAGAGGGGGGGGTTGTGTACGTTGGCCTAATCTTGCCATATCACACGCTTTGCCTTAGCCCTATCGGTTTCCGGGGGTCAGAGCCGCGCTTTAAACTTTACTTTTATGTTGGCCGCAGCGCCTTTAAAATATGTGACTTGGCGCGTAAGGCGGCTCTGTCTCGCGACGCCATGGCGTTTATTTCTGTTCTTTTCCTGTCTTGTTCCGCGGAGCTTCGCGCTCTCCTGGGTGGGCGTGGTCTGGTTTGGCGCGTTCCGCGTCACCTATAGCTCTGGCCCGCCCTTCGAGGTTCGCTGGCACCATTTTGTCGGTCTTCCGCATGCGCGTGGTCACGATCCTCCTTCTCCCTTGGTTGCTATAAGTGCCCTCTTGGGCGTTCGTTTAATTTTCTTTTTGTGCTGCGCATGGCTCTGACACCCTCTTTTCCCCTTATGTCTTTCAGATGCCAAGCTTCCAGTGGCTTCTCCCAGCCCAATATATATATATCTCACGGGGTTATATTAGAATCTCCCACATTCCCAGCGGGTATTGGGGCATCCAGGGTTGCTTACAGCATAAATCCCTTCCGGCATATTACCTAGATTAATCACCATATGGAGGCATCTCAGAATTTGGTGTCCGGGGTCCCGCGGGGACAAGACCGGCTGTGTACCATGTGTAGACAACCCGACGCTGACAGAGCACTGGTCTGCGGACCGTGTGCTGAACAAGCGCTGGCCCTGCAATCAGGCTTACCAGTAGCTGCACCTCGCTTCAATACACCTGTCTCCCCGGACTTGAATCTCACTCCTGATGAGTCGCACTCGAGCGGGGATGACCAGCAAGTGGTGCCGCGCAAGCTTCCCACCGTGGAGCATATTATGTCAGGCTTGGCAGAGCGCTTGGGCGCTGGGAAGAAACGATCCCTGACGCAACCTAGCTATAGGTTTTCCACTGAAACCGAAGAACCTGCTGCTATGCAGGATCTTGATCAGTCCGAGGATGGTGATCTGTTCTCAGGGTCCAGTTCTTCAGATGAGTTGTCTTGGAACTGCGACGGTTCTGGCCCGGAGTCCTGAGGCCTGTGTGAAACTGATGAGTTACTCATTAAGATTTTTGAAGTGCTGTCCATCTCTCCTCCAGGAGAGTCTCCCAAGCCCAAGAGGGAGAGTTTCCACACGGCGATGCCGCGCCTGGAATTCTTGGATCAGGATCATTTCCAGTATCTTGTATCTAAGGAATGGGAATCCCCTTGTAAACTCACAGGGGTTCCGGGGGTTTGGGACCTTTCCTGGGGAAAGGTACCCCTTTCCCCAGGATTTGGTTGAACGATGGTCAGTTCCTCCAGAGGTGGATGCTCCAATTATTGGGGTCGTTAACCCTCCCTTCATGGCGGCCTCCCCCTCTCGCACCCTTCAGGATGCCGAGGACCGGCGCATGGACAGATTGGCCTCCCATGCCTTCTCTAGTGTAGGGACGGCTCTGCGCCCGGTCTGTGCTGCTGCTGTTACCTCGGTGGCCGCCAGGACGCTGTTCAGGAAGATAATTGACCAACAGCCGGAGGATCTCCCTTGTGAGGTCTTCAACGCACTGATTGTGACGTTTTGTGAGATTTATCCTCTCAGCTATGGATGACACCATTAAAATGTGTGCTAGTACCTCGGCCCTTGTGGTGGCCATTCGTCGCCTGCTTTGGCTGCGACAGTGGGGGGCTGACAATGACACTAAAAAGGTTCTTACTGCTATTCCCTTTCGAGGACGTCGCTTATTTGGGGCCAGGTTGGACCTTTTTGGCAAAAAGGGTAAGGCGCCCTTGCGCAGACGGTCAGCCAGGCAGCCCAGGGGCAGGGACCCCTCGCCCCCTCCTTATGTTTCTGTTAAGAGAACCAGAAGTGTGCTTCCAACTTTTTGGAGTGGAAGCTCGTTACAGGGGAGGCAGGCATCGCCCTGGGACCTCTGGCAGGTCAAAACCAAAGTCTGCCAAAACCTCACAAGCATGAAGGGAACTGCGGGCAAGGGAACTGCCACAGCTCTTGGCTCTTATGGCAGGATGCCATGCTTCGTTCGGGCGATGGCAGGTGATGGCCTTCCTGGACGTGGGTTTTGAAAGAATGGAGTGTTCTGGGCAGTTCCCTTCAAAATTAGCCAGGGGTATTCTAGTCCCCGTTGTATCCTTTAGTGATTGGACACAGGTTGAGTTTGGCCTGGAGGGTCTGGGCCTTCTTTTAGGTTGGCCTTGGCTGATAATTGCATTCACTCTGCTCTTCCCCCGGGATGACGCAGTCTGCCCAGATCCGGCGGTCTAGACCGGGCATCTAGGTTCCACGGGCTCTGCCTACTTGGCATCCATCTGTTGGGCCGCAGACGCACTTCTCAAGTGAACCTCTTGATGCCTGCAAGGATCCTTTTCCCCTTCGGTCCCTTGTTCCATCTGGACGCCTAGTCCTTTTTTCCAGCCGGTGTTACAGGACCATTCTTTATATTAGGGTCTTGTCTGGGGTCCCTCCCCTGTTCCCAGATGGCTCGCCAAGGTGAGTATGGGAGCGCTTTCACGCTCATTCACCGGTGCTGTCCGCACTAGTTTCTACTTTGACTTGGGGCTCTCTTGGAGTCTTTTGGATTGGTGCTTAGGCACATCTATTACTTGGTGTAATCTGATTCATACTCTCCCTACGGGGTGGCATTTAGATGGGTCCAGGTTCAATCCTCCCTTCTGAATTGGGTGCCTTGGTATGGAAGGGGCCTTGCCCTCTGTGTAATCTCATTACATTCACCTTGCGGCTGGTGAGCTTATTGCTGGCGGCCCGAGGCTGTTCCTTTTCCCAGATGCCCCTGGGGCCTGCGGCACCTTGGGTTACTTATCTTGGATGGGGTTCCAACACCCCTGGAAATAGATCAGTACGTTCCCCCTGTTTTTATGGGGGTTCCCTTCTGGTTGGTCTACTCATGGAAGTTGTCGATGGACATCACTTCCTTCTTGCTATCCCTGTAGATGGTCGCCATGGGGACCAGGTCTGGCAGGGTCACTAAAGGGGTTCTATTCCTTATGAAATTCCCTGAGGTACCTAAGGGGGGCCCCTTTTCATACAATTGGTAGGTCATCACATTGTGCCTTGTTGGGCCCTAGCTTGCTGGTCTGTTTCCCTTAGGCCTTGTCTCTTGGGGACTCTTGGTCTGTCTGGTCAGTGGCCTGTCCCAACTTTTATCCGAGAAGGTCTCGGAACAGGTTGACCCTTCTTCTAGGGTCTGGTTCTGATCCAGTGGAGGTTTTTTACACTCCTTGCGCTTCATTGGTATTGGCTCGTTGGCTGTCCTACTATGCTGGGAGGGCCTTCCCTAGTGTCTCAATGAGCCTACTGGTTGGGGCCGTGGCCCTGTGACTATTACAGAGACTCTGTCCTGGTTAAGGTCCTAATTCGTTGCCCTGGGTGATGCTCCTGTCTGGAGCAGGACGTGCTGTCTGCTTAGAATAATACAACTCTGTGAAGTACTCACCTGTAGAGTTGGTATTATATGCAGACAGCACGTCCTGCTCCACCCCACCCTGATTCACTTTGTTCTGGATCCCCTGTGTGGTGATTATTATCTTGGATATTATTGCCAGTCTCTGGGTGGTTGTTTTCCTCCTGGCTTCTTCTCTCACTGCTTTTCAATGCTGGGGATTTGTGGGAGGTCCCTCTGTATATGTAGGGTCTGGAGGAGCTTGTTTTCTTCATGATTCTGCAGTGCACGGCGCTGAAGGTGGAGGTATACCCACATGTAAGGACTATGTCTGGAGCAGGACGTGCTGTCTGCATATAATACCAACTCTACAGGTGAGTACTTCAGAGTTGTATTTTTTCAGGGGGTTACTCACGTGCGTCGTCCTCGTAAGCCTATGTTACCAGTCTGGGATTTGATCTTTGCTGCCCCTTTGTCTATTTTGACGCTTAAGGTAGCCTTTTTGGTGGCTATCACTTCTGTTAGGCGTGTTTCTGAGTTTCCGGCGCTTTCTATCAAACCTCCTTACTTTGAGAGACACCAGGACAAGGTGGTGTTTTGTCTTAAGCCAGATTTTCTGCCTAAGGTTGTGTCTGCTTTTCATCCCAATCAGGACATTGTCTTGCCTTCTCCGTGCCCTAATCCTAGTAATTTTAAGGAGCAGGTTTTACACTCTCTGGATGTGGTTAGAACCCTGAAGTTCTATTTGGTGGCTACTGAACCTTTCAGGATGACTGATGCTCTTTTTGTTCTCCCTTCTGGACCTAAGAAGGGTTTAGCTCCAGCTAAGTCCACTATCAGCAAGTGGATCCGTCAGGCTGTGATTCAAGCCTATTCTGCTAAGGGGAAGGAACCTGCTTTCCGCCTTACTGCTCATTCTACTCGTGCTATTGGTGCCTCTGTTGAACAAGTTTGCAAGGCCGCCACTTGGTCTTCTGTTCATACTTTTTCCGAGTTTTACAAGGTTGATGTTAGGGCCTCAGCTGATGCTGCTTTTGGCCGCAAAGTTCTGCAGGCGGCAGTGGTTTAAACTGCCCGCTGTTGCTTTTGGGGATCCCACCCTACCTTACGGACACTGCTATTGGATGTCCCATGTGTAAGGAATCTTCTGGAACAGGACGTGCTGTATACTTGGAATAATACAATTCTGTGATTACTGTATAATTGGTATTATAAGTATACAGCACGTCCTGTTCCATGCCACCCTTGTTATCATTATTCTTAATTACCTCTTTATGGTGATTGTTCATATGTTCATTTTGAATTATGGTTATTATAGTTCTCCCGGCTTCTTGTTAACTGCTTGGCAATACTGGGGAATTTGTGGGAGGTCCCTGGCTTATATGGGGCCGGGAGGAGCCACAAGCTGTTTTCTGCAGTCCAGCGCCATCTTGTGGATGTATTACCCATGTGTAAGGAATCTTCTGGAACAGGACGTGCTGTATACTTATAATACTAATTCTACAGGTGACTAATCACAGAATTGTATTTTTTTCAGAAGAAAAATCATAAGCTTAACCTATAAACCTCAATATCTCAGCCATTTCTTCTTCAATTTAAAAACCGAAAACAGTTTAGGTACAGTGCCAAATGTAGCCAGGCGCAATGGTGCAACAATTACCTTTGCATGCATTAGCACTTTAAAGCGATCCCACACCCTGGAGTTGTGGATTTTTTGTGTTCTATGGACAGCTGAGAATATTTGGGGTTATTTTTTCTACCTCTGCCACTAGGCAGAGCTTTTCTTCTCTGAGGTTATAAGCATAAACAAATGGTGGGATCCAAGTGTCATGGAGAACAATAGTGCCCGTTCAGGTCCCATCACCCTGCCTGATCACATCTTCTGGCTGGGAAGGTGCCACCCGCAGTGCTTCAATCCTTGGATCCTGCAAAACGCTGGGATATTGGGTGAGGTCTTATTTGCAAGATTTTTGTTGCAGTCCAATTTAGAGAGGGGTCTAACCCTTTTACCTCTTGCAGATTCTGCCCCCCCACCCACCGAGGAAATCTAATAGACATGCCAAGGCTACATCCTGTTGCCTGAATCCATGTCACATGACCTTCTGGCAGCCAATAGAATTCACTGTCTGTGTAGGCTTGGTCACATGACCAGTAAGCACTGTCCTCAGCTGATGGTGGGATTCGACACCTGTCTGATTATGAGACTCTGCAGCCAATAGAAGCGCCGTATGGTCAGGCTGAAGCCCAGTGTTTGCGTTGATGGGCTGCCTGGTACGTGATCAGTGTCTGATCATTGTTACCGATTGCGTTGCTTTAAAGAACTAAAGTTATTCATTACCTTCCACCTCCTCATTCCCTCTTGTGGCAGCCCAGTCGTGTGACGAATGGCAGACGTTCCTCTTTGATGTGCAAACTCACCTGGCAACCTGATTGGTCTTCGGCAGTCACATGATTGGCAACCATACCAGGAAGGAAGTGATAAACGTTGTCTGGCTTGACTATAGCTAACCATGCAGAGGAAGTCTCCACCACAATGGTAGAACACTTGTGCTACAATTTCTAGTCTCTGAGACCTAACCCCGGATTTGATACCGGCCCTATTGTGCTTCATAATGCTGTGAAGCTGATTTTTTTTTTCCCACAGGGTATCCTGATTTGGGATGCCCTGCTGTGTAAACCCCTTGAGATCGCCAATATACTCTCGTTGCCAGGGATCCCAGAACCTATGCTTGTCCTGAGGCTGCATCACTGGCACCTCGCGGTTGACGTGATATGGGGGGAGGAAAAAATGGGGACCTCTGTAGAGGTGCCGCTCCCAAAGCTGCAAAAGAGCTCAAACCAGGAACAAAAAAAAGCATGTAGGGAGGCACTCTCAACTCAAAACATTTTTGTTAATTACATATTTATAATCACTACACACAATACACTCAACATATTAAAACCCCTTAAAAAACACATAAATCGAACCATAACACACAGGGCAAACCAACATGTAGGCGATGGGGAGAGTCTCACCACACTAATTGATATCAAATGCCTAGATATATGTGCTAAATCATTCAACAAAATATTCCAACAGTGCAACTAAACATGTGCAAATCCTGTCTATGGCCCGGATCACTATAAAATCTATATATTCTTAGTATACAGGACATCCTGCTCCAGATATAGTACTTACACTTGGGTTATCCTCCGCCAGATGGCACTGCAGAGACATGCAAAGCAGGCTCCTCCCGGGACCTCCCACAAATCTCCAGATTTCTCTGCAGTGCCGACTGCGAAAACATGAAGTTTCACTCTCTCGCAGGTGAGCGGGGCTATTAAAGCCTGCGGCCCTGTTGGACTATTCCCACCCATCCTCGTTGTGTTGTGCCTCCCAGCCTGGGCTCCGCTGGTCGGGTAAAGGTAGGCAGCACCACGCGTGCTTATGGAGCGCTGCTCCTCCGCAGTCCCCCACCAAAGGGTAGGCGGTGTAGGCTGATGGTGAGCCTCCATGGGATGCCCCTCCCGCATTACTGCCCCTTGCCCAGTGTAGTGGTGGGCCCTGTACCAAGGGCCGCCATCCTCCCTCGTTCCCCGGGGGGGGGGGGGGGGGGGGAGAAAGGGGGGGGGTGCCTGTGTGTTCTGTATAGGGTCTTTGCACGTATATGGCCTTTGTCTGTCTTTGGACTCTTAGAGATATGGTGTCAGCCACTGCGCCCTTTTTATCTGTTTTACTTGTATTGGCTGATGTTGGACTTCGCGCTCTTCGGGAGGGCGGGGTCTGTTTTGGCGCGCTCCGCGTCATGGTACGCTCTGGCCCGCCCTTCGAGGTACGCGCCGCCAATTTGTCCGCGCGCGACGCGTGGGGCGTTCCTGCTTAACGTGGTACTGCAAGTGCCCTCTCGGGCGGCTTATTCTTATTGTAGTGTTTTTCGGTTCTGACACCATTTTCTTCTCATTGAGTCTTTCAGACTGGTGAACACCATTGGCTTCTCCTGGCCCGGTGTAATTTATAGCGGGCCTTGTAAAATTCTCCCATTTCCCTAGCGGGTCTTTGGGGCATCCAGGGTTGCTTATAGCGTAAATCCCTACTGGCATATTGTGCCTAAATAATCACCATATGGAGGCATCTCAGAATTATGTGACCGGGGTCCCTCTGGGACAAGACCGGCTGTGTATAGCGTGTGGACAACCCCATGCTTTTGCTGACAGGGCACGGGTCTGCGGACCCTGTGCCGAGCAAGCACTGGCTCTGCAATCAGGCCTGCCAGTGGCTGCACCTCGCTTCATTTCACCTATTTCCCCATGCTTAAATCTCACTCTTGCTGAGTCGCATACAAGGGGGGATTTGCAGCCTGTTGCGTCTTCCAGACTGCCTACGGCTGAACAGATTATTGCGAGGTTGTCAGAGCGCAAGGGCCCTGGTAAGAAGCGGCACTTGACACCTCCTGTTACTGCCTTTCCTATGGGAACTGAGGATTTTTCTACTCCGTGTGACTATTCCCCTTCTGATGGAGAGCTATTCTATGACTCAGGCTCATCTGATGAGAGGCCGAGGAGTCATGACGATTCTGGACCTGAGTACTGGGCCCAGTATGACACTGACGATTTGTTGATTAAGGTCTTTAAGGTTCTGTCTATCTCTCTCCCTGGTGAGGCTTCCAAGCCGAGAGGGGAGCGTTTCCATACAGCAACAGCACGTTTGGAATTCCTAGAGCAGGCTCACTTCCATGCTCTTGTTCTCAAGGAATGGGAATGCCCCAGTAAACTTTCAGGTGTCCCAGGGGACTGGGATAGGAAATACCCTTTTCCCCCTGAGGTGGTTAATTGCTGGTCATCCCCCCCCCCGTGGTGGATGCCACGATCATAGGGGTTCCTAACCCCCCCCCCCCCTTTATTACAGCCCCGGCTCATAACACCCTTCGGGATGCTGAGGACCGGCGCATTGAGCTGCTGGCCTCCCACGCCTTTTCTTGTGCAGGGACGGCGCTGCGCCTGGTCTGTGTTGCGGCTGATAGAACCCTCGTCAGAAAGATGCTTGATCATCACTCTGATAATCTCCCCTGGGAGGTGTTTAATGCACTCTCCAACTGTGATGTTTGTAAAATTTATCCTATTAGCGTTGGATGACACCATTCGAATGTGTGCAAGAACTTCTGCCCTTGCTGTGGCTATACGTCGCTTGGTTTCGCTGCGACAGTGGGGTGCTGACGATGCTACTAAAAAGACTCTTACTGGGCTTCCCTTTAGAGGGCTACGCTTGTTTGGGGGCGTCTAGACCTGTTTGGTAAGAAGGGTAAGTCACCCCAACGCAGGCGGCCGTCTCGGGGCAGGGGCACCCCTACTCCCCCCTACCATAGTGTTAAACAAGAACCAGGGGAGTCCTTTGTGGGGACTCGCGCAGACTCCGGTCCCGGGAGCAGCAGACAACACCCTGGCCCCTCCGGCGGGGCTAAGCCTAAATCTTCCACCAAACCCCCTCAAGCATGATGAGGCGCCATCGCCCGTCTGGGTGAGGGGATGGCTGCGGCACTTTGCTCTTGTCAGGAGGCTTTATGCCTCATACTGGTGGATTCAGGAGGTAGTATCCTCCGGATACAAAATAGAGTTGGCTGCGCGGCCTTCCCCAAGTTTATCAGGTCCCAGGTACTCCTGGTCCCTGCCGCTGTTCAGGTGCTGGCACAGTCCATGCAAGGCCTGCGAGGTCTGAGGCCGCTACACGAAACCTTTCCACAGCCCCCCAAAAGGATGGGTCAGTCTGGCCCATTCTGGATTCACAGGTTCTCAGCAATTCTCCAATAAAGGCAGTTTCTGCATGGACTCTCTGAGATGGGCCACCAGCGCCTTGTGCCCAGGGGGCTTCTTGCCGTCTGTGGAGCTCTAAGATGCTTATGTTCACATCCCTGTGCCTTCAGGACACCAAGGCTCTTCAGGTTCGTGTTGGATGTCCAACACTGCTAATTTGTGGCCTTGTTATCTGGCTTCTCTTCAGCTCCCAGAGTGCTCACCCAGGTGCTGACTGGGGTGATGTCTCTGAGACCAAGGGGCGTCCGCGCGATGACCTACCTGGATGGCCGCTTTCACTTCCCAGTCTCTACGTCAGGCTAAGTGGTGGTGTTCATTGGGAGTCATTTGGATGGGTGATCAATCACCCCAAGTCCTCATTGTCTTAATTGCCTTAATTGGTAACTCCATTCCTAGGAATGAATCTGGATTCGGTTCAAACGAGAATCTTCCTTTCTCAGCAATAAAGTGGACAATCTGGTTGCATGGGCTTAGTCCCACATTGCTGTCCCGGTCCCTTCACAAGGCAGGGATGCAGCTGGTGGGCCCGTTGGTGGCTTGCTCAGAAGAGGTCCCTTATGCTCAGTTCCCCTTGGGCCCTTTTGCGACTTCTATTGTTAATACAGGACAGGGATCCAGCATCCCTGGAGAAGGTTCTGTGTGCCTTCCCACCTGGTAAGGAGATCCCTCTTGGAGTGGATGAACTCAAGGAACCTGTCTGGGGGCAGTTCCTTCTTGCCCCTTCCTGGAAACGGTCACCATGGATGCCAATCTATCAGGTTGAAGGGGGGGGGGGTTTCTTCTGAAACTCCCTGCGGTTCTGGGGGAGGTGGGGCCCTTAGAAGGTCCATACACCTATCAATGTTTGAAACACTGAGCATTTTCAGTTGGTTCTATCTCGCTTGACTACTCCTCTTCTGGGCCTGCCTGTTTGGGGGCGCTCTGTCTGTCTCACGACAGTGTCCTACATTAATCATTTGGGAGGGGCCTGGAGCAGGAGGACCCTCCAGGCAGTGTCTATGATCCTAATCTGGGTAAAGACAATGTTCCCTGCATATCAGTGATATTCACTCCGGCGGGGGTCCCTCTGCGACAGGATGTGTTAATCCCTGTGTCACTATGGGATCCAACCAGTTGTGGATCTGTTTGTGTCCCGTCACTGTCACAAGCTCTCGGCCTTGTTTCCCTGTCCCAGGATCCTCTGCCCGTGGTCCGGATGCCTTAGTAACGTCTTGGCTGGACGTTCGGTTCCGTATGTCTTTTCTCCATTCCCCCTGCTAGGCAGGGTTCTGCGCAAGATTGCTCTGGTAAGGGGACCAGTGATTCTGGTGGCCCCCGGGTGCCTTAGTAGGGTGTAGTTGCAGACGTGGTACCGAGGGCAGTAGTTTCTGTACATTCTGCCAGGAGTGCCAGCTCTGCTCACTCAGGGCCCCTTTACGTCACCCAATCTACAGACTCTGGCCTAGACGGCCTGACTGCTGAAACATCCATCTTGATGGAGACAGGCCTAATCTGTCTTGGTGATTGAGACTATGGGAAGACTAGGAGCAAGCTTCTTCTTCCCCTTCCTTCTGTTATAGGGTATGGCTTACCCATATTGATTGGTGTGAGTCTAGGTCTCTTCCCTGTCGGGCATTCTCGGTTCCCAGGGCTCTAGAGTTATTACAGCATGAGTTGGAGTTGATTCTCCAACTCAGTACTCTGATGGGTCAGGTTCTGCCCTGGCCGACTTACTTTAGAAGTCTCTTTTTCAGTTTTCCTTGGTTAAGACTTCTTTTGGGGGTATTCAGGTGTGTCCCCCATGTAATCCTATGGTCCCTTTGGGGATTTGTAATTGATTCTGTCTGCCTTGTAGGGTTTTTCCCTTTGGTCCTATTCAGGATACTGTCTGGCTGTTCTTACCCTCAAGGTTGCCCTTCTGGTGGCTGTTACTTCGTTCAGACGTGGAGTTTCAGCCTGTGTGAGAGCAGCTTGACATAAGTGCAGCAGGACAGAAGTGTGTGTTTTAAAAACTGCAGTAGTTACATTGGATTTGGTAAGTAACTGTTTTTGTATTTGACTTATTTGAATCTTCCTTTTATAAGTCAGAAGTGTACTGTTTTAATCTGTCTTAAATGTGATTTGGATAGTATTGCATTGGTAGTAAAAGTTTTGGTTTTGACCTGTTGCTGTTTGCTAAGCAGGTGTTGATTAAATAGGGCAGGTTCTAATTAACATATCAAAAGAACTAGCAATCTCTCATTAGCTTAACTAAGAGGGGCTTGTATATAAACAGGTGAGCTGCTCTGTGGAGTTTCACTCTGTGGAGTTTCAGCTTGTGTGAGAGCAGCTTGACATAAGTGCAGCAGGACAGAAGTGTGTAGTTTTAAAAACTGAAGTAGTTACATTGGATTTGGTAAGCAACTGTTTTTGTATTTGACTTATTTGAATCTTCCTTTTATAAGTCAGAAGTGTACTATTTTAATTTGTCTTAAATGTGATTTGGATAGTATTGCATTGGTAGCAAAAGTTTTGGTTTTGGCCTGTTGCTGTTTGCTAAGCAGGTGTTGATTAAATAGGGCAGGTTCTAATTAACATAGAAAAAGAGCTAGCAATCTCTCATTAGCTTAACTAAGAGGGGCTTGTATATAAACAGGTGAGCTGCTCTGTGGAGTTTCAGCCTGTGTGAGAGCAGCTTGACATAAGTGCAGCAGGACAGATGTGTGTAGTTTTAAAAACTGAAGTAGCTTGAAAACAGCAGGGGGTGTACACAAGAAATAGTGGCGAGTACAGCATTTACTTTTTAGCCTCACCTACTCTTATTATCTAGAATGTCTGGTTTGGTGCAGTGTAACTCTTGCCTGGCCGTTGTGTTCCACTCTGTGGAACTTGCGATGCTGTCCAATTTGTATGCAAATGAAGGGGTTGTATGACAAGATTTCAAAATTACAGTCTTTAGTTTCTACTCTTCAGTCTGAAGTTATGAAGCTATCCCAGCCAGTAAAGCAGCTTGGTATACAGCCACCACTCCCACAAAGACTTCACAAGAGAAGGGCACAGTGGAAGACTGTTGGCTCTGGAAGATTGCACAATGTAGAACAAAAACATCAACATTTTGGACTAAGCCAATATAACCCATTTGCTGTTCTTTCTGAGCTTGATGTGGATGTATCTGCTAATGCTCAGTCTGGGCAGGATTTGGTAAGACCAAAGGAAGTGGACTTAAGTAAGGGACCATATAAAATGAGTACAAAAGGGCAGCAAGGAACAGTTACCAAGCCAACCAATAGGAAAAGGCATATTCTGGTTGGTGACTCAACAATTAGAGGTGTGGACAGGATAAAGATGAGCTAAAGGAAGTGAGGTGTCTCCCAGGTGCCACGGTTAATAGGGATAAGAAACTTATTATAAATATTGTGAAGTCTGCAAGCAAACATAACCAAGTGGACATTGTGCTACATCTTGGCACAAATGACTTATCCCAAAAAGATTTGTTTGTTGTACAGAGGGAGAACTCTGAGCATTTTTTGATTTAAACTAGAGGAAGGGGACAGAGATGTAACTTGTAAGGGTGATTTCTGTCCCCTACCATTTAGGATGAAGCAGGACATTGAAGCAGGAAGCCCGGTCAGTGGTAGGCTAGAGGTGGAAAAGATGGACACACTAAAACACAATACCAACAACATCCACATGATGTGTACCAATGCTCGCAGCTTGGGCAACAAGCTCTGTGAATTAATGGCTATCATATCCAGAGATGAATTGGATCTTGTTGCCATAACAGAGACTTGGTTCAAGGATCACAATGACTGGGAGATAGCCATACCCGGTTACACATTGTACAGAAAAGACAGATTGGATAGAAAGGGCGGTGGAGTAGCCATTTATGTCAAGACTACACTTCAATCAACAATAATTCAGCATACACATAATGAGCTAGAAACTCTCTGGGGTACCATGCAGACTAAGGAGGGAGCTGTGGTCAGAATTGGTGTGATATATTGGCCCCCTGGACAATCTGAGGATCTAGATAACCTGTTAATAGATGAAATCAGTGGAATGGCAGAGAAGGGGGACATTGTAATTACAGGTGACTTCAACATGCCTGATGTGGACTGGAATATCCCAAGTGCATCGACATGCAAGAGCAGGAATATATCAAAAGGCACTTAATGGAGTGTCTCTAAAACAACTTGTGACATTGCCAACTAGAGGAGATAACATTCTGGACTTAGTTCTGACCAATGGGGATCTGGTGTCCGAGGTCAGGGTTGAAGAAAATCTGGGTTCCAGTGACCATCAATGCTTATGGTTCAGAATAAAAACAGACATTGTGCAATCACACACCAGAACCAAAGTGCTAGACTTTAGGAAGACAAACTTCAAGGAAATGGCGGAGTATGTAGAAAGAAAATTAGGTGAGTGGAACAGAGTAGCAGAAGTGAGTGCCCAGTGTTCACTATTAAAAATGGCCATCTTAAAGGCAACTAAGCAATATGTGAAACAAACTAGCAAGAATAAAAGGAAGAAGAAACCATTATGGTTTACTAGGGAAGTCAGCACTATCATAAAAGATAAGAAGTCTGCCTATAAGAAGTATAAAGTAAGTGGAAGTGTAGCTGACAGAGAGGCGTATAAAATTAAACAGAGGGAAGCAAAACTGATTATAAGGACTGCTAAAGGGCAAAAGGAGGAAGAAATGGCCAAATCTATGAAGAGGGGAGATAAAACCTTTTTCCGATATATTGGTGACAGAAGAAAAACAATGCTGTCTCAAAAATTAGAAATAGGCAAAATAAATATATTGACGGAGATAAGGCTGTGGCTGACCATCTGAATAGCTACTTTTGTTCGGTATTTTCAGATAGTAGCAGGCATGGCCATAGCACAGCATCCCGCTGGGAGGGCACAGCTCCGGAGTTTCTAGAGGCTGATGTCCTATCCGAGCTGGCACATCTAAAGGTAAGTAAGGCGATGGGTCCAGATGGAATCCACCCCAGAGTTCTAAGGGAACTTAGGTTTGTGATTGCAGCCCCTCTGACTGATTTACTTAACCATTCCCTTTCAACTGGTGAGGTTCCAGATGATTGGAGAATGGCCAATGTCGTACCAATCCATAAAAAGGGGAGTAGAGAAGAAGCCAGTAATTACAGGCCAGTTAGTTTAACATCTATAGTGGTCAAATTAATGGAAACACTCTTAAAAAAACAGATAATTTCCCATCTAAAAATTAATGACCTATTGGACCCAAAACAGCACGGCTTTACTGAGGGCAGATCATGTCAGACCAATCTTATTGATTTCTTTGACAATGTCCCTAAAGTGTTAGATGAAGGTGGTGCTGTGGATATCGCCTATCTGGATTTTAGCAAAGCCTTTGACACTGTACCACATAAGGAGCTCATAGATAAGTTATTGAAGGTAGGGCTCAATCCCTGGATAGTTCAGTGGATTTCCAGTTGGCTGAGGGATCGGTATCAGAGCGTTGTTGTAAATGGTGTGCAATCTGAACAAAGGCGAGTTACAAGTGGTGTGCCGCAAGGTTCTGTCCTGGGCCCCATTCTTTTTAATATATTTGTACGTGACATAGGAGAAGGCTTGGTAGGAAAAGTTTGTCTGTTTGCTGATGATACAAAGGTTAGTAATAGGGTGGATATTCCTGGAGGTGTCTGCAACATGGAAAATGATTTAGCTTTACTGGATAGATGATCAAAACTGTGGAAACTAGAGTTTAATGTCTCTAAATGTAAAATCATGCACTTGGGTAGAAGGAATCCCTGCTCTGAGTAGCATATGGGCAGTACTGTGTTAGCCAGGACCTCGGAGGAGAGAGATTTAGGGGTACTGATTACTGATAGCTGCAAGATGAGTGGACAGTGTAGCCAGGCAGTGGGAAAAGCAAGCAGGATGCTCGGCTGCATAGCTCGAGGCATCACCAGTAGAAAGAGGGAGGTTGTGATGCCGCTGTATAGAGCCCTGGTGAGGCCACAGCTAGAATACGTTGTGCAGTTCTGGAGACCTTACCTGCAAAAAGACATTATTCAAATAGAACGGGTCCAAAGGCGGGCAACGAAAATGGTGGAAGGACTTAAACTTAAAACTTATCAGGAGAGACTTAAAGAACTTAATTTGTACAGTCTGGAGGAAAGAAGGGAGAGGGGGGACATGATTGAGACCTTTAAATATGTGAAAGGATTGAATAAGGTTCAGGAGGGAAGTGTTTTTAAGAAGAAGCTTAATGATAGAACAAGGGGGCACAACCTGAAGCTAGTCGGGGGGAAGATCAGGAGCAATGTTAGAAAATATTATTTTACAGAAAGAGTAGTAGATGCTTGGAACAAACTTCCAGCAGAGGTAGTTGAAAAATCAACAGTCACTGAATTTAAACATGCCGGGGATAAGCACACATCTATCCTAAGATAAAGAGTACATACAGTATACACATAAGGGCAGACTAGATGGACCGTATGGTCTCCTTCTGCCGTCAACCTTCTATGTTTCTATGTCTGGAGGGCGGCTCTGTCTATCTAGCCCCCTTTCTTGAGATCACCAGGATAAGGTGGTGTTTCCGCCTGAAGCCGGATTTTCTACCTCGGGTGGTGTCTTATGTTCATTGTTTTCAAGATGTTGTTCTTCCTTCCTGCCTTATTCCTAGCAACCGTGAGGAAAGGGTTCTGCATTCCTTGAACAGGTGTTGGAAGTTTTTTCCTTGGTAGTCACTGTGTCCTTAGGAGAACTGATGTTCCTTTGGGCCTACGGCCACTCCATCCTGAAAGTGCCCGATCTTGTCTGCTTCGGGAGTTAGGCGGCTTTGGCCCTGGTCATTACGTGGATGGGATGGTCCCTTCTGGTCCTAGGAAAGGGTTTTTGGCTTCTGCCAAGTCTACTGTTAGCGATTGGATTCGTCAGGCTGTTACTCAGGCCTATTCCACCAAGGGGAAGAATTTTCCTTTCGCTTTACTTCTTACTCTACTGGTGCTTTGGTGCCTCTTGGGCTTTTCAGCACCAGGCCTCTGTTGAACTGGTCTGCTAGGCCGCTACCTTGGCCTTCTGTTCATACCTTTGCCAAGTTTTACAAGGTTGATGTTAGGGCCTCAGCTCATGCTGTCTTGGCCGCATGGTTATGCAGGTGACATTGGTTTTAAACTGTCTGCTGTTGTCGTTTTTGTTGGGGATCCCACCCTACTTTATGGACACTGCTATTGGATGTCCCAAGTGTAAGTACTATATCTGGAGCAGGACGTACTGTATACTAAGAATAATACAATTCTGTGAAATACTCACCTGTAGAATTGATATTATTTGTATACAGTACGTCCTGCTCCACCCCACCCTGGTTTTTGCATTATTCTGGATCCCCTGTATGGTGATGGTTACCATTGTTATAGTTACCAGTTTTCGGTGGTTTATTCTCCCGGCTTCTTATTCACTGCTTTTAAATGCTGGGGATTTGTGGGAGGTCCCCGGGTATTTGAGGGGCCGAGAGGAGCCTCTTTTGCATGTCTCTGCAGTGCAGCGCCATCTGGCGGAGGATAACCCAAGTGTAAGTACTATATCTGGAGCAGGACGTACTGTATACAAATAATATCAATTCTACAGGTGAGTATTTCACAGAATTGTATTATTTATAAAGTGCTTCTAGTCAAACAATCAATTAAGAATTAATATTCCCAACCATAACAACTCATAAACATATTGATATTCTCTATTCACCAATTAAAACATATTAATCTTCTCTATTCACCAATTAAAACATATTAATCTTCTCTATTCACCAATTAAAACATATTAATCTTCTCTATTCACCAATTAAAGAATATGTAAATTGCCTGTATATATTATTAGGCACCCCAAAGGGGAACCACTGATGTATATCACAATACCAATCAAGAAATTAAATCACAAATCTATCACAAAAAACATCACCAGAAATAAAGCTGAGGTATCATGAAAATAACGTGTGAAGTCTCCCCACCGCCTCCCGCACCAGGAGCCACGCATCACCCACTTCATCAGGAAATTGTTCTTTAATTGGTGAATAGAGTAGATTGATATGTTTATATGTTTGAGTTATGGTTGGGAATATTAATTCTTAATTGATTAGGATCACTTGCACTTTATAAATATATAGATTTTATAGTGATCTGGATCATAGGCAGGATTTGCACGTTTAGTTGCATTGTTGGAATACTTTGTTGAATGATTTAGCACATATTTCTTGGCATTTGCAATATCAGTGTGGTGACTCTCCCCATCGCCTACACACCTTTTATGTTGGTTTGTCCTGTATGTGTTATTCGATTTATGTGTTTTTTAAGGGATTTTAATATGTTGAGTGTATTGTATGTAGTGATTATAAATATGTAATTAATAAAAATGTATTTTTTGATCAATTTATGAGTTGAGAGTGCCTCCCTACATGCTTTTTTTTTTGTTCCTGATGTGATGTGGGGGAGACATAGATCACTCCCTGCTTTCTATGCAGGTCACTGTGCATAAACAGAGCTGTATTAACATGTATGGCATACAGCGCTGATTGGAAGAGGAGCTCTAGATGACTCGACCTTTGCTTATCATTTCTACATTCCCTTGAATGGCTGTGAGTATCTCCATTCCAGCCCATAGGGCGCCCTAATTGGTATGGCTGTTTGGCTTCTAAGGGTTAGAGGCAGAGCTGCTGCCTGCTGTACAGCACTGAAGATCAAGACACTGCCATGTCAGAGCTGTGACATTCCTGTATCATACTGTAGGATACTAACCTCAGCAGTAACTATAGTGGCCCATGGGCTTGCTACAGAATCCAACAGTGACACCCATAAGAATTTCCACCAGCCCAAGGAAACGGATATGGTGATGCAGAGGGTTACATGAAATATCTGTTATGTCCCCCCCCCCCCCCCATTTACACCAATAGATTGTAAGCTTTTCTTCCTGTATCCTCCTTTTTTCTTAGATTCTAAGCTCCTCAGTTGACCTTATCCTTGCTTTTACCTTAATAGATTGTGCGCTCCTCCCCCTTCTGTATCCTCCCCTATATCCTAATAGAGCGTGAGCTTCTCCTCCTTCCTTATTCTCTTAGACCGTAATTGATTGTAAGCTCTTCCCCCTTTCTGTATCCTATCTTATTTGCTAATAGATTGTAAGCTCTTCTCCTTCTGTATCCTCCCTTATACCCTAATAGATTGTAAGCTCTTCTCCTTCTGTATCCTCCCTTATACCCTAAGAGATTGTAAGCTCGTCTCTTTCTGTATCCTCCCTTATACCCTAATAGATTGTAAGCTGTTCCCTCTTTCTGTATCCTCTCTTATACGCTAATGGATTGTAAGCTCGTCTCTTTCTGTATCCTCCCTTATATCCTAATAGATTCTGAGTTTCTCCTCCTTCATTATGCCCACTTAAACCATAATAGCTTGTAAGCCAGTCCCTCGTCTGTATCCCACCTTGTACCTTAATAGATTGTAGGCTCTTTCTCCTCCTGTGTCTTCACTTATACCCTAATAGACAGTAATCTCTTCCTCCTCCTGAATCCTCCCATATACCCTAATAAATTGTGAGCTCCTCCTTCTTTATGCCCACTTAAACCCTAACCGATTGTAAGCTCTTCTGCCTCCTTGTTTATACTCTAATACAGCGGTACTCAACTGGCGGACCGGGGTCCGAATGCGGATCTCGGTGCCAAATTTCTGGACCCCTGACTTGACAGCCCTGCACTTAGTTGCTTCTGTGTTGCCATGCTCAGCGCTGCCCCTTTACAGATTGGCGTTGTAGCTGTTTGTCTCCCTGCCAGTGTCATGACTCCCTGGCACCTAGCATTGCAATATGAAGTACTGCACGGACAGGAAGTGGCATTGCAAGGTATAATCCACCCCCAGCCCACCCCCAATGTGCTGATTTCTAACTATCCTTCCCCCCTGACAGCGCCCCATTCGGACCTCCGCCTCTCACCAGATGCCTGTAAATGGACCTTTACAAGAAGTGGTTGAGTACCCCTGCTCTAATAGATTGTCAGCTCTTTCATATGCACAAAGTGAGTTTATGCAGAGAGAGAAGGATCGGGGTCTGGGCAGGCAGCATGGATGAGGCACGTGTGGCGGGATTGAATTTAGTTACAGTTGTGCACCTGTATTTTCTGTGAGTAATCCAGGTGACCAAATTTGACCAAATTTGAAATGTAGAAGAACAAACCAATTAAAATCAGAATAAGGCTGCTGGCTGACAGGTGTTTAACCCTTTAACCGCCAGCCTACCTTGAGATTTTGTCACCCTTTGTTGCCGGACCATTTTGCACTATTTTGTGCTCCCCATGTTCAACTGTGATTTTTTTTAAGGGATTTCCAGGTATTTCCCAGGAAAGTGATACATTGTTTTTTTCAGCAGAGCCTGGGCTTTAACATGAAATGTCTTGTTTGTCATTTTCTAAGTGTATTCTCAATATTTTTGGGTGAAAATTGTACAAAAAAAAACAAAACTATTTTTTACAATTTGTAGTGTTTTTTTGTAATAAAAATTGTAAGTTTGTCAATAAAATCTTATTGCGTGTGAAACCCCAATTTCTCCCGGTTACAGCGGTACCACATATGTATAGGTAGACACCCTTTCCTGCCCAGGAGACTCCCCCAAACTGAAACAACGCTTTAGGAGATTTTCAGATAAAATGCAACTATGCTATGCAATATGCGCACCTTGCAGTTTTTCAAGAAAAACAGCCCTTTACATTTGAAATACCCCCTACAAACTGTATATTCCCTGGAAGTACACACCTCAGGCTTTCTAGGCGTAGGGTGCAGTTTTCTGGAAGTAATCCCTCAATGTATTCTTTGGTTGCACAGGGTTTCCTTAAAAATGAATAAAAAAGCAGAATCAAAACCACATTTTCCTAAAAAACAAACTATATGCAAACCAGAAAATCTGAAAAAGCAACATGCCCCGAACAGGACAATACCCAACATGCATAGGTTCTGTCAAGGAAAGAGTTGCCAAACACACCAAAGTAAAGCATGCGCATAGCGGTAATGTTACTTCAAAATTTCAGCTCTGCAGACAAAGTGCGCACCTTGTGCTTTTTCTACCAAAACAACCCTTTACATTTGGAATATCCCCAATAAACCATATATTCCCTGAAAGTACACATGTTAAGCTTTCTAAGCATACCCAGCTTGTTGTAGTGGGCTCATCTTTCTGAAAGTAATATCTCGAAGAATTCTTAGGTTGCACAGGGTTTCACAAAACCCTACTTGAGATTTTGTCACCCTCTGCTGACAGGAATATATCCTCTTAGTATACAGTACGTCCTGCTCCAGATATAATACTTACACTTGGGTTATCCTCCGCCAGATGGCGCTGCACTGCAGAGACATGGAAAAACAGGCTCCTCCCAGCCCTTCAAATACCCAGGGACCTCCCACAAATCCCCAGATTTCTCTGCAGTGCTGACTGCGAAGACATGATGTGTCACTCTCTCGCAGGTGAGCGGGGCTATTAAAGCCTGCGCCCCTGTTGGACTACTCCCACCCGTCCTCTTTGTGATGTGCCTCCCAGCCTGGGCTGCGCTGGTCGGGTGAAGGTAGGCAGCACTACATGTGCTTATGGAGCCATGCTCCTCCGCAGTCCCCCACCAAAGGGTAGGCGGTTTAGGCTGATGTAGAGCCTCTTGTGGATGCCCCTCCCGCATTATTGCCCCATACCCCGTGTAGCGGTGGACCCTGTTCAAAGGGTCGCCATCCTCCCTCGTTCCCCCCCATAGCTTGGGGGGAAAGAAAGTGGGGGGTGTGTGTGTGGTAGTCTTAGTGTATTCAGTACACGTTATGGCCTTAGTATTGTCCTTGACTCATACACCTGGTGTCAGAGCCGCGCTGTTATTCTAAGTATACAGTACGTCCTGCTCCAGATATAATACTTACACTTGGGTTATCCTCCGCCAGAGGGCGCTGTGCACTGCAGACATGCAAAAACAGGCTCCTCCCGGCCCTTCATATACCCAGGGACCTCCCACAAATCCCCAGATTTCTCTGCAGTGCTGACTGCGAAGACATGAAGTATAACTCTCTCGCAGGTGAGCGGGGCTATTACAGCCTGCGGCCCTGTTGGACTATTCCCACCTGTCGTCCTTGTGATGTGCCTCCCAGCCTGGGCTGCGCTGGTCGGGTGAAGGTAGGCAGCACCATGCGTGCTTAACGGAGCTATGCTCCACCGCAGTCCCCCACCAAAGGGTAGGCGGTTAAGGCTGATGGTGAGCCTCATAGTGGATGTCCCTCCCGCATTATTGCCCCGTGTAGAGGTGAACCCTGTTTAAAGGGCCGCCATCCTCCCTCGCTTTCCCCCGTATTCGGGGGAAAAGAAGGGGGGGGGGGTGTGTGTGTGTGGCGGTCTCAGTGTACTCTATTGTCGCGATTATGGCCGTACTTTCGCCCCTGACCGGCATCTAGGTGTCAGAGCCACGCTGCTTGCTCCTTCTATTCTGGCCGCCGCCGTTTGTTTTTGACTTCTCAATTTACTATGCAGTCGTGTACAGCACGTCCTGCTTTATTATCCTGCAACTTGGGCAGGAAACTAATTTTTGTACACGCCTACGGGCGTCGGAATGGTGGCGGTGTCTTTGGACTTTACGAGTATCCACTAGCAGATGCCTTTACTGGCATACTATATGCTTGGCTTGTCAAGCCTTAACGGCTGCTTCAGAGCTTCGCGCTCTTTGGGGGAGGCGGGGACCTGGCGTGGCGCGCTCCGCGTCATTCGGTCGGTCGGCGCCATTTTGTGGATCTTCGCGCGCGTTGGCGGTCCTTCCCCTCCCCTGGTCTGTAAGTGCCCTTGCTGGCGATTTCATCTTTATTAATTCTTCTGCTGTGCATGGCCCTGACACCTCTTGTTCCCCTTCTGTCTTTCAGACGTCAAAGACTCCGGTGGCTTCTCACGACATAACTCGTGGCGGGCTTACAAAACATTCTCCCACATTCCTAGCAGGCCTTTGGGACAGCCAGGCTTGCCTATTGCATAAATCCCTACCGACTTATATTGCATTGATAATCGCCATATGGAGGCATCTCGGAATTTTGTGCCCGGGGTCCCTCTGGGACAAGACCGGCGGTGTATAACGTGTGGCTACCCCCACTTTGGTGCTGACAGTGCACCGATCTGTGCACGTTGTGCCGAGTGAGTACTGGTCCGGCAACCAGGATCGCCAGGGGCTGTTCCTCGCCCTAACACTCCTATTCCCCCAGGCTTAAATGTCGCTGCTGCTGAGTCGCTTACGAGTGAGGAGTTACAACCGGCTGCGTCTTCCAGACTGCCTGAGGCTGACCAGACTGTTGCAGGGTCAACAAAACGCTCGGGCCCTGATAAGAAGCGGTCCTCGACGCCCCCTGTTTCAGCCTCTGCTAAGGGATCGCAGGAGTTCGCTACTCCGCGTGTCTGCACCACTTCTGATGGAGGGTTGTTGACTGACTCGGGCTCATCCGATGAGGAGCCGAGGAGTCATGACGATTCTAACCACAAAGACTGGAACCAGTTTGATACCGTTGGATTGTTGATTAGGATCTTTAAGACCCTGTCTATCTCCCTCCCTAACGTGGCTCCCCAGCCAAGAGGGGAGCGTTTCCATACAGAGACACCGCGCTTGGAATTCCTTAAACAGGCTCACTTCCATGCTCTCGTACTCGAGGAATGGGAACGCCCCGGTAAACTTCCAGGGGACTGGGATTGGAAATACCCTTTTCCCCCTGAAATGGTTGATTGATGGTCATCGCCCCCTGTGGTAGACGCACCGATCATTGGGGTTCCTAACTCCCCCTTTATTGCAGCTCCTGCTTACAGTACCCTTCGGGACGCCAAGAACCGGCGCATGGATAAGCTGGCTTTACATGCCTTTTCCTGTGCAGGAACGGCGCTGCACCCGGTCTGTGCCGCGGCCATCACTGCAGTGGCCGCCAAAACTCTCATCGGACAGATGCTTGAGCATCACGTTAACGATCTCTCCTGGGAGGTGTGTAATGCACTCTCCTGTTGTGATGTATTTGTAAGATTTATCCTTTTAGCTATGGATGACACCATTAGAATGTGTGCAAGGATTTCCGCTCTTGTGGTGGCTATGCGTCTCTTGGTCTGGCTGCGAGAGTGAGGTGCTGACTATGCTGCTAAAAGGACTCTTACCAGGTTCCCCTTTAAAGGGCATCGCCTGTTTGGTGCCCGTCTGGACCTGTTTGGGGAAAAAAAGGGCAAGTCACCCCGGCGCAGGCGCCCGTCTCGGGCACCGTCACTTTTTCAAGCTCTTGCCACTCGTTTCCCTGTCCCTGGCTCCTCTGGCCGTGGTCATGAGGATTTAGTTTTTTTATGACGGGACATTCTGGCCTGTATGCCTTGTCTCCCTTCCCTCTGCTAGGCGGGTTTCTGTGCTGAATCACTCTGGTAGGGGGACCATTGATACTGGTGGCCTAGTAGAGTGTGGATTCGCAGACGTGATACCTTAGGGTAGTAGTTCTGTACGTTCTGCTAGGGGTGTCACCCTGTTTCGCTCAGGGTCTCGTTACGTCACTCCAATTCTACAGTCTCTTGCCTAGCCGGCCTGACTGCTGGTTCTTCCGTCCTTATGGAGACGGGATTCTCTCCTCTGTGTTCGTGACTAATGGAAGTCTAAGAGCAGCGCTCTTCTTCTTCTTCCATTCTTATGAGGTATGGCTTACCCATATGGATTGGTGTTGGCCTAGGTCTCTTCCCTGTTGGGCATTCTCTGTTCCTGGGGCTCTAGAGTTATTACAGCATGGCTTGGAGTTGGCTCCCCAACTCGGTACTCTGAAGGGTCAGGTTCTACCCTGTCCGCCTTCCGGCAGAAGTCTTTTGCTTACTTCCCTCGGCTAAGCTTTCTTTCGGGGGTTGCTCATTGCGTGCCCCACTTAATGGTCCCTGTTGGGATTTGAATTTTTATTCCATTTGTCTTGTGGGACATTCCTTTTGGACCGATTCAGGAGGCTGTCTGGCTGTCTTTTACCTTCATCGTTGTCCCTTGGGTCTGCTGGCTCAGTCAGACGTGTGTCTGAGCGGGTGGCTCTGTTTCGCTAGCCCTCGTTCTTTGTTATGCACCAGGATAAGGTGGTGCTCCGCCCTACGCCGGACCCTCTACCTCTGGTGGTGGCTTAGGCTCATGTGTTTAAGACATCGCCTTTCTTTTGTGCCTTATTCCTAGTAACTCTGAGGCAAGGGGATTTATTTTTCCTCATCAGGTGCTGGAATTTTTTTCCTGGATTGTTTCTGGTCCCTTAGGGGGACTGATGCCCCTTGGGGTTTGTGGGCGCCTACCTCTGTATGTGCCTGATCTTGTCTGCTTCCAGGGGTTACGCGGCCCTTGGCCTAGCCTTTACTTGGATGGTTTTCCCTTCTGGTCCTAGGGAAGATTGACTTCTTCCTGGAATAATTGTTAGCGTTTGATCTTGTCAGGCTGTTACTCAGACCTATTTCTTTGAGGTGCTGAGCTTCTCTCCTCTTATTCTGACTCTACTGGTGAGTAGGTATCCTTTGGCCTTTCACCACCAGGTTTTGTTGTACCAGTTTGCTAAACAGCTACCTTGGTTTTTGGTTCAAACCCTTTCAAGTGTTTTTATGATTTGACGCTGGAGCCTTTGCTCCTGACGCTTTCGATGGCAAGGTTGCAGGTGACAGTGTCTCTGTCTGCTGTGCCTTTTTGTTGGGGATCCCACCCTACTTTATGGACACTGCTATTGGATGTCCCAAGTGTAAGTATTATATCTGGAGCAGGACGTACTGTATACTTAGAATAATACAATTCTGTGAAGTACTCACCTGTAGAATTGGTATTATACGTATACAGTACGTCCTGCTCCACCCCACCCTGGTTTGCATTTTTCTGGATCCCCTGTATGGTGATTGTTATTGTTATTACCAGTTGTTTTTGGTGGTTGGATTCTCCCGGCTTCTGGTTCATTGCTTTTCAATGCTGGGTATTTGTGGGAGGTCCCTGGGTATATGAAGGGCCGGGAGGAGCCTGTTTTTGCATGTCTGCAGTGCACAGTGCCCTCTGGCGGAGGATAACCCAAGTGTAAGTATTATATTGGAGCAGGACGTACTGTATACGTATAATACCAATTCTACAGGTGAGTACTTCACAGAATTGTATTTTTATTGTCTATCGGCCGCCGCCCCACGATGATCTTGCCCCTTCATTGGTATACGTTGTCGGGCGCATCTGGAAGTAATCCCCATTTTACTTCTATAGTGTGTCATTCACTTTACTGTCTGCGCTGAATACTGTATTCAGAGCTTCACGCTCTTCGGGGGGCGGAGACCTGGCTTGGCGCGCTCAGCATCACAGCCCGCTCTGGCCCGCCCTTCGAGGTTCGCTTGGTGCCATTTAGATGCTCATCGCGTGCGCGCGTGGTAACGGTCCTCCTCCCTCGATCTGTAAGTGCCCTCGCGGGCGATTTTCATTTTTCTTGCTTACTGCGCATGGCTCTGACATCCCTATTCCCATTATGTCTTTCAGACGGTCGAATCCAGTGGCTTCTTCCGGCCCGGTGTAATTGCCAGTTGGACCTAGTATAATTACTCCCACTTCCCTGCGGGTCTTTGGGGCATCCAGGGTAGCTTATAGCGTCAATCCCTACTGGCCTATTGTGCCCATCAATCACCATATGGAGGCATCCCAGGATATTGTGAACGGGGTTCCCTCGGGACAAGCCCGGCTGTGTGTAGCTTGTGGGGTCTCATCTATCATCGGTAACAATGCACGGGTCTGCATCCCTTGTGCACAGCAGGCGCTAATGGTACTTCCCGCCCCTCCTGGGGCTGGGTCTGCACCTCGCCTCACTTCACCTACTCCCCCAAGCCTGAGTCTAACCCCCAATACAAGCGGGGATTCTCATCCTGATGTGGCTACTAGACTGGCCAGCGTTGAAAAATTGCTTGCTAGTACTCTAGCGCACAAGGCCACTGCAAAAAAGCGGCACATAATCCCTGACTCTGCTCCTTTCCCTACGGAGTCTGATGAGTTTACGCATCTATATGACCATACCCTTTCGGACGAAGGGGAGCTGCTCTCTGACTCAGTCATCTGATGAGAAGTCTAGGGGTCATGACTATTCTGGTTCTGATCACTGGACCCCGGATGATACTGATAAGCTACTGCTTCAGATTTTTGAGGTTTTGTCCATCTCTCCCCCTGTTGCGGCTCCCAGGCAAAGGGGTGAGCTATTCCATACTGCTAAGGCTCGATTGGAATTTCCTGCGCAGACCCATTCCAATAACCTCGTGCTTAAGGAGTGGGAACATCCCAGTAGACTTCCCGGGATCCCTAAGAGTCTGGACAGGAAGTATCCATTCCCTGCTGACATGGTCAAGTGCTGGTCATCGCCCCCCGAGGTCGATGCTCCTATTCTAGGGCTGTCTAACACCTCTATTATGCACTCCCCCGACACTACTACGGTGCGGGACTCTGAGGACCGGTGCATTGACCAATTGGCGTGCCATGCCTTTGCGTTTGGAGGGGTGGCACTGCGCCCGGTCTGCGCTCTGGCTATTACTGCCGTGGCACTCAGGGCCATGGTCAGGAATGCACTTGACGGCCTAGACGAGTTGCCTGCTGATACTATTAATGCACTGTCTAACTGTGATGTATTTGTGAACTTTATCCTGTCTGCATCGGATGATATTAGGCTGTGTGCCAGATCTTCCGCCTTGACGGTGGCTATACGCAGCGCGGTATGGCTGCGACAGTGGGCAGCCGACAATGCTGCTAAGAAAGCCCTTACTGGGCTCCCATTCAAGGGACTATGCCTGTTTGAGGACCGCCTAGACCTCTTTGCTAAAGGAGGTAAGTTTTCACAGCACAGGCGGCAGCCTCTGCCCTTTCGCAGCCAGGGCCCCCTTTCAGCCCCCTACAGAGGCGCTAAGCAGGGAAAAGGGGTGTCCTTCGCGGGGGCTCGCGCAGACTCCTGGCATAAGTGCAGGGGGCGACGCCCTGGCTCCTCCTGGGGGACCAAACCCAAAGCCCCTCCCAAGACCCCTCAGACATGATGGGGCGCCCTCGCCCGCCAGGGTGGGGGGACGGCTACAGCACTTCGCGCACGTTTGGAGGCGCCAAGTCTCAGACCGGTGGATTCAGGAGGTAGTTACCTCCGGCTACAAGATAGAGTTTGCTGTGCGGCCCCCCTCAAGATTCATCAGGTCCCGGATCCCCCAGGACCCGGTATTAGTTCAGGTCCTGATGCAGGCAGCACAAGACTTCTGGATCTGGGAGTTATTTGCAAGGTTCCCTTGAGAGAATTGGGAGAGTGGTTCTACTCCAACCTTTTCACAGTACCCAAAAGAGATGGGTCAGTCAGGCCCATTGGATATAAAGATCCTCAACAAATTTGTCAAGAACAAGCGCTTTTGCATGGAAACCCTGCGCTCGGCCGTTGGCTCTCTGCACCCAGGGGATTTTATGACGTCTGTGGACA
Organism: Gastrophryne carolinensis; assembly: GCA_027917425.1. Taxonomy (NCBI): domain Eukaryota; kingdom Metazoa; phylum Chordata; class Amphibia; order Anura; family Microhylidae; genus Gastrophryne; species Gastrophryne carolinensis. The sequence continues at coordinate 85,152,567 of CM051241.1, read as the reverse complement.
TCAAAGATGCTTATCTTCACATCCCTGTGTTCCCAGGACATCAAAGGTTTCTCAGATTCGAGTTGAAAGATCAACACTACCAATTTGTGGCTCTACAGTTTGGCCTCACTTCAGCTCCCAGATTGTTCACCAAGGTATTGGCGGGGGTGATGTCCTTGCTAAGGTCAGGGGGCATTCGAGTGCTGCCCTACCTGGACGACATCCTCATCGCCTCATGGCCTCTACAGCTGGCGGAGCTGGACACTCAGCTGGTGTTGTCCACCTTGGAGTCCTTCGGCTGGGTGATCAATCATCCCAAGTCCTCCCTGTCCCCTTCACCGGTGACCCCATTCCTGGGGATGATTCTGGATACGGTTCAGTCACGAGTATTCCTTCCCCAACAGAAGGTGGAAGCTCTGACTGCGCAGGTGCAGTCCCTGCTCTCGTGCCCCCAGCTCTCCCTCAGACAAGGAATGCAGCTGGTGGGCCTGATGGTGGCGAGCTTCAAGGCGGTGCCCTTTGCTCAGTTCCATTCGAGGCCCCTGCAACTTCACCTCCTCTCAGTATGGGACAAGGACCCCGCGTCCTTGGACGGGGTTTGTGTGCTTCCCCCATTGGTCAGAAGTTCCCTCTCGTGGTGGCTAGACCACAAGAACTTGCTAAAGGGCAGGTCCTTTCTAGCCCCCTCCTGGGAGACAGTCACCTGAGGTTCCAGGGAAGGTGGGGCCCTCGGGAGTTCCATTTACCCATCAACATTCTGGAACTACGGGCGGTCAGGTTGGTTTTGGAACAGTTGACCGATCACCTGCAAGGACTGTCTGTGCAGGTGCGCTCAGACAACAGGACAGCGGTTGCCTACATCAACCATCAGGGAGGGACCCGGAGCAAGGGTGCTCTCCAGGAAGTGTTGCGGATTCTGACATGGGCGGAGGCCAATGTTCAATGCATCTCTGCTGTTTATATCCCGGGCGTAGAGAATCTTCTAGCAGACTCTCTGAGCAGGGGGACTTCCCGTCAGGGGGAGTGGTCCCTCTGCAACAGGGTATTCCAGTCCCTGTGTTACCGGTGGGGCCTACCGGATCTGTTTGCATCCCGTCACAATCACAAACTCCCGGCCTTTGTCTCCCTGTCTCAGGATCCTCTGGCCTTGGCCACGGACGCTCGGTCACTGTCATGGAAGAAATTTCGGCTCCTGTATGCCTTTCCCCCGTTCCCCCTGCTGGGCAGGGTTCTGCGCAAGATTGCCCTGGAAAGGGTGCCAGTGATTCTGGTGGCCCCAAGGTGGCCAAGAAGAGTGTGGTTTGCAGACGTGGTACAAATGGCAGTAGACCAGTACGTCCTGCCGGAGGAGCCAGATCCACTCACTCAGGGCTTCTTACGCCATCCCAGTTTACAAACTCTGGCTTTGACGGCCTGTCTGCTGAGACCTCCATCTTGATGGAGAAAGGCTTGTCTGCCTCAGTGGTGGATACCATGGTACAGGCTAGGAAGAAAACTTCTTCTGCCATCTATTATAGGGTATGGCGTTCCTACATTGACTGGTGTGAGTCCAGGTCTCTTCCCTGCAGGGAATTCTTAATCCCTAGAATTCTGGAGTTTTTACAACATGGATTGGAGTTGGGGTTAAAACTCAGTACTCTGAAGGGTCAGGTTTCTGCCCTGTCTGCCTTCTTTCAGAAGTCTTTTGCTCAGCATTCCTTGGTTAAGACCTTCTTTCAGGGGGTCACTAACGTGCGTCCCCCACGTAAGCCTACGGTCCCTGTTTTTGTCTGCCTTACAGGGCGCTCCCTTTGAGCCTATTCAGGATGCTGCTCTGGCTGTACTTACCCTCAAAGTTGTTATTCTAAGCATACAGTACGTCCTGCTCCAATATAATACTTACACGTGGGTAATCCTCCGCCAGAGGGTGCTGTTCACTGCAGACATGCAAAAACAGGCTCCTCCCGGCCCTTCATATACCCAGGGACCTCCCACAAATCCCCAGATTTCTCTGCAGTGCTCACTGCGAAGACATGAAGTATCACTCTCTCGCAGGTGAGCGGGGCTTTTACAGCCTGCGGCCCTGCAGGACTATTACCACCCGTCCTCTTCGATAAGATGTGCCTCCCAGCCTGGGCTGCGCTGGTCGGGTGAAGGTAGGCAGCACCTCGTGTGCTCACGGAGCTACGCTCCACCGCAATCCCCCACCATAGTGTAGGCGGTTTAGGCCGATGGTGAGCCTCCATTTGATGCCCATCCCGCATTATTGCCCGTGCCCCTCATAGCGATGAACCCTGGGTGCAGGTCCGCTTCTCCCTCGCTTCCTCCCGTAGCTTGGGGGAAATGAAAGGGGAGGGGGTATGTGTGTGGCGGTCCCAGCGTAATGTTAAACGCTGGGCGTTTACTTTTTATTTAAACTTGGGTGTCAGTGCCGCGCTCCTTGCTCCACATAAACCTTGTCTGGTTGTGCGCGTGTGTGTCCTTTCATTACAAGAAGTGTGCAGCCGAGCCGCAGCATCATTCTCTAGTGTCGAGAGCATTCTCCTTAATTACACTCTGTATGTGTGTCCTAGCCACTTCTGTCATTGACGTTGCGCTGGTTAGAGCTTTGCGCCTTGCGTCACGGCCAGATTAGGCCCGCCCCTCGAGGTTTGCTTGGAGCCATTTTGACGGTCTTCGCGCGCACGCGTGGTTGCGATCCGCCTCCTCCCTTGGTCATGTAAGTGCCCTCCTGGGCGGTTTTTGTTCCTATGATTTTTTTATTCAGCTGCGCATGGCACTGACACCTCCCCCTTATCCCCTTTATGCATTTCAGATGCCAAGATTTTGGTGGCTTCTCCCGGCCTGACATATATTATAGCGGGTTCACATAAAAAATTCTCCCACATTCCTAGCGGGTCTTGGGGCATCCAGGGTTGCCTATTGCGTAAATCCCTGCGGGCATACTGCTCAGATAATCACCATATGGAGGCATCTCAGAATTATGTACCCGGGGTCCCTCGGGGACATGACCGGCTGTGTACAGTGTGTGGTCAGCCCCATGCTGATGCTGACAGAGCACGGGTCTGCGGACCGTGTGCTGAACAGGCACTGACCCTGCAATCAGGCTTGCCAGTGGCTGCACCTCACTTCAATACACCCATCTCCCCGGACCTAAATCTCACTCCTGATGAGTCTCACTCGAGCGGGGATGACCAGCAAGTCGTGCCGCGCAGGCTGCCTACGGCTGAGCAGGTGCTATCTAGTTTGGCGGAGCGCTTGGGCCCTGGAAAGAAGCGGTCCCTGATGCCTCCTGGTTCTCCGGTTCCTAATGATACTGATGAATCTGCTGCTATGCAGGACCTTGATCCTTCTGATGAAGGTAAGTTATTCTCCGATTCGGGCTCCTCGGATGAGATGCCCTGGAGCCGTGATGATTCTGGGCCCGGTTCTTGGGGCCTGTGTGACACAGATGAACTACTTAAGATCTTTGAGGTTTTGTCAATCTCCCCTCCTGGAGAGGCTCCCAAGCCTAAGAAGGAGAGCTTCCACACAGCGCCGCCACGCTTGGAATTCCTGGAACAGGAGCATTTCCAGAATCTTATATCCAAAGAATGGGAATCGCCTTGTAAACTTAAAGGGGTCCCAGGGGTCTGGGATGGGAAGTACCCTTTTCCCCCTGATGTGGTTAACTTTTGGTCAGCACCACCTGTGGTGGATGCACCGATTATAGGGGTTACTAACCCCCCCCTTCATGACTGCTCCTCATTACCGTACCCTTCGTGATGCTGAGGACCGGCGCATTGACAGACTGGCTTCCCACGCCTTTTCGCGTGCAGGGACAGCTCTGTGCCGCGGCCATCACTGCGGTGGCCGCCAGGACTCTCATTAGAAAACGACTTGATCACCGACCTGAGGACCTCCCCTGGGAGGTCTTTAATGCACTCTCAGATTGTGATGTGTTTGTGAGGTTTATCCTCTCAGCGCTGGATGACACCATTAAGATGTGTGCTAGAACCTCTGCCCTTGTGGTAGCTATTCGCCGCCTGGTCTAGCTGCGACAGTGGGGTGCTGACGATGATACGAAAAAGGCTCTCACTGGCCTTCCTTTCAGAGGACGGCGTCTATTTGGGGCCCGTTTGGACCTTTTTGGAACAAAGGGCAAGGCACCCCTACGCAGAAGGCCGTCTCGGCCTCCTCGGGGCAGGGACACCCCTCCCCCTCCCTACGGTAGTGTCAAACGCTAACCTGAGGGCAGGCAACGCCCTGGGCCCTCTGGCAGGGCTAAGTCCAAATTTGCCAAGACTTCCCAAGCATGAGGGGACTGCCACAGCACCTGACTCCTATCTGGGAGTGTATCTTCTCCTTCTGGTGGTTCCAGGAGGTAGTTCCCCTGGACACAGGATAGAATTTGCTGGGCGGTCCCTCTCAGAGGTTGTCAGGGTGCTTCTAGCCCGTTTTCCCCTCAGGAGTTGGTGCAGGCCGTACTCTGCCTACAGAGTCTGGGCTTACTTACCGGTTGCCCTTAACAGAATGGGGCTATGGCCTCTGTTAACTTTCCTCTTTCCCTCAAAATGATGAGGCGGTCTGGGCCATGCTGGCCTATGGTAGGCTTGGCAATTCTACACTCACAGGTAGTCCCTGCATGATATCTCTGTCTTGGGACACAGGCGCCCTGTGCAAAGGGGGCTTCTGGCCTCCTGGGGAGATCTAGATCCCTTTAGTTCCCCCTGTGTCTTCTGGACACCAAGACCTTTACTAGTCAGTGTTGAAGGACCAACCCTGCGGATTGGGGCCTTATTTTTGGCCTCTCTTCTACTCCCAAGCTACTCGCCAAGGTGCGGATGGGGGTTATGTCTTTGACATGCCGGTGGGGCGTCCGCACTAGGACCTACCGGATCGTCCTTCCTTACTTCCCAATCTCTACGTCAGGCCGCGTAGGTTAGTCGGCCGGCGGTGTCCCCTGGGAGTTACTGGATGGGTGCTCAGTCACCTCAATCCCTCATGGTCCCTTATCCGCTATCTCCATTCCTTGGATTCGGTTCAGGCTTGAGCCTTCTTCCTTGGCAACAAGTGGACTCCTGGTTACGGGGGCTCTGTCCCTCTTTGCTGACATCTTACTTTCACCAGGCAGGATTGCAGCTGGTGGGCCCGTTGGTGGCGTATCAGATGATGTCCCTTATATACAGAGCCTTTAGGCTCTTCGGCACAGTAGGTTATTGATCCGAGATGGGGTTCCAGCACCCCGGGAGCTAGGTCTGTGCTCATTCCCCTTTGGTACGGTGGTTCCTCTTGAGCTGGTTATATTCAAGGACCTTGTCGGGGGGCACCCCCTTCTTTGCTTGCATCTTCCTGTGAATGGTCACCTTGGGTACCAAGTCTCGCAGGTTGGCGTGGGGGGGGGGGGGGGGGGAATTTCTTCCAAAACCCCCCGTGGTTCCTAGGTAGGGTCCCTTAGAGCAGTGGTCCCCAACCCTGTCCTCAACAGGCCAGGTTTTGCAGATCTCCACAAAGATGCACAGGTGGAGTAATAAATGCAGCTGCAGAGCAATAGAGCTGGCTATTTGGAGATCAAAAAAAACATGACATGTTGGTGGGTCTTGAGGACAGGGTTGAGGATCACTGCCTTAGAGGGTCCATCTTACCTACTGGCTTTGTTAACCCTTTCGCTGCCAGCCTACCTGGAGTTTTTGTCACCCTTGGTGCCAAACCGTTTTGCACTATTTTGCGCTCCCCATGTTCAAATGTGATTTTTGAAGGGATTTCCAGGGATTTCCCAGGGAAATGATATATTGTTTTTTTCAGCAGAGTCTGGGCTTTAACATGAAATGTCTTGTTTGTAATTTGTTAGGGGTATTCTCAAAATTTTTGGGTGAAATATGTGAAAAAAAAATAAAAAAAAAATACATTTTTACAATTTATAGTTTTTTTTGTAATAAAAAATGTAAGTTTTTCAATAAAATCTTATTGCGTGTGAAATCCCAATTTCTCCCAGTTACAGCGATACCACATATGTATAGGTAGACACCCTTTCCTGCCCAGGAGACTCCCCCAAACTGAAACAGCGCTTTAGGGAATTTTCAGATAAAATACAACTATGCTATGCAATATGCGCACCTTGCAGTTCTTCCAGAAAAACAACCCTTTACATTTGAAATACCCCCAACAAACTATATATTCTCTGGAAGTACATACCTCAAGCTTTCTAGGCGTACCAGGCTTGTTGATGTGCCCATAGTTTTCTGGAAGTAATCCCTCATTGTATTCTTTGGTTGCAAAGAGTTTCCCTAAAAAAAAGGATAAAAAAGCAGAATCAAAGCCACATTTTCCTAAAAAACTATGTGCAAACAAGAAAAAACAAGTTTAGTCTGAAAAAGCAACATCCTCCGAACAGAACGATACCCAACATGCATAGCTACTGTCAAGGGAAGAGTCGGCAAACACCCCAAAGTAAAGCATGTGCGTAACAGTGATTTTACTTGAAAATTTCAGCTCTGCAGACAAAGTGCGCACCTTGCGATTTTTCAACCAAAACAACCCTTTACATTTGGAATATCCCCCATAAACCATATATTACCTGAAAGTACACATGTTAAGCTTTCTAAGCGTACCCAACTTGTTGTAGTGGGCTCATCTTTCTGGAATTAATCCCTCAAAGAATTCTTTGGTTGCGCAGGGTTTCCCTAAAAAATGTATAAAAAAGCTGAATAAAAAACACCTTTTCCTAAAATATAAATATGCAAACCAGAAAAAAACAAGCTAAGTCTGAAAGCGCAAGGTCCCCCGAACAGAACAATACCCAACATGCATAGCTACCTTTAACCATTTTAATTGCCAGCCTACTTGAGATTTTGTCACCCTCTGTTGACAGGTCATTTTTCCCCATTTTGCGCCATGTTTTGCGCCATGTTTTGCGCCATTTTTGCTGGAATTTTCAGGACAAGTTTCAGGTTTTTTACAATATTATTAAGTAAAAAATAAATAAATAAATAAATAAAAATTTTTTTAGAAAATTGACTCCTTTATTTCAAATAAAAAATGTATTTTATTAAGGAAAGCCGTATTGCATGTGAAACCCCCATTTCTACCGATTAGAACGGTACCACATATTTATCGGTAGCCCCCCGTTCCTGCCCAGGAGACCCCCCTAACTGAAACAAGTACTTTATAACATTTACAAATAAAATACAACTACCATCCACACTACAAAGGGTTAAATCGAGAAAAAAAATGACATAGGGTCCCCCTTCCTGGGGGGGGACCCCATTTTTGGGGGGGATTTTTAAGGGTTAAAAACCCTTAAAAATCCCCCAAAAAATTGACATGGGGTCCCCCTTACCCAAAGTAACCAGCCCGGGACCAGCTATGCAGGGCTTGTAGAAACAGGGCACAGGGGCCAGCTTTTGTGGCCCCTGGCCCTGCAGGCTACAAAGCCCGCATAGCCCGTGGGCCCGGGCTCTTCTGCCCCCCCCCTGGGCTTTGGGGAGGCAGGTAATGGGGGTGCCAGGGGTTAATGGCAAGTCACCCGCTAGTCACAGGTGACTTGCCACCTCCCCCAGCCTTGTGAACTGGTATAGGGGTCATGGACCCCTTACCAGTTCACAAGGGGTTAAATGTAAAAAAAAACAGACACACAAATGAGAAAAAAATATTTTATTAATTTTTTTTTTTACACTGTACTCACCTCCCATCCATCCTATAGCACTGTGTCCCTCGGCGATCACTGGCTTCTGCTCACCTGCTGGAAGCCTTTTATAGCTGCTGGATGACAGAACACAAAGAGTTTATTAAAAAAAAAAATGACATAGGGTCCCCCCTCCCAGGGGGGCGGACCCCATTTTTTTGGGGAATTTTAAGGGTTAAAAACCCTTAAAAATCCAAAAAAAAAATGAAATGGGGTCCCCCTTACCCATCATTACCAGCCCGGGACCAGCTATGGGGGCTTGTAGGCACAGAGTGGGGGGGCCAGCTTTTGTGGCCCCCCCCACCCTGCAGCCTACGAGCCCACATAGCCTGTGTGGGCCCGGGCTCTTCTGCCCCCCCCTGGGCTTTGGGGAGGCAGGTAATTGGGGGTGCCGGGGGTTAATGGCAAGTCACCCGCTGCGGCAAGCGGGTGACATGCCATCCCCCAGCCTTGTGAACTGGTATAAGGGGTCTCATGGACCCCTTACCAGTTCACAAGGGGTTAAATGTTAAATAAAAAGACACAGAGACATAAGATATAAAAGATCTTTATTTATTTTTTTACTTTACTCACCTCCGATCCTGTGTCCCCCGGCGATCTCCGCTGACAGCCTGCTCGTGTGTTTGAATGAGAGAGCCTGGGGAGGAGGGGGGGGGGGCGATCTCAGCCCTCTCCTCCTCCCCATCTGCCCTCCTCCAGGCACACGAGCAGACTGATTGTCTGTCTCACGTCCCGGCAGTAAGAGGGCTGCTGGTGACATCATAAGATGTCACCTGGCCCCGCCCCCCAGGGGGCGGGGCTAGCAGACCCGTTCCAGGAAGTGGGGGGGGAGGGCAATTTCTGCCCTCTCCTCGCCACCGAAGAGGCTGGGGGGGCGATCGGAGGCCCCCCCAGTGAAGAGGACACCCATTGGGAGACAGCGCGGCCTCAGGTAAGGAAATGTCATTTTTTTTTTTTTACATTTAGCAGCTGCTGCTGCCGAAGCGGGGGGGGGCCTATTCCGGGGGCTCTCCTGGAGCCATCCGACCCCCCACGGGGGATCGGATGGCACCAAATTAAAGGGGAGACCCGGCCGGATCCAACGAGGGGGTCAGGTGAGTATTTTTGATTTATATTTTTTTTACTGTCAGGGGGGAAAGTCAAGCACGTAGATTCTACGTGCTTGGCACTTAAGTGGAGTGGAAGCGAGCACGTAGAATCTGCGTGCTTGGCACTGAAAGGGTTAAAACAATGAGCCTTCAGTTGACTCTCTACTGCTGGACTTCTCCTCTTCAGGACCTGTCTATTTGGGGACTCTTGGCCTGTTGGAAGACAATGGCCTGTTTTATTATTGGTCTGGAGCTTGAAGCAGGATGATTCTCCTGGAAGGTTCCTGATCCTGATCTGGGTGGGGGTATACGTTCCCTGCTCCTCGGTATTCGGTCCAATGGATGTCTTTCAGTGGCAGGTTGTGCTATCCTGGTGTCCCTCTGAGAGCCAACTAGGGTGGCTCTGTTGGGTCTCGCTAATATCACAGGGGCTCTGCCCTTGTTTTTACTGCCCCAGAATATTCGGACTCTGGTCATGGGGGCTTAGTAAATTTATGTATAGACTATTCTTGGTGTGCCACACACCCCGCTTCACTTTTAAATATTCTTCACTTATTGGGTTAATCCACCGCCAGGTGACGTAGTGCAGAGAGGAAGTCTTGTAACGAGCCCCCTTCCGGCCTATATATACCTGGTACCTCCCTTCAATCACCAGTATTTTTCTCTCTGCTTGACGACAAGTCAGAAGATGGAGGTCTCCTGCTTACAGGTAGGCCGGGGTTTTTACCCCGGCACCCCCTCTTTGGTCTATTTCTGCCTGGTTTGAGTGTTTATACCTTGATGGTGGAATGGAAGCCTCCCAGCCTAGGCTGCTCACTGGGCAATTGGTAGACGGCACTATTGGTGCCTAGGAGCTTATCTCCTCCGCTCGACCCCCTCTTTTGGGGGCAATGCGGCTATCCGGCATGGTGATCCGGAAATGGGATGCCCCTGTCCCGAGGGTCCCCTTAGCCCCTTACTCTCCCGTTACGGTCCCTTCTCCCTTCACTATGGGGGGGGGGGGGGTAGAGGGTTGTGTATTATGTATGTGTTACACTGTATTACTATCATTAACATATGTGTGTTAACCTTGTGCATAGAAAAGACTGCACAGCATGGTGCACTCAGTCTGATATTTCTGAAGCTCTTCGGGCAGGTCCTTTATTAGCAGTGGCCAGTGTTTTTGGTCAGCTTTAGGGGGGCGGTTGGGGCGGACCGCGCTTTGCAGGTTGGCTTGCCGCCTCAGTCTTCAGCCCCCTCCCCCGCTGGTCTCCGTGCGGCAGCCTGTGTGGCTGCACTCATGCCTTCTGCTCCCCCCTCCTCCGCCGCCTGTCTGTGTTTAAGCGGCGCAGCTGGTGGCAATCCCTGTGTGAATTGGCTGCGCTGACCGGGCTGTAGGGGGCGGTTCCCTGTGACGCGGTGACGGGGGCGTGGCGCCGGCGGCAGCGTCGCTCGGCGGCCCCAGCCTCACTTCCTTCCTGTCTTGGTAAAAGGAGGTCACGTGGGGGGGGGGGGGGGGGGCTCGCGCTGCGGCACATGCTTTTGTTTATCTTTGTGGCTGCTGCTGCTGCTGCATCGTCCCTCCGGTCCGGCGTTCGGCCCTGTCAGGTAAGCGAGAGTGGGATTTTTTGTGTGTCCTTATTCTATTATTATGGGGGCGAGTTTTTAAGGAGGCATTCTTATCATTTATTATTATTATAATTATGATTGTGCATAAGACATGCTGGGTGTGTTACACTCATATGGGGTTCTGATGGTTTGTTTCCTTTCCTTTCAGATCCTGGGATTCCTGATTATAGCGGCCCTCCAGCTCTGTTGCCTGGATAGTCTTTCTTTTTAAAGAAAAGAAAATGGGGATATTTTTTATATAAGATATATATATATATATATATATATATACTTTTATATATATATATACTTTTATATATATATATATATACTTTTATATATATATATTTAGATTATTAAGGGGGACCTTTCTTTGTAAAAAAAAAAAAAATAAAAACCCTCCCTTCCGGGACATTTTGTATAAGGGGGCATCCCGGGTTGGCTTATGCCTTAAAACCCAAATAATTGCGATACCATAAATCACCAATATGGAGGCTTCCGTTATTGCCGGAAACGACTCTTCAGAGCCGTCCAGGGGGTGCGTAAGATGTGGGGCTTCGCTCCCAGCTGATGATGTCTTTATTTGCATTCCTTGTGCAAAGCAGAGCATTGTGCGTCAGTCTGTTGATCCGGCTGCTGGCCCGTCGCAACTTCCATCATCTCCTGCCTCTCCCTCCCTCTCCCTCCCTGTTCCGGACCCCGCATGACACTGTCAAAAGTGGGGATTCGCAATCCGAGGTGGCGGCAAGGTTGGCCAGCCTCCGGAAAGTATTGCCCGTTAAAGCAGGGTTGAAGGCCCCTGCAAAACGGAAGCGCCTGACTCCGGTACCTTCGGCTCCACAGGACGAGTTATGTGAGCCTGTGGAATGGTCCGATGGCTCCCCGGACGAGGAAGAATTCCTCTTGGAGTCAGATGAGCCTGCAGATCAGCTTGAGGCTGATGCGATTGGCGATGGGTCGGCGGGGGTTGCCCTTGACACCCCCTCTATTCTGGCTCAAATGTTTGAAATTTTGAATTTAGATCCGCCTGAGGCTGTCACCCTGCCAAGGGGCCGCGTTGGGTTTTTCCCAGACAGCACCACTTTGAGAGGGTGGTCCTTAAGGAATGGGAACATCCCACGTGGTTATCTGGGATCCCTTCCAGTTGGGAAAAGCGTTATCCCTTTCCGCCAGAATTGGTGAAGCTTTGGTCCGTCCCTCCTGACGTCGATACCCCTGTGCTAGGGCTCTCCAGCACGGCTATGGTACAGTCTGCTGAGACCACTGTCCCTAAAGAGGGGGAGGATCGTCTGATTGACCAGTATGCTCGCCATGGTTTTATTTATGCTGGGTCAACGATGTGCCCGGTGTGTGCTTCGGCCCTTCTTCTGTTGGCGGTCAGATCTGTAATCCAGGGGCTATACGAGGATCTCAATCCCGCTTGTAAAGAGTTCACTGCGCTTAAGCAGTGTGAATCTTTTGTCCTATATTCTATCCGCTCAGGACGATGCGCTGGCTATGAGTAGCAAGACAGCGGCAATGCTGGTGGCCATTCGTCGGTCTGTATGGCTGCGACAGTGCCGCTGAATCCGCCAATCAGCTTCTAAAAAGGTGCTCACAGCTCTCCCCTTTGTGGGGCTGCGTCTGTTTGGGGAGAGAATTGATTCAGTCGCAAAGGGTGGTAAGATGCCACAACGCAAGAGGCCTCGACGTCCCTTTAGGGGGGCAGGTTCTGGTAGGCCTTCCGTTCGAGGATACAGAGCGGGTAGGGGGGCTTCCTTTCCCTCTACCAGTCGTACAGGTTGGACTCGGGGGAGGGGCCGTGGCCGTCCCGCCCAGTCCTGGGGCTCCAAGCCCAAACCTGCTGGTAAGATTACGACACTTCTCCCAGGTTTTGGAACCGGGAAGTTCCGGACAGATGGATCCAGGAGATAGTGTCGTCCGGTTACCAGCTGGAATTCGAGTCTCGCCCTCCTTCACGGTTCTTTCGGTCTCGGGTGCCCATCGATCCTTTGGCCGCACAGGGGCTCCTGGCGTCGGTAAGGAATCTGCTAGAGATGGCGGTCATCTGGCCGGTACCGCGCTTAGAGATGGGCCTCGGTTTCTACTCCAATCTGTTCGCAGTCCCCAAGAAAGATGGGTCAGTTCGTCCCGTCTTGGACCTAAAATTACTCAACAGGCTCATCCGGTTTCGGAAGTTTCGCATGGAAACCTTGCGTACTGCCGTCGGCTCTCTTCGGCAAGGGGACTTCATGACGTCCATAGACATCAAGGATGCTTACCTTCATGTTCCCATCTGCCACGCTCATCAACGTTTTCTTCGATTCGTGATGAAGGATCAGCATTATCAATTCGTGGCACTTCCGTTTGGCCTTACCTCAGCTCCAAGAGTGTTCACCAAGGTGCTGGCAGGGGTCATGGCCATTTTCAGATCTCGGGGAATTCGTGTCGTACCTTATTTGGACGACCTTCTCATCATGGCTCCGTCGCTCAATCAATCGGAGACAGACACCAGCATGGTGGTCTCCACGCTGGAAAGCTTTGGTTGGGTGATCAACTTCCCCAAGTCCTCCCTCGCTCCGGCCAGGGTGGTGTCCTTCCTGGGGATGCAGTTGGACTCTCATCAGCACAGAGTGTTTCTTCCCCAGTCCAAAATTCATCTGATTCAGGAGTTAGCTCGGGTCCTACTCTCCAATCCTCGGCCGTCCATCCGTCTGGGGATGAGGCTGGTAGGGTTGATGGTTGCCTCCTTCGAGGCAGTTCCTTTTGCTCAATTCCACACGAGGACGCTTCAGCTTTATCTGTTGGCGTCTTGGGACCGACGGCCTCGGTCGCTGGATCAGCCCTTCCAGTTGTCCTCCCAGGTGCGGCAGTCCCTCCAGTGGTGGTTGGTCTCGACCAATCTCGTGAAGGGCAGGTCTTTCCTGACCCCCCTTTGGGAAATTGTCACCACGGACGCCAGTCTGTCGGGATGGGGCGGATTCTGGAAGGAGCTGCAGTTCCAGGGGCAGTGGGGGCCTCAGGAGGCCCACTTACCCATCAATATTCTGGAACTGAGAGCCATCCGTCAGGTGCTTGCTCTCCTGACTCAGCACGTCCTGGGCCTTCCGGTCCAGGTGCGTTCAGACAATCGAACAGCGGTTGCTTACATCAATCATCAGGGAGGGACTCGCAGCCCGAGTGCTCTCAGGGAGGTGTCCCTGATCCTGACCTGGGCAGAGGCCCATGTTCCTTGTCTTTCGGCGGTATACATTCCAGGAGTGGAGAACCAGGAAGCGGACCGGTTGAGCAGGGGCTCTCCCCGTCTGTGAGAATGGGCTCTCCATCCTCGGGTGTTTCGCTCACTGTGTCTCCGATGGGGGACACCGGAGGTGGACCTGTTTGCCTCTCGTCACAATCGCAGGCTCCCGAACTTCGTGTCGCTCTCCCAGGATCCTCTGGCTCTGGCAGTGGACGCCATGTCCCTGAGCTGGGGGGATCTGGGATTTCTATACCTGTTTCCTCCGATACCTATGCTAGGCAGGGTGCTTCGGAAGTTGGCTCTGGAAAGGGTGTCTCGTGGCCCCAAGGTGGCCAAGGCGAGTGTGGTTCGCAGACATCGTTCGGCTGGCAGTGGACCAAGTCGTTCTGCCTCTTCGGCCCGATTTGCTCACTCAGGGTCGATTGTGTTACCCCAATTTACCAGCGCTAGGTTTGACGGCCTAGCTGCTGAGACCTCCATCCTGAAGGAGGAGGGTCTTTCTGATTCAGTCGTTAAGACTCTGATCATTGCTCGGAAGAGGTCTTCTTCTATCATCTACTATAGGACTTGGAAAGCCTATATCGCTTGGTGCGAGATAAGATCTTTTCCTTGTAGGGTCTTTTCAGTCTCCAGGATTCTGGAGTTTTTACAATCAGGGCTGGACTCTGGTCTTCAGCTTAGTACGTTGAAAGGGCAAGTTTCTGCCTTATCTATCTTTTTTCAGAAGCGTGTTGCGCTTAAGCCTTTAGTTAAAACCTTTTTCCAGGGGGTTACGCATGTGCGGCCTCCCAGGAAACCATTACTCCCGGTTTGGGATTTGAATTTGGTTCTTTCTGCTCTTCAGGCTCCTCCTTTTGAGCCTTTGCAAGATATTGCTTTGTCTACCCTGACTCAGAAGATTGTCTTCTTGGTAGCTATCACTTCGGTCCGGCGTGTCTCAGAGTTGGCGGCCTTGACTATCCAGGCACCTTACTTTGAGAGGCATCAGGATAAAGTGGTTTTTCGGTTCAAGCCAGACTTTCTTCCCAAGGTTGTTTCTGCTTTTCATTTGAAACAAGACATTGTTCTTCCCTCCTTATGTCCTACTCCTAAGAATGACAAAGAGAGGGTGTTGCATTGCTTGGATGTAGTACGCTGTGTTAAGTACTACTTGATTATCACGTCTCCTTTTCGTAGGACGGATTCCTTTTTTGTTGTGCCCCGTGGGCCTAAGAAGGGTTTGGCACCAGCCAAATCTGCCATTAGCAAGTGGATACGTCAGGCCGTTACTGCGGCCTATTCTGCTAAGGGGAAAGTTCCCCCTTTTCGTATCACTGCTCATTCTACTCGCGCCATTGGGGCGTCTTGGGCTTTTCAGCACCAAGCTTCTGTTGAACAAGTTTGTAAGGCCGCCACTTGGTCTTCTGTTCATACTTTTTCTAAGTTTTACAAAGTTGATGTGCGAGCCTCAGCGGATGCTGTTTTTGGCCGCAAGGTTCTGCAGACTGCAGTCATTTAAGTTATGCTTCACCTGGCCTTGAGTTGCCCATCCCTTGTGGACACTGCTTTTGGATGTCCCAATAAGTGAAGAATATTTAAAAGTGAAGCGGGGTGTGTGGCACACCAAGAATAATACCATTTTGTGAGTACTCACCTGAAAAATGGATATTGTTGGTGTGCCACACACCCCGCTTCACTCCCACCCTTTTCGGTAGTTCCGAAGCCTTTATATGGTGAAGCTTTTTATTTATATCAAATTTGATTTTGAGGTTACCGGTGGAATACTGGTACCTTGTCTTTCTGCTTTTTTAATATACTGGTGATTGAAGGGAGGTACCAGGTATATATAGGCCGGAAGGGGGCTCGTTACAAGACTTCCTCTCTGCACTACGTCACCTGGTGGTGGATTAACCCAATAAGTGAAGAATATTTAAAAGTGAAGCGGGGTGTGTGGCACACCAACAATATCCATTTTTCAGGTGAGTACTCACAAAATGGTATTTTCTATTTTATATGTCTTCTCTTCATTCACCCTGCTATGTGGGGTTCTGCGCACGTCGTGCTGATAGAGACCCGTGAGATCGATGGCCCCTGGGTGGCCCAGTGAACTGTGGATTTGTGGGAGGTCCCTGGGTATATGAAGGGCCGGGAGGAGCCTGTTTTTGCATGTCTGCAGTGAACAGTGCCCTCTGGTGGAGGATTACCCACGTGTAAGTATTATATTGGAGCAGGACGTACTGTATGCGTAGAATACCTTTCTACAGGTGAGTATTTCACAGAATTGTATTTTTCTGGTGGCTATTACTTCGGTCAGGCGTGTGTCTGAGCTGGCGGCTCTGTCTTTTCAGCCCCCATACTACGAGAGACACCAGGACAAGGTGGTGTTCTGCTTTAAGCCAGATTTCCTGCCAAAGGTGGTATCTGCCTTTCATTTGAATCAGGATATTGTTCTTCCTTTATTGTGTCCTAACCCTAGCAATGCTAAGGAAAGGGTTTTGCATTCATTGGATGTGGTCAGGTGTCTGAAGTATTACCTGGTAGTCACTGCAGCTTTCAGGAAGACTGATGCTCTTTTTGTGGTCCCTTCTGGTCCTAGGAAGGTACTATTAGCAAATGGATTCCTCAGGATGTGATTCAGGCCTATTCTGCTATGGGGAAGAATCCTCCCTTCCGCCTTACCGCTCATTCTACTCGTGCTATTGGTGCCTCTTGGGCCTTCCAGCACCAGGCTTCTGTTGAACAAGTTTGCAAGGCCGCTACTTGGTCTTCTGTTCATACCTTTTCAAAGTTTTACAAGGTTGATGTTAGGGCCTCAGCTGATGCTGTTTTTGGCCGCAAGGTTTTGCAGGCGGCAGTGGTTTAAACTGCCTGATGTCACCTTTTGTTGGGGGATCCCACCCTACTTTATGGACACTGCTATTGGATGTCCCAAGTGTAAGTATTATATCTGGAGCAGGACGTACTGTATACTAAGAATAATACAATTCTGTGAAATACTCGTAGAATTTATATTATTTGTATACAGTACGTCCTGCTCCACCCCACCCTGGTTTTTGCATTATTCTGGATCCCCTGTATGGTGATTGTTATCATTGTTATCATTACCAGTTGTTCTGGGTGGTTTAATTCTCCCGGCTTCTTGTTCACTGCTTTTTAATGCTGGGGATTTGTGGGAGGTCCCTGGGTATTTGAAGGGCCGGGAGGAGCCTGTTTTTCCATGTCTCTGCAGTGCAGCGCCATCTGGCGGAGGATAACCCAAGTGTAAGTATTATATCTGGAGCAGGACGTACTGTATACAAATAATATCAATTCTACAAGTGAGTATTTCACAGAATTGTATTTTTTCACCATTTTGCGTGATAGTTAACTGTGATTTTTGCAGAAATTTCCAAGAAAATTACATATTTTCTTTTTGTGGCAGAGTTTAGGCTTTAACATGAAATGTCTTGTTTTCTACTTTTTCTTATATATTTTTAAGTAAATAAGTAAAAAAAAATAAATGTATATATTTTAAATTAAAGAAAACCATATTGCATGTGAAAGCCCCATTTCTCCCGATTACAATGATACCACATATGTATCGGTAGCCCCCCGTTCCTGTCCAGGTGATCCCCTAAACTGAAAAGAGCACTTTATAACATTTACAAATAAAATACAACTACTATCCACATAATAAAGGGTTAAATAAAAAAAAAAAAAATTGGGATGGGGTCCCCCTTCATGGGAGGGGGGGGGGACACCATTTCTTGGGGGAATTTGAAGGTTTTTTTTGGGAGGCAGGTAATGGGGGGTCTCTGGGTTAATGGCAAGTCATCCACTAGCCACAGGTGACTTGCCAGACCCAGAGCCTTGTGAACTGGTATAGGGGTCTCGTAGATCCCTTACCAGTTCACAAAGGGTTAAAGGGTTAGAAGTAAAAAAAAACAAAAAAAACTCAGACACACTTTAAAAATAAAAAAAAAATAAATAAAAAAATACATTTTTTAAATTATTTTTTTTAAATACTTACCTCCCATCCATCCTTGTGTCCCACGCTAATCACTTAGGCTTCTGCTCTCCTGCTGCTGCTGGAAGCCTTTAAACCTACTGGGTTACAGATAACATAGGGTTAATTTTAAACAAAAAAAGGCATAAGGTCCCCCCTCCCAGGGAGGGGGACCCCATTTTTTTGGGGGGGGGATTTTTAAGGGTTAAAACCCTTAAAAATAAAAAAAAAAAAAAATGGCGTGAGGTCCCCCCTACCCAGTGTAACCAGCCTGTGACCAGCTATGGGGGCTTGTAGAACAGGGCGCAGGAGCCAGCTTTAGTGGCCCCTGGCCCTGCAGGCTACAAGCCGGCATAGCCTAGGGCCACGTCTCTTCTGCCCCCCCCCCCCTGGGCTTTGGGGAGGCAGGTAATTTCGGGGGCCAGGGGTTAATGGCAAGTCACGCAGGTGACTTGCCAGACCCCCGAGCCCTGTGAACTGGTATAGGGGTCACATGGACCCCTTACCAGTTCACAAAGGGTTAAAAGTAAAAAAAAAAAAAGACAAACACACTTTTTTTCAAATGACTTTATTAAAAAAAAAAAAAAAATTTACTTTACTCACCTCCGATCTTCATGTCCTGTGTCCCACGGCGATCAGATGCAGGTGACGGCTGGGCAGAGGAGGGGGGAGGCAGGCGATCGGAGGATCGCCTACCTCCCTCCTCCTCTGCCCAGCCGTCACTGGCATCTAACAGCTGAACTGCCGGGTGCCCTGGCACCCGGCGGTGACGTCATCGCCCCCGCCCCCGAAGGGGCGAGGCCAGAATCCAAGGTGGCGGCCGCCATCGGAAGCTGCGGAGGGAAGAGGGCTGTTATGCCCCCTCCAGAAGACGGAAGAGCAGGGGGGGGGTGATCGGAGCCCCCCCATGAAGAGGAGAGGCAGCAGGAGCCGGCGGGCGCGGAGGTGAGTAACTGTCATTTTTTAATTTTTTTTCTTTGCAGGCAAATCCCGGCGGCTGCTGAAACGGGGAGGTACCCTATTTTGGGCACTCCCCTGCAGCCGGAGGAGCCCCAATGGGCGATCGGAGCCCCTCTGGCTGAAGAGGAGACCCGGACGGATCAAACGAGGGGTCAGGTAAGTGATTTTTTAAAAAACTTTTTATTCTATTACTGGGGAAAGTCAGGCACGTAAAATTTACGTGGCTGGCGGTTAACTGCAGGGGAGGCAGCCACGTAAATTTTACGTGGCTGGCGTTTAAAGGGTTAAGGCTGCTGGCTGACAGGTGTTTAAGGCTGCTGGCTGACAGGTGTTTAAGGCTGCTGGCTGACAGGTGTTTAAGGCTGCTGGCTGACAGGTGTTTAAGGCTGCTGGCTGACAGGTGTTTAAGGCTGCTGGCTGACAGGTGTTTAAGGCTGCTGGCTGACAGGTGTTTAAGGCTGCTGGCTGACAGGTGTTTAAGGCTGCTGGCTGACAGGTGTTTAAGGCTGCTGGCTGACAGGTGTTTAAGGCTGCTGGCTGACAGGTGTTTAAGGCTGCTGGCTGACAGGTGTTTAAGGCTGCTGGCTGACAGGTGTTTAAGGCTGCTGGCTGACAGGTGTTTAAGGCTGCTGGCTGACAGGTGTTGAGTGGCGAGACTGAAGTGAAGTAAATATGTTCTATAGTATTAAGATCAGATCATTGGAAACGCTGCCTGATTGTGTGTAGGCAGCGCAGTGCGGCGATCCTCTCTGCTGCGGAGGCCTGGGGGGGTGGGGGAGGGGGTGTTGGATTTGCCGGCTATTTTGGTTACGGTTGATCCTCTGCGTCACTCCCCGGCGCCTCGCTGCTGCATCATTTCCCAGCGCTGACAGGCGCATCCAGCTGTCGCAGAGCGGATTAGAATATTGCGATACAGCAGCTGCGTGCCTTGTCGGGGGTTAGGAAAACAGCGCTGATCCTCCTTCACCCCCCGCTCTCACGGAGCTGCCGAAGCCCTCGTCCCACACTGCTGCAGTGACCTCCCCAGAGCCATGATCACAGGTAGACGCTTTTGTTTCTCTTTCTCTCCCATTTCTGGTAGTCGTTCACCCCTCTTGGCATCGCTAGGAGAAGCCGTCATCTTGCTGGAGCAGAGCAGGGATGAGTTTGAAAGCCGTGGGCAGGGATCCAGCCCAAGTGCTGAGGCTGTGACTTTAACCCTTTCAGGGTGTTGCCGCTGTCATTCTATCTAAGAGAAGAAATTCCGATGGGGTTCAGGGATGCCCTTGAATTTTCTAGAATTAGGCCTAAAATCCCTGCCTGTGATTGGACCACCATACTTGCTCGATGTATCCGTGCTGGGCTCACTTAGCTTTCTAGTTGGATGGTTGCTGACAGCCATCGGCCACTTACAACAGCCCTCAATCCAAAATACTGCTAGGGGCTGTCTCACAGCTTTGCAGAATCCTCTAGTATTCCTGAGACAGAGCCTGGTTCTTAATATTCTTAGAGGAACGCATGAGAAATAATCCCTTAATGGATGGATTTTTTTTGTAGCTCTAGCCATGGAGAGACCGGTTCAAGCAAGAATGTTTCCCACTTGGGACCTGATCTTAGTCCAGGGATTAACCCTGTCTTAATTCGAACCACTTAAGGATCCCCCCTAAAGCTGCGTACCTGTAAGGTAGCCTTCATTCTTTCTATCATTTCAGGTGGAAGAGTCAGCGATTTACAGGGCCTGTTCATTCAGGCACATACTTAAGTGTTTCAGGACAGGATACTTTTTAAGGCCAGATCCGCTTTATTTGCCAAAGATTCCAACAAAATTTCACCTATCCCAGGAAGTGGTCCTACTGGCAATTGAGCAGGCTCAGGGACAGGATTTCAGCCAGTTAGAACTTGTAAAAGAAGAATGCTCCTAGCATTTATTTTATTTTTATTGAATCGACCAAGGATCGGAGAAGATAAGATCCTTCAAGCCTCCAGAGCTTCCATCGCAAGATGGATTAAGGACGCTATCATGGTAACATATCTGGCTACAGGAACTTCCAGATGTTCCGGAGGGCATCAAGGCACACTCTACCAGATTCAGGTCAGCTTCTTGGGCATACAGTGGCGGCATTTCCCTTAATATGCAAGGCAGCCACTTGATCATCTCTGCACACCTATCGGAAACATTTATAAGGAGACCCTGCAGAGGGGGCAGGGTTCATTCGGAGTTGGCCCACTTGACAGCCAGCATAGGGAAAGCAGGCGAATTTAACCCTTTGCCTGGTATGTTTCTTTAATAAACTCCCATGATGCTTCACTTTAGTTGCAACTACGGTAACTCACTCCAAAATGTTAACATTGTTCTCAAAATATGCCATAGAGGCCGGTAAATGCTGGGGTCAGGTCTTTTGTAACCCGTTGAGTTTAACACTGGTAGAGCAGCTAACGAAAAATCTGTGGATGTTGCAGAAAAAAAAATGGAGCTGCCACCAAGTCTGTACTTTGTACCCAGTGTGTTTCCATTCATGTCCATTGTTGATTTCTCATTCTCACATATTTGTAGGACTATTACAAGACTGGGATCATCCGCTGCCCCGACGGAATTTCCATCCCCGAGCTGCGAGAGGCCTGTGACTACCTGTGCATCTCCTTCGAGTACAGCACCATTAAATGCAGAGACCTCAGTGAGTATTTGATCTCTTGTCTCTTGAACTAGAATTGGTCGAGGTTGGGAAAGTCTGGCCCCACAGACTGAGGGGGGGGGGCATGCCAAAGTGCCTGGCAGGGCGCTCATAGTCTACAAATGTGACATTGTCCCAGTTTCACACACTGCAGTCTCTTTATCTTCATGTCTCCTGTCTTCCCCCTGTAGGTGCTCTTATGCATGAGCTATCCAATGACGGCGCCCGGCGACAGTTTGAGTTCTACCTGGAGGAGATGATCCTGCCGCTGATGGTGGCCAGTGCACAGAGCGGGGAGCGAGAGTGCCATATCGTGGTGCTGACTGATGACGATGTGGTGGACTGGGATGAGGAGTACCCCCCACAAATGGGAGAGGAGTATTCGCAGAGTAAGGCCATCTTTTGTGTAATTGTACAGATTATGAGGGCTTCATCTAGATACCCTCACTGCAGTCCTGGTCTCTCACAGGAGTTTACAATCTAATGTCTGCCACACAAAATACATTGGTTATAGAGTGTAGTCTTTAGGGTTGTGTAAAGAATGAGGAGCACCCACGCATGTATGGGGCTGAAGGATTCCAGGAGAATGGATGGCTTCAGGGCAGACAGATGAACAGTTAGTTGTAAGGCAGGCTGATAGATGGCTTCAGATGTGTGGATAATTTTGGGGAAAATGGATGGATGGACTCGGAGCAGACTAATGGATAGATTGATTTAGGGCAGGCAGATGGATGGATAATTGGAAGCCGAGCAGGCAGATGGATGGATAATTGGAAGCCGAGCAGGCAGATGGATGGTTTTGGTACAGTAGACTGGATGGATTCAGAGAAGATGGATTTAGGATAGGTAGGTAGATCGATGAATGAATTTGGGTTAGGGGGATGGATTCAAGGCAGGCAGATATATAGAAGGTTTTAGGGTGGCTAGACGGATGGATGGATTCACGGCAGGAGGGATAGGTGGTTTCAGGGCAGGCAGATGGATGGATAGATGTGGGGTAAGCCGGTTAGATTTGAAGCAGGCAGCTGGCTAGATAGATTGATTTGGGGCAAACTGATTCTGGGCAGGCAGATGGATGGATGTTTGTATTGAGGGCAGGCGGGTGCATGGCTAGATTCGGAGTGTGTTCATTCGGAGTTGGGGGATGGATAGATTCTGAGCAGCCAGGCATATGGATGGTTTTGGGGCAGGTGGATGGATGGCTTCAGGGCAGGCAGATGGGTGGATTGTTTTGGCGTTAGGCAGATGGATGGATTTGGAGCATTCTAATGGATGGATTGATTTGGGGCAGACCAATGGAATCGGAGCATGCGGAGGGATCGATGATTGTATTCGGGGCAGGAATTTGGATGGTTGGTTCTTGGGCAGGCGTTTGGATAGTTGGTTCTTGGGCAAGCGTTTGGATGGTTGGTTCTTGGGCAGGCGTTTGGATGGTTGGTTCTTGGGCAGGCGTTTGGATGGTTGGTTCTTGGGCAGGCGTTTTGGATGGATGGTTTTTGGGCAGGCGTTTTGGATGGATGGTTTTTGGGCAGGCGTTTTGGATGGATGGTTTTTGGGCAGGCGTTTTGGATGGATGGTTTTTGGGCAGGCGTTTTGGATGGATGGTTTTTGGGCAGGCGTTTTGGATGGATGGTTTTTGGGCAGGCGTTTTGGATGGTTCGTTCTTGGGCAGGCGTTTGGATGGTTGGTTCTTGGGCAGGCGTTTGGATGGTTGGTTCTTGGGCAGGCGTTTGGATGGTTGGTTCTTGGGCAGGCGTTTGGATGGTTGGTTCTTGGGCAGGCGTTTGGATGGTTGGTTCTTGGGCAGGCGTTTGGATGGTTGGTTCTTGGGCAGGCGTTTTGGATGGATGGTTTTTGGGCAGGCGTTTTGGATGGTTCGTTCTTGGGCAGGCGTTTGGATGGTTGGTTCTTGGGCAGGCGTTTGGATGGTTGGTTCTTGGGCAGGCGTTTGGATGGTTGGTTCTTGGGCAGGCGTTTGGATGGTTGGTTCTTGGGCAGGCGTTTGGATGGTTGGTTCTTGGGCAGGCGTTTGGATGGTTGGTTCTTGGGCAGGCGTTTGGATGGTTGGTTCTTGGGCAGGCGTTTGGATGGTTGGTTCTTGGGCAGGCGTTTTGGATGGATGGTTTTTGGGCAGGCGTTTTGGATGGATGGTGTTTGGGCAGGCCTTTTGGATGGATGGTGTTTGGGCAGGCCTTTTGGATGGATGGTGTTTGGGCAGGCCTTTTGGATGGATGGTGTTTGGGCAGGCCTGATGGATGGTGTTTGGGCAGGCCTGATGGATGGATGGTGTTTGGGCAGGCCTTTTGGATGGATGGTTTTTGGGCAGGCGTTTTGGATGGATGGTGTTTGGGCAGGCGTTTTGGATGGATGGTGTTTGGGCAGGCCTTTTGGATGGATGGTGTTTGGGCAGGCCTTTTGGATGGATGGTGTTTGGGCAGGCCTTTTGGATGGATGGTTTTTGGGCAGGCCTTTTGGATGGATGGTTTTTGGGCAGGCCTTTTGGATGGATGGTTTTTGGGCAGGCCTTTTGGATGGATGGTTTTTGGGCAGGCCTTTTGGATGGATGGTTTTTGGGCAGGCCTTTTGGGTGGCTGGTTGAATGTTTTTTGGGCAGGTGGATGAATGTTTTTTGGGCAGGCAAGATGGATGAATGCATGGATGGATTCAGGGCGGGCAGGGACATGGATGGATTCAGGGTAGGTAGATGTATTGAATAGAAATATATATATAGAAATTCAGAGTTATTAAATCGCTAATCTGTTTGTTTTTAACCATTTCCAAACTGATCCCTCAGGAAAACTATGCAAAGCAGATAATTGTAAACAAACTACTATAATTTTTATTAAGTCACACATTATACTAAAACAATTGAAATCATGTGTGTGATTTGTTTCCTGTGCTTTGGAGATTTTGTTTTTCTCCTAATGGATCAATTTGGGGTTAGCTGCCCCATTTTGTTTTTTTTTTCTGGTTTTCTTTGTCTGTGTCTCATTCCACTCCAGGGCGTCACCAAATCAGATACGAATGGGATAACTCCCGGGCGAAAGCGGGATTGCAAAATAGAAGGTGTGGTCTCTCCCAGCCTACATATACTTCCACCACCCTCCAGATTCATTCTTGCATTTGGACTGGACTGCAAAAGTTATGCACAAATTTATTTTCCTGGTCTTTTTTTATTTTTCTTATTAAAGCCATTTTTTCAAGAAGTGGGGGATTTTAACCCTGTCTGCCTTCCAGGCCCTTATGTTCCCACTGATCCGGAAGAACCCACTGCTAATGCCCCCTGGATTCTTTAAAGTGGTGGTGGTGATACTGCGAAGATAGAAGATGGCTCTTTATATTGCGCAGGTGAGCGGGGCAACCAAGCCTGCGGCCCTGCATGTCTATTTCCACCCGCTTCCAGACCCTCTGTGCCTCCCAACCTTGGCGGATCGGGTGAAGGTAGAGGAGCACTAGGGTCAGGTGCTCAAGGAGCGCTGCTCCAAGCCGCAGACCCCCCCCCCCCCCCCATGTCCTGGCCCCTACCGCTGACTGCCTGCTCTCCTCTCCCCAGCGGGGGGGGGGGGGGGGGTTGTAGCGGCGGTTTGTTATTAATGCTGCCTGTGTTCGCCGCCGCCTTGTACTCCGCTCCGCGGCGGGCGGCGTTATTGTTGTGAGGCGTCTTTGGGCTGCAATGGCAGCGGCACGGGTCACGTGAGTGCTGTTTTCGCGCTCTTCGGGGGGGGGGGCCGTGCCAGGGGATGCCGCGTGTCGCGTCCCCCCCCCCCCTCCCCCCCCCCCCTGCGGCCCGCCCCTCGAGGTTCTCGTTCTGGCGTCATTTTGAGCCTGCTGGGCTTCTGGGGCCTCTCTTCTCCCGTGGGCTGCGGCGGTGATCGATTCCTGTGTCGCTTTCTCCCGTGGCCTGGCGGCTTGATGATCTTCTGCCTTCGGTCTCCTTGGTCTGTGAGTCCCCTTTGGGGGTATTGTTTTTCCTTGGGGCATGTGCTGCAGGATGCTTATGGGCATGTTTGCTTATGTCTTTCAGGCGGGACAACTGTGTGTTGTGGTTTCTCCCGGTTCTGCCCCTCCCCCCCCCCCCCCCCCCAATCTCTCCTTTCCTGGTTCTTTTGGGGTCATCCCAGGTGGCTTTTTATTAGCCCTTACCCTGTGCTGGCCTATTGCGCCTGTATTAATCACCATATGGAGGCTTCTGGGGATAGCGTGCTTGGGGGTCCTTCGGGGCAATCTCGGCTGTGTGTTATGTGCGGGGCATCCCCTTTGGTGGCGCGGTTTGTGTGCCGTGCGCCCAAAGTATCATTGCGGACCAGGCTGGGTTGAGCGCTTCTCTTCCCAGTTCTTCCCAGCGATGGTCGTGCCCCCTGAGGTGGACGCTCCCGTCCTTGGACTGTCCAACACCTTGGTCATGCCTTCTCCTGACACTACTACACTGCGTGACAGCGCGGATCGGCATGGATCAGCTGGCCTGCCATGCCTTTACATTTCTGGGGGCTGGGCTGCGTCCTGTCTGTGCCGCTGCCATTACAGCTATTGCCCTTTAGAAAAAGCTCAAGCGTCTCACTGATGGCGCTATGGCTGGTAGGAGAAGGGAGGATTATAGGGCCCTCTTGCCTTGCTCTGATTTCATCACCTTTGTCCTTACTGCCATGGATGATGCGGTCCGGCTGGGTGGTAGGGCCTCGGCCCTCCTGGTGGCTATGCGCTGCTCTGTCTGGTTGCGTCAGTGGGCAGCCGACGCTGCAGCTAAGAAGGCTCTCACTGGGCTCCCCTTTGCGGGGCTGCGGCTCTTTGGTGAGCGTCTGGATGCTCTAGCCAAGGATGGTAGGTTACCTCAGCGTAGGAAGCAGCCTCGGCCCTTTCGGGGTACTTCCTCCTCCTCCTCCTTCTCCTTTCGTCCCTCTAGGGGAGGTCGTGGCTCCCTCTTCCCGGGTAGCCGCAGAGAGTCTTGGGGCCGTGGCAGGTCCCGTGGCCGCCCGGTCTCTCTTGGGGGGCCAAGCCCAAACCCCCTCCCAAGGGTCCTCAGGCATGAGGAGGCGCCCTCACCCAACCGGGTGGGGGGACGGCTTCGCCTCTTTGCTCAGGTCTGGAGGCTCCGCGTTTCAGACCGGTGGATTCAGGAGATGGTTTCCTCCGGTTACAAGATAGTTTGCAGCCTGGCCACCCCCGAGTCCGCCCCCCGTCTCAAAACCCTCTGTCAGCTCAGGGTTTGCGCCTTGCAGTTCAACGTCTGTTGGAGTCAGGAGTCATTTGTCTGGTGCCTTCCCAAGAACAGGGTCAGGGGTACTTCTCCAATCTTTTCACGGTCCCCGAAAAGTACGGGTCTCTGAGGCCCATCCTGGACTTGAAAGGTCTCAACAAGTTTGTCAGGTTCAAGCACTTTCACATGGAGACGCTACGCTCGGCTGTCAGTACCCTTCGGCCGGGCGACTTCATGACCACCGTGGACATCAAGGATGCCTATCTTCACTTGCCAATCTTTCCAGGTCATCAGAGATTCCTGAGGTTCGCTCTGGAGGATCAGCGTTACCAGTTTGTGGCTTTACCGTTCAGTATCACCTCGGCGCCTCGGGTGTTCACCAAGGTGCTGGCGGGCATTATGGCTCTGCTGTGGAAACAGGGCGTTCGCATCCTTCTTTACCTTGACGACATTCTGATTGCGGCTCAGTCTCTTCATCAGTCTGAGAAGGATACTCAGGTGGTGACCTCCACTCTCAAGTCCTTCGGCTGGGTGATCAGCTTCCCCAAGTCTTCACTGTCTCCGCCTTTGGTGAGGTCCTTTATGGGCATGAATCTGGATACCTCTCAGGTCAAGGTATTCCTACCTCAGCAGAAAGTGGAGGGCCTTCCCTCTGTTCCCTCTACTGGGCAGGGTCATGCGCAAGATAGCCCAGGAGGGGGGTGCCAGCCATCCTGGTGGCCCCCTGTTGGCCAAGAAGGGTGTGGTTCGCAGACGTCGTGCAGTTTGCAGTAGATTAGTACGTCTTGCCCAAGGATTTAGATCTTCTCACTCGGGGGCAGCTACGCCATCCCAATTTACAAACGCTGGCTTTAACGGCTTGGCTTCTGAAACCTCCATCTTGATGGAAAAGGGGTTGCCTGCCCCTGTTGTGGATACCATGATTCGAGCTAGGAAGAAGTCCTCGTCCTTTATCTATTACAGGGTCTGGCATGCTTACATTGCCTGGTGTGAGTCCAAGTCTCTTCCCTGTCGGGTTTTTTCCATCCCCAGGATTCTGGAATTTTTGCAACATGGTTTGGATTCCGGCCTTCAACTTGGTACCGTCAAGGGCCATGTCTAAGCTCTGGCAATTTTTTTCCAAAGATCCTTTGACAGTCAACGGTTGGTTAAGACCTTTTTCCAGGGTGTCACTCATGTGCTTCCACCTCGTAAGCCTATGCTACCAGTCTGGGACTTGAATCTGGTGTTGTCTGCTCTGCAGGGTCCTCCCTTTGAGCCTATTCGTGGGGTTGCCTTGCCCTTTCTCACTCTTAAAGTAGCCTTTTTGGTGGCTATCACTTCTGTCAGGCGAGTTTCTGAACTGGCAGCGCTTTCCATCAAACCTCCTTATTTTGAGCGGCATCAGGATAAGGTGGTGTTTCGGCTTAAGCCGGATTTCTTGCCTAAGGTCGTGTCTGCCTTTCATCTCAATCAGGACATTGTTTTGCCTTCTTTGTGTCCTAATCCTGCTAATTCCAAGGAGCGGACGCTGCATTCTTTGGATGTGGTCAGGGCTCTGAAGTTTTATTTGGTCGCTACTGAGCCTTTCGTGAAATCTGATGCTCTTTTTGTTCTTACTTCTAGGAAGGGTTCGTCTCCGGCTAAATCCACTATCAGCAAGTGGATCCGTCAGGCTGTGGTACAAGCCTATTCTGCTAAGGGGAAGGAACCTCCCTTTAGAATTACTGCTCATTCCACTTGTGCTATTGGTGCCTCTTGGGCTTTCCAGCACCAAGCTTCTGTTGCACAAGTTTGCAAGGCCGCTACTTGGTCTTCTGTTCATACTTTTTCCAAGTTTTACAAGGTTGATGTTAAGGCCTCAGCGGATGCTGCTTTTGGCCGCAAGGTGCTTCAGGCGGTGGTGACTTGAACTGCCGGCCGTTACTCATTGGGGATCCCACCCTACTTTTGGACACTGCTTTTGGATGTCCCAACTGTTATGAATACCGAAGCAGGCCATGCCATGCAATAAAGAAAAAAGCAATTCTGTGAGTACTCACCTGTAGAATTGTTTGTTTTTGCATGGCACGGCCTGCTTCGACCCACCCTTGTTATCGTTATTCTTGGTTGCCTCTTTATGGTGATTGTTAATTGGGGTTCTTTACCTTTTTTACATTTTTTACCTTTATTCTCTCCCGGCTTCTTGTCTCACTGCTTGTCTACGCTGGGAACTCTATGGTTAATCCTGTTTTTATAGGGGGCCGGGAGATGCCACAGCTCTTCTGCAGTACACTGTGCCACCTTGTGGCGTAATAACCCAACTGTTATGAATACCGAAGCAGGCTGTGCCATGCAAGAACAAAAACAATTCTACAGGTGAGTACTCACAGAATTGCTTATTCTCAGTGTGTCACACACCCCGCTTTAATTCTTACGATCGGGTTACTCCACCAGCAGGTGGCGACGTTGCAGAGAGAAGTCTTGAAAACGAGCCCCCTTCCGGCCTATATATACCTGGGACCTCCCACTTAACACCAGTGTTTTCTCTCTGCAAGATGCGACAAGATAGAAGAAAGAAGTCTCCTGCTTGCAGGTAGCCGGGGTCAATCCCCGGCACCCCCTTTTGGTCTATTTCTGCCCAGTTCAATTGTTCACATGCCTAGATGGTTAATGGAAGCCTCCCAGGCTGCTGGCTGGGCAACGGTAGATGGCACTAGGTGCCTAGGAGCTTATCTCCTCCGCTCGACCCCACGCGTGGGTCAATGCGGCTATCCGGCATGGTGATCCGGATTTGGGATGCCCCTGTCCCGAGGTTCCCCTTTGGCCATTCTCTCCCGCTACGGTCCCTTCTCCCTTCACTTTGGGGGAGGGGGGGGGGTGGTTTGGGGGGTGCTTATACTGTTTGTATGTTGTGTTTTTAAAGCTTACTATGTGTGGAGCGATGGCAGTCTCAGGCTCAGCGCCGCGGTGTGTGGTCACGTGGTCTGAGCTGCTGGGGCTCTGTTTTTTGCTATGCATGCTTTCCCCCCACTGACTCAGAGGGCGTCGGGGCGCCCTCTCTGCACGCGGCACCGCCATTTGGGCCGCGTTGTTTGAATATGGGGGGCCGGGGCTGCGGCCCGCGCTCGGTGACGCGATGGCGGGGGCGTGGCCTGAGCACGTTATCTCGCAGCTCGGGCCCGCCGCACTTCCTCCTTCTAATCAAGGAGTCAGGTGCGGGGGACTCGGCTGGAGGAAGCTGCGTGCCTGGCTGCTGCTGCTGCTCTTCATGCGCCTTTCAGGTAAACGGTCCCCACCTCGCGTGTGGGGCCATCTTGTTTTGCTATAAGTTTGCTTCCGCATATGTAAAGCTTGTATGTGTGGTGGCGCTTCAGCTTAACTCCTTAAAGCACTTATGGCTTGGCTATTGATGTATATGCTACTATGTACCTTTTATTCTGTTTATGAATGAATGTGCTGCATGCTGCCTATTCTTCTAGGGGTCTGACTGTTGTCTCTTTTCCCCTACAGATCCTGGGATCCCCTCACTGCAGTGGCTCTCCCGGTTCTGTTATACCTGGCTAGTCTTATTACTCTAAATTGGGTTTTTTCCTAAGTTTTTTTTGAAAAAAAAGAAAAAAAAAAATTAATTTAAATCCTCCTTTTCCCGGGACATTAATTATAAAGGGGCATCCCGGGTGGCTTAATGCGTAAAACCCTGGGTTGTTGCGAATACCATAATTTCACCATATGGAGGCTTCCGACATTACCGGAAACGGCTCTTCGGGGCTATCCAGGCTGTGTGGGGGTTGTGGGGCTCCGCTCCCAGGCGATGATGTCATATTATGCGTTCCATGTGCAAAGAATATTGCGCGCCAGTCCGTCGCTCCGGCTTCGGGCTCCTCGCAACCTCCGTCATCTCCTACCCCCCCTCCCTTATTCCGGACCCGAGGTCCGAGGTGTGTGCACGATTGGCCAACCTCGAGAAAATAATTTCCGCCAAAGTAGCTCAGAAGGCTACAGCGAAGCGGAAACACCTTGAAATATTGGATTGGTCCGATTGTCCCCCTGATGAGGAGGGGGAACTCCTTGAGGAGTCGGATGAGCCTGCAGAGCAGCTAGGGATTGACGCTGCTGGCGATCGGGCTGAGGGGGTGTCCCTTGACACCCCTTCCATTTTGGCTCAAATGTTTGAAATTTTGAATTTGGATCCGCCCGAGGCGCTCCCCCTGGGTGAGTTATTTGATGTTCCCCAGCCTCGTTTGGTGTTTCCCAGGCAACAACACTTTATGAGGGTTGTCCTTAAGGAATGGGAACAACCCACGCGCCTGGCTGGAATTCCTCCTAGTTGGGATAAACGCTATCCCTTTCCGGAGGATTCGGTGAAGCTTTGGTCAGTTCCCCCTGACGTCGATACCCCTGTGTTAGGGCTGTCTAGCACGGCTGTGGTACACTCTTCTGACACCACTGCCATTAAGGATAGTGAGGATCGTCAGATTGATCAATTGGCTCGCCATGGTTTTATCAGTGCCGGATCGACACTGCGGCCAGTGTGTGCTTCGGCGCTTCTTCTGTTGGCAGTTAGGTCCATTATTAGGGATCTGTGCGCAGGTCTTGATCCCGCTTGTGATGAGTTTAGTTCTCTCAAGCAGTATGAGTCGTTTATTTCCTTTGTCTTGACCGCTCAGGACGATGCTCTGGCAATGAGTAGCAGGACAGCGGCACTGCTGGTTGCAATTCGTCGGTCAGTGTGGCTGCGCCAGTGGACGGCGGACTTTATCTCTAAAAAGGTGCTTACAGCGCTCCCTTTTTTGGGTTTGCGCCTGTTTGGCGATTAAATTAGATTCAGTTGCCAAAGGTGGTAAATTGCTTCAACGCAAGAGGCCTCGTCGCTCCTTTAGGGGTGCAAGTGCCTTTAATCCTTCCTTTCAGGGAGTCAGAGCAGGCAGGGGGGCTTCCTTTCCCGCTACCAGAGGTGCAGGTTGGACCCGGGGGAGGGGCCGTGGCCGTCCCGGTCAGTCCTGGGGCGCCAAGCCCAAACCTGCTGGTAAGCCCGCTTAGCAATGAGGGGCTGCCCTCACCCGTGCGGGTGGGGGGACGATTGCGACACTTCTACCTGGTCTGGGACCAGGAGGTTCCGGACAGATGGATCCAGGAGGTGGTGTCGTCCGGTTACAAACTGGAGTTCGAGTCTCGCCCTCCTTCACGGTTCTTTCGGTCTCGGGTGCCCACCGATCCTTTGGGGCTCCTGGCGTCTGTAAGGAATTTTCTGGAAATGGCGGTCATCCGGCCGGAGCCGCGCTTAGAGGTGGGCCTCGGTTTCTACTCCAATCTTTTCACAGTCTCCAAGAAGGACGGGTCGGTTCGTCCTGTCCTGGACCTGAAATTGCTCAACAGGTTCATTCGTACTCGGAAGTTTCGCATGGAAACTCTGCGTTCGGCCATCGGTTCTCTTCGGCAGGGGGACTTCATGACGTCCATAGACATCAAGGATGCTTACCTTCATGTTCCCATCTGCCAGGCTCATCAGCGTTTTCTTCGGTTCGTGATGAAGGATCAGCATTTTCAATTCGTGGCACTTCCGTTTGCCTCGGCTCCAAGAGTTCACCAAGGTGCTGGCAGGGGTGATGGCCATTCTCAGATCTCGGGGCGTTCGTGTCGTACCTTATTTGGACGACCTTCTCATCATGGCTCCGTCCCTCAATCAATCAGAGACAGACACCAGGATGGTGGTCTCCACGCTGGAAAGCTTCGGTTGGGTGATCAACTTCCCCAAGTCCTCCCTCGCTCCGGCCAGGGTGGTGTCCTTTCTGGGAATGCGGTTGGACTCTTGTCAACACAGGGCGTTTCTCCCTCAGTCCAAAATTTATCTGATTCAGGAGTTGGCTCGGGTCCTTCTTTCCAATCCTCGGCCGTCCATCCGTCTGGGGATGAGGCTGGTAGGGTTGATGGTTGCCTCGTTCGAGGCAGTTCCTTTTGCTCAATTTCACACGAGGACGCTTCAGCTTCATCTGTTGACGTCCTGGGACTGGCGACCACGATCGTTGGATCGGCCCTTCCAGTTGTCCTCCCGGGTCTGGCAGTCCCTCCAATGGTCGTTGGTCTCGACCAATCTCTTGAGGGGCAGGTCCTTCCTGACTCCTCTCTGGGAAATTGTCACCACGGACGCCAGTCTTTTGGGATGGGGGGGATTCTGGAAGGATCTTCAGTTCCAGGGGCAGTGGGGACCTCGAGAGGCCCACTTGCCCATCAATATTCTGGAACTGAGAGCCATCAGTCTGGTTCTTGCTCTTTTGACTCAACATGTTCTGGGCCTTCGGGTTCTGGTTCGTTCCGACAATCGAACAGCGGTTGCTTACATCAATCATCAGGGAGGGACTCGCAGTCTGGGTGCCCTCAGAGAGGTGTCCTTGATCCTGACCTGGGCGGAGGCCCATGTTCCTTGTGTCTCGGCGGTTTACATCCCAGGTGTGGAAAACCAGGAAGCGGACCTGTTGAGCAAGGGCTCTTCCCATCTGGGAGAATGGGCTCTCCATCCTCAAGTTTTCTCCGTTGTCTCCGGTGGGGGACGCCGGAGGTGGACCTGTTTGCCTCTCGTCACAATTGCAGGCTCCCGAACTTCGTGTCGCTTTCCCAGGATCCTCTGGCTCTGGCAGTGGACGCCATGTTCCTGAGCTGGGGGGATCTGGGGTTTCTGTACCTGTTTCCTCCAATACCCATGCTGGGCAGGGTGGTACGGAAGCTGGCTATGGAAAAGGTGTCCGCCATTCTCGTGGCTCCAAGGTGGCCAAGGCGAGTATGGTTCGCAGACATCGTTCGGCTGACAGTGGACCAGTTCGTTCTGCCTCTTCGGCCCAATCTGCTCACTCAGGGTCGGCTGTGTTACCCCAATTTACCAACGCTGGGTTTCACGGCTTGGCTGCTGAAACCTCCATCTTGAAGGAGGAGGGTCTTTCTGACTCGGTCGTTAAGACTCTGATCAGTGCCCGGAATAGGTCTTCTTCTATCATCTACTATAGGACTTGGAAAGCCTATATCGCTTGGTGTGAGATTAGATCTTTACCTTGTAGGGTCTTTTCGGTCTCCAGGATTCTGGAGTTTTTGCAATCTGGCCTAGACTCTGGTCTTCAGCTGAGTACTTTGAAAGGGCAAGTTTCTGCCTTATCTATCTTTTTTTCAGAAGCGTTTTGCGCTTCATCCTTTAGTTAAAACTTTTTTCCAGGAAACCTTTACTCCCTGTTTGGGACTTGAATTTGGTTCTTTCTGCTCTTCAGGCTCCTCCTTTTGAGACTTTGCAAGATATTGCTTTGTCTACCCTGACTCAGAAGATTGTCTTCTTGGTAGCTATCACTTCAGTTCAGCGTGTCTCAGAGTTGGCGGCCTTGTCTATTCAGGCGCCCTACTTTGAGAGGCATCAGGACAAAGTGGTCTTTCGGTTCAAACCGGATTTTCTTCCGAAGGTTGTTTCTGCTTTTCATTTGAATCGGGATATTGTTCTTCCCTCCTTGTGTCCTAAGCCTAAGAATGACAAGGAGAGGATTTTGCATTGTTTGGATGTAGTACACTGTGTTAAGTACTATTTGATTATTACTTCTCCTTTTCGTAAAACTGATGCCTTTTGTTGTTGTTGTTGTGCCCTGTGGGCCTAGGAAGGGATATGTCAGGCGGCCAATTCTGCTAAGGGGAAAGTTCCCCCTATCCGTATCACTGCTCATTCTACTCGCGCCGTTGGAGCGTCTTGGGCTTTTCAGCACCAAGCTTCTGTTGAACAAGTTTGTAAGGCTGCTACTTGGTCTTCTGTTCATACTTTTTCTAAGTTTTACAAGGTTGATGTGCGGGCCTCAGCGGATGCTGTGTTTGGCCGCAAAGTTCTGCAGACTGCAGTCATTTAAGTTATGCTTCATTTTGCCTTCGGATATCCATCCCTTGTGGACACTGCTTTTGGATGTCCCGATCGTAAGAGGGGAAGCGTGGTGTGTGACACACTGAGAATAATACCATTTTGTGAGTACTCACCTGAAAAATGGATATTGTCAGTGTGTCACACACCCCGCTTCACCCGCCCTTTTCGGTATCCCAGATCCTTTATATGGTGAAGCTATTTCTTTATTTTGAGGTTACCATTGGATTTCCTGGTACCTTGTCTTTCTGCTTTTTAAATCACTGGTGTTAAGTGGGAGGTCCCAGGTATATATAGGCCGGAAGGGGGCTAGTTTTCAAGACTTCTCTCTGCAACGTCGCCACCTGCTGGTGGAGTAACCCGATCGTAAGAATTAAAGGGGAAGCGGGGTGTGTGACACACTGACAATATCCATTTTTCAGGTGAGTACTCACAAAATGGTATTTTTTGGGGAGCAGGAGGTTGTTAAAACATCTCGAAGTCTCGTATGGGTCATTCATGGAAGTCATCTCCCAGGTGATCAAGACCAGTTTGGCTACAACAGGTATATGATACGGGCTATGGAGGATTGAGCAGGATAAGTGCCAGAGGCCTACCTCTGGTGTTAGCCTTAAGTGCTTTATGGCTTAAGCAATGGCCAGCTGACATAGCCTCCAAAAAAGAATGACAGGACTCCCCTTTAAGGTGGGGTGTCTGTTTGGGGAGTGCTTGGTTGACATGGTAAAGCATGCTACTAGTGGTAAATCATCTAATATGCCACAGAAGCCGAAGTCTAATACTGCTTCCACAGGGCCTCTAATAATCCGGGGTTCCGGCTAGAGGATTTGTGGAATAAGACAAAGTTCCAATTTAAGGCAACAGGTGTCTGGCAGAATAAAGCCAGACCCCCTTCAAAGCCTGCTCAGGCATGAAGGGACGCCCCCACACTTGCAGGTGCTCATATTTGGAGGCTTCATGTAACAGATATTTGGATACAGGAAGTAAATTAGGAGCCAGACCCCCTTGGAGATTCTCTTGGTCTGGGGTATCCCAAATTCCGCAGAAGCATTGAGATCTGCCGTATCTCGCCTTTTTAGAGATTGGAGTTGTTGACCCACAGTGAAGTTGCTCCAGCCAGGCAGTGTATATATAAGGATACATACCTACATTGCTGTAGGTGGCCTACATCTTCAGTTTGTGACGTTACCCTTCGGTCTATCTTCAGCACCAAGGGTGTTTACCAAGGTGTTGGCAGGTCTCATGTTTTCTCTAAGAAGTCAGGGTATACATATAATCCCTTACTTAGTGTATCTGTTGATATGGGCCCCATCATGTCAGAGGACCCAAAAGGATACACAGACTGCCTGATCGACCTTGAATAATTAACTATCCAGTCGAATTAAGTCAAATATCATAGCTTCAAGAGTTATTCTTTTCTGGGAATGTCATTAGACACATCTCAGGCAAAAGTGTTTTTTCCAACACAGAAGTGACTCTTACTTCAGGCCAGGGTACAGGGTCTCTTGTCTTGCCCTCACCCGACGATTCATCAAGGAATATGTCTGTTGGGCCTGATGGTATCTTGCTTTGAGTCGGTATCTTTTGCACTGTTCACACAAGACCCCTGCAGATGGAATTGCTCACAATCTGTGATCAAGACCCACACACTCTGGATCACTTTTTGCATGACACCGTCAACAAGGCAGTCTCTAGCCTGGTCCTCAGCCTCTTCGGACTGGCAAATCCATCCTTCCCGTACAGTGGAAGATCATCACCATGGATGCCAGTCTATCGGGTTGGGGGAGTGTCATGGAGTCGCCAATGCTCCAGGGACAGTGGAGTCTGAAGGAGAGCAGACTCTCCATAAATATCCTGGAACTGAGAGTGATTCTATTGTTGTTGTTAATATCTCAGTCATTGGACATACCATCTGAAGGGGCATCCCGTCCGGATTCAAACAGACAATCGGACGGCGGTGGTATATATCAACCACCATGGGGGCACCTGAAGCAGTGAAGCCGTTATGGAAGTGAGCTGGTTTTTACTTTGGGCTGAGAAACAGGTTTCATGCATTTCGGCTGTACACATACCTGGAGTGGACAACTTGCAGGCCGATCATCTCAGCAGAACGGTCCTGCATCAGAGGGAATGGTCTCTTAGTCAGAGGGTTATTCTTAGTACGTCCTGCTACAGATAGATTACTTACACGTGGGTATTACTCCGCCAGATGGCGCTGGACTGCAGAGACATCGAAAACAGGCTCCTCCCGGCCCCTCAAATACCCAGGGACCTCCCACAAATCCCCAGAATTTCTCTGCAGTCTGGACTGCGAAGGACGAGAAATGGCTCTCTACTCGCAGGTGAGCGGGGCTATTAGCCTGCGGTCCTGTAGGACTATTCCCACCCGTTCCATTAGCAATATGCCTCCCAGCCTTGGCTGCGCTAGTCGGGTGATGGTAGGCAGCACCGCTGTTAGGTGCTTAGGAGCGCTGCTCCACCGCAATCCTCCACCAAAGGGTAGGCGGTTCAGGCTTATGGGGAGCCTCTATGGGATGCCCCTCCCGCACTATTGCCCCTTGCCCCTGCCTATCGTTGGGCCCTATTTAAGTGGCCGCTGTCCTCCTTCATTCTCCTTTGTAGCCTTCGGGGGAAAAGAGGAGGGGGGTGTGTAGATGTGTATGCTATGCATTCTGTGTTTTACACCTTATATTTTATTCATTCTGCCTTGTGTCAGCCGCCGCGCTGGCTTGCTTTCCTTTTACTGTTTTTCAAAATTGCCGCCAGCGTTACCTCAGCCGCTGGTGCGCCGTCATTGGCTGCTTGCCACATCCTGGCTTTGCGCTCTTCGGGGTGGGGGGGGGGGCGGGGCCCGTCTATGGCGCGCTCCGCGTCATTGCTACGGCCCGCTCCTCGAGGTATACCGACGCCATCTTTAACCTGCTTGGTTGGCCCATGTGCGACGGACCTCTACCTACCGCGGTCCGTAAGTGCCCTCGCGGGCGGCTTTTATTTTCCTACTTTTTTATTATTGTGTGCTTACAGTCTCCTCTTAAGTCTTTCAGGCTGGGCGAATCCTTTGGCTTCTCCCGGCCCTCTCTAAGTTATATAATTTGTTAGGCCTTGTGTAATACTCCCACTTCCCTAGCGGGTTATTGGGGCATCCGGGGTTGCTATATAGCGTTAATCCCTATCGGCCTATTGTGCCGCTATAATCACCATATGGAGGCATCCCAGGATAATGTGACGGGGGTTTCTTCAGGACAATCCCGGCTGTGTGTAGCGTGTGGGCAGCCTCATGCTGACGCTGACAAGGCACGGGTCTGTATACCCTGTGCTGAGCAGGTGCTTGCATTGCAATCTAGCCTGCCAGTGGCTGCACCTCGTTTCACTTCGCCTACTCCCCCAAGCTTAATCCTCACTCCTACTGAGTTGCATACTAGTGGGGATTATCAGCCTGATGTGTCTTCTAGACTGGCTAGTGTTGAGAAGTCAATTGCTAATACCTTGGCACGTAAGGCCCCTTCTAAAAAGCGGCACTTGACGCCTAATGTCACTCTTTTCCCTATGGAAACTGAGGAGTTTTGGAATCTTTGTGGCTATACCCCGTCTGATGAAGGGGAGCTTTTTTCTGACTCAGGCTCATCTGATGAGAGGCCAAGGGGTCATGACGATTCTGGCTCTGACCCCTGGGCCCAAGATGACAGATTACTGACCCAGATTTTTGAGGTCCTGTCCATCTCTTCCCCCTGTTGCGGCTCCCAGGCAAAGGGGGGAGCTTTTCCATACAGCAAAATCACGTTTAAAATTTCCCGAGCAAGCACATTTCCATAACCTTGTGCTCAAGGAATGGGAGCGCCCCAGTAAACTTCCCGGGGTTCCTAAAAGTTGGGATAGGAAGTATCCCTTTCCTGCTGATGTGGTAAAGTGTTGGTCATCCCCTCCCGAGGTGGGTTCCCCCGGTCCTAGGGCTATCTAACACCTCTGTCATGCATTCCCCTGACTCTACTACCCTGCGGGATGCTGAGGACCGGCGCATTGACCAGCTGGCATCCCATGCCTTTTCATGTGCGGGGACGGCGCTGCGCCCGGTCTGTGCCGTGGCCACTAGAACCCTTATCAGAAATATGCTCGTTAGTGCCCCTGATGATTTGCCTTGTGAGGTGTTCAATGCACTCTCTAGTTGTGATGTTTTTGTAAATTTTGTCCTCTCTGCCATGGATGACACCATCAGAATGTGTGCCAGAACATCGGCCCTTGTGGTGGCTATACGCTCGGTTTGGCTGCGCCAGTGGGCTGCTGACAACGCTGCCAAGAAGGCCCTCACTGGGTTTCCCTTCAAAGGACTGCGCCTGTTTGGGCACCGCCTGGACCTTTTTACTAAGGGAGGTAGGTTACCCAAGCGCAGGCGGCAACCTCGGCCCTTTCGGGTTCAGGGTTCCTTCTCCTCCCCTCACCGTGGTGCCAGACAGGGGAGGGGGGTTTCCTTTCCTGGGGCCCGGGGAGATTTCTGGGGTAGGGGCAGAGGACGTGGACGTCCTGGTCCCTCCTGGGGTCCCAAAGCAAAATCATCCCCCAAGCCCCCTCAGGCATGATGGGGCGCCCTCACCCATCCGAGGTTGGGGGGGGGGGCAGCTGCAGCACATTGCTCACGTCTGGAGGCTTCATGTCTCAGACCGGTGGATTCAGGAGGTAGTGTCCTCCGGTTACAAGTTGGAGTTTGCTGCTTTCCCCCCTCCAAGATTCATCGGATCCCGGATTCCTCAGGACCCTGTGTCAGCTCAGGAGCTGGTGCAAGCAGTGCAAGGCCTCCTGGAGCTGGGGGTCATCTGCCAGGTCCCCTTAAGAGAAAAAGGCAAGGGTTTTTATTCCAACCTATTCACAGTACCCAAAAAAGATGGTTCAGTCACGCCCATCCTGGACTTGAAGATCCTCAAGTTTGTCAGGGGCAGGCGCTTTCGCGCCTGCCATCAGTTCCCTGCGCCAAGGGGACTTCATGACTTCTGTGGACATCAAAGATGCTTACCTTCATATTCCTGTATTCCCAGGTCATCAAAGGTTCCTCAGGTTCGCTCTGATGGATCAACACTACCAGTTTGTGGCGTTGCCCTTTGGTCTCACTTCAGTTCCCAGGGTGTTCACCAAGGTGCTGGCTGGCGTGATGTCTCTTCTCAGGTATCAGGGCGTCCGCGTGGACGACATTCTCATCACTTCCCAATCTCTACAACAGGCAGAGTTGGATACTCAGCTGGTGGTGTCCACTCTGGAGTCATTTGGATGGGTGAACAACCACCCCAAGTCCTCACTGTTCCCTTCCTTGGTAACTCCATTCCTAGGAATGAATCTGGATACAGTTCAGGCAAGGATCTTCCTTCCTCAACAGAAGGTGGACAGTCTGATTGCGCAGGCTCAGTTCCTCCTATCTTGTCCTCATCCCTCCATCAGGCAGGGGATGCAGCTTGTGGGCCTGATGGTGGCATGCTTTGAAGCGGTCCCTTATGCTCAGTTCCACTTGAGGCCTCTGCAACTTCACCTATTGTCAGTATGGGACAAGGACCCAGCATCCCTGGACCGGGTCTGTGTGCTCTCCCCTCTGGTCAGGAGTCCCTCTTGTGGTGGATGGACTCAAGGAACCTGTTGGGGGGGCAGATCCTTTCTTGCCCCTTCCTGGGAGACTGTCACCATGGATGCCAGTCTGTCAGGTTGGGGGGGCTTCTGGAGTTCCCTGCGGTTCCAGGGGAGGTGGGGTCCTCAGGAGCCCACACACCTATCAATGTCTTGGAACTGCAGGCGATCAGGCTAGTTCTGGCTCACTTGACTACTCGCCTTCGGGGCCTGCCTGTTGAGGTGCGCTCGGACAACCAGACGGCAGTTGCCTACATCAATCATCAGGGAGGGACCCGGAGAAAGGGGGCCCTCCAGGAAGCGTATCTGATCCTGACTTGGGCGGAGGCCAATGTCCCCTGCATATCTGCTGTGTACATCCCGGGGGTGGAAAATCGCCTGGCGGGCTCTCTGAGCAGGGGGACCTCTCACCAGGGAGAATGGTCCCTATGCAGCAGGGTGTTTCAATCTCTGTGTCACCGTTGGGGCCAACCAGATGTGGATCTGTTTGCGTCCCGCCACAATCACAAGCTCCCAGCTTTTGTGTCTCTTTCCCAGGATCCTCTGGCCTTGACCGTGGATGCTCTAGCAATGTCATGGCAGGACTTTCAGTTTCTGTATGTCTTCCCTCCATTCCCCCTGCTGGGCAGGGTTCTGCGCAAGATTGCTCTGGGAGGGGTGCCAGCAATTCTGGTGGCCCCCAGGTGGCCTAGAAGAGTGTGGTTCGCAGACGTGGTGCAGCCGGCAGTAGATCAGTACGATCTGCCCTTGGTGCCAGATCTGCTCACTCAGGGCTCACTACGCCATCCCAATTTACAAACTCTGGCTTTGACGGCCTGGCTGCTGAAACCTCCATCTTGATGGAGAAGGGGCTGTCTTCGTCGATTGTGGATACTTTGATAAAGGCTAGGAAGAAGTCTTCTTCTTCCATTTATTACAGGGTTTGGCGTGCCTACATTGACTGGTGTGAGTCTAGGTCTCTTCCCTGTCGTGTGTTCTCTATTCCCAGGATTCTGGAGTTCCTGCAGCATGGGTTGGAGATGGGGCTCCAACTCAGTACCCTGAAGGGGTTTCTGCCCTGGCTGTTTTCTTCCAGAAGTCCTTTGCTCAGCACCCTCTGATCAGGACCTATTTCCAGGGGGTCACTCATGTGCGCCCCCCACATAAGCCTATGGTGCCTGTTTGGGATTTGAACTTGGTTTTGTCAGCCTTGCAGGGTGCTCCCTTTGAACCTGTGCAGGATGCTGCCCTTGCCATTCTTACGCTCAAGATTGTCTTTCTGGTGGCTATCACTTTTGTTAGGCATGTGTCTGAGTTGGCGGCGCTTTCTATTCAAGCCCCCTACTATGAGAGACACCAGGACAAGGTGGTGTTTCGTTTCAAGCTAGACTTTCTGCCTAAGGTAGTGTCTGCCTTTCATCTGAATCAGGACATTGTTCTCCCTTCTTTGTGCCCTAATCCTAGTAATACTGAGAGGGTCTTGCATTCTTTGGATGTGATCAGGTGTCTGAAGTACTATCTGGTGGCTACTGCACCCTTCAGGAAAACTGATGCTCTTTTTGTGGTCCCTTCTGGGCCTAGGAAGGGTTTGGCTCCTGCCAAGTCCACTATCAGCAAATGGATCCGTCAGGCTGTGATCCAGGCCTCCCTTATGCCTTACTGCTCATTCCACTCGTGCTATTGGTGCTGATGCTGCTTTTGGCCGAAAGGTTCTGCAGGCGGCAGTGGTTTAAACAGTCTGTTGCTACTTTTTTCTTGGGGATCCCACCCTACTTTATGGACACTGCTATTGGATGTGCCACATGTAAGTAATCTATCTGGAGCAGGACGTACTGTATACTAAGAATAATACAATTCTGTGATTACTCATCTGTAGAATTGGTATTATGAGTATACAGTACGTCCTGCTCCACCCCACCCTTGGTTTTGCATTATCTTGGATCCCTTGTATGGTGATTGTTATCTTTCTTATAGTTTGATAGTTTGGGTTGTTTAATTCTCCCGGCTTCTCGTTAACTGCTTTTCAATGCTGGGGATTTGTGGGAGGTCCCTGGGTATTTGAGGGGCCGGGAGGAGCTTGTTTTCGATGTCTCTGCAGTCCAGCGCCATCTGGCAGAGTATATCCCCAATTGTATTAGATTTGGAGCAGGACGTACTGTATACTCATAATACCAATTCTACAGGTGAGTAATCACAGAATTTTTGGGATGCCCCCACTGCTTCTTGGGTGTTGCCAGGTAATCCTGTGCAGTTACCCTTCCTTGTGTCCCTTCCCCTTCACTTCTCCCATATTCCCCTGGGCGCTATAATCCCCGGGAATCGGGGTGCTCTCTCTCGCTCTCCCTCCGGGAGCTCTCCGGGGGGGGGGGTTCTGTGATATGTGTTTTACTTGTCTATGTATTTATACTGTAAAACGCCGCTACCGCGCGCTTGTACAGCGCTCCGCGGATGGCGGCGTCATTCTTTTCAGAGCTGCCGGGCCGCGATTGGCGGGCTATGGGGATGATGTTATTCTCAGTGTGCCACACACCCCGCTTCCCCTTTAATTCTTACGATCGGGTTACTCCACCGCCAGGTGGCGGCGTTGCAGAGAGAAGTCTTGAAAACGAGCCCCCTTCTGGCCTATATATACCTGGGACCTCCCACTTAAAGTGGACCAACACCCAAGGGGGATCGGCCCGGGAATCTATAAGATTCCCGGACCGATCAGATCCCTCCCCGCGGGGCATCCGAAATCAGCATGTCCCGCAGGGAGGAACCCCCCAGGAGGTCCACAATCCTCACCTTACCGGCGATCCAACGGTCGCGTCTCTCGCTTCCCTCTAGCAGGGCGCGCTCCCGCGCCGGCCGTTTTGTGA
This sequence comes from Gastrophryne carolinensis, assembly GCA_027917425.1. Lineage (NCBI taxonomy): Eukaryota > Metazoa > Chordata > Amphibia > Anura > Microhylidae > Gastrophryne > Gastrophryne carolinensis. The sequence continues at coordinate 85,110,004 of CM051241.1, read as the reverse complement.
ATGGCAGGCGCGCTCCCTGTTAGAGGGAAGAGAGAGACGCAGCCAATGACAGCGCTCTGGTATGCGCGTCCAAGCGGCTTTGGACGCGCATACCAGAGCGGCTCTGAGCGCTGTCATTGGCCGGACGAGGTCACGTGGGAGCGGGGAGAGGTGAGTTTTTGCGGCGATCGGGGGGGTTTCACACAGCGGGGCACCCCCGATTGGGGTGCCCCACCTAAGTGGACCAACACCCAGGATAGTCAAAATCCTGGGTGTTGGTCCACCAGTGTTTTCTCTCTGCATGAGGCGACAAGACAGAAGAAAGAAGTCTCCTGCTTGCAGGTAGCTGGGGTCTTACCCCGGCACCCCCTTTGGGTCTATTTCTGCCCAGTTTTGATTGTTTGTTTACCTAGATGGTTAATGGAAGCCTCCCAGCCCAGGCTGCTCACTGGGCAACGGTAGATGGCACTATAGGTGCCTAGGAGCTTATCTCCCCCGCTCGACCTCACTCGTGGGGCAATGCGGCTATCCGGCATGGTGATCCGGATTTGGGATGCCCCTGTCCCGTGGTTCCCCTTTGGCCATTTCTCTTCCGTTACCGTCCCTTCTCCCTTCACTATGGGGGGTGGGGGGGGGGGGGTGGTGGTTTTGGGGGGTTCTTATACTGTGTGCATGTTGTGTTTAACATTACTGTGCTATTAAGAGTGATGGCAGGCTCAGCGCCGCGGGTAGCACTCACGTGGCCTGAACTGCTAGGGCTGTGTTGTGAGTTGCATGTTTTCCCCCCCACTGACTCCGAGGGCGTCGGGGCGCCCTCTCTGCATGCGGCACCACCATTTGGCGGGCCGCGCTGTTTGAATTGGAGGGGGCGGGGCCTCGGCCCGCGTTTCGATGACGCGATGGCGGGGCCTTGGCTTGAGCTAGTTATCTCGCAGCTCGGCCCCGCCGCACTTCCTCCTTCTAATCAAGGAGTCAGGTGCGGGGGACTCGGCTGCAGGTAGCTGTGTAACTAGCTGGCTGCTGCTCTTCGTGCTTGTTCAGGTAAACGGTCCCCACCTCGCGTGTGGGGCCGTCCTTTTTACTATAAGTTTGCTTCAGCATGTTTAAAAAAAAAAAAAAAAAAAAAACGTGTATGTTTGCTGGCTTTCAGTTCAACTCTTAAACCACTTTGGGGCTTTGCTATTGATATTTCTGCTGCCTTTTATTCTGTAATGAATGACTATGCTGCATGCTGCCTTTTTTTCTGGGGGTCTGACTGTTGTCTCTTTTCCCCCACAGATCCTGGGATCCCCTCACTGCAGTGGCTCTCCCGGTTCTGTTATACCTGGCTAGTCTTAGTACTCTAAATTGGGTTTTTTCCTAAGGTTTTTTGAAAAAAAAAAATTTAAATTTAAATCCTCCCTTTCCCGGGACATTAATTATAAAGGGGCATCCCGGGTGGCTTAATGCGTAAAACCCTGGGTTGTTGCGAATACCATAAATTCACCATATGGAGGCTTCCGACAATACCGGAAACGGCTCTTCGGGGCTATCCAGGCTGTGTGGGGGTTGTGGGGCTCCGCTCCCAGGCGATGATGTCATATTATGCATTCCATGTGCAAAGCAGAACATTGCGCGCCAGTCCGTCACTCCGGTTCTGGCTCCTCGCAACTTCCGTCATCTCCTACCCCCCCTCCCTTATTCCGGACCCCATGTGACATTGTCAAGGGTGGGGATTCGCAATCCGAGGTGTGTGCACGATTGGCCAACCTCGAGAAAATAGTTTCCGGCAAAGTAGCTCAGAAGGCTACAGCGAAGCGGAAACGCCTTTCTCCGGCAGCACCTGCTTCCGAGGATGAGATGTGTGAAATAGTGGATTGGTCCGATTGTCCCCCTGATGAGGAGGGGGAACTCCTTGAGGAGTCGGATGAGCCTGCAGACCAGCTAGGGATTGACGCTGCTGGCGATCAGGCTACGGGGGTGTCCCTTGACACCCCTTCCATTTTGGCTCAAATGTTTGAAATTTTGAATTTGGATCCGCCTGAGGCAGTCGCCCTGCCAAAGGGTGAGTTATTTGATGTTCCCCAGCCGCGTTTGGTTTTTCCCAGGCAACAACACTTTGTGAGGGTTGTCCTTAAGGAATGGGAACAACCCACGCGACTGGCTGGAATTCCTCCTAGTTGGGATAAACGCTATCCCTTTCCGGAGGATTTGGTGAAGCTTTGGTCAGTTCCCCCTGACGTCAATACCCCTGTGTTAGGGCTGTCTAGCACGGCTGTGGTACACTATTCTGACACCACTGCCATTAAGGATAGTGAGGATCGTCGGATTGATCAATTGGCTCGCCATGGTTTTATCAGTGCCAGATCGACACTGCGGCCAGTGTGTGCTTCGGCACTTCTTCTGTTGGCAGTTAGGTCCATGATTAGGGATCTGTACGCAGGTCTTGATCCCGCTTGTGATGAGTTTTGTTCTCTTAAACGGTGTGAGTCGTTTATTTCCTTTGTCTTGACCGCTCAGGACGATGCTCTGGCGATGAGTAGCAGGACAGCGGCACTGCTGGTGGCAATTCGTCGGTCAGTGTGGCTGCGCCAGTGGACTTTATCTCTAAAAAGGTGCTTACAGCGATCCCTTTTTTGGGTTTGCACGTGTTTGGTGATAAAATAGATTCAGTTGCAAAAGGTGGTAAATTGCCTCAACGCAAGAGGCCTCGTCGCCCCTTTCGGGGTGCGAGTGCCTTTAATCCTTCCTTTCAGGGAGTCAGAGCGGGTAGGGGGGCTTCCTTTCCCGCTACCAGAGGTACAGGTTGGACCCGGGGGAGGTTCTGTGAGATTCTGTGAAACTCACCTGTAGAATGGTTTTTGAACATATCCAGTCCAGGTCATCCCACCCTGCCCTTGTTTTCATTATGTCTGTTTGCCTGTTATGGTGATTACCATTTTTATATTGGACCGTTGTCCTTATGTTTTTTGTTGGAGAGAGTACATGCTGAAGCTATGTGAAATAACATGGTTTCTTGGCCTCCCGGCCTGTCTCCTTCTTACTGCTGCTTAACCACTGGGGAATCCTAGAGAGACACCTGATTTTATAGGGGGCTGGGAGAAACTACAGCTTTTGATCCTGCAGTCAAGCGCCACCTGGTGGTGGATAACCCAACTGTCATCACTGGGACGACCTGGACTGGATATATTCGAAAACAATTCTACAGGTGAGTTTCACAGAATTGTATTTTCTGCAATCCCATTTCTTTTCAAGGGAAATAACTCTTTCCTTTTCTATTTAAACATATCTCTCTGGTGATCAAGTGGTGCAGTAGGTGCAGCCTGTAGCTGGGTGGAAAGTTCCTGACTGTGTATGCATCTTTCAGTTATTTACAGCACAAAGCTCTACCGTTTCTTCAAATACATTGAGAATCGCGACGTCGCCAAGTCTGTTCTGAAGGAGCGAGGCCTGAAGAAGATCCGTCTGGGAATTGAAGGTGAGGCTATGACCTGACAGGGGAAGGTTGCCCTGCAGCCTGTGTCCTGGGTGTATAAAACCATTCATTGCCATGTATTGACACTTACTGCTCCTGCAGCCAGCCCCTACCCTCCCAAAATCCCATTCCATGATGTCTGTTTTCCCATTTTGCTTCCACAAAGCCTGGCTGGCCCTACTTGATCTTCTTTCACTCTATTTAGTCACCGTTAAGTGCAAACATTTTTCTGACCACCCTTATCTGCTCAAAGGATAAAAACTCTGGAAATGTTTGGCTTAGTAATTTTACTCCTCCTCTTTGTAAGGCAACACTCAAGCCTTTTTGATACATTGCATTCGGCAGTTTTTAATGGTTAGGTTATGGAATCTGGACTAGCATTTATTAAATATATTGCATTTACCTATAAATCATTTAGGATACACAGGTTCATCAGACCACCCCCTTAGCAGGGAACTTTTTATATTAACACCACCACCACTGTCTGAGAAATCGGCTTCTCATGACCGCATGTGGCCCAGTGGGGTTATTTAGTAGATGGTTGATCTATTGTTGAACGTCGGGGCAGCCAGCCGAGTCAATTGTCAAGCAGAAATATTTTTGATGGACAAATAATGAGACTTTAGAAGCCTGAGTGCAGTAAAACCGTAAACGATGCTGATCTATAATTTTGTTTTTAAAAGTGATGTTACAACCAAATGGCGTCTGGGGTTACTATTAGCCTGGCTATCATCCCACTTTTTTCCTGCAATGTTTTGTGAGCCACGGACCTGGAACAAGCATGCTGGCAGGGCATGAAACAAAATGCATAAAATTTTACCTTGAAATTTCTAATTATTCCTGTTTGGGTTTTGCCTTACATGGCAAAGGAGTAAAGGACTAAGCCAAGCATTTCCTTTCAATGCAGGGGCACATTCTATCCCAGGTTAGGGGGTCAGTATTTTAGGTAGAGGAGCTTTACGGTCAGGGTCCCCCATATATGGCCCTTCTGTTTTCACACTAGCCTCCGATTTTAAAAATCAGCCTAAATGTCAAATCAGTCTGGGTTTTACCTTACATAGCAAAGAAGTAATAGACTAAACTGATAATTTCCCTTCAGTTCAGAAACAAAATATAATACTGGACGTCGTCAATTACCGCAAATCACTACGCACAATTTTGCCGGGGGACCGAAGACAAAGATAAGATTTCCCTGGTGTAATGTGAATGGGGGCATTGGCAATCTGGTTCCAGTTTAAAGTGCCACAAAACCCAAACGGTCCCTTGTGCCCCCCCTGCCAGACTACTGAAGGGGATTTGTCCATCTCGCCCATCTGGATTTTGAGATTGCAGATTGACTGATCTCAAGAATGCCAGCTGATGTGACTCAGCCCTCTGGCCGCATCCCTGGCTGCCTTGTAGATTCATAAGTGTTCCCACCCCCAGCCATCCGAATTGGCTGGCTGCTTTAGCCCATCTTAGCTACATGGGAGCGCCAGGGATGTAGTTGGAGGGCTGGGTCACATCAGCTGGCATTATTTGAGACACCATTAAGATGTTCACCCTAGCAGGTGTGGGGCTCAGTATTTCAGGTGGAGGAGCAGCATGGAAGTGAGGCAATTAGCAGTGATGGCTGCCCTTGGTTAGCTCTCCGGTAAGGTCCCTTGCTCTTTAATTCCCACACTGGCTTCCATTCTCTGTAGACTTCACCATTCGGGATTTGGTGTCCAATATGATGGGTAACAGAATGCAATGATATCAAATATGCCAGGGTTTTGCATTACATAGCAGAGTAAAAGGCTAAATCAAGTATTTCCTTTCATTGCCTTTAGTAATAAAAAAAAAAAAAGGCGTGAAAAAACATGTTGTAGGCTAGATGGTCACTCCAGTTCCTGGTCAGGGGCTCGGTATTGCAGGTAAAGGAGCAGCATGACAGTCAAGCAGTTAGCAAGCCAGCTCTTCTGGTGGTGCCCCCTGTATGTGGCCCATCAGTTCTCACCCTGACTTCCATTTTCTAGGTTACCCAACGTACAAGGAAAAGGTGAAGAAGCGGCCTGGCGGGCGGCCAGAGGTCATCTACAACTACGTGCAGCGACCCTTCATCCGCATGTCCTGGGAGAAGGAGGAAGGCAAAAGTAGACACGTGGACTTTCAGTGCGTCAAGAGCAAATCCATCACTAACCTGGCCGCGGCTGCTGCCGATATCCCTCAGGACCAGCTGGTGGTCATGCACCCCACCCCTCAAGTTGACGAACTCGACATCCTACCCAGTCACCCCATGCCTGGCCACAACGATGGCGCCACTGCCGCCGAGCCAGACGGGCAGAACTCCACATTATAATCCTGGCTCAGTTCCAGTTGTGGGCCATATCCTTCACATCCAAAGGCATATTTTTATTGGTCATGGCAGGAGCCGGGCACTGCTAAGGTTACTCTACAATCATTACAGAGGGAGAGCAATGCTGCCGCCTCCGCTGCCCACTGGTGGAGCGAGTGGGTCATGCGCTCTTTTTTTTTTTTTCACGACCAAATGGACAAGCTGAGGTTCCAGTTGTCTGTGTTACTGGTGGCTTTGTGATGTTGGCTGTCTCTTTACTCCCCCCCCCCCCCCCCACTTCCTCCTTTCATTGTAATTATACTCCGCCCACTAAGCACTGGAGGAGATTGGCATTAAAGAGAACTTGTCACAAATGCTTTGTAATACACTTAGTTTGCAGTCATTGGCTGTTGTGGAATGAAGCCTGCCATGCAAGGGTTAAAGTAACATCCCCCAATGTGGAGATCCTCCAGTCGGTGGAGTTGGCTGCAATGCTCATCCACTTTTCCACCCAATTTTCTTTATTTCAAATCTCTTGGAATTATTCAAAAGTAACAGAGCCCAGGAGATGTTGTGTTTACATGACGTGTATATCTAACATTCTTTATACAGAGTTAACCCTTTCTAGCTCCCCGCAGTCATTATTCTTTAGAGGCCCAATTCTAGCTTTGCAATTGGTTTTAGCAGATCACGACCTGGTGCTGCAGGTGAGAGCTGGGCGGAGAGGGAGGCAGGTAAATGCTGGAGCTCCTGGCACATTCTGGTCATTAGAGTGGATTTCCCTCTTGAAGCTGACCCCCCCTCCCTCCATCCCAGGTTAGTAATAATGAGCAGAGGAAAATTCTAATTGGTGGAAATCTAGTGCCGACAGGTGATCAATGGGACACAGCCACCATCCATGACCATCTTAGGCTTTTCACTCCTTCAACAGCTCATAAATGCAGAAAGCTTAAAGGGGGGGGGGGGGTGCTGCACAATCTACTTAAAAAGCCTCTTAGGAAGGCCACAATCATTTACCCTGGCCTGTTGTACTTGAGAGGCTGTTAGTCTGGTGCTTCCCCCTCTGATTAGCCGGAAAGGTTGTCTTTTCAAGAAAAGCAGTGAAAGGGTGGATTTTCCCTTGTAAAAGACCAATTTAAATGAAAGGCTGGGGCAGGTAGTTGGCATTTTACCCTCTTCTTACCTCGGTGCTGATTTCATTAAAGTAGAATTAAACCGGAACTCCAGTCAAGAATGACCTCATTCCCACAGCAGGGAGACATCTCGATTTGGGAGACTGATACCCAACTTCCACTACTTACTACTTACCCACCTCTGCATTCAATTGCCGTGTGATTGCCTGCAGCCAATTAAGAGCTTACATACAGCCCATCTGGTGAAATGATGTGGGCTGTCCTGCAGCATTGCTACTTACCTTAGTATGCTTAGTCTCAAGTCGATTAGGGATGCCCTCCCACTGTGGTGGTGAGTAGCAATTCTGTACTAGATAGGCTCCAGGTCCTTAAGAACCCTAACACCACATATTTCCGCTGCCCTGGAGATACTCGCCTTTTCCTAACAAAGCTTTGCATGTTAGGGACCAGGAAAAGACTGTATAGTACTGCTGCTGGAGGAGGTGCAGCTGCCCCAAGTGTAGCTTATTCCTGTCCCCTACTGGATAAAGCCAAGCTAGTAAAAGGTTTCTCTTTAAAGCAGACCTCCTGTCAAAAAAATCAAAGCTTAGTTAATAGCTCCCCTAAAGCCCTTCTCTTGTGAATTGGTGACATAAGCCTATTAAGAGGGATTAACACCATACAGATGTTTAGAGTAGCAGGTAGATTCTACACCCTTAAACATGCATGGCAGTGGCCATCTTGCCACACACATGCGAGATCTGCTACCGAAAAACCCTCAGTCAAAATTTTCTCCTAGCTCTGTGCAATCATCTTTTTTTTTTTTACTCAGAAGTTGTGAACGATCAGCTGTAATGACTCAGTGCTTTGCTAACATCTGAAATCTTCTAAATACATTTTATCTCCGACTGAATGCTTGTGAAGCTGCTGATGCCATAGAGATACATTGTAGCAGCTTCCCACATGCAGGTTTCCTTTGCTAAATTAGCTGCTTATTTGACATATATCTCTCTGGTGTGAATTGCTGGCACAGTACCCCCTAACTCTAAGCAGGACTATCAGGTGTGTGGCAAGACACCCCCATGTAATTCAAAGAGTGAATCATTATGCCATTCCACATCTGCATGGGGTTAAAGTGGACCAAAACCCAGGATTTTGACTATGCTGGGTTTTGGTCCTTGCCCCCAATCGGGGGTGCCCCCGCTGTGTGAAACCCCCCAGGTGGCCCAAACAAACTCACTTCTTCCCGGTCCTAAGATGCATGCGTGGCAGCTCGTCCAATCGGCGTGTTCAGATCCGCTGAAGCCCCTTCATCAAGGAGCTTGTCTAATCCGAACAGATCCGAGCTTGCTGACGGCTTCATCCCCCGCTACTCTCTAACAGGGAGCGTGCCCATGGCGGCCATTTACAAATGCCTGGCACGGGCACACGCCCTACTAAAGGGATAGTGAGGATGCGGCCACTGCTTGTGCATGCACCGTTGGACCGGAAAGAAGGTGAGTTTATGGGCGACCTGGGGGGTTTCACACAGCGGGGCATCCCGATTCTGGAATCTTATAAACTCCTGGGCCGATCTTTGTGGGTTTTGGTCCACTTTAAGCCCTCTCAAACTGCCTATGTCACTGATCATGAGAGGGGAAGCAATTAACTGACCTTTTTTTTTTTGTCTGAAGGTCTGCTTTAACCTCACTTCCACCATCAGTGAGCCCTGATATATATATATATATATATATATATATATATATATATATATATATATATATATATTAATATAATATAATATATAATTTTGGTGGACCAGGACCCTGCCTGGCACAAAGCTTCAAGAAGATTTTGGTCGTCTTTGGAGTAGACCAAAACCCTTGTAACGAAGTGCTAGTCTAAAAGATTTGGAATTGCCCATACACTCACAGTGGGAATCAAGGGAATCAATACCAAGGGATCAGTGGCCACCCCAGCACTCCTACAAAAGAGTAAGGTAAGTGAAAATCCTGGATTTGGGTTTGCTTTAAAGGAAACTGGTCAGTGTTCTACAGGAGAGCCTCCTAGAACTAGTGGTATCTAACTTCCTAACGTCATCCAATGTATTTGTTGACTGGCTTTCTTAATCCCTTCTGCTCCATTCCTGAAAGTGGGGCACTTTATGTAGTGGCACTTAATGGATGGTTTGCGTCAGATTTATCAGATAGGTTTCTTAGTACTAACCGTATACAAGTGTGGGCATTGAATCGTCATTGGTTTCATTTGTATGGCTGTAAACCCCTCCCTGAATTGTTATTGGTTGAGCACAAGATGTTTTATGACACCACAGGAGTGTTGCCTGCCAGCTTGGGGCAGATTTCCTCACAGACAGTTTATTCTTAGTATACAGTACGTCCTGCTCCAAATCTAATACTTACAGTTGTGATATACTCCGCCAGATGGCGCTGAACTGCAGAGACATTGAAAAATAGGCTCCTCCCGGCCCCTCAAATACCCAGGGACCTCCCACAAATCCCAGAATTTCTCTGCAATCTGGCTGCGAAGGACGAGAAATTGGCTCTCTACTCGCAGGTGAGCGGGGTTATTAACCTGCGGCCCTGTAGGACTATTCCCACCCGTTCCATTAGTAATATGCCTCCCAGCCTTGGCTATGCTGGTCGGGTGAAGGTAGGCAGCACCGCCGTTGGTGTTTAGGAGCGCTGCTCCACCGCAATCCCCCACCAAAGGGTAGGCGGTTCAGGCTTATGGTGAGCCTCTATGGGATGCCCCTCCCGCACTATTGCCCCTGCCTATCGGTGGGCCCTATTTAAGTGGCCGCCGTCCTCCCTCATCCTCCTTGTAGTCTTCGGGGGAAAAGAGAGGGGGGTGTGTGTATGTGTATAGATATGTATGTTATTCAGTCTGTGCTTTCACTTTTCACATGTCTTTATTCTTGTGTCAGCCGCCGCGATGACTTGTCTTTATTGCTTTTAAAATTACCGCCGCCGCACGCTGACTTGGTTCCGCGCTTGGCGGCGGCATTTCCTCAGGCGCGGGTGCGCCATCATTGGCTGTTGGCCTTTCTGGCTTCGCGCTCTTCGGGAAGGGGGGGGGCGTCTTTGCCGCGTTCCGCGTCATCGCTATTACTGGCCTGCCCCTCGAGGTATACCGACGCCATCTTTTCTGACTTGGTTGGCCTATGCGCAACTGACTCCTACCTACCGCGGTCCGTAAGTGCCCTCGCGGGCGGCTTGATCTGCTTCACTTTTGTTACGATGTACTTAAGGTCTTGTCTGCTTATGTCTTTCAGGCGGGACGAACCCTTCTTGGCTTCTCCCGGCCCTGTATTAGTATATTACTTGTAGGCCTTGTAAAAATTGTACTCCCACGTCCCTAGCGGGTTATTGGGGCATCCAGAGTTGCTATATAGCGTTATTCCCTATCGGCGTATAGCGCCACTATAATCACCATATGGAGGCATGTCAGGATAATGTTACTGGGGTCCCTTTGGGACAAGACCGGCTGCGTGTAGCGTGTGGGCAGCCTCATGCTGACGCTGACAAGGCGCGGGTCTGTGTACCCTGTGCTGAGCAGGTGCTTGCATTGCAATCTGGCCTGCCAGTGGCTGCACCTCGTTTCACTTCACCTACTCCCCCAAGCTTAAATCTCACTCCTGCTGAGTTGCATACTAGTGGGGATTCTCAGCCTGATGTGTCTTCTAGACTGGCTACTGTTGAACAGATTATTGCGAAGTCTTTAGCGCGTAAGGCCCCTGCTAAGAAGCGGCACTTGACGCCTAATGTCACTGTTTTCCCTATGGGAACTGAGGAGTCTTGGAATCTATGTGGCTATACCCCGTCTGATGAAGGGGAGCTCTTTTCTGATTCAGGCTCATCTGATGAGAGACCAAGGGGTCAAGACGATTCTGGCTCTGACCCCTGGGCCCCGGATGACACTGACAGATTATTGACCCAGATTTTTGAGGTTCTGTCTATCTCTCTCCCTGTTGAGGCTCCCAGGCAAAGAGGGGAGCTTTTCCATACAGCAAGATCACGTTTGGAATTTCCAGAGCAGGCACATTTCCATAACCTTGTGCTCAAGGAATGGGAGCGCCCCAGTAAACTTCCCGGGGTTCCAAAGAGTTGGGATAGGAAGTATCCCTTTCCTGCTGAGGTGGTTAAATGTTGGTCATCCCCCCCCCCCCCGAGGTGGATGCCTCGATCCTAGGACTATCTAACACCTCTGTCATGCATTCCCCTGATTCTACTACCCTGCGGGATGTTGAAGACCGGCGTATTGATCAGCTGGCATCCCACGCCTTTGCATGTGCGGGGACGGCGCTGCGCCCAGTCTGTGCCTCTGCCATTACTGCTGTGGCCACTAGAACCCTTATCAGAAATATGCTTGATAGTGCCCCTGATGATTTGCCTTGTGAGGTGTTTAATGCACTCTCCAGTTGTGATGTTTTTGTAAATTTTGTCCTCTCAGCATTGGATGACACCATCAGAATGTGTGCCAGAACTTCTGCCCTCGTGGTGGCTATACGCCGCTCGGTTTGGCTGCGCCAGTGGGTTGCTGACAACGCTGCCAAGAAGGCCCTCCTGGGTTTCCCTTTAAAGGACTGCGTCTTTTTGGAGACCGCCTGGACCTTATTGCTAAGGGAGGCAGGTTACCCCAGCGCAGGCGGCAACCTTGGCCCTTTCGGGGTCAGGGTTCCTTCTCCTCCCCTTACCGTGGTGCAAGACAGGGAAGGGGGGTGTCTTTCCCTGGGGCCCGGGGAGATTTCTGGGGTAGAGGCAGAGGACGTGGACGTCCTGGCTCCTCCTGGGGTCCCAAAGCAAAATCCTCTCCCAAGCCCCCTCAGGCATGATGGGGGCGGCCTCACCCATCCGGGTGGGGGGGGACGACTGCAGCACTTCGCTCACGTCTGGAGGCTTCATGTCTCAGACCGGTGGATTCAGGAGGTAGTGTCCTCCGGTTACAAGTTGGAGTTTGCTGCCAATCCCCCTCCAAGATTCATCAGATCCCGGATTCCTCAGGAGCTAGTGCAAGCAGTGCAAGGCCTCCTGGAGCTGGGGGTCATCTGCCAGGTCCCCTTAAGAGAAAAAGGCAAGGGCTTTTATTCCAACCTATTCACAGTACCCAAAAAGGATGGTACTGGACTGGACTATCCTGGACTTGAAGATTCTCAACAAGTTTGTCAGGGGCAGGCGCTTTCGCATGGAGACTCTGCGCTCTGCCATCAGTTCCCTGCGCCAAGGAGATTTCATGACTTCTGTGGACATCAAAGATGCTTACCTTCATATTCCTGTGTTCCCAGGTCATCAAAGGTTCCTCAGGTTCGCTCTGATGGATCTACACTTCTAATTTGTGGCATTGCCCTTCGGCCTCACTTCAGCTCCCAGGGTGTTCACCAAGGTGCTGGCTGGCGTGATGTCTCTGCTCAGATGTCAGGGCATCCGCGTGCTTCCCTATCTGGACGACATACTCATCACTTCCCAGTCTCTACATCAGACAGAGTTGGATACTCAGCTGGTGGTGTCCACTCTGGAGTCATTTGGATGGGTGATCAACCACCCCAAGTCCTCACTGTCCCCTTCCTTGGTAACTCCATTCCTAGGAATGAATCTGGATACAGTTCAGGCAAGGATCTTCCTTCCTCAGCAGAAGGTGGACAGTCTGATTGCACAGGCCCAGTCCCTCCTAGCTTGTCCCCATCCCTCCATCAGGCAGGAGATGCAGCTGGTGGGCCTGATGGTGGCGTGTTTCGAAGCGGTCCCTTATGCTCAGTTCCACTTGAGGCCTCTGCAACTTCACCTATTGTCAGTATAGGACAAGGACCCAGCGTCCCTGGACAGGGTCTGTGTGCTCTCCCCCCTGGTCAGGCGGTCCCTCTTGTGGTGGATGGACTCAAGGAACCTGTTGGGGGGCAGATCCTTTCTTGCCCCTTCCTGGGAGACGGTCGCCACGGATGCCAGTCTGTCAGGTTGGGGGGGGTTTCTGGAAGTCCCTGCGGTTCCAGGGGAGGTGGGGCCCTCAGGAGGCCCACACACCTATCAATGTCTTGGAGCTGCGAGCGATCAAGTTAGTTCTGGCTCGCTTGACTACTCATCTTCAGGGCCTGCCGGTTCAGGTGCGCTCGGACAACCAGACGGCAGTTGCCTACATCAATCATCAGGGAGGGATCCGGAGCAAGGGGGCCCTCCAGGAAGTGTCTCTGATCCTGACTTGGGCGGAGGCCAATGTCCCCTGCATTTCAGCTGTGTACATCCCGGGGGTGGAAAATCACCTGGTGGACTCTCTGAGCAGGGGGACCTCTTGCCAGGGAGAATGGTCCCTACGCAGCAGGGTGTTTCTATCTCTGTCTCACCGTTGGGGCCAACCAGATGTGGATCTGTTTGCGTCCCGCCACAATCACAAGCTTCCAGCTTTTGTCTCTCTGTCCAGGGATCCTCTGGCCCTGACCTCGGATGCGCTAGCAATGTCATGGAAGGACTTTCAGTTCCTGTATGTCTTCCCCCCAATTCCCCTGCTGGGCAGGGTTCTGCGCAAGATTGCTCTGGAAGGGATGCCAGCAATTCTGGTGGCCCCCAGGTGGCCAAGAAGAGTGTGGCTCGCAGACGTGGTACAGCTGGCAGTAGATCAGTACGCTCTGCCCTTGGTGCCAGATCTGCTCACTCAGGGCTCACTACGCCATCCCAATTTACAAACTCTGGCTTTGACGGCCTGGCTGCTGAAACCTCCATCTTGATGGAGAAGGGGCTATCTTCCTCGGTTGTGGATATAGGAAGAAGTCTTCCTCTTCCATTTATTACAGGGTTTGGCGTGCCTACATTGACTTGTGTCAGTCTAAGTCTCTTCCCTGTCGTGTGTTCTCTATTCCCAGGATTCTGGAGTTCCTGCAGCATGGGTTGGAGATGTGGCTCCAACTCAGTACTCTGAAGGGTCAGGTTTCTGCCCTGGCTATTTTTTTCCAGAAGTCCTTTGCTCAGCACCCTCTGATCAGGACTTTTTTTCCAGGGGGTCACTCATGTGCGTCCCCCACGTAAACCTATGGTGCCTGTTTTGGATTTGAACTTGGTTCTGTCAGCCTTGCAGGGTGCTCCCTTTGAACCTGTGCAGGATGCTGCCTTGGCCATTCTTACGCTCAAGGTTGAGTTTCTGGTGGCTATCACTTCTGTCAGGCTTGTGTCTGAGTTGGCGGCGCTTTCCATTCAGCCCCCCTACTATGAGAGACACCAGGACAAGGTGGTGTTTCGTTTCAAACCTGATTTTCTAGGTAGTGTCTGCCTTTCATTTGAATCAGGATATTGTTCTTCCTTTTTTGTGCCATAATCCTAGCAATGCTAAGGAGAGGGTTTTGCACTCTTTGGATGTGGCTAGGTGTCTGAAGTACTATCTGGTGGCTACTGCACCTTTCAGGAAAACTGATGCTCTTTTTGTGGTGCCTTCTGGTCCTAGGAAGGGTTTGGCTCCTGCCAAGTCTACTATCAGCAAGTGGATTCGTCAGGCTGTGATTCAGGCCTACTCTGCTAAGGGAAGAATCCTCCCTTCCGCCTTACTGCTCATTCCACTCGTGCTATTGGTGCCTCTTGGGCTTTTCAGCACCAGGCTTCTGTTGAACAAATTTGCAAGGCTGCTACTTGGTCTTCTGTTCATACCTTTTCAAAGTTTTACAAGTTTGATGTTAGGGCCTCAGCTGATGCTGCTTTTGGCCGCAAGGTTCTGCAGGCGGCAGTGGTTTAAACTGTCTGCTGCTGATTTTTCTTGGGGATCCCACCCTACTTTATGGACACTGCTATTGGACGTCCCAACTGTGGAGCAGGACGTACTGTATACTAAGAATAATACAATTCTGTGATTACTCACCTGTAGAAAATTGGTATTATGAGTATACAGTACGTCCTGCTCCAACCCACCCCTTGGTTTGCATTATCTTGGATCCCCTGTATGGTGATTGTTATCATGGTTATAGTTGATAGTTTGGATTGTTTAATTCTCCCGGCTTCTCGTTCACTGCTTTTCAATGCTGGGGATTTGTGGGAGGTCCCCGGGTATTTGAGGGGCCGGGAGGAGAGCCTATTTTCGATGTCTCTGCAGTCCAGCGCCATCTGGCGGAGTATATCCCAACTGTAAGTATTAGATTTGGAGCAGGACATACTGTAATACTCATAATACCAATTCTACAGGTGAGTAATCACAGAATTGTATTTTTTTTATTTTAATGTTTATTATTATTTCTCTGTGTAGCCACTGTGGAGAGATGTAAGCGAGCTCTGCCGCCTCCAGGGGCTGCAAGCAAGCGATGCCTTACACCCCTCACTGTCATCCCCCCAGTACAAGTTTACCAATAGAAGAATTGTTTATTATATAAATGATGATTGTATGTTTTGGATTCCAATAAAAAAGGTTGGTATTTTAAAGATGGCTGCACAGTCGTTTTTTTTTTTTTTGGGGGGGGGGGGGGGTTGGGGACCTGAGTGAAACCCCCCTAGTATACTCACATCTCCAGCGATCCCACGGCAACTGAGTGGGCTCTCATCCAATACCCAGGATTTGAACTACCCCAGGTTTTGGTTCTTGCCCCGGCAGCATGCCAATTTGGGATGCCTCACTCTGTGAACACCCCCCCCCCCCCCATTAGCCCTAAAAACCCACCTTTCCCCAGTCCCACGGCACATATCCAATCACCGCTTTATGCCCCGCATACTAATGCTGTGTCCAAACAGTGCTTTGTACCGGGTGTCAGCATAAGATAGTGGACGCATCCCCAGTTCCCCTGTAGCGTGCTGCAGGCTCCTGCCTCCAGCCTATCCAATTGGGGGGGGGGGGGGGGGGGGGTGCCAGGTATGCGAGTTTCGCATGAGGGCCCCAAAAAAGGTGAGTGGACTAGGAGGCCTGAATCGGGATGCCCCAAGGTTGTTCATATGTCATCAGCGCCCCTCCAGAGAGTATTTGTGCTAATAATGTAATACCCCGATTCCAAAAAATTTTATCTGGGAGGGACATCAGCTCAGGCAGTCTTGGGTTGTTCCACAAAGGCGTATTAGGGGACCATTCTAAGGGAGCACCGGGGGATCCCCCCATATCATGCACCCGCTGCCAAATATGCAAGGTGGTTCTCATGCATGTTGTAGCCTGCTGGAGACCCCTCACTCCTCTGTACACAAGAATCCGAAAAGGAATTGCTGGACCTAGCAGAGAGGTTTCCAGGGAGGTCACTGGGTTAGCCGCAGAGGGAGCCATCCACCAAGTATACACTAATTGCGTGGCATAGAAGTACGATAGCATATGCGGCGCAGCCAGGCCCCCAGCTGTTAAGGGTGCTTTGAGAGTGGACCTATTTATTTTGGGGGGGAGGAACCCCAAACAAACTTAAATAATATGGAGTCCAATAGTCGAAAATGGGAGGCTGGCAACACAATGGGCGATGCTTGATACAGGTATAAACATTTAGGGAGAAAAAACATTCTAAGTGTGCCATACACTCCACTTCGATCTTCATGACATGTGGGTAATCTAGAGTAGAGGGCGAACTTCTGCAGAGATGAATATGCAAAAAAAGAAAGCCCCTCCCAGTCCATATATACCTGGGACCTCCCACCAATTTCCCCAGTTCCTTCTCTGCAGGGAAGGCGACAAGACAGAAGATGAAGACTTCTTTTACTTGCAGGTAAGCCGGGCCCGCGCCCGGCCGTTTATTATCCCTATTACTGCCAGGACCCTTTTAAATTGCCCCTATTTGAGCCTCCCAGCTTAGGCTGCGGGTCCTGGTGAGGGTAGGAGCACCCTATGGGTGCGGAAGGAGCTTTGCTCCACCGTGAGGCCTCATCATGGGGTAGGCGGTTATCCAGGTTTTTGGTGATCCTGGTGCGGGATGCCCCTGGCCTTATTATGGCCGGGTTCCCACCCCCCATTCCGGGTCCCTTCCCTCTGGGGGGGGGGGGGGGAGGCTGGCGGGCCGTCATCCTCGGTCTCTCCCTTTTCATTTATTATATATGAGTGTATGTGTGTGTTGGTGTTTCACTTTACTTTGTGTTGTGTGTGAGTTTGGATCTCCTGGAAGTATCCCTGGATGAAATGGTGCATGGTGCTTTACTAGCCCGTGGTGGCTTTCCTGTTAGCCTGGGGAGCTTCTCTCCCTCAGGCTGTGTTAAGAAAAGGGGGCCGGGCACGGCCGCGGTAGCCCCGCCCCCTCGTTCGGCGCCTTTTTTTCAAAACTGTGGAAACTAGAGTTTAATGTCTCTAAATGTAAAATCATGCACTTGGGTAGAAGGAATCCCTGCTCTGAGTACCGTATGGGCAGTACTGTGTTAGTCAGGACCTCGGAGGAGAGAGATTTAGGGGTACTGATTACTGATAGCTGCAAGATAAGTGGACAGTGTAGCCAGGCAGTGGGAAAAGCAAGCAGGATGCTCGGCTGCATAGCTCAAGGCATCACCAGTAGGAAGAGGGAGGTTGTGATGCCGCTGTATAGAGCCCTGGTAAGGTCACAGCTAGAATACTGTGTGCAGTTCTGGAGACCTTACCTGCAAAAAGACATTATTCAAATAGAACGTGTCCAAAGGCGGGCAACGAAAATGGTGGAAGGACTTAAATTTAAAACTTATCAGGAGAGACTTAAAGAACTTAATTTGTACAGTCTGGAGGAAAGATGGGAGAGGGGGGGCATGATTGAGACCTTTAAATATGTGAAAGGATTGAATAAGGTTCAGGAGGGAAGTGTTTTTAAGAAGAAGCTTAATGATAGAACAAGGGGGCACAACCTGAAGCTAGTCGGGGAGAAGATCAGGAGCAGTGTTCGAAAATATTTATTTTACAGAAAGAGTAGTAGATGCTTGGAACAAACTTCCAGCAGAGGTAGTTGAAAAATCAACAGTCACTGAATTTAAACATGCATGGGATAAGCAAACATCTATCCTAAGATAAAGAGTACATACAGTATACACATAAGGGCAGACTAGATGGACTGTATGGTCTCCTCCTGCCGTCAACCTTCTATGTTTCTATGTTTTGCGGGGGCTTCATATGGAGGCTACGCAGGATACTGGGCTCGGGCTCCCTCTGGGACAATCCGGGCCATGTGTGGGGTATCCCTTACGGGGGAGAATGTGCTGATCTGTATACCATGTGCACAAAAGGCCATAACGCGGCAGTCTGGTACCCAGCCTTCTGGGTCGGCTCCTCCTGCTTCATCGCCTTCCCCTCCCCGCCTTATCCGTACCCCAAGTGTCATTGGTGCCAGCGGGGAGTCGCGCTCTGATGTTTGTGCTAGGTTGGTCAGCATCGAGAAATTTATTGGTAGCATGGTGGGCAAGAAGGCCCAGGCTAAAAAGAGACATTTGTCGTCGGCCCAGCCCTTGTGGGATGTTGACGACGATTCCATTGATTTGTCGGATTATTCCCCGTTAGTGGAGGGGGAATTGTATGAGGAAACAGAGACTGACTATGTACAGTCTGGCGATGCTGATGTCGGGCAGGCGCTGGGGGATGCCATCGATACGGCCACTGTTTTGTCACATCCATTGGAGGTGTTGGATATTGACCCGCCTGAGGTGCCTCCTCTCAAGAAGGGGGAATTTTTTGGGGTCCGCAAGCCCCGTCTGGAATTCCCTACCCAGGGTCACTTTGATGCGCTGATCCTGAAAGAATGGGTAAGGCCCAGTCGGCTTCCTGGTGCTCCTCAGGGATGGGATAAGAAGTATCCTTTCCCGTGGAGGCGGTTAAGCGATGGTCTTCTCCTCCCGAGGTTGATGCGCCAGTTTTGGTTTTGACCAACTCTAATGTGCTGAACACCCCTGACGCCACTTCCCTTAAGGAGGGCGAGGACAAGCGCCTTGATCAGATGGCGTGTCACGCATTTGCCAGCGTGGGCTCGGCCCGGCGGCCTGTTTGTGCATCTGCCCTAGTGTCGCTTGCTACCAGGTCTCTTAACAGGGACTGGCTGAATGACGCTCAGTTTGATCCGGCTAGTGCTGAGTTCGCTACCCTTAAGAGGTGTGAATTGTTCATGGGTTTTGTCTTGGCTGCTATGGAAGATTCTATTGTCATGTGTAGCAGGACTTCAGCCCTATTGGTGGCTATGCGCAGATTGGTCTGGCTCCGACAGTGGACGGCGGATTTTGGGGCCAAGAAGTCGTTTACAGCTCTTCCCTTCCTGGGTGCGCGGCTGTTTGGAGGTAAATTGGATGCTGTTGCTAAGGGAGGTAAGTTACCTCAGCGGAAGAAACGGCGCAGTCCCTTTCGGGGGGCTGGCTCGTTCACTCCTTCCTTTCGAGGGGCCAGAGTGGCTAGAGGTTTGGCCTTCTCGGGTGTAAGGAGCTCGGCCTGGAACAGGGGCAGAGGTCGGGCACGTCCCGCGGCTGCCTGGGGTTCCAAGCCCGCCGTTAAACCGGCTCAGCAATGAAGGGGCGCCCTCACCCGCACGGGTGGGGGGACGGCTGCAGCTCTTCTTCCAGGTCTGGGCCCGGGAGGTCACAGACATTTGGATTTTGGAAGTGGTCTCCTCCGGGTACAAACTGGAGTTCGAGTACTGGCCGCCTCCAAGATTCTTAAGGTCTCGGGTGCCCTCGGACCCTCAGGCTGCACAGGGGCTCCTGTTAGCAGTAAAAAACCTTTTGGACATGGGAGTTATTTGCCTGGTGCCGCAGTTGGAGAGGGGAAGGGGTTACTACTCCAACTGGTAGTGTTGATCCATCAGAGCGAACCTTTGATGACCTGGGAACAGAGGAATATGAAGATAAGCATCTTTGATGTCCACAGAAGTCATGAAATCCCCTTGGCGCAGGGAACTGATGGCAGAGAGCAGAGTTTCCATGCGAAAGTGCCTGCCCCTGACAAACTTGTTGAGGATCTTCAAGTCCAGGATGGGCCTGACTGAACCATCTTTTTGGGTACTGTGAGTAGGTGGGAATAAAAGCCCTTGCCTTTTTCTCTTAAGGGGACCTGGCAGATGACCCCCAGCTCCAAGAGGCCTTGCACTGCTAGCACTAGCTCCTGAGGAATCCGGGATCTGATGAATCTTGGAGGGGGATCTGCAGCAAACTCCAACTTGTAACCGGAGGACACTACCTCCTGAATCCACCGGTCTGTGACATGAAGCCTCCAGACGTGAGCGAAGTGCTGCAGCCGTCCCCCCACCCGGATGGGTGAGGGCTCCCCATCATGCCTGAGGGGGCTTGGGAGAGGATTTTGCTTTGGGACCCCAGGAGGAGCCAGGACGTCCACGTCCTCTGCCTCTACCCCAGAAATCTCCTCGGGCCCCAGGAAAGTAAACCCCCCTTCTCTGTCTTGCACCACGGTAAGGGGAGGAGAAGGAACCCTGACCCCGAAAGGGCCGAGACTGCCGCCTGTGCTGGGGTAACCTGCCTCCCTTAGCAATAAGGTCCAGGTGGTCCCCAAACAGGTGCAGTCCTTTAAAGGGAAACCCAGTGAGGGCCTTCTTGGCAGCGTTGTCAGCAGCCCACTGGCGCAGCCAAACCGAGCGGCGTATAGCCACCACGAGGGCAGAAGTTCTGGCACACATTCTGATGGTGTCATCCAATGCTGAGAGGACAAAATTTACAAAAACATCACAACTGGAGAGTGCATTAAACACCTCACAAGGCAAATCATCAGGGGCACTATCAAGCATATTTCTGATAAGGGTTCTAGTGGCCACAGCAGTAATGGCAGAGGCACAGACCGCGCGCAGCGCCGTCCCCGCACATGCAAAGGCGTGGGATGCCAGCTGGTCAATGCGCCGGGTCCTCAGCATCCCGCAGGGTAGTAGAGTCAGGGGAATGCATGACAGAGGTGTTAGATAGCCCTAGGATCGGGGCATTCACCTCGGGGGGGGGGGGGGGGGGGGGGAAATGACCAACATTTAACCACCTCAGCAGGCAAGGGATACTTCCTATCCCAACTTTTTGGAACCCCGGGAAGTTTATTGGGGCGCTCCCATTCCTTGAGCACAAGGTTATGGAAATGTGCCTGCTCGGGAAATTCCAAACGTGATTTTGCTGTATGGAAAAGCTCCCCTCTTTGCCTGGGAGCATTCAACAGGGAGAGAAGTGGACAGAACCTCAAAAATCTGGGTCAATATTCTGTCAGTGTCATCCGGTGCCCAAGGGTCAGAGCCAGAATCGTCATGACCCCTTGGTCTCTCATCAGATGAGCCTGAATCAGAAAAGAGCTCCCCTTCATCAGATGGGGTATAACCACAAAGAGTGGGGGAGTAGGCGAAGTGAAACGAGGTGCAGCCACTGGCAGGCCAGATTGCAATGCAAGCACCTGCTCAGCACAGGGTACACAGACCCGCGCCTTGTCAGCATGAAGCTGCCCACACGCTACACACAGCCGGTCTTGTCCCGAAGGGACCCCGGTTACATTATCCTGGGATGCCTCCATATGGTGATTATAGCAACGCTATACGCCAATAGGGAATAACGCTATATAGCATTCCCGGATGCCCCAATAACCCGCTAGGGAAGTGGGAGTATTATTTTTACAATGCCTACAAGTTATATACTAATACAGGGCCGGGAGAAGCCAAAAGGGTTCGCACCGCCTGAAAGACATAAGCAGACAAGACCTGTAAGCACACAGTAACAAAAGTGAAAGATATAAAGCCGCCCGTGAGGGCACTTACAGACCACGGTAGGTAGGCGTCCGTCGCGCATGGGCCAACCAAGCAGGTTAAAGATGGCATCGGTATACCTCGAGGGGCGGGCCGGTATCAGCGATGACGTGGAGCGCGCCATAGACGGGCCCCGCCCCCCCCCCCCCGAAGAGCGTGAAGCCAGAACGTGCAAGCAGCCAATGATGGCGCACCAGCGCCTGAGTTAATGCCGCCGCCAAGCGCGGAACCAAGTCAGCGCGCAGCGGCGGCAATTTAAAAAAAACAGTAAAGACAAGTCACCGCGGCGGCTGACACAAGACTAAACAGAATGGAAAAAGAGTGTAAAACACAGAATGCATATCATACATATTTACACACCCCCCCTCTTTTCCCCAAAGGCTACAAGGAGAATGAGGGAGGACAGCGGCCACTTAAACATGGCCCACCGATGGGCAGGGACAAGGGGGCAATAGTGCAGGAGGGGCATCCCATAGAGGCTCACCATAAGCCTGAACCGCCTACCCTTTGGTGGGGGATTGCGGTGGAGCAGCGCTCCTAAGGACCTAACAGCGGTGCTGCCTACCTTCACCCGACCAGCGCAGCCAAGGCTGGGAGGCATATTACTAGTGGAACGGGTTGGAATAGTCCTACAGGGCCGCAGGCTAATAGCCCCGCTCACCTGCGAGTAGAGAGAGCCATTTCTCGTCCTTCGCAGCCAGACTGCAGAGAAATTCTGGGGATTTGTGGGAGGTCCCCGGGTATTTGAGGGGCCGGGAGGAGCCTATTTTCGATGTCTCTGCAGTCCAGCGCCATCTGGCGGAGTATATCCCAAGTGTAAGTATTAGATTTGGAGCAGGACGTACTGTATACTAAGAATATATTTTAAGTTTTTAGTCAGTTATTCTTTAACCTACTGGACTGCAACTCTGTTCAGGACTCTAGGATACGGGTGCCGCCATCTTGACTCAGAAGCATCACATACTGAGGAGAGTGGGATAAAGTGTGGGGCGGGGTTATAGCTGTGCTTTGTATAGACAGAGCAAAGCTGGGGTTAGGTAAACGACAGCAATCCCAGAATGCAGAGCAACACAGTCAAAAGACATTTCCTGTTTGCAGGCTGCCTGATGCTCCATGAGCCGCCATCTTGGATGTTTAAAGGCTCATAACATGCAGTAGAAATATAAGATATGCTCTTATTCAGGGTGAAGGTCCGCTTTAAGGTTATTCTACATATATTTTCATCTACAGAGGTCTGGTGCGCACAGCTCCCTCAGTTCAACATACCTGGATTTCTATGCATTATACGTATCCTTTTTTTTCTTGGGAATATCCATATGTAATCTATGTACACCCCCAATCTGTAATATACTGTACTAAGCATTAAATATATGTATAGAATTGTTATTTTTTTCATAATATAATTATTCTGCAAATCAAAAAACTTTGGTGTGCTCCTACCTATTTATCTTTACAATTGTGTCTTGTTTTGGGTTGGTGGGGGAATCTAACCCGCAGGAGGTAGCACCCGCATAATTACTTACCTTTTCCACTATTGATACTTTTGGCGTGCCAACCATATTAATGATAATATTTTCTAACGTGGTACAACTAATTACTAATGTACCAAAATGATAATGGTTTATTCCTAGCACATTGTTGTGACAGAATTTTTAACTGATTACACCCGGAGGGGGGGGGGGGGGGGGGGTCAATTATAAATGTTACCAAAATAAGCAGGCCACAGGCCCTATAGCACTTTTAAATCAAGAAGGAATAATGCTTTACCGTAACATATACCAAATCCATCAGATCCCTGTTGTTGGTGCACCCCTTGGAGTTGAGAAACCATGCTCCAGCGAGTATGAAACCATTCTGTTTGGCAGCAGGCCAACTCTAGAAAGTGTTAGCGCCCCGCTGTGGTGAGGCAGATGGAACGTTTGCATCGGAGGGGAGACACTTTATAGAACAATTAATTTATTTAAAAAATATTGAACTATTACACTGTACCATAGAGTATTCTTACAATAAAACAAATAATCATAGAAATATCCAATGGGGAGCTCTGCAGTGTAAGACACCAGACGTCTGAAATGACACAGTTGGCTGACAATGCTGTGGAGCTGCACAATGATTTTTTTCTTAGAAAAGGCTCTGGTCTCAGAATCTACAATGAAGGCGGCAGACGCACTGGAATGAGTGACTGATATGATGGATGACCGGTGATGCTGAATGTCACACAACCTCTGCATGGCCGAACAATGTCCCAGGAGGTCTGAAGTCAACTGAAGCTCCCATAATGCACTTGGATAATGCAGGTGAGGAACTCTGTCTTGTCCTTTATTCACAACGGCCAGGGTAAGTCACTGAAATCTACCGGGCCACCCAGTCCTGCGTCTGCCTCCAGGAGGCTCATGATAACTGCCATTGCTGCCTCGTCATTGCTGGGGCTGCTCGACCCGTGGTCCGTTTCGATCATGTCGATCCCCATCTGAGAGTTCTCACCTGAAAAATATGATTGGTAACTGAGCGATCGCACAGACCGAACAATACTACCAAATTCTAAAGGGACAGGGAAAGTAAAATCAGCTGGGGCAAAAAAGAGCATACATAGCAACAACTCAATCCTCCAAAAATAAGCTTTAAAGTGGACCAAAACCCATTGAACTTGTGAAATACATTCGGCTAAAGCGCCTGGTGATACTCCCTTCTTAGGGTGTAGAACTAGAAATTGATATTTTCGCTTTTCAAATCTCTCTGTAAGATGGCAGGAGATCAGTCATTGCATAGATGTGGCAATGACACCATTGCCACACACAACAGTGGCAATGAATGGAGGAGGCGGAGCTTTACAGCTAAAACAGGTGCCATTATCTGGGATTAGAGCGAAGCAGGAGCAGTGAAAATTGGCAAAATGTGCTCTTCATGGGGGGAGCAATTCAGGGGATGCTAGTTAAAAATGTGGCGCTTGGTCCGCTTTAAGGCAGGGTAGGTGGTGGGAGAGGCACACGGATATGAACATTCAGATTACATATTGGTAAGTGCACACCTTGAAATTCTATATAACTGAAAAGGGTAACTATGTTTGTAAAAAAAGGGGGTTCTCTAGCCCCTTAAACTAATTCGCAATAAGAAAAATACGCACACCCACAATTTTTTGCTTACAAAAATGTATATTTACACAAAGTACATAAATGCATACTGTAGAGGCTCTTCATGTAACATAAATCAATGACAGATTATTCTGCGCATTGGCACTGTAAGAATCACATGTTGCAAGATGACTACAATGTATCATATAAACTAGATAATAACAAGCCAAAACACAGTTACCCTGTGATTTACAAATGACATGAAAAACCAAACGTGACACCCTTGTAGTTATAGTGTTACAGGCTCTTCATGTAACATAAATCAATGACAGTCAGACGGTAAATCACAGGGTAAGACTGTGTGCAGCCACACTGACAAAGGACATGAAAAATCAAACGTGACATCCTTTTAGTTATCGGGTTAACTGTGCTTTGGCTTTAACACCATCTAGTTTAATTGTTACATTGTAGTCATCTTGCAACAACATTATTATATCTGTAAATAGGGATTCTTTCTTTGCCCATATACAGTGCCAATGCACAGAATCTGTCATTGATGTATGTTACATGAAGAGTACAGTATGCATTTATGTACTTTGTGTAAATATACACTAATACAGCCTTTTCCCTATTTCCAGTCTGGGCCATCCCAATCCATATACGTGTGGGTTACTGCAAGATACAGAGCTGTAACTCCTTCCGGCCCCCTATAAAAGGAGCTGTCTCCATAGAATTCCCAGATTTCGTCTTGCAGCATGCTGCTGCTAGGTTCGTCTTGGATACTCTCTCTGGAATGGCAGCTGAGCGGGGCATTTTTAAGCCTGTCGGCCGCTGCACCCCTATTGCCTCTGTTCCCGTGGACCCACGTATGCCTCCCAGCCTCGGCTGATGGGTGAAGGTAGGGAGAACGCCAGGGTCAGGCGTTCACAGAGCTAGGCTCTGGGCCGCAGACCCTCCCTAAAGGGTAGCCGGCCATAGGCGATGGTGAGCCTATTTGGGGGGGGGGGGACCACCTATGCCCTGTTTATCCCTGTTTGTCCCACAGCTTTATTATTTTGTGTGTTTGTGCTTGTGCTTCACTGGATACTTACCTCCCCCGTTCCCTCGGCGTCTCCCTCTCTCCCCTCCATCTTGTCTGCGCTGCTGTGAGGGGGGAGCGCGCTGCGCTCTGTTGCCGGGGGGGGGGGAGAGAGACGCCTCCGTGGGCTGCCCTCCCTCCCTTTCTCCTCAGAAGGGCGCTTGTCTCCTCAGGCTGAGGGCACTCGTTCCCCGCCGCAGCCGGGTGGTGGCGACGCGCGATGACGCGCTTTGCATCATAGCTGCGCGGCCTGCCCCTCGAGGGACCGATTCGCCGCCATTTTCTTTAGCCCTCGTGAGGGGGGGAATCATTCAGGACGACCACGTGAGAGATTCTTCTACCTCTGCTGCGCGCCCTGCAGTGGTCGGCCGACGCTGGGCACCAAGCCTCTACCTGTGGGCTTCTGAGCTGCCTGCCGCTACTACTGCCAGCCCCGGACGCCCTCCCTGCAGTCCATGAGTCCCTTTTTTGATTTATATGCCTAGATATATATATATCTTGTTCTTGGGTGCATGTGCTGTGGGATCTCATGGCCTCTCCCATTGTGTCTTTTAGGTGGGATCCCCTGGTCAGCCATGAGTTGTGCTTCCTCCCGGTCTCCTACACCCCACCCCCACCCACAGCTCCGCATTTCTCTCCGACCCTCTCCCGTAAGAGGGATCACATAAGAGGGACTATTTTGGGGGTCTTTACTACGTTTGGGCCGTTAGTGCCTTGTAACCTCTATTTTTTTATACCATAATCACCATAATGGAGACTTCTGGGGATAGTGAGCGAGGGGCCCCATCTGAGCAGGTGAAGCTCTGCCCCATGTGCGGTACCAGCCCCTGGGCGGACTCAGCGTGGTTTGTGTCGCTGGGAGCGTACTTTTGGAACATGTTATGGCGGGCGTCTCTGCCCCTAGCCCTCTTTTACCTGCGGCCTCGCCAACGCCCCCACTGCTGCATTCAGCCCTCAGCGAAGGGGAAGCCAGCAGGGGGTCCCAAGCCGATTTGTTGCACCGGGTGACCAGCCTGGAGAGACAGTTATCTCACACGGCTACGGGTAAGGCCACGAGTAAGAAGCAGCACGTCGAGCCGGATTACTCGGATATTGCTGACGATGATGACCTTTTTGGAGGTCGGGACTCCATGGAGGAGGGAGAGTTGTTTAAGGACTCCGCTTCCTCAGGGGATTGGTCAGTTGGTTATGACAGCGAGCCTGGTTACTCCTCTGATGAGGATATGTGGCACCCTGACGACACGGAAAAATTACTGTCTTCTGTGTTTGAGACCCTGCATATTGTCCCTCCTAAAGCGGCTAAGAAAAAGCAGGGGGATTTATTCCGGCCTGAGAGACAGAGGATTGTCTTCCCGGAACAGGCCCACTTTTCCAATATGGTGTTTAAAGAATGGTAAAGGCCTAATAAGTTGCCATCAGTGCCTAAGAGTCTGGACAGGCGGTATCCCTTCCCTGAGGAGCTGATCAGCCTCTGGTCTCGTCCCCCCGATGTGGATGCCCCTGTCTCGGGGTTATCCAACACTACAGTTTTGCCATCACCTGACACTGCTTCCTTGCGCGACCCTGCTGACAGACGAATGGATCAGCTGGCTTGTCATGCATTCTCTTTTGTCGGGGCTGGGCTTCGCCCTGTCTGTGCCGCGGCCATCAGGAAGAAGGTGCGGCGCCTTGTCGGCAGACGCTGCGGCCAAGAAGTCGCTCACTAGTATCCCCTTCCTGGGACTCAGGTTATTTGGGGAGCTCCTGGACCTTCTGGCCAAGGATGGAAGACTCCCTCAGCGATGAAAGCCTGCGCAACCTTTTCGGGGTTCTTCTGGATTTCGCTCCTTTCGAGGAGGAAGAGGCTCTTCATTTTCAGGTGGCTGCAAAGATTCCTGGGGACGAGGTAGGTCCCGCGGTCGATCCAATTCCTCCTGGGGAGCAAAATCCAAACCCCCGGCCAAGCCCTCTCAGGCAAGAGGCGGCGCCCTCACCCATCAGGGTGGGGGGACGGCTGCTGCTTTTTGCTCACATATGGAGACAGCACGTCTCGGATCGGTGGATTCAGGAGGTGGTGTCCTCTGGGTACAAAATAGAGCTGGCTGTCTGGCCGTCCTCAAGATTTCTTCGGTCGCGGGTTTCCCAGAACGCTTTAACAGCACAGGGCCTTCTGCTATCAGGCGTGATTTGTACTGTGCCTCGCCAGGAATGGGGGCGAGGTTTCTACTCCAATCTGTTCACGGTGCCCAAGAAGGACGGAACGCTGCGACCTATCTTGGATCTGAAGGGTCTCAACAAGTTTGTCAGAGTCAGACATTTCCGCATGGAGACCTTACAGTTCGCGGTGAGCTCGCTTCGACCCGGTGACTCCATGACCACGGTGGACAGCAAGGATGCTTATCTGCACATCCTGATTTTTCAGGGGCATCAGAAGTTCCTGAGGTTTGCGCTGGAGGATCAGCATTACCAGTTTGTGGCACTACCATTCGGGATAGCTTCGGCTCCCCGTGTGTTCACCAAGGTGCTGGCAGGTGTCATGGCCATTCTGAGGAACCGGGGCATTCGTGTTCTTCCTTATCTGGACGATTTGCTGATTGCGGCTCAGTCCCTTCAGCAGGCCGAGAGCGACACCTGGACGGTGTTATCCACTCTCAAGGATTTCGGATGGGTAATCAATTACCCCAAGTCTTCTATCACTCCCTCAATGGTGAGGTCCTTCCTGGACATGACGTTGGACACCTCTCAGGTCAAGGTATTCCTCCCCCAGCAGAAGGTGGAGGGCCTCCAGGCGCAGGCCCTACTGGCTTGTCAGCGACCATCGATCCGTCTGGGGGTGAAACTGGTGGGCCTCATGGTGTCCTGCTTCGAGACAGTGCCCTTCGCCCAGTTCCACATGAGACCTCTTCAATTGAATTTGTTGACCGGTTGGGACCGGACGCAGGAGTCCCTGGATCAGGATTTTTCACTGTCCCCCTTGGTCAGACAGTCCCTCTTGTGGTGGTTGGACTCCAGAGATCTGCTGATGGGCAAGTCCTTTCTGGGGAAATGGTCTCTCCGCAACAAGATCTTTCACGCTCTGTGTCTCCGCTGGGGTCAGCCGGATGTGGACCTGTTTGCGTCCAGACACAATCACAAGCTCCCAAGGTTCATCTCCCTGTCAAGAGATCCTCTGGCCTTCGCCACAGATGCTCTGACAATTCCGTGGATAGAGCTCTGGCTCTATGCATTCCCTCTGTTTCCACTCCTGGGCCGAGTGCTGCGCAAGATAGCCCAGGAGGTTCAGATGTCGGTCGATCATTACATCATGCCCGACGACCCAGGGCTTCTCACTCAGGGGTCGCTGCGGCACCCCAATTTACAGATGCTGGCTTTGACGGCCTGGCTATTGAGTCCTCAATCTTAACGGAGAAGGGGCTTTCAGGCACGGTTGTTCAGACCATGATTCGGGCGCGGAAGAAGTCTTCTTCCATGATTTACTACAGAGTTTGGCGTACTTACATTTCTTGATGTGAATCTTTTCCTTGTCGCACTTTTTCTATTTCTAGGATTTTGGAATTTTTACAACACGGCTTAGACCTGGGTCTACAGCTGGGTACCCTCAAGGGTCAGGTCTCTGCTTTGACCATCTTTTTCCAAAGATCCTTTGCCAAACATAGGCTGATCAGGACTTTTTTCCAAGGAGTTACCCATGTACGTCCACCGCGTAAGCCTGTTTTACTGGTGTGGGATTTGAATTTGGTGATTTTTGCGCTCCAGGGTCCTCCCTTTGAGCCTTTGTGTGATGCTGCTTTGTCTATCTTGACCCTAAAGGTGGTCTTTTTGGTTGCCATCATCTCGGTACGCTGGGTGTCAGAACTGGACGCTCTTTGTATGAAGCCTCCCTACTTTGAGCGGCATAAGGATAATACCATTTTGTGAGTACTCACCTGTAAAATGGTTATTACAAGTATGTCACACACCCCACTTCCAAATATTCATGACACTTGGGAACCCGGCCTGTAGAGGGCGATCTTGCAGAGATGACATGGAAAAAGGAGCCCCTCCTGGTCCACTGGGTTCCTCCCACTATTCCTCAGTCTTTTTAAAAAGCAGTGAAGAACCAGGAAGAGCAAATTATATTCGATAATTTAAAAATAGTTTGAAAATAATAATCACCATATAAAGGATCCCTTAGAACAAAAAAGGGCGGGGGAAGTGGGGTGTGTGACATACTCGTAATAACCATTTTACAGGTGAGTACTCACAAAATGGTATTATTCCTAGTATGTCACACACCCCACTTCCAAATATTCATGACACTTGGGACATCCAATAGCAGTGTCTATAATGGATGGGGATCCCCAAGGAATAATGCATAACTTAAATTACTGCAGCTTGCAGAATTTTGCGGCCAAAAGCAGCATCTGCTGAGGCCCGCACATCAACCTTGTAAAACTTAGAAAAAGTATGCACAGAAGACCAAGTCGCAGCCTTGCAAACCTGTTCAACAGAAGCCTGGTGCTGAAAAGCCCAGGAAGCTCCAATAGCACGAGTAGAATGAGCGGTGACACGAAAAGGGGGAACCTTCCCCTTCGCCATATAGGCCCCAATGATGGCCTGACATATCCACTTACTAAGAGAAGATTGGCAGGAGCAAACCCCTTCTTGGGCCCAGAAGGCACAACAAAAAAGGCATCCGTCTTGCGGAAGGCCGAAGTAGTAACTAAATAATACTTAACACAACGAACTACATGCAAAGAATGTAAGACCCTTTCCTTGACGTTACTAGGTAGTGGGCACCTGTCCCACTTTGCCAAGAAAAAGAGCTGAAGCGTCCTTATGTGAAACTGGGCAAACGGGACTGCCTCGAATGCAGCTACCATCAATCCCACTAGTCTCATCCCTAGACGGATAGACTGACGAGGTTTGGACAAGAAAAGAAGGATGCAAACATCTCACATCGCTTAAGAGCGGTGTACTCATCAGAGGCCGGATCAAGCCCTGAGTAATTCATTAGGTCTCTCACAACAGACCTAATAGCCACTGTCATGAGTGCTGAAGCACCAACAGGCAGCAAGGCCGAGCCCACACTGGAAAAAGCATGGCACGCCATTTGATCAATACGCTTATCCTCTCCATCTTTAAGTGTAGTGGAGTCAGGAGAATGCAACACAGAAGAATTGGATAAATTAAGCACAGGGGCATCCACCACAGGTGGTGATGACCAACGCTTAACAGTATCAGCTGGGAAGGGATATTTCTTGTCCCAGCCCAAGGGAATGCCAGGAAGCCGCGCAGGCTTCTCCCATTCTTTAAGAATAATTTCATCAAAATGCTTTTGATTTGGAAATTCTAAACGAGGTTTAGAGACTCCAAAGAATTCCCCTTCTTGAGGAGGAGGAGTGATAACCAAAACCTCAAATACTGAGCCTTTGGGGTATCCACAACACTAGCTTCACCCTGCTCAATCACAGTACCAACAAATTGCTGTTCATCAGAAACATCTGAATCCTCATAATTCTCCTTCTTCTAACTGAGAAGGATCAGACCAATAAAGAACTTCACAATTATCCAACTCACTTACCGGAACGGCCTGAGTCAAATGTTTCCTTTTAGCTGAGGCCTTCTTGGCCACAGAGCTAGACATTAATTTTTCAAGATGAGCCTATGTGGCACATAAATCAGAATGCGACTCACCACCCATGACAATATCACTGTGGGTACGGACAAGACATGGCGGAGTAAGAGATAAGGCAGAAGCCGCAGACGCCGAAGCCTGGGCCCCAGTTTGCTGCATAATAGTTAATTGAGCACAAGGGACGCAAAGAATTGCGTTATCCCCAACAAGGGATACCCCACATCCAAAAATACCATTTTGTGAGTACTCACCTGAAAAATAGATATTGTCAGTGTGCCACACACCCCGCTTCCCCTTTAATTCTTCACGATTGGGTTACTCACCGCCAGGTGACGCAGTTGCATAGAGGAAGTCTTGTAACGAGCCCCCTTCCGGCCTATATATACCTGGTACCTCCCACTTAACACCAGTGATTTAAAAAGCAGAAAGACAAGGTACCAGTAATCTAAAGGTAACCTCAAAATAAAGAAAAGCTTCACCATATAAAGGATCCAGGATACCGAAAAGGGCGGGGTGAAGCAGGGTGTGTGGCACACTGACAATATCCATTTTTCAGGTGAGTACTCACAAAATGGTATTATTCTCAGTGTGCCACACACCCCGCTTCCCCTTTAATTCTTCACAATTGGGTCATCCAAAAGCAGCGTCCACAAGGCAAAAAATGAAGCATAACTTAAATGACTGCAGTCTGCAGAACCTTGCGGCCAAACACAGCATCCGCTGAGGCCCGCACATCAACTTTGTAAAACTTAGAAAAAGTATGAACAGAAGACCAAGTAGCAGCCTTACAAACTTGTTCAACAGAAGCTTGGTGCTGAAAAGCCCAAGACGCTCCAATGGCGCGAGTAGAATGAGCAGTGATACGAAAAGGGGGAACTTTCCCCTTAGCAGAATAGGCCGCAATAACGGCCTGACGTATCCATTTGCTAATGGAAGATTTGGCCGGTGCCAAACCCTTCTTAGGCCCACAGGGCACAACAAAAAAGGCATCCGTTTTACGAAAAGGAGACGTAATAATCAAATACACAGCGTACTACATCCAAACAATGCAAAACCCTCTCTTTGTCATTCTTAGGATTAGGACACAAGGAGGGAAGAACAATATCCTGATTCAAATGAAAAGCAGAAACAACCTTAGGAAGAAAGTCTGGTTTGAACCGAAAGACCACTTTATCCTGATGCCTCTCAAAGTAGGGCGCCTGAATAGACAAGGCCGCCAACTCCGAGACACGCCGGACCGAAGTGATAGCTACCAAGAAGACAATCTTCTGAGTCAGGGTAGACAAAGCAATATCTTGCAAAGGCTCAAAAGGAGGAGCCTGAAGAGCAGAAAGAACCAAATTCAAGTCCCAAACAGGGAGTAATGGTTTCCTGGGGGGCAGCACATGCGTAACCCCCTGGAAAAAAGTTTTAACTAAAGGATGAAGTGCAAAACGCTTCTGAAAAAAAGATAGATAAGGCAGAAACTTGCCCTTTCAACGTACTTAGACCAGAGTCTGAAGAGCAGAGTCCAGGCCAGACTGTAAAAACTCCAGAATCCTGGAGACCGAAAAGACCCTACAAGGAAAAGATCTAATCTCACACCAAGCAAGTAGATGATAGAAGAAGACCTCTTCCGGGCACTGATCAGAGTCTTAACGACCGAGCCAGAAAGACCCTCCTCCTTCAAGATGGAGGTTTCAGCAGCCAGGCCGTCAAACCCAGCGTTAGTAAATTGGGGTAACACAACCGACCCTGAGTGAGCAGATCGGGCCGAAGAGGCAGAACGAACTGGTCCACTGCCAGCCGAACGATGTCTGCGAACCACACTCGCCTTGGCCACCTTGGGGCCACGAGAATGGCGGACACCCTTTCCAGAGCCAGCTTCCGAACCACCCTGCCCAGCATGGGTATTGGAGGAAACAGGTACAGAAACCCCATATCCCCCCAGCTCAGGGACATGGCGTCCACTGCCAGAGCCAGAGGATCCTGGGAGAGCGACACGAAGTTCGGGAGCCTGCAATTGCGACGAGAGGCAAACAGGTCCACCTCCGGCGTCCCCCATCGGAGACACAGTGAGCGAAAAACCTGAGGATGGAGAGACCATTCTCCCAGACGGGAAAAGCCCCTGCTCAACCGGTCCGCTTCCTGGTTTTCCACCCCTGGAATGTACACCGCCGAGAGACAAGGAACATGGGCCTCCGCCCAGTTCAGGATCAGGGACACCTCCCTGAGAGCACCCGGACTGCGAGTCCCTCCCTGATGATTGATGTAAGCAACCGCTGTTCGGTTGTCTGAACGAACCTGGACCGGAAGGCCCAGAACGTGTTGAGTCAGAAGGGCAAGAACCCGACGGATGGCTCCCCACTGCCCCTGGAACTGAAGCTCCTTCCAGAATCCCCCCCATCCCGAAAGACTGGCATCCGTGGTGACAAATTCCCAAAGGGGGGTCAGGAAAGACCTGCCCTTCACGAGATTGGCCGAGACCAACCACCATTGGAGGGACTGCCGGACCCGGGAGGACAACTGGAAGGGCCGATCCAGCGACCGAGGCCCCCGGTCCCAGGACGCCAACAGATAGAGCTGAAGCGTCCTTGTGTGAAAATGAGCAAAAGGAACTGCCTCGAACGAGGCAACCATCAACCCTACCAGCCTCATCCCCAGACGGATGGACGGCCGAGGATTGGAAAGTAGGACCCGAGCCAACTCCTGAATCAGATAAATTTTGGACTGAGGGAGAAACACCCTGTCCAACTGCATCCCCAGAAAAGACACCACCCTGGCCGGAGCGAGGGAGGACTTGGGAAAGTTGATCACCCAACCAAAGCTCTCCAGCGTGGAGACCACCATCCTGGTGTCTGTCTTGATTGATTGAGGGACGGAGCCATGATGAGAAGGTCATCCAGATAAGGTACGACACGAACGCCCCGAGATCTGAAAATGGCCATCACCCCTGCCAGCACCTTGGTGAACACTCTTGGGGCCGAGGTAAGGCCAAACGGAAGTGCCACGAATTGAAAATGCTGATCTTTCTTGATGAGCCTGGCAGATGGGAACATGAAGATAAGCATCCTTGATGTCTATGGACGTCATGAAGTCCCCCTGCCGAAGAGAACCGATGGCCGTACGCAAAGTTTCCATGCGAAACTTCCGAATACGGATGAACCTGTTGAGTAATTTCAGGTCCAGGACGGGACGAACCGACCCATCCTTTTTGGGGACTGCGTGAGATTGGAGTAGAAACCGAGGCCCATCTCTAAACGTGGTACCGGCCGGATGACCGCCATTTCTAAAAGATTCCTTATCGACGCCAGGAGCCCCTGTGCGGCCAAAGGATCGATGGGCACCCGAGACCGAAAGAACCATGAAGGAGGGCGAGACTCGAACTCCAGTTTGTAACCGGACGACACCACCTCCTGGATCCATCTGTCCGGAACCTCCTGGTCCCAAACCTGGGAGAAGTGTCGCAATCGTCCCCCCACCCGCACGGGTGAGGGCAGCCCCTCATTGCTGAGCGGGCTTACCAGCAGGTTTGGGCTTGGCGCCCCAGGACTGAGCGGGACGGCCACGGCCCCTCCCCCGGGTCCAACCTGCACCTCTGGTAGCGGGAAAGGAAACCCCCCTACCCGCTCTAAATCCCCGAAAGGAAGGTCTAAAGGCACTTGCACCCCGAAAGGGGCGACGAGGCCTCTTGCGTTGAGGCATTTTACCACCTTTTGCAACTGAATCAATTTTATCACCAAACAGTCGCAAACCCAAAAAAGGAAGTGCTGTGAGCACCTTTTTAGAGACCAAGTCCGCCGACCACTGGCGCAGCCACACTGACCGACGAATAGCCACCAGCATTGCCACTGTCCTGCTACTCATCGCCAGAGCATCGTCCTGAGCGGTCAAGACAAAGGAAATAAATGACTAACACTGTTTTAAGAGAACTAAACTCATCACAAGCGGGATCAAGATCTGCGCACAGATCCCTAATAATAATCTAACTGCCAACAGAAGAAGCGCCGAAGCACACACTGGCCGCAGCGTCGATCCGGCACTGATAAAACCATGGCGAGCAAATTGATCAATCCGACGATCCTCACCCTCCATAATGGCAGTGGTGTCAGAAGAATGTACCACAGCTGTGCTAGACAGCCCTAACACAGGGGTATCGACGTCAGGGGGAACTGACCAAAGCTTCACCAAATCCTCCGGAAAGGGATAGCGTTTATCCCAACTAGGAGGGATTCCAGCCAGTCGCGTGGGTTGTTCCCATTCCTTAAGCACAACCCTCTCCAAGTGTTGTTGCCTGGGAAACACCAAACGCGGCTGAGGCACATCAAACAACTCACCCTTTGGCAGGGCGACTGCCTCAGGTGGATCTAAATTCAAAATTTCAAACATTTGAGCCAAAATGGAGGGGGTGTCAAGGGATACCCCTGTAGCCTGATCGCCAACAGCATCAATCTCTAGCTGGTCTGCAGGCTCATCCGACTCCACAAGGAGTTCCCCCTCCTCGTCCAGGGAATAATCGGACCAATCCACAACTTCGCACCTCTCATCCTCCGAAGCAGGAGCTGCCAGAGAAAGGTGTTTCCGCTTCGCTGTAGCCTTCTGAGCTACTTTGGCGGGAATTATCTTCTCGAGGTTGGTCAATCGCACACACACCTCGGATTGCGAATCCCCACTTTTGACAATGTCACACGGGGTCTGGAATAGGGAGGGGGGGGTAGGAAATGACGGAAGTTGCGAGGAGCCAGAAGCCGGAGTGACGGACTGACGCACAATATTCTGCTTTGCACAAGGAATGCATAATATAACAGCATCGCCTGGGAGCGGAGTCCCATAACCCCCACACAGCCTAGATGGCCCCGAAGAGCCATTTCCGGTATTGTCGGAAGCCTCCATATGGTGATTTTATGGTATTCGCAACAACCGTGGGTTTTACGCATAAAGCCACCCGGGATGCCCCTTTAAATTAATGTCCCGGGAAAGGGAGGATTTAAAAAAAAAAAATTTTTTAAATATATATATATTTTTTTTTTCAAAACCTTAGGACAAAACCCAATTTAGAGTAATAAGGCTAGCCAGGTATAAGAGAACCGGGAGAGCCTGCAGTGAGGGAATCCCAGAATCTGTGGGGGAAAAGAGACCACAGTCAGTCCCCCAGCCAGAATGCACCACAATCATACATAACCAATAAGGCAAACATATGGCTAGCTTAAACATCTTGAATAAATACACATGACACATGCAATTTCACGGCAAATCCAAAAGTGCAAAAAAAAAAATCAGAGTACATACCGGTATGAATACATGCCCATACAAATATATATCTATAGACAACACACACACATATATATATACACAAACACCAATATATATATCCATATACATTCATATCAGAATGGTAATGTGTAATAACGCAGCAACTGGAGCCCAAATCCCACAGTTATGTGATATATTAAGTCAACCTATCAGAAGGCTGACATAAAAAATATACCCATAAGTAGAAATGCCCCAGGGAAACGCTACACAAGCAGCACATAGCATAAGAACGGCCCCACGTGCACAATGGTGGGGCCGTTTACCTGTGAAGTTTCAGCCGCACAGAAGGCTCTTCCCCCACCGGCTGCAGCGTACAGGTCTCTAATGAGACCAGGGAAACGAAGGGCAGGCCCGGAGCCGAGAAGAGAGGGAAATACAAACGTGCAGTAACTGAAAACAGGCCCCAGCAGCCCTGGCCATGTGCTGACACTAAAAACTACCAAGGCCTTTTCACAGTAAAGTAAAGCACTCATGCACATTACACACACACACACCCCTCACCCCCCCCCCCCCCCTAGCGAAGGGAGAGGGCCAAGCGGGAGAAGGTGACCTAAAGAGACATCGGGACAGGGGCATCCCAAATCCGGATCACCATGCCGGATAGCCGCATTGCCCCACGCGTGAGGTCGAGCGGAGGAGATAAGCTCCTAGGCATCTATAGTGCCATCTACCATTTGCCCAGTGAGCAGCCTGGGCTGGGAGGCTTCCATCAACCATATAGGTAACAAACTATCAACTGAGCAGAAATAGACCCAAAGGGGGTGCCGGGGTAAAACCCCGGCTACCTGCAAGCAGGAGACTTCTTTCTTCTGTCTTGTCGTCATGCAGAGAGAAAAACACTGGTGTTAAGTGGGAGGTACCAGGTATATATAGGCCGGAAGGGGGCTCGTTACTTCCTCTCTACAACTGCGTCACCTGGCGGTGAGTAACCCAATCGTGAAGAATTAAAGGGGAAGCGGGGTGTGTGGCACACTGAGAATACATTGCCGAGTCTGTGCAGAGGGAACTGCATGCCCGTTGTCCTGAGATGCCTCCATATGGTGTTTAGTATTATACTATAATTGATTATAGTCGCCAAGTATATATGGAATTTACGCAATTGCTACCCGGGATGCCCCTTTAAATAGTCCCAAGTGGGAGGATATTAACACAAATGGACCCCCAAATAAGGCTTTAAGGGCTAAAGACCAGGACAAACCCCTTTAAAATAAAGAGTTTCCACCTACAAAGAAAACAAACAGTCACCAATGCACACAATACAATAAATGACAAAGCATGAAAAAAATGGCAGAAAATCCCTTCAGCAAGCTGAGGGGTACTCACAGCACCCTTAAATATGGAACGCTTCACAAATTGCGTGTCATCCTTGCACAGGGGCCATGCTAATCTTCTCTGTATTGTTCCAATTTTAGTATATGTGCTGCAGAAGCAAGCACAATGAGGGAAAACCATAGGGAAGCAGCAGGAGCCAGGCAGACAAAGAGAGCACACCAGAGTGCTCTGAGAATGAAATGATGCTGTGTGCCTAAGCCCCGCCCACCCCCAGAATCACATGACCAAGAATGGAGGGAAATTCAAATCTGAACATAGCCAGAAACTAAGAGCTTTAAAAGGTAAGCAAAAAAATGCTGCCTAGACAGAAATAGGAACATCTAAATAAAACATATCCTATAAAATAGTATAGTAAACATACATAATAATATATATGTAATAAAGATTTATTTTAGATTTTTTTTTTTTTTATTGTTATTTGTGTGCATGGTGACAAAAAAGCCCAGATAACGCCCCCCCCCCTCCTTTTTACCCCAGCAGGGTAAAGGATAACTAAAGGGGAGAGGATAGAAATGCACCCATAAGGCACAAGGGGATTATAAAGGGACAGCAACCCGGAAACCGCCTACCCACATTTGGGTCTCACGGAGGAGTAAAACTCATGTATACACCAGAAGGTGTATGTATCTACCTTTGCCTGAACCATACAGCTAGGGCTGGGAAGCATACAATATAACCAAACAGGTTTAAAGAGTATCAGACAGAAATAGAGAAAAAAAAGGGGCTGGGAGCAAACCCAGCTACCTGCAGCTTGAAGGAGAGTCATCTTCTCAATGCTTCGCCGACTGCAGAGACGAAAAGACTGAGGAATAGTGGGAGGAACCCAGTACTTATGGACCAGGAGGGGCTCCTTTTTCCATGTCATCTCTGCAAGATCGCCCTCTACAGGCCGGGTTCCCAAGTGTCTATTTGGAAGTGGGGTGTGTGACATACTAGGAATAAGGTAGTTTTTTGCTTTAGGCCTGATTTTTTTACCTAAGGTCGTTTCTCCCTTTCATCTTAATGAGGAAGTTGTTTTGCCTTTCCTGTGTCCGGAATCGTCTAACTCTAAGGAAAGGAACCTCGATGCCTTGGATGTGGTCAGAGCCATTAACCTCCCTGGCGTTGTGAAATAGACAAATGCAATGGCAACAAAAGCGTTACCATTGTATTTGTCTCTGACACACGGCTCCGCCCCCATGAGCCTCTGCGGCTCACAGAGACGGAACCCGGAAGCAGAGACGGACGCCGCAGCCGCGGCTCTCACCTGCGATCGCGGCGGAGACATCGCTGGATCGCAGGGAGAAGGTAAGGAGGCTGTGCCGCCCGCTCTTGCTCCCAAATCGATCCCGAGCGTGACTCGGGGTTACCGCCACTTACAGCGCAAATTAACCCCGAGTCACGCTCGGGATCGCCGCCAAGGGGGTTAAGTACTACCTGGTTGCGACTGAATCCTTCAGGAAGTCAGATTCTCTCTTTGTTCTAGAAAAGGTTTGCCTCCGGCCAAGTCCACTCTCAGTAAGTGGATTAGACAGGCAGTGGTGCAAGCCTACTCTGCCAAGGGGAAGGATCCCCCTTTTCGTGTTACAGCTCATTCTACTAGAGCTATTGGTGCTTCCTGGGCTTTTCAGCACCAGGCTTCTGTTGAATAAGTTTGTAAGGCCGCTACCTGGTCTTCTGTTCATACCTTTATTAAGTTTTACAAGGTTGATGTTAGGGCCTCAGCTGACGCTGCTTTTGGCTGTAAGGTGGTTCAGGTGGTAGTGAAATGAACTACATGCTGTTCCGCTCTGGAGATCCCGCCCTATTTATGGACACTGCTTTTGGATGTCCCACACGTATATGGATTGGGACGGCTTGGACTGGACATAGGGAAAAATACAATTCTGTGAGTACTCACCTGTAGAATTGGTTTTGCCTATGTTCAGTCCGGGCCGTCCCACCCCGCCCTTGGTTCATTTCCTCTTGTTTGCCTTTTATGGTGATTATCTTTTTGTATTGGACTGTCGTCCTTATTTTTTTGTGGAGAGAGTACATGCTGAAGCATGTTGAGTTAACATGTTTTCTTGGCCTCCCAGCCTGTCTCACTTACTGCTTTTTGACATTCTGGGAATTCTATGGAGACAGCTCCTTTTATAGGGAGCGGGGAGGAGTTACAGCTCTGGATCTTGCAGTAACTGCGCCACCTGGTGGCGGACTACCCACACGTATATGGATTGGGACGCCCGGACTGGACATAGGCAAAACCAATTCTACAGGTGAGTATTCACAGAATTGTATTTTTTTTTTATAAGCAATTGTGGGCGTGCGTATTTTTCTCATTATTGAGAGGCAAACTGGGCAGTTAATCAGGACAGTGAACAGCAGTCACAAGTAAAGGACCAGGCAGCCAAGCAATCAGTTACAGGGCACCATAATTCCACAGAATCAGAATGATAGAGGCACATCGTCCCTCTGTCTATATTTCTTGTATGTACATGCCAACACGAAGCTTTGCTGCAGCAATAGACTCCCCAAACATGTGAGACCTGTGCAGGCTGATCCCTACCCTCTCTCCCTAGGCTATCGGTGTGCCCTGGCCTCAGTCAGTGGTTCAGCAGGCTACACAGAAGCAGTAGCGAGATGTGAGAGGTCTCGGGTCAGCATGGGATCAGCACAGCAACATCCCTGAGGTACTAGCAAATTAGTAAATCTTTGGCTTTGGTTCTGCTTTAACGTAGCCCGGCACCTCTCCAAAACACTCCCTTCTGCCACCCATAGTAGCCCCACATTCGGTCTTTGTCTTAAGTAGGACCAGAAGCCACAGCCTTAGAGAAGGCACTGGCTGCCTCAGTGTGTGTCGGAGCTTCCAGCCCCCATGTCTTTTGACAACCTGTCTTGGACCTGGTGAGTAAAGCTTAGAGTGTGGGAACATATTTTTCCTATTTGATGCCTTAAGGGTTCAAGTCCAACAGGTACCAGACATGGCACCTGCTTAGTCTTCTCCATTAGCTGTCTTTGGGAGTGCGTGCACGCTGCAGACGCCTCCTCCTGGCCACTTCTAGCTTGCTCTCTCGTGACTCAAGGAAGGAAAGCATGGCTGGCCCAGCAGGATTAGCATCCACATGCAGCCGCTGTCTTGTCTAGTCCCTGTTGTGCTTGAGTATCTGTGATTGTGTTGTTGGTTCCATGGTTCAGAATTTGGAGTATCCAATTTGTAAAAAAAATAAACCCACCCAGGAGTGCTGGAGCGAGGCAAGTATCACTCTAGGCCTGCAGGTGAAACAGCCTTCACTGTCCCTCACTGGAGGAGCAATACTTACCCATTCCATGTGGACAGAGCACCTGCACTGCATTGACTGAAATGATGCATTTCTTTTCTGTCATCACAGGTTTTTCCTTTCTGGAGCTGGGCTTTCAAAGTAAAAGTTGTTTGTGAACAGTAAGTGGCCTGTAACTTTTTATTTCAGCTTGATCATCTTTGTGATCGAATTGACCAGAGTTCGCCACATGTATAGCCAGCATTCTTGTTCTTACAAGCCCTCACTTACCCATCATTGTGGAGCTGTCAGAATAGGGAAAGCCAGAATTGTCTTGGAGTGGTCCTGATCCTATTCCAGAGCTTGGGAGATCCAGAGGACCACCATTTAAGATCTAAAAAAGCAGAATTAGCATCAGAGGGCTGCATAAAAAAACACATCAAAACCAGAAAAAGAAATAACCTGCGTCCAAGATTACACTGAACCCTGCGTCAGAAGGACCAACTTGCCAGAAATCTGGCAAGTATTGAGAAATCATTTTGGTATAGAAACTAAAATCCCTAGGGTACATCTGACCTGGGATGCTCAGTGTGCGAAAGTAAAAAAACAGTTAAGATACTCACCCCCTTCCTTATTCTGACTTGGCTACAATGTATCCCTGCTTCCCTCTAGGTACGCCTTTTGTACTGAACAAACCCGATGGGTGCACATAGGGATGGCACTGTTGTCCCCAGTGCATCAGGGCAGTGCTCAGAGTCCTGTCCACCAGTTTATTTGTGAATGGTGGATGAGCTCCTGAAGAATGCCTGGGTGTGTGAAAGTCATGTCAAAACAGGCTCTAGACCTGGCCAGTATAACATAATAATAATATCTGCTTGGTGCATTGGCAAGCATGTCTTTAGCGTGGCACAGGATATCAAGACACACTTGCCCACCATCACCATTTCGCTTGAGATAACTGAAGCAACCCGAAACTTTGTAGAGAAAGTTTCTGCCCTCTGACATGAATAATATTACTGTTGTAACACCTTTACAGAATAAAGGGATTTTATTAGGTGTTGCCCTTTAATAAGAATGGAAGTTAAACTAATGGAAATTACTACTACAGTCTTGCCAGGATTCTCAGATTTCTGTAGCAGAATAGGAACAACTTTTTCAGTTTCTGATTGCACAAGGCCACCATGGCTCCTCTAGCCTATGTCTTTTAGTTGTTGTTCTCTGGATTTCCTTGGAATGGGACCCGTGCTTCATCTGATGCCTTGCGCTTAAACAATAAATTGTGGTGCAGGCAAAAAACAGAATTCAGAGGTTTACGAGGCTGAATTCAGGAATATATAGATTTTTTAAATTAGGAAATATTATTCAAACAATATCAATATTTTTTAGGAAACCAGAATTAGCAATGATTCAACATTATGATTATTGTATAATTACTGTGCATTCAAACTGGAAATGGGGGAAGGTTTAGTCGGGCTCCTAATTCG
The DNA here is from genome assembly GCA_027917425.1 of Gastrophryne carolinensis. Taxonomy (NCBI): domain Eukaryota; kingdom Metazoa; phylum Chordata; class Amphibia; order Anura; family Microhylidae; genus Gastrophryne; species Gastrophryne carolinensis. The sequence continues at coordinate 85,067,514 of CM051241.1, read as the reverse complement.
GCTACCCAGTTCTGATCAGAGCTCTTACCTTTTTTCCGCCAGGGGAGGAGGCATCAGGAGGGGGAGTACTGGTGATATTCAGAGGGCTAGATCCGCAGCTTGATGGAGAGGAGCCTCGAATTCTGCACAGAACAGAAATACACATCAAGGGCTTTTGCACATATACTTAAGTTTTGAGATATCCCCCCCCCATTAAAGTGATCTAAAAGTAACAGTAGACTTTTGGATCGCTACCTTAGGTATCTCTGGGGCAGGGAGCGCCTTAAAACAAGACTGACAGTCTGTTTTGGGACAGAAAAATACAATTCTGTGAAATACTCACCTGTAGAATTGGTATTATACGTATACAGTACGTCCTGCTCCAGATATAATACTTACACTTGGGTATTCTCCGCCAGATGGCGCTGTGCACTGCAGACATGCAAAAACAGGCTCCTCCCAGCCCTTCAAATACCCAGGGACCTCCCACAAATCCCCAGCATTGAAAAGCAGTGAAAAAGAAGCCGGGAGAAGCTAACCACCAAAAACTGGTAATAACAAGAATGATAGCAATCACCATACAGGGGATCCAGAATAATGCAAAAACCAGGGTGGGGTGGAGCAGGACGTACTGTATACGTATAATACCAATTCTACAGGTGAGTATTTCACAGAATTGTATTATTCTAAGTATACAGTATGTCCTGCTCCAGATATAATACTTATACTTGGGACATCCAATAGCAGTGTCCATAAAGTAGGGTGGGATCCCCAACAAAAAGGCACAGCAGACAGATAAAAGCACTGTCACCTGCAAACCTTGCTACCAAGAGTGACATGAGCAAGGCTCTAACGTCAACCTCATAAAAACCTTTAAAAAGAACAGGCCTGAGTAACAGCCTGACAAGTCCAAAGCTAACAGCAGCCTTGGCAGAAGCCGAAACCTTTTTCTAGGAAAACTAACCACCAAAAACTGGTAATAACAATGATAGCAATCACCATACAGGGGATCCAGAATAATGCAAAAACCAGGGTGGGGTGGAGCAGACGTACTGTATACGAGGGCAGATCATGTCAGACCAATCGTATTGATTTCTTTGACAATGTCACTAAAGTGTTAGATGAAGGTGGTGCTGTGGATATCGCCTATCTGGATTTTAGCAAAGCCTTTGACACTGTACCACATAAGGAGCTCATAGATAAGTTATTGAAGGTAGGACTCAATCCCTGGATAGTTCAGTGGATTTCCAGTTGGCTGAGGGATCGGTATCAGAGCGTTGTTGTAAATGGTGTGCAATCTGAACAAAAGCGAGTTACAAGTGGTGTGCCGCAGGGCTCTGTCCTGGGCCCCATTCTTTTTAATATATTTGTAAGTGACATAGGAGAAGGCTTGGTAGGAAAAGTTTGTCTGTTTGCTGATGATACAAAGGTTAGTAATAGGGTGGATATTCCGGGAGGTGTCTGCAACATGGAAAATGATTTAGCTTTACTGGATAGATGGTCAAAACTGTGGAAACTAGAGTTTAATGTCTCTAAATGTAAAATCATGCACTTGGGTAGAAGGAATCCCTGCTCTGAGTACTGTATTGGCAGTACTGTGTTAGTCAGGACCTCGGAGGAGAGAGATTTAGGGGTACTGATTACTGATAGCTGCAAGATGAGTGGACAGTGTAGCCAGGCAGTGGGAAAAGCAAGCAGGATGCTCGGCTGCATAGCTCGAGGCATCACCAGTAGGAAGAGGGAGGTTGTGATGCCGCTTTATAGAGCCCTGGTAAGGCCACAGCTAGAATACTGTGTGCAGTTCTGGAGACCTTACCTGCAAAAAGACATTATTCAAATAGAACGTGCCCAAAGCAGGCAACAAAAATGGTGGAAGGACTTAAACTTAAAACTTATCAGGAGAGTTAAAGAACTTAATTTGTACAGTCTGGAGGAAAGAAGGGAGAGGGGGGACATGATTGAGACCTTTAAATATGTGAAAGGATTGAATAAGGTTCAGGAGGGAAGTGTTTTTAAGAAGAAACTTAATGATAGAACAAGGGGGCACAACCTGAAGCTAGTCGGGGGGAAGATCAGGAGCAATGTTAGAAAATATTATTTTACAGAAAGAGTAGTAGATGCTTGGAACAAACTTCCAGCAGAGGTAGTTGAAAAATCAACAGTCACTGAATTTAAACATGCCTGGGATAAGCACACATCTATCCTAAGATAAAGCGTACATACAGTATACACATAAGGGCAGACTAGATGGACCGTATGGTCTCCTTCTGCCGTCAACCTTCTATGTTTCTATGACCAGAAAGGACAACCCATCCAAGTAAAGACCAGGCCAAAGGCCGCATAATCCCTGGAATCAGACGAAATTAGGCACATACAGGATGGAGATGCCCGCAAACCCCAAGGGGCAACAGTCCCCCTAAGGGACGAGAGACAATCCAGGAAAACACTTTCAACACCTGTAGAGGGAATGTAGACCCCCTTTTCTCAGCGATACTAGGAATAAGGCCCAGAAGAAAGTCTTGAGTACATGAGCATAAGACACCACCTTAGGCAGAAGGTCCGGCGTAAGGCGGAACACCACCTCATCTTGGTGTATATATCTATGAACGAGGGCTAGCTTAACAGAGCCACCCGCTCAGGCACACGGCTGACTGAAGTAACAGTCCCTAGAAGGACAACTTGAGGGTAAGAACAGTCAGACAGCATCCGGAATAGGTCCAAAGGGCAAGGCAAGCAGAATAAATTCGAATCCCAGCAGGGAACATAGAATTACATGGGGGACGCACATGAGTAACCCCCTGAAAGAAGCCTTAACCAAGGAAACTTGAGCAAAAGACTTCTACCGGAAGTCAGACAGGGCAGAACCTGACCTTTCCGAATACTGAGCTGGAGAATTCCAACTCCAACCCATGCTGTAATAACTCTAGAACCCTGGGAACAGAGAACGCCCGACAGGGAAGAGACCTAGACTCTTACAAATCAATATGGGTACGCATACCCTTTAATAGATGGAAGAAGAAGAAGAAGCTTGCTCCTAGTCTTCCCTAGTCTCAATCACCAAGACAGATAAGCCTGTCTCCATCAAGATGGATGTTTCAGCAGTCAGGCCGTCTAGGCCAGAGTCGGGGTGATGTAAAGGGGCCCTGAGCGAGCAGAGCTGGCAGAACGCACAGATCTACTGTCCTCAGTACCACGTCTGCGAACCACACTCCACTAGGCCACCCGGGGGCCACCAGAACCACTGGTCCCCCCCTTCCAGAGCAATTTTGCGCAGAACCCTGCCTAGCAGGAGGCATGGAGAAAGACATACAGAACAGAATGTCCTGCCATAACATTACTAAATCATCATGACCGCGGCCAGAGAATCCAAGGGCCGAGAGCTTGTGATAGTGACGGGGCACACACAGATCCACACTGGTTGGACCTCATAGTGACACAAGGATTAGCACATCCTGTCGCAGAGGGACTTCCACCGGAGCGAATACCACTGATATGCAGGGAACATTGTCCACCACCCAGATCAGGATCAGAGACACTTCCCGGAGGACCCTCCTGCACCGGGTCCCTCCCTGAATATTCAATGTAGGCCAAGGCCGTCAGCTAGGCCTAGCTCCCCCGAACAGGCAGGCCCTGAAGAGGAGTAGGCAAGCAAGTTAGAACTAACTTGAACGCTCAGAGATTCAAACATTCAAACATTGTATAGGCCTCCTAAGGGCCCTACCTCCCCTGGAACCATAGGGACTTCCAGAAGAAGACCCCCCTCAACCTGATAGATTGGCATCCATGGTGACTGTCCAGCCAGGAAAGGGCAAGAAGGGACTGCCCTCAGGCAGGTTCCTTGAGTTCATCCACTACAAGAGGGACCTCCTCACCAGGGAGGAAGGCACACACACCCTGCTACAGGGATGCTGGATCCTTGTCCCGTAGGACAAATAGGAGAAGTTGCAGAAGGCCCCGGGGGGGACTGAGCATAAGGGGCCTCTTCGGAGTACGCCACCAGCGGGCCCACCAGCTGCATCCCCTGCCTGGTGGAGGGACGGGGACAGCTATGAGGGACTGAGCCCATACAACCAGATTGTCCACTTTATTGCTGAGGAAGGAAGGAAGATCCTTGCTTGAACTGTATAAAAATAATTCATAGGAATGGAGTTACCAATGAAGGGGACAATAAGGACTCGGGGTGTTTGATCACCCCTCCAAATAACTCCCAAATGGACACCCTCCAGCCGAGTATCCAACGTAGCCAGACGTAGAGACTGGGAAGTGATGAGGACATCCAGGTAGGTCATCGCGCGGACGCCCCTTGGTCTCATGAGAAACCACACCCCCGTCAGCACCCTGGTGAGCACTCTGGGAGCTGAAGAGAGGTCAGATGACAAGGTCACGATTATCAGTGTTGGTCAACCAACGCGAATCTGAAGAACCTCGGTGTCCAGAAGACACAGGGAAGTAAAAATAAGCAGCATTGAGCTCCACAGACGGCAAGAAGCCCCCGAAGCACAAGGAGCCGAGGGCCGAGCGCAGTGTTTCCATTGCAGAAACCGCCTGTAACTGACGAATTGCTGAAAATCTGTGAGACCAGATTGGGCCAGACTGACCCATCCTTTTTTGGGGAACTGTGGAAAGGTTAGTTTATCGGCCCCTGCCTCTGCCTATTAAGGGCAATCTGCAAGAGACCCCCAGACCCTGCAGGCCTTGCATGGCCTGCACCAGCACCTGAACAGAGGCAGGGACCAGGAGCACCCGGGACCCGATAATCTTTGGGGGAGGCCGCGCAGCAAACTCTATCTTGTATCCGGAGGGCACTACCTCCTGAATCCACCAGTCTGAGGCATGATACCTCCTGGCATGAGCAAGGTGCCGCAGCCGTCCCCTCACCCAGACGGGCAAGGGCGCCCCAACATGCTTGAGGGCATGTTGGTGGAAGACTTAGGCTTAGCCCCGCCAGAGGGGCCAGAGCATTATATGCCGCTCCTGGGGCAGGAGTCTGCACGAGCCCCCAGGAAGGACACCCCTGGTTCTTGTTTTACACTATGGTGGGGAGGGGTTACCCTGCCCCGAGGGGCCGGAACGGCCGCCTACGTTGGGGTGAATTGCCCTTATTTACCAAACAGGTCCAGACGGCCCCAAACAGGCATTGTCCTCTAAAGGGAAGCCCAGTAAGAGTCTTCTTAGCATCATCGTCAGTACCCCCCTGTTGCAGCCAAACCAAGCGACGTATAGCCACCACAAGGGCAGGAGTCCTTGCACACATTCTAATGGTGTCATCCAGTGCTAATAGGATAAATTTTACAAATACATCACAACTGGAGAGTGCATTAACCACATCCCAGGGGAGATACTCAGGGTGATGATCAAGCATATTTCTGATGAGGGTTCTAGCGGCCACTGCAGTGATGACTGCGGCACAGACCGGACGCAGCGCCGTCCCTGTACAAGAAAAGGCGTGGGAGGCCACAGGTCAATGCGCCGGTCCTCAGCATCCCAAAAGGTACTATAAGCAGGGGCTGTAATAAAGGGGGGGGGGGTTAGAAACCCCTACGATCTGCGCATCCACCACGGGGGGTGATGACTAACAATTGACCACCTCAGGGGGAAAAGGGGTATTTCCTATCCCAGTCCCCTGGAATTTACTGGGGAAATCCCATTCCTTGAGTACAAGAGCATGGAAACGAAATTCCAAGCGCGCTGCCGCTGTATGGAAACGCTCCCCTCTCGGCTTGGAGCCTCACCAGGGAGAGAGATAGACAGAACCTTAAAGACCTTAATCAACAAATCTCACACTGGCCCCAGTATTCAGGGCCAGAATCGCCATGACTTCTCGGCCTCTCATCAGATGAGCCAGAGACCAGCTCTCCTTCATCAGAAGGGGTATAGTCACACGGAGTAGTCAACTTCTCAGTTCCCATAGGACAACAGAAAACGGGAGGCGCCAAGGGCCACTTCTTACCAGGGCCCCTGCGCCCTGACAACCTCGCCATAATCTGATCAGCCGTAGGCAGGCTGGAAGACACAGCAGGCTGCAAATCCCACTTGTATGCGACTCAGCAGGAGTGAGAATTAAGCATGGGGAAATAAGTGTATTGAAACGAGGTGCAGCCACTGGCAAGCCTGATTGCAGGCCAGTGCTTGCTCGGCACATGGTGCGCAGACCCATGCCCTGTCAGCATCAGCATGGGGTTGACCACACGCTATACACAGCCGGTCTTGTCCCAGAGGGACCCTGGTCACATAATTCTGAGATGCCTCCATATGGTGATTATCTAGGCACAATATGCCAGCAGGGATTTACGCAATAGGCACCCTGGATGCCCCAAAGACCCGCTAGGAAGGTGGGAGAATTTTACAAGGCCCGCTATAATTTAACCAGGCCGGTGAAGCCACTGGATTCAACTGTCTGAAAGACATAATGGGAATAAAGGGGTGTCAGAGCCATGCGCAGTAATAGGAATCATGAAAATCGTCCGTGAGGGCACATACAGACCAAGGGAGGAGGAGGGCCGTTACCACGCCGCGCGCGACTAGCATCCAAATGGCGCCAAGCGAGCCTCGAAGGGCGGGCCGTGACGTGGAGCGCGCCAAACCAGGCCCCCGCCCCCCCCGAAGAGCGTGAAGCTCTAAGCAGTAGAAAATATTGTAAAAAGAAGCAGAGTGTATGACACACATTGATTTTTGCCAATGGAGACGCCGCAGCGTCTGGGGTCAATATTGTAAAGATAAGCAGAGTGTATGACACACATAGCATAGATGATTTTGCCAATGGAGACGCCGCAGCGTCTGGGGCGACGCCACCGCCCGGCGCAGCACATCCAATAAGGAAAGAGACGAGCATGGCGGCAGATAACAATAAAAAAGCAAAAAGCGCGGCTCTGACACCAGTTACAAGTCAAGGGCATTACTAAGGCCATAATCGTGTAATCGCAGTACACTTGAGACCGCCACACACACACCCCTTTCTTTCCCCCCAAGCTACGGGGGAAACGAGGGAGGATGGCGACCCTTTGGATAGGGCCCACCGCTACACGGGGCACGGGGCAATAATGCGGAGGGGCATCCACTATGAGGCTCACCATCAGCCTAACCGCCTACCCTATGGTGGGGGACTGCGGTGGAGCATGGCTCCGTTAAGCACACGGTGCTGCCTACCTTCACCCGACCAGCGCAGCCCAGGCTGGGAGGCACATCACAAGGAGGACGGGGGGGGGGGGGAATAGTCCAACAGGGCCGCAGGCTGTAAAAGCCCCGCTCACCTGCGAGAGAGTGATACTTCATGTCTTCGCAGTCGGCACTGCAGAGAAATCTGGGGATTTGTGGAGGTCCCTGGGTATTTGAAGGGCCGGAGGAGCCTGTTTTGCATGTCTCTGCAGTGCAGCGCCATCTGGCGGAGGATAACCCAAGTGTAAGTATTATATCTGGAGCAGGACGTACTATATACTTAGAATACCTACTTCTAGGCTACTAGAGCGGACATTTCCAGTGAGTGCGTGGCATTTCTTGTTTACCTTCCTGCGCCCAGCATTAGCCTGGGGATGGGGGGGGGGGGGGGGGGAGAAGGATTTGTTTGCTTGAGCCCTTTGTGGATTCCGCAAGTGAACATTGCAGGATCCCGGACGTAGGTACATCTTACAGCAAAGACAAAGTAGAAGGGGTTGGAGCTCATTTTGTTGAATTACAGGCTTTGTAGTGTTTTCACCAGCTTTGTGTCTGTACAGGTCGCAATGGGGTTTGTATATCATGAACACCCAGACTCAGGGGCGGGCTGGCCATAGGGCAGAACGGGCAAAATCCTGATAGGCGGCACTAGCAAAGGCTGCGAATGACAGATGCGGGAGGGTGGGCGGCATCTGCCATTAGTGGCCCCTCACTGCTGTCCCGCCGCCGCTCTCACACCTACACGCTTGCCAGCACTTGGTTGTTGTGCGGTGAGCGGCATTGTTTTCATTGGACGCCAGCCATATGGGCCCCCCCCACTGACCAGGAAGTCCTGGTAAGCATGTGTATGCATATGTTAGGGCAGCATCGGCAGAACAGCAGTGAAGGGCAGACTGGCTCTCCGCCCACCGGGAACCAGCATGAGTGTGCGTGTGTACAGCTTGGGGGGGGGGGGGGCAGAGCAGCGGTGGATAGGCAGGCATGAACCAGTTACCCGGCCCATCTGCTGCATTAATATTGTCCAGCGTATGGAGATGAAGTGAACAGAGGGATGCTGCCCCTCCCCCCCCACTGGCTGCGCCGAGGGATGCCGCCCCCCCCCCCACACTGGCTGCACCGAGGGATGCCGCCCCCCCCCCCCCCCCCACTGGTTGCACCGAGGGATGCCGCCCCCCCCACTGGTTGCACCGAGGGATGCCGCCCCCCCCACACTGGCTGCACCGACGGATGCCGCCCCTCCCCCCCCAACACTGGCTGCACCGAGGGATGCCGGCCCTTCCCCCCCCACACTGGCTGCACCGAGGGATGCCGGCCCTCCCCCCCCCCCCACACACTGGCTGCACCAAGGGATGCCTGCCCCCCCCCCCCCACACGCACACACTGGCTGCACTGAGGGATGCCGCTCCCCTCTCGGCTTGGAGGCCTCACCAGGGAGAGAGATAGACAGAACCTTAAAGACCTTAATCAACAAATCTCACACTGGCCCCAGTATTCAGGGCCAGAATCGCCATGACTTCTCGGCTCTCATCAGATGAGCCAGAGACCAGCTCTCCTTCATCAGAAGGGGTATAGTCACACGGAGTAGTCAACTTCTCAGTTCCCATAGGACAACAGAAAACGGGAGGCGCCAAGGGCCACTTCTTACCAGGGCCCCTGCGCCCTGACAACCTCGCCATAATCTGATCAGCCGTAGGCAGGCTGGAAGACACAGCAGGCTGCAAATCCCCACTTGTATGCGACTCAGCAGGAGTGAGAATTAAGCATGGGGAAATAAGTGTATTGAAACGAGGTGCAGCCACTGCAAGCCTGATTGCAGGCCAGTGCTTGCTCGGCACATGGTGCGCAGACCCATGCCCTGTCAGCATCAGCATGGGGTTGACCACACGCTATACACAGCCGGTCTTGTCCCAGAGGGACCCTGGTCACATAATTCTGAGATGCCTCCATATGGTGATTATCTAGGCACAATATGCCAGCAGGGATTACGCAATAGGCAACCCTGGATGCCCCAAAGACCCGCTAGGAAGGTGGGAGAATTTTACAAGGCCCGCTATAATTTAACCCAGGCCGGTGAAGCCACTGGATTCAACTGTCTGAAAGACATAATGGAATAAAGGGGTGTCAGAGCCATGCGCAGTAATAGGAATCATGAAAATCGTCCGTGAGGGCACATACAGACCAAGGAGGAGGAGGGCCGTTACCACGCGCGCGCGACTAGCATCCAAATGGCGCCAAGCGAGCTCGAAGGGCGGCCGTGACGTGGAGCGCGCCAAACCAGGCCCCCGCCCCCCGAAGAGCGTGAAGCTCTAAGGCAGTAGAAAATATTGTAAAAAGAAGCAGAGTGTATGACACACATTGATTTTTGCCAATGGAGACGCCGCAGCGTCTGGGGTCAATATTGTAAAGATAAGCAGAGTGTATGACACACATAGCATAGATGATTTTGCAATGGAGACGCCGCAGCGTCTGGGGCGACGCCACCGCCCGGCGCAGCACATCCAATAAGGAAAGAGACGAGCATGGCGGCAGATAACAATAAAAAAGCAAAAAGCGCGGCTCTGACACCAAGTTACAAGTCAAGGGCATTACTAAGGCCATAATCGTGTAATCGCAGTACACTGAGACCGCCACACACACACCCCTTTCTTTCCCCCAAGCTACGGGGGGAAACGAGGGAGGATGGCGACCCTTTGGATAGGGCCCACCGCTACACGGGGCACGGGGCAATAATGCGGGAGGGGCATCCACTATGAGGCTCACCATCAGCCTAACCGCCTACCCTATGGTGGGGGACTGCGGTGGAGCATGGCTCCGTTAAGCACACGGTGCTGCCTACCTTCACCCGACCAGCGCAGCCCAGGCTGGGAGGCACATCACAAGGAGGACGGGGGGGGGGGAATAGTCAACAGGGCCGCAGGCTGTAAAAGCCCCGCTCACCTGCGAGAGAGTGATACTTCATGTCTTCGCAGTCGGCACTGCAGAGAAATCTGGGGATTTGTGGGAGGTCCCTGGGTATTTGAAGGGCCGGGAGGAGCCTGTTTTGCATGTCTCTGCAGTGCAGCGCCATCTGGCGGAGGATAACCCAAGTGTAAGTATTATATCTGGAGCAGGACGTACTATATACTTAGAATACCTACTTCTAGGCTACTAGAGCGGACATTTCCAGTGAGTGCGTGGCATTTCTTGTTTACCTTCCTGCGCCCAGCATTAGCCTGGGGATGGGGGGGGGGGGGGGGGGGGAGAAGGATTTGTTTGCTTGAGCCCTTTGTGGATTCCGCAAGTGAACATTGCAGGATCCCGGACGTAGGTACATCTTACAGCAAAGACAAAAGTAGGAAGGGGTTGGAGCTCATTTTGTTGAATTACAGGCTTTGTAGTGTTTTCACCAGCTTTGTGTCTGTACAGGTCGCAATGGGGTTTGTATATCATGAACACCCAGACTCAGGGGCGGGCTGGCCATAGGGCAGAACGGGCAAAATCCTGATAGGCCGGCACTAGCAAAGGCTGCGAATGACAGATGCGGAGGGTGGGCGGCATCTGCCATTAGTGGCCCCTCA